>OZ005734.1:263278964-264478964 GCA_963930755.1 Eudasyphora cyanicolor
TATACGAGTATATACAAAATTCCGGTTCTCTCGCTAACAAATTGTGCAAGATATCTGACTTAAAATTTGGTATTCGTTAATATTTTTTCCTATACCAGGATAAGTTCGAAGATAGACCATATTGGTCCTCTCCTTCCCGTACTTCCTCACAAAGGGTTAACATTTAGTGAAATATTAATTCTTTAATAACTTCTGTACTACTTATTCGAATTTTCTGAAATTCCACTCATAGTATTAGTTTATTAGACGCTATCACCTCAAGAAGTTTATACGGCCCTTTTGGTTCCTCCCAAACAAATGGGCCATTTTGCACTAAAATTTAACTGCTCATAACTTTAAAATCATTTATACAAATACTTGCACCTCCTAAACAAATGGAATGTTCGCACCATAGTTAACAGCTTATAACTTTACTACCAGTGCATACAAATACTTAAAATTGTTTACATTGAAATTATTTTTTTTGTACCTACAGTCTGTTGAAAATAGGCGTTATTATCACGTCCCCTTTAGAACCTCCCACACAAACGTAGCATTTTGTACAATAATTATTGTACTTAACTTGTAACTTAATTGTAACTTAAGTTAACAGTTTTTATCGTGAATACCAATGCATATAAATACTCAAAATTTGCTCTATGGGAGTTATCACGTCACCCGTTTTAATAGCTCCCGTACAAAAATAGCTAAGACATACCAAAATTGAATAGCTCATAATATTAGTACGTATATCACACATAGTGATGGTATACCTAAGTCGGTTTACCCGACTGCAATTTTTTACTTGTTGTTCATTTTATTTAATCTAAATTTAAAAATTTTACTATTTGGAACAGTATTGTTTGTTGCGATTGCGTTACTTTGGAATGAGAATAATATTACACAGTATATGAAGGCAACGGAATTTCTTAACTTGCTCACTAAAACGAAAATGCGATAGAGAGATATTTAAAATACTATTGAAGTGAAGGTCTTACAATTTTAGTAAAACGCCTTGAGGTGGCGAGAAAGGAATGATATAGGTTTAGGTTAGGGTGGCAGCCGTATTTTGTTACCAGCTCACATATAACAGTTAGGTCCCTAGTGTTACCACGGGCTGAAATGCCCCTCATCGAAACCAACCTGTTTGATATACAAATTTATCGATAGTAAGAATATCGGTACCGGAGAGATCTGTTAGACTGCCTAGAAAGGCCGACCGCAGTATGTCCAGTCATCGTTTACTCAAAGCGGGACAGTTGCATAGCAAGTGCTTAATGCTATCCACTTCTTCTTCATATATACAGCTTCTGCAGAAGTAATTGGAGTCAATACCCAATCTTTGGCGAGTTCGCCGATCAAGCAGTGTTCAGAACTGATGCTAACGTAGACAATCTTTTCTTCTCTAGTGCGAGGAGATATTTTGACCTTCTCAGGTCATCCCTTGGCCAGGTTTATCTAGCTACCCTGCAGGCGCCAATTTCTGTCCATTTTTCGTTGGACTGCCTCTTGCCTAAGCCAAAGCTTGCACGTGGATAGTGGCGCACCAATATATGCAAATTCTTCCAGAATTTGTAATGTCGTCCCTTTCCTAGCAAGTTCATCAGCTTTGCAGTACCCCGGTATATCCCTATGAGGTGTATATTAAACTGCTTAGCCATCTCGATAAAAGATCTGCGGCAGTCGGGATGTGGCCTCCAGAGAATAGATGGCAGCCTGGCTGTCCGCGTAAATGACAACGCTAGTGTTGGTTACTATGTTGCGACTCAGCCACTTGGCGACTTCCCATATTTCCATTATTTCGGCTTGATAGACACTGCAGCTATTTTGTATTGGGTGAGCTATATCCAAACTAAGTTCTTCACAGTTTACTCCGAAGCCAACCTTTTTCGAACCATCCGTTTAGAATTGGAGATGGTTTCTATTACCTGGTATTCTGCCAACCCAATAATCTCATGCTGGAATCATAGGGATGTAGTTCCTCTCGAAGATGTGCACAGTCGGTTACCATTCGGTCGGTTACCATAGCACTACAATTTGATATCCTCATGTGGACGTAGTTCTTCTACATCCACATTGATAGGCAGTTTAATGTAGTAGTCTGTAGTCTTTTTGCACTTTCAGAAAAGACTGGATCAGTTCCATTTATCCGAGGTGGAGGGTCCACATGTGGGACACTATTCATCCTAGTAAAGAGAACCAACTCTGTCTTGTTTGGGTTAACTCCCAAACCGCTCTGAGGACGTTTTAGAATTTGCAACTCACTGCGATTGCCACGTCATCCGCATATGCCACGACCTTGCAGCCACAACGTTCTATATCTAGCAGGATTTCATTTACCGCTAGGTTCCACATTAGTGGAGGCAGTACTCCTCCTTGTGAGGTCCCTCTGTATGATATATTGAAGCTTGATTATTGGTGTGCTCCATAGACCAAAAACCTTTTTTCGAGTAAAACGATATGGAAAGTTTACATAAATTATTTTAACAGTTTTTATTTCTATTTCGTTATTGTGATGTAATAGGTTGAGAACATCATCATCAGCCAGAAG
Organism: Eudasyphora cyanicolor; assembly: GCA_963930755.1. NCBI lineage: Eukaryota > Metazoa > Arthropoda > Insecta > Diptera > Muscidae > Eudasyphora > Eudasyphora cyanicolor. Next base: position 263,281,495 of record OZ005734.1, read on the forward strand.
ACTCTTTGGTTTCCCATATTTATACGAGCACAACAATTTCTTCCCAATTCCTATAGATAGTTGTTTTTTTAAACTTTACCATTATTTATTAATTTGTATTTGCTAACTACAGCACATGGTGGAAAGTATCAGATGTGCACTCCTTTAACTTATGGGAACCCATTATTGGATTCCCAAGAATATTAACACATTACGAGATATAGACTTAGGAATAATTTATGACAATTAACATTATTGGGATCATTTATTTATTGGGTATCTCGAGGGCTTAGCATCTACTTCAAAGCGCTCTAATTAACTGAAATAAATTAACACAACATTGAAAATTCTCATTAAAATGCATTCACTTGTGGCTACTTTGAAACTAAAGATAAAATGCGTTTTCTCTCTTCAAATTATGCAGAATTATTCACGAAGCAAATAATGGACGGACTGACGAACGTTTAGATATAGAAAATACGCCTATCTATGTACGAGTATGCGTTTGGAGGAGTTCGGCATAAAGTGTGAAAAACAGTTTCTTTGAAATTTGAATTTCAATTCGAAGAAGGCATGAACGACTCTGGCCACCAATTGCCAGAGCCCACATCAGTGTTGGCTAAGATGGAACACGTACAGGGGAGTAATGGCGGCCGGGCCAATTGCAAACGTCTTAAATGACAGTTCCGACCAACACCTTGTCATGAAATATTTATGAGATGGACGACGGGCGAGTCGCGTTACCCCAACACAACAAACCTACCGTTAACAATTAACACATCCGTAATTGAAGGCGCTCCACTCAATATCACAGGAACAGCGGAATAGAGCGGACCACTCTTGAATTATTTTTACTACCGAATCGGTAGGACCCATTTGCATTTTAAACGATTTTGTTTGTTCTTCTCCGAAACTAGAAAAACACCGAAAGAAAGACAATTTAATATAAATGCATGCAGCTGAAGGAAAGCGGCTGCCTGCCAGTGTATGTACACTGACTGGAAGACACAGTCAGGCAGACTAACCGACGACCATCATATGTTTTTGCATAAATTATCGGGGGTACGGAAACCTCTCCTATGTCATGTTCATCATAAATTCCAAAACAGAAAACGTAACAATTGCAGAAGATATTGACATTTTTATGGGAAAACAAACAGAACTCAGACAGTTTATTACAGTGGTTTGAATGTCATATATTGGGATAAGACGAAGCAGCCAACACACTGTGGGACGGCTGTACGGAAGTTATTTCAAAGAAATAAAGTAAGTGCGTTTTATTGTGGGTCCCTGAGTAAATATCTACTTATATAATCTAATAATATCGGACATGAGATTAGCGTAGATCTAATTAGATAAAAAAAACGTTGTATGTATACAATTATATCAGTTGATTTAATTATATCAGATAGGTTCTAATTATATCAAATAAGATCAGAAAATTCGAATAAGTATAAAACTACCAGAGAAATTTAAACAGTTTTTATTCTGTTTGAAAACTGCTTGGTAGCAAATAATTTGTAAACAAGTAAAGACAGTGTTAAGTTCGGCCATGCCGAATCGTATATACCCTCCATCATGGATCGCAAGTGAATGGTTTCGGGTACAAATTAATTCATATTACCAAATTTCAGACCGATTCATTGAAATTTGTGGTATTTGCTGCATTAATAAGTGGTACCTTTGTACGGGGGCTATATCAAAACAAGGACCGTCTTAGAATTTTACGATGTTAAAAATATATGGATAATTCAATATTTCTGTTAGGTAGATATAATCCATTTAAGAATAGCTACTTTATTATCGAAGGTACACATAATTTTTTATACTCTCCACCATAGAGTGGGTGTATATTTATCACCCCGTTTAACACCTCAAAATATTGATCTGAAATCCCATAAAGTATACAAATATATTCTTAATCGGCGTAAAATTCTAGTACGATTAAGCTAATAATGCTACTAACTTTGTATATTTGCAGCGTGTAGCGTGTATAAGCTTTGGAATTCCAAATTTAATTCATTGATTTTGGCCATTGCAATAGTGGATTGTGGGCAAACGCGGCAACCATCGCATAGCTTTATAATCTTAAATTTTTAAGTCAATATGCGATGTACTTTCTGTTCTGGCGCGAACACCTCAATTGAACGACAACTACGGTGTTCGTCTTGGCAGCTCGTACCGCCTCATTTAGGCTTTCCCACCCAAAATTTTATAGTTGTAACAGAAGGAGCAGGCTCTCCCAAAGCAGTATCCAGTTCCGTTTTAATATTGGTTGGACTGAGACCTTTCATATGAAAGTATTGTATTACATATCGGTGACCAATCTTTTTCATGTTCATAAATTCACTGAGATCGTTTACTTTTAAAAAAACTAAACAACGTGGCGCCTTGAAACATAAATCATATGTTTTTAAAGGTTGCCACTTTTCACATGTCAGGTTGGCTAATTTTGGGACCGCCCTCGCATGTGCTGTGTCGCGAGCTTTACTTTTCTCTGGGTTGTGTTTCTAATGTTCCTATGTATGTTAATTAAAAACATTCCATTGAATGTGAAATAGGTTCCAGCATATGAATGAATCAACTCCTAACCCTGAAGTAAAAAAAAAGTTCCAATAAAAAAAATGCACAAAGTCATAATAAACTGTACCACAGTGTGGTGTAGGGTATAATTATCAGAATTTCTTAATATGTAATAAACTTTATAGTACTAGTATACACTGAAAAAATGTTAAATACGGCGGCAATGACTTCGAGCCAATGATAAGATAGCATTAAAGTTAGTAAATTTAAATTAAAGATAATTTACTTAATATTAAGAAACTCGGCTTAATTTTTATTAAATTGTCTTAATATTAAGTGTGGAATGTTCTTACTTTAAAGATTATTTGTCATTGGCTCAAAATCATTGCCACTGTCTTTAAAGTTAGTAAACATTTTTTTCTGTGTAGGAGTACATTTATAATAAAATTGCATTCCCGAGTAAAACATGTGTAGGGGCTATATTATATAATAGATCGATATGTACCATTTTTTAATATGATTCGTGCTTGACCACAGCCTGTGGAAATTTTTGGAAAGATTTTTTCAAATTTGCGAGCTGTACTTTCATCACAAAATTGTGTGGGGGACATGACAAAACCCCTTTCTGGGATTCTGAGCCGGTCGGTATATTAAATGAAAAAATGTACAAAGGCGTAATATCAACCGCAGGTTGGTATAGGTTATGATTAAGAGTGCATATATATCTAAGTTCATATATGAAAGAAATCGAGAGATCTGAAAACACATTGATAAGGCCATACGATTTTGAACCCCGGTTATATCATTAACATGCACCCTGCAAATTGAGCTGTTATACATTTGCAGCCAAAGAGAGGAAAAATGGCCGTTTTAACCTTTCTAAAATGAATGCAAACATTTTAGAAAAATTTATATTTTTAAAGAAATAGGAAAATAATTTATAATAGTTATTCCCAAAACCAAAAAAATTCCCAATTTTTCGATACTTATTCTATTCTATCTTCTATCTTCTATCTTCTATCTTCTATCTTCTATCTTCTATCTTCTATCTTCTATCTTCTATCTTCTATCTTCTATCTTCTATCTTCTATCTTCTATCTTCTATCTTCTATCTTCTATCTTCTATCTTCTATCTTCTATCTTCTATCTTCTATCTTCTATCTTCTATCTTCTATCTTCTATCTTCTATCTTCTATCTTCTATCTTCTATCTTCTATCTTCTATCTTCTATCTTCTATCTTCTATCTTCTATCTTCTATCTTCTATCTTCTATCTTCTATCTTCTATCTTCTATCTTCTATCTTCTATCTTCTATCTTCTATCTTCTATCTTCTATCTTCTATCTTCTATCTTCTATCTTCTATCTTCTATCTTCTATCTTCTATCTTCTATCTTCTATCTTCTATCTTCTATCTTCTATCTTCTATCTTCTATCTTCTATCTTCTATCTTCTATCTTCTATCTTCTATCTTCTATCTTCTATCTTCTATCTTCTATCTTCTATCTTCTATCTTCTATCTTCTATCTTCTATCTTCTATCTTCTATCTTCTATCTTCTATCTTCTATCTTCTATCTTCTATCTTCTATCTTCTATCTTCTATCTTCTATCTTCTATCTTCTATCTTCTATCTTCTATCTTCTATCTTCTATCTTCTATCTTCTATCTTCTATCTTCTATCTTCTATCTTCTATCTTCTATCTTCTATCTTCTATCTTCTATCTTCTATCTTCTATCTTCTATCTTCTATCTTCTATCTTCTATCTTCTATCTTCTATCTTCTATCTTCTATCTTCTATCTTCTATCTTCTATCTTCTATCTTCTATCTTCTATCTTCTATCTTCTATCTTCTATCTTCTATCTTCTATCTTCTATCTTCTATCTTCTATCTTCTATCTTCTATCTTCTATCTTCTATCTTCTATCTTCTATCTTCTATCTTCTATCTTCTATCTTCTATCTTCTATCTTCTATCTTCTATCTTCTATCTTCTATCTTCTATCTTCTATCTTCTATCTTCTATCTTCTATCTTCTATCTTCTATCTTCTATCTTCTATCTTCTATCTTCTATCTTCTATCTTCTATCTTCTATCTTCTATCTTCTATCTTCTATCTTCTATCTTCTATCTTCTATCTTCTATCTTCTATCTTCTATCTTCTATCTTCTATCTTCTATCTTCTATCTTCTATCTTCTATCTTCTATCTTCTATCTTCTATCTTCTATCTTCTATCTTCTATCTTCTATCTTCTATCTTCTATCTTCTATCTTCTATCTTCTATCTTCTATCTTCTATCTTCTATCTTCTATCTTCTATCTTCTATCTTCTATCTTCTATCTTCTATCTTCTATCTTCTATCTTCTATCTTCTATCTTCTATCTTCTATCTTCTATCTTCTATCTTCTATCTTCTATCTTCTATCTTCTATCTTCTATCTTCTATCTTCTATCTTCTATCTTCTATCTTCTATCTTCTATCTTCTATCTTCTATCTTCTATCTTCTATCTTCTATCTTCTATCTTCTATCTTCTATCTTCTATCTTCTATCTTCTATCTTCTATCTTCTATCTTCTATCTTCTATCTTCTATCTTCTATCTTCTATCTTCTATCTTCTATCTTCTATCTTCTATCTTCTATCTTCTATCTTCTATCTTCTATCTTCTATCTTCTATCTTCTATCTTCTATCTTCTATCTTCTATCTTCTATCTTCTATCTTCTATCTTCTATCTTCTATCTTCTATCTTCTATCTTCTATCTTCTATCTTCTATCTTCTATCTTCTATCTTCTATCTTCTATCTTCTATCTTCTATCTTCTATCTTCTATCTTCTATCTTCTATCTTCTATCTTCTATCTTCTATCTTCTATCTTCTATCTTCTATCTTCTATCTTCTATCTTCTATCTTCTATCTTCTATCTTCTATCTTCTATCTTCTATCTTCTATCTTCTATCTTCTATCTTCTATCTTCTATCTTCTATCTTCTATCTTCTATCTTCTATCTTCTATCTTCTATCTTCTATCTTCTATCTTCTATCTTCTATCTTCTATCTTCTATCTTCTATCTTCTATCTTCTATCTTCTATCTTCTATCTTCTATCTTCTATCTTCTATCTTCTATCTTCTATCTTCTATCTTCTATCTTCTATCTTCTATCTTCTATCTTCTATCTTCTATCTTCTATCTTCTATCTTCTATCTTCTATCTTCTATCTTCTATCTTCTATCTTCTATCTTCTATCTTCTATCTTCTATCTTCTATCTTCTATCTTCTATCTTCTATCTTCTATCTTCTATCTTCTAATTATATCAAATAAGATCAGAAAATTCGAATAAGTATAAAACTACCAGAGAAATTTAAACAGTTTTTATTCTGTTTGAAAACTGCTTGGTAGCAAATAATTTGTAAACAAGTAAAGACAGTGTTAAGTTCGGCCATGCCGAATCGTATATACCCTCCATCATGGATCGCAAGTGAATGGTTTCGGGTACAAATTAATTCATATTACCAAATTTCAGACCGATTCATTGAAATTTGTGGTATTTGCTGCATTAATAAGTGGTACCTTTGTACGGGGGCTATATCAAAACAAGGACCGTCTTAGAATTTTACGATGTTAAAAATATATGGATAATTCAATATTTCTGTTAGGTAGATATAATCCATTTAAGAATAGCTACTTTATTATCGAAGGTACACATAATTTTTTATACTCTCCACCATAGAGTGGGTGTATATTTATCACCCCGTTTAACACCTCAAAATATTGATCTGAAATCCCATAAAGTATACAAATATATTCTTAATCGGCGTAAAATTCTAGTACGATTAAGCTAATAATGCTACTAACTTTGTATATTTGCAGCGTGTAGCGTGTATAAGCTTTGGAATTCCAAATTTAATTCATTGATTTTGGCCATTGCAATAGTGGATTGTGGGCAAACGCGGCAACCATCGCATAGCTTTATAATCTTAAATTTTTAAGTCAATATGCGATGTACTTTCTGTTCTGGCGCGAACACCTCAATTGAACGACAACTACGGTGTTCGTCTTGGCAGCTCGTACCGCCTCATTTAGGCTTTCCCACCCAAAATTTTATAGTTGTAACAGAAGGAGCAGGCTCTCCCAAAGCAGTATCCAGTTCCGTTTTAATATTGGTTGGACTGAGACCTTTCATATGAAAGTATTGTATTACATATCGGTGACCAATCTTTTTCATGTTCATAAATTCACTGAGATCGTTTACTTTTAAAAAAACTAAACAACGTGGCGCCTTGAAACATAAATCATATGTTTTTAAAGGTTGCCACTTTTCACATGTCAGGTTGGCTAATTTTGGGACCGCCCTCGCATGTGCTGTGTCGCGAGCTTTACTTTTCTCTGGGTTGTGTTTCTAATGTTCCTATGTATGTTAATTAAAAACATTCCATTGAATGTGAAATAGGTTCCAGCATATGAATGAATCAACTCCTAACCCTGAAGTAAAAAAAAAGTTCCAATAAAAAAAATGCACAAAGTCATAATAAACTGTACCACAGTGTGGTGTAGGGTATAATTATCAGAATTTCTTAATATGTAATAAACTTTATAGTACTAGTATACACTGAAAAAATGTTAAATACGGCGGCAATGACTTCGAGCCAATGATAAGATAGCATTAAAGTTAGTAAATTTAAATTAAAGATAATTTACTTAATATTAAGAAACTCGGCTTAATTTTTATTAAATTGTCTTAATATTAAGTGTGGAATGTTCTTACTTTAAAGATTATTTGTCATTGGCTCAAAATCATTGCCACTGTCTTTAAAGTTAGTAAACATTTTTTTCTGTGTAGGAGTACATTTATAATAAAATTGCATTCCCGAGTAAAACATGTGTAGGGGCTATATTATATAATAGATCGATATGTACCATTTTTTAATATGATTCGTGCTTGACCACAGCCTGTGGAAATTTTTGGAAAGATTTTTTCAAATTTGCGAGCTGTACTTTCATCACAAAATTGTGTGGGGGACATGACAAAACCCCTTTCTGGGATTCTGAGCCGGTCGGTATATTAAATGAAAAAATGTACAAAGGCGTAATATCAACCGCAGGTTGGTATAGGTTATGATTAAGAGTGCATATATATCTAAGTTCATATATGAAAGAAATCGAGAGATCTGAAAACACATTGATAAGGCCATACGATTTTGAACCCCGGTTATATCATTAACATGCACCCTGCAAATTGAGCTGTTATACATTTGCAGCCAAAGAGAGGAAAAATGGCCGTTTTAACCTTTCTAAAATGAATGCAAACATTTTAGAAAAATTTATATTTTTAAAGAAATAGGAAAATAATTTATAATAGTTATTCCCAAAACCAAAAAAATTCCCAATTTTTCGATACTTATTCTATTCTATCTTCTATCTTCTATCTTCTATCTTCTATCTTCTATCTTCTATCTTCTATCTTCTATCTTCTATCTTCTATCTTCTATCTTCTATCTTCTATCTTCTATCTTCTATCTTCTATCTTCTATCTTCTATCTTCTATCTTCTATCTTCTATCTTCTATCTTCTATCTTCTATCTTCTATCTTCTATCTTCTATCTTCTATCTTCTATCTTCTATCTTCTATCTTCTATCTTCTATCTTCTATCTTCTATCTTCTATCTTCTATCTTCTATCTTCTATCTTCTATCTTCTATCTTCTATCTTCTATCTTCTATCTTCTATCTTCTATCTTCTATCTTCTATCTTCTATCTTCTATCTTCTATCTTCTATCTTCTATCTTCTATCTTCTATCTTCTATCTTCTATCTTCTATCTTCTATCTTCTATCTTCTATCTTCTATCTTCTATCTTCTATCTTCTATCTTCTATCTTCTATCTTCTATCTTCTATCTTCTATCTTCTATCTTCTATCTTCTATCTTCTATCTTCTATCTTCTATCTTCTATCTTCTATCTTCTATCTTCTATCTTCTATCTTCTATCTTCTATCTTCTATCTTCTATCTTCTATCTTCTATCTTCTATCTTCTATCTTCTATCTTCTATCTTCTATCTTCTATCTTCTATCTTCTATCTTCTATCTTCTATCTTCTATCTTCTATCTTCTATCTTCTATCTTCTATCTTCTATCTTCTATCTTCTATCTTCTATCTTCTATCTTCTATCTTCTATCTTCTATCTTCTATCTTCTATCTTCTATCTTCTATCTTCTATCTTCTATCTTCTATCTTCTATCTTCTATCTTCTATCTTCTATCTTCTATCTTCTATCTTCTATCTTCTATCTTCTATCTTCTATCTTCTATCTTCTATCTTCTATCTTCTATCTTCTATCTTCTATCTTCTATCTTCTATCTTCTATCTTCTATCTTCTATCTTCTATCTTCTATCTTCTATCTTCTATCTTCTATCTTCTATCTTCTATCTTCTATCTTCTATCTTCTATCTTCTATCTTCTATCTTCTATCTTCTATCTTCTATCTTCTATCTTCTATCTTCTATCTTCTATCTTCTATCTTCTATCTTCTATCTTCTATCTTCTATCTTCTATCTTCTATCTTCTATCTTCTATCTTCTATCTTCTATCTTCTATCTTCTATCTTCTATCTTCTATCTTCTATCTTCTATCTTCTATCTTCTATCTTCTATCTTCTATCTTCTATCTTCTATCTTCTATCTTCTATCTTCTATCTTCTATCTTCTATCTTCTATCTTCTATCTTCTATCTTCTATCTTCTATCTTCTATCTTCTATCTTCTATCTTCTATCTTCTATCTTCTATCTTCTATCTTCTATCTTCTATCTTCTATCTTCTATCTTCTATCTTCTATCTTCTATCTTCTATCTTCTATCTTCTATCTTCTATCTTCTATCTTCTATCTTCTATCTTCTATCTTCTATCTTCTATCTTCTATCTTCTATCTTCTATCTTCTATCTTCTATCTTCTATCTTCTATCTTCTATCTTCTATCTTCTATCTTCTATCTTCTATCTTCTATCTTCTATCTTCTATCTTCTATCTTCTATCTTCTATCTTCTATCTTCTATCTTCTATCTTCTATCTTCTATCTTCTATCTTCTATCTTCTATCTTCTATCTTCTATCTTCTATCTTCTATCTTCTATCTTCTATCTTCTATCTTCTATCTTCTATCTTCTATCTTCTATCTTCTATCTTCTATCTTCTATCTTCTATCTTCTATCTTCTATCTTCTATCTTCTATCTTCTATCTTCTATCTTCTATCTTCTATCTTCTATCTTCTATCTTCTATCTTCTATCTTCTATCTTCTATCTTCTATCTTCTATCTTCTATCTTCTATCTTCTATCTTCTATCTTCTATCTTCTATCTTCTATCTTCTATCTTCTATCTTCTATCTTCTATCTTCTATCTTCTATCTTCTATCTTCTATCTTCTATCTTCTATCTTCTATCTTCTATCTTCTATCTTCTATCTTCTATCTTCTATCTTCTATCTTCTATCTTCTATCTTCTATCTTCTATCTTCTATCTTCTATCTTCTATCTTCTATCTTCTATCTTCTATCTTCTATCTTCTATCTTCTATCTTCTATCTTCTATCTTCTATCTTCTATCTTCTATCTTCTATCTTCTATCTTCTATCTTCTATCTTCTATCTTCTATCTTCTATCTTCTATCTTCTATCTTCTATCTTCTATCTTCTATCTTCTATCTTCTATCTTCTATCTTCTATCTTCTATCTTCTATCTTCTATCTTCTATCTTCTATCTTCTATCTTCTATCTTCTATCTTCTATCTTCTATCTTCTATCTTCTATCTTCTATCTTCTATCTTCTATCTTCTATCTTCTATCTTCTATCTTCTATCTTCTATCTTCTATCTTCTATCTTCTATCTTCTATCTTCTATCTTCTATCTTCTATCTTCTATCTTCTATCTTCTATCTTCTATCTTCTATCTTCTATCTTCTATCTTCTATCTTCTATCTTCTATCTTCTATCTTCTATCTTCTATCTTCTATCTTCTATCTTCTATCTTCTATCTTCTATCTTCTATCTTCTATCTTCTATCTTCTATCTTCTATCTTCTATCTTCTATCTTCTATCTTCTATCTTCTATCTTCTATCTTCTATCTTCTATCTTCTATCTTCTATCTTCTATCTTCTATCTTCTATCTTCTATCTTCTATCTTCTATCTTCTATCTTCTATCTTCTATCTTCTATCTTCTATCTTCTATCTTCTATCTTCTATCTTCTATCTTCTATCTTCTATCTTCTATCTTCTATCTTCTATCTTCTATCTTCTATCTTCTATCTTCTATCTTCTATCTTCTATCTTCTATCTTCTATCTTCTATCTTCTATCTTCTATCTTCTATCTTCTATCTTCTATCTTCTATCTTCTATCTTCTATCTTCTATCTTCTATCTTCTATCTTCTATCTTCTATCTTCTATCTTCTATCTTCTATCTTCTATCTTCTATCTTCTATCTTCTATCTTCTATCTTCTATCTTCTATCTTCTATCTTCTATCTTCTATCTTCTATCTTCTATCTTCTATCTTCTATCTTCTATCTTCTATCTTCTATCTTCTATCTTCTATCTTCTATCTTCTATCTTCTATCTTCTATCTTCTATCTTCTATCTTCTATCTTCTATCTTCTATCTTCTATCTTCTATCTTCTATCTTCTATCTTCTATCTTCTATCTTCTATCTTCTATCTTCTATCTTCTATCTTCTATCTTCTATCTTCTATCTTCTATCTTCTATCTTCTATCTTCTATCTTCTATCTTCTATCTTCTATCTTCTATCTTCTATCTTCTATCTTCTATCTTCTATCTTCTATCTTCTATCTTCTATCTTCTATCTTCTATCTTCTATCTTCTATCTTCTATCTTCTATCTTCTATCTTCTATCTTCTATCTTCTATCTTCTATCTTCTATCTTCTATCTTCTATCTTCTATCTTCTATCTTCTATCTTCTATCTTCTATCTTCTATCTTCTATCTTCTATCTTCTATCTTCTATCTTCTATCTTCTATCTTCTATCTTCTATCTTCTATCTTCTATCTTCTATCTTCTATCTGTAATCTTCTATCTAAATTAAATGACACTATGCACTTATATTAATATCGTCCTGTGTTCATACGTACGATTATTATGTATTTACCTTTAACACTAAAGATGCTGCATCTGCGGGAGGTGCAAAGGAACTGACATAAAATTTAGTACAAGGTGTTTATATTCCTTAGATCTGGGCAAAATGATGCTACGAAGGTGGGTGGTGCGATGGCTCTGGTACACGACCACCAATGAAATGGTTCAGTGCTGTATACATTTGATGTCGCAGCAATGCAAAAGGATGTTGTATATCCTTTAGCGATTTGATAGTATGTGTATATGTGTGTGTAAGTTAGAGAACATTGCGATTTTGACCTTGCCGTATGATTACACTTTTAAGTTGCTTTCAACAAATTCTGCTGTGCGGAAAATAATGATGTTCTCCTTTCTTCCATTTTTAAATATGTATGCGAAGAACATAGTCTATTGTGAAAATGATAATTATACAATAAAATATTACTCCTAAACATTTGATAACTATAAGAGAATATTTAAAAATATTGTACTAATACCTAAATGATGACAAAATTTAGCTAAAATTGTTTCATTTAAAATTTCACATCATTTTTGTTCGAATGAGGTTAATTGTTGCAAAAACGCAAACAACAAACCTCTTTGATATGCATTTTGAGCCACAATTCCATGGCACCACAATAGCCACAGCGTTTGCATTGGCGATGACGTTAAGTTTGTGGTAATTGCGTTTTATTTAGGTTTGCGCCGTGTAGGTGAACCAAAGCTGTTGCCATAATCAGGCCATAAAAAGAATGGAAGAAGTACGGAGTATTGTGTGTAAGTTAAAAATTGTTATTTCTAAAAACAAACAAACAAACAACAACAGTATTTCAGTACGTTCCAGTACATTTACTGGGTCACTGGGTTTAAACTAACACCGAGGGAATTGCTGCGAAATGTAGCTATTTGAGGAATACTAATATATTTTTTTGGAATAGTAAATAGATGTAGAAAATTAAAAATATATGTATGGTTAAAAAAGTAATATACCAAAACTAATTTTAAAATGCATTAGTAATATATTGAAAATTCGAGGAAAAAATACTTTCTACATAAACTATCTTTTCGGCAGCTAAACAGTTTATTTCCGGCAACAGAAATATCTTTTGCTGCTAATAACAATTTTTTTTGGCGAAACATATATTGTAGATTCTAAAATGGAAATTTCTTTTAGGGAAAAGTGCAGTGTTGTTGTATAAAATTCTGTTTCGTGTAAATTTATGTTTATTTGCCAATTTTTTTTGGCGAAACATATATTGTAGATTCTAAAATGAAAATTTCTTTTAGGAAAAAGTGCAGTGTTGTTGTATAAAATTTTGTTTCGTGTAAATTTATGTTTATTTGCCTGTTTGGGTTTCTTTATTAAACAGCGTTATGTAGTGTAATTAGCCTTTTGGTAAATCTGTATCTAAATTAATCTTAAATGCATGTATAGATACAAATCATTTGCACAAGATAAATCTTTTGATTTCACAAAAAAATGTTGCTGTTATTTTTGTAATGTTTTTATATCAATCACTTAATAGCAATGTGATGACAGAAGTGCCCACTTGTTTGTCAATTGCATTTAATATATAACCCAGCAGAAAAGGTGGTAGAAGAAAATTTGTGGTGGGCTTGTTGGATGCAAACGTTTGCTCATCAGTGGATATTTTGAAATAGGTTAACATGATTTTGTTTTCCTTAATTTTTAAAATTTTATTTTTTGAATTAAGTTTTTTTTAAAAAAGCCTCCAAATATCGAGCGCCCCAGTGGGTGAGTTGGTAGCGTACTCGCCTATGATTTTGGCGGTCGTGGGTTCGATTCCCACCAGAGGCTCTGATCTGTCGGTGCAAATTATAGCCACATGGTCTTTGTAAGTCGACTTTTCCCTGGACCGTAAAATTAGTATATTATTTTACTTTGCATTGTAATTCATATAAATAAAAAAATAAATAAAAACCTTTAAATAACTTTTAAAATTTGTTAAGTTTTGTGATCTGTAACGAAACATTAATTACACTATGCAAACCATTCTTTTTTGTGTCCGAGACCTAAAAACTTTTTTATGTATAGAATGAGGAGGCAAACTATTTTATAAAACTAAAAAAAATTCTAATGGTGAAGTTTTTTTTATAATTTTTCTTTCTAAAATTTAAATTTTCATGGAAGGTATCTTTAGTATTTGGACGTGCAAGCGTCCATAACACCCATTTTTCAATAGATTGTGGATACTATAAAATCATTACACTGTACGAAATTTCAAGTGTTTTTATGGGCAGGAATCGAATTTATAAGCTGTTAACCTTTTGTGTAAAATTGTCCAGTGGCAATACAGTTTTATTACTTAATTTTATGTTCTTTTCGCTCTAACGAAGTTTGCTGGGTTATGCTACTGTTATAAGTAGGTACTAAGTAGAGAACAGCCAACTTTATGGCACTTACGACAAAAACAAATCACCCCAGTTTCAAGTGAGGTCTTGGCATTAACAGCACCTACTTCTCAGTCACTAAGTCACCTCGTTAAGAGCGACATTAAGAACTCACGTTTATGGCCAAATATGAATAGGTTCATAACGATGTATATGATGTGTATGACTGGACTGATGCAGATACAGATACAGATACTTGTACTGAAACTGATTATTATTCAAGAAAATAAAAACAAACAACGATACTATTTATGCTCGTATTCCAATAGGTGTTGGTGGTGATCTGGCTGTCTGGGTAAAATCACATTTCAATGTTAATTTGCTTCAATGATAGCGTTGCGCACTTTGAGAAGACAAACATAATATTAACCGAGTCAACCAAATCACCACCAATAGCTGGGAATAAGTGTACTTCGATGGCTCTGTTTCTGCCACAGCTATTAGCACTTGTAGTCTCTGTTGAGATTAGAAAAACCAAGATTTTGTAAAAACAATCATATATTTTTGTTAACCTTAATTTGTGATAAATGAACTGAGGTTTTCTATGATTTTCCCTTTTTCGGTTAAATGATAATTGGAACCAACAGATAAGCCCTGATGAGCATTATTTATGAGAATTCTTAGAAATTGCTGTGGGATCAAAGGCATATATCATGTTTGTGTTTTTTTTTGGTTAAAAAAGGTCACTTTGTCTATGGCAGCTAATAATCAATGCACTAATTTATATTTTGGATTTCCTTAAATTTACATAAATTTACCTGGTTTATTTTCGAAGATGGCTAGATTAGTTTGTAATCCACCGTCTGCATTTCTGAAAAGATAGAAAAAGAGAAAGGAATTAGTATTTTGTTCATAATCTTTAAATAATTATAATAATAAGTCAATTAAATTTCTAAATTAAACGTACTATTGGAATTTTTGATTGACCCAGAGAAAATTTAATTACCGATCCTAGTCGGAGATTGTGCTGTCAAACGGGAAATCCAGATCCTTAAAAATCCCGGGAAATCCCGAAACCCGGGATATTTTAATAATAATATATGAAGCTGTCTCGTATAAATATTAGGTGATAGACAGATAGATGCACGCTGTCGAAAATGTTAATAAGGGAAGAAAATTGTTAACATCAAAAAACATTGACATAATCCGTTGAAAAATTCTAAATTTGGAAAAAATGTATCAAGTATCAAAATGTATCAAATGTATCAAGAACACAATGTCCCACAAAACGAAGAGGACTATATTCTATTCTTTTAAATTTATGAAAAAATCCTAATACCGGGTTTTCCAACAAGAGGTGTTATTTTGAATCACCCGGTATGTTGGTAGCTGTCATTTTTGAAGCTTTTATTCTTTGACATTTGACAAGTAGAAACTACGCCATTACTAAAACTGGAACGTTACGCGATTATCGAACGATACAAAACGATCAAAAACGATCGAACAAAAACACGATACGAACGATACAAAATCATCTTGACTGATGAGGCCAATTTCCACCTCGATGACTACGTCAACAAGCAAAAGTGTCGCATCTGGGGCTCGGTGGCCAATGTTTTTTGCAGTGGGTCTAAGTTTTCATTTTTTGGTGGAAGGGAGGGATACTAAATGAAAAAATGCTGTAAGTTAATGTCTGAGAGATTTCTTATTGTCAGAGTTATATAGTGGAACTTTACAAGGATTATTTTTGTGTGTTATTTTAACCCCCTAGCTCCCCTCTTAATGGGTCAACATGGCCCTTTTTCCGAAAAAAATAGAAAAACAATTCTTTTCAAAAAGGACATTTAAGGATTAAAATATTCTACGAACATTCCAATTTTACAAAAGAATATGGGTACTATAAACGCATTACACTGTACAAAATTTCAAATGTTTGTATTTTAATTTAATCCGAATTTAAATTTACATTATAGAATTTTTTAAAAAAGTTGGCGTGTAATTTTGCTATATTTACAACTTTGGTGTCTTTGGCGACCCACACTGAATTTTTACGGCAAACATTTTTGTGGAATATTTTAATCCTTAAATGTATTTTTTAAAAATACTTTTTTTATTTTTTCGGAAAAAGGGCCAAATTGGGAGAGCAAGAGGGTTAAAATCTTACACAAAGTTATCCTTGTAAAATTCCACTATATAACTCTGACAATAAGAACTCTCTCAGACATTAACTTACAGCATTTTTTTCATTTAGTATAATGCTCCCTTCGATCAAAAAATGAAAACTTAGACCCACTGTAACAAGAATTCAGACTAGCTGGATCATAAGTTTATTCTACAAAAATAATCTACTCAACATGCCCTTTCAGAATTATAGAGTCGCTCTTCTGCTCCAATCATTCCATAAATATAACGACTTTAAATTTACATTATAATTTTTTTTGTATAAGTTGGCGTGTAATTTTGCTAATAAAGGATAAAAAGTTATATTTACAACTTTGGTGTCTTTGGTGACACCCACTAAAATTTTACGACATAAATTTTCGTAGAATATTTTAATCCTTAAATGTTATTTTGGAAAGGATTTTTTTAGATTTTTTCGAAAAAGGGCAAATTTGACCCATTAAGAGGGGAGGGTTAAGATCTCCCACAAAAATTATCATCATAAAATTCCACTATAAAAATCTGACAATAAGAAATCTCTCATACATTAACTTACAGCATATATTTCATTTAGTATAATGCGCCTTCGAACAAAAAATTAAATCTTTGACCCACTGTAAAAAAAACCAGTAAGGAAAGGCTAAAGTCGGGTGGTGCCCACTATATAATACCCTACACCACTCTCGTAATATTGAATAACTCTGATATATAAATTTTGTAATTCATGTATAAATTGTTTACATAAATTTACTTTTGGGACATTTTATACTTAAATAATACCCTGTACCACAGTGTGGTGTAGGGTATAAAAACGATTGGATCTAAAGAGCCAAATCGGACGAAACATATATATGGGATCTATAGCTAAATCTTAACCGATTTTCTTCAAATTCGGTAGTGTTGGTTCATGGATCAAGAAACTCTACCATTCTGAATTTCAAAACGATTGGATGTAAAATACAGCTTTTTTGGGACTAAAGGGTCAAATCGGACGAAACATATATATGGGAGCTATAGCTAAATCTTAGCCGATTTTCTTCAAATTCGGCAATGTTGGTTCATGGATCAAGAAACTCCACCATTCTAAATTTCAAAATGATTGGATGTAAAATACAGCTTCTACAGGACTAAAGAGCAAAATCGGACGAAACATATATATTGGTGCTATAGCTAAATCTTAACCGATTTTCTTCAAATTCGGCAATGTTGGTTCATGGATCAAGAAACTCTACCATTCTAAATTTCAAAACTATCGGATGTAAAATACAGCTTCTATAGGACTAAAGGGCCAAATCGGACGAAACATATATATGGGAGCTATAGCTAAATCTTAACCGATTTTCTTCAAATTCGGCAATGTTGGTTCGTGGATCAAGAAACTCTACCATTCTAAATTTCAAAACGATTGGATGTAAAATACAGCTTCTATAGGACTAAAGGGCCAAATCGAACGAAAGATATATATGGGAGCTATATCTAAATCTGAACCGATTTCAACCAAATTCAATAGCGATCTTAACAGCCGCGAAATACTCTAAACTGAAACATATATATGGGAGCTATAGCTAAATCTTAACCGATTTTCTTCAAATTCGGCAATGTTGGTTCGTGGATCAAGAAACTCTACCATTCTAAATATCAAAACGATCGGATGTAAAATACAGCTTCTATAGGACTAAAGGTCCAAATCGGACGAAACATATATATGGGAGCTATAGCTAAATCTTAACCGATTTCAACCAAATTCAATAGCGATCTTAACAGCCGCGAAATACTCTAAACTGAAAAATTTCAGAACGATCGGAGTGAAATTGCGACCTGTAGTCGACGAACAAATTTACATGGACAGACGGACGGACATCGTTAAATCGACTCAGCTAGTGATTCTGAGTCGATCGGTATACTTTAAGGTGGGTCTAGCTGTGTTATTTTCAGGTGTTACAAATATCTGCCGTGAAACAAACTTATAATACCCTGTACCACAGTGTGGTGTAGGGTATAACTAAGACAAGCTGGACCATAAGTTTATCCTACAAAAATGGTCTACTCAACATGCTCTTTCAAAATAATAGGGTCGCTTTTCTGTTGCAAAAATGCTGTTGAACAGTGTAATCAATGCTAATACCATCGACTTTATCGAGCCTACTGTTGTGCCATTGTGACACGCACTACAATAATAATTATATCACTACCCAATGTCCAGAAATCGGTGAAATATGGGCACGATATTATATCCCGGGAACTTTCCTGTGCTGAGCTACTTTTACCAACCATTAGGAATTTATGCTTTGTGAAGAAATAGCTGAAGGAATGATCATCAACGTCCCAAAAAAAGGTGACCTGATGGAAAAAATGAATGGGAGGGGTTTACAATAGTGAGTATGGTGAACAAGGTGATTGCCCATGTAATAAACAAACGACTTTCCGATGTATAATTACCTGAGCTTAGAAAGGTGGCAAGCTGGGCTAAGCGTGACTAAGTCAACAGCTTAAGAGCTGAAGAGCACTGCTATATCACACTTGCATATACTTTGAGAAAGCGTTTGTCACCCTAAGCCACATTGCGATATGGCAGGCTCTCACTTGTAAAGGTGTCCAATCAACACCGGCGTTCGACAAGGCTGTGTGCTGTCACTCTTCCTCTTTAATTGTGTACTAGTGAGGGAACCACTAGTCACTGAAGGGTCATCACCTGGTGATTACAAGGCAGACTTGAGGACGTAGACTATGCAGACGGCATATGTCGCAAGTGCAAGAAGTGGCAAACAGCGTCGGGCTGAAGATCAACATCAAAAAAACTAATTCGATACGCATAAACGAGGCAAATATAGAATGACTCAGCATACAGGACCCAGTCATCGAAGACGTTGACTCATTTTGCTACTTTGGTAGTATACTCGACAAGTCTGGAGGGTCTAGTAGAAATATATCGAGTTGCATCAACAAAGCCCGGCTATCATTCGGATATTTCGGATAAATCTATTTGGCAACAAAACAACATATCCCATAAAACCAAACTGATTATAAGTATATTCAATTCGAAGGTAAAGTCAACTCTACTTCATGGATGTGAGTCATGGAACACAGCAAAACGTGACTTCAGGCATTCGTTCAACGCATATATTGGCCAAAGATGATCACAAATAATAACCTGTGGGCAATAACGAAGCAGCAGCCGATTCTTCTTAAAATCAGAAAGAGAAAATGGCGATAGATAGCTCACACGTTCAGAAATCCTACTGAGGATATTGCAAGACATCCCATAGACTCGAATCTGCATGGCAGCAAGCGAACAGGAAGTCCCTCACACATGGAAGCGGCAAATAGAGATCGAATTTGCTTTAAAAAAATTAAGCTTAACCCATTTTCGGCCGGCTTGCAAAAATTGCCGAACCAATAATTAAAATTTATTTTGTTAGAATAAATAGGACCCACGAAATTCGAATCCGGTGTCAAAACATGTCTACCTGTTATAGTTTAGGCAGGGGAGACGTTCTACTAATGAAGAGTCAAATATTGACTTCTCCTTAAAGTACGAAAAATTCAATAAATATTTATGTAAAACTCATTTACTTATTACATTGGACCTTTATCTAAAGGAATAAAGTATTATTTGGCAATACATATTTAAAATTATGTTTAATTAAACACTTAGAAATCATGTTTC
Source organism: Eudasyphora cyanicolor (assembly GCA_963930755.1). Taxonomy (NCBI): domain Eukaryota; kingdom Metazoa; phylum Arthropoda; class Insecta; order Diptera; family Muscidae; genus Eudasyphora; species Eudasyphora cyanicolor. The sequence continues at coordinate 263,301,289 of OZ005734.1, forward strand.
ATGCATACGTCACATAGAAAATATGTAATGTATTTTTGGACCCCATTTCAAATTCCAGGTAGACGATGGAGGATTATTGCAATTAATTTTTCTTGAAAGCCATCAAAATTTGCTATATTATAGAATATTTTACATATAAAAAATTTGTTCATCTTTACGGAAAAACATCACATTGAAAATATAGAAACATGATGTTCGACTTATCAAACAGCGGCCGCAAATGGGTTAAGTGTATTAAAATATTTATGCCCTACACCACACTGTGGTACAGGGTATTATAAGTTTGTTTCACGGCAGATGTTTGTAACACCTGAAAATAACACAGCTAGACCCACCTTAAAGTATACCGATCGACTCAGAATCACTAGCTGAGTCGATTTAACGATGTCCGTCCGTCCGTCTGTCCATGTAAAGTTCTTCGTCGACTGCAGGTCGCAATTTCACTCCGATCGTTCTGAAATTTTGCAGTTTAGAATATTTCGCGGCTGTTAAGATCGCTATTGAAGGTTCAGATTTAGATATAGCTCCCATATATATATTTCGACCGATTTGGCCATTTAGTCCTATAGAAGCTGTATTTTACATCCGATCGTTTTGAAATTTAGAATGGTAGAGCTTCTTGATCCATGAACCAACATTGCCGAATTTGAAGAAAATCGGTTAAGATTTAGCTATAGCTCCCATATATATGTTTCGTCCGATTTTGCTCTTTAGTCCTGTAGAAGCTGTATTTTACATCCAATCATTTTGAAATTTAGAATGGTAGAGTTTCTTGATCCATGAACCAATACTACCGAATTTGAAGAAAATCGGTTAAGATTTAGCTATAGCTCCCATATATATGTTTCGTCCGATTAGGCCATTTAGTCCTATAAAAGCTGTATTTTACATCCAATCGTCTGGAAAATTAGAATGGTAGAGTTTCTTGATCCATGAACCAACATTGCCGAATTTGAAGAAAATCGGTTAAGATTTAGCTATAGCTCCCATATATATGTTTCGTCCGATTTTGCTCTTTAGTCCTGAAGAAGCTGTATTTTACATCCAATCATTTTGAAATTTAGAATGGTAGAGTTTCTTGATCCATAAACCAGCACTACCGAATTTGAAGAAAGTCGGTTAAGATTTAGCTATAGCTCCCATATATATGTTTCGTCCGATTTGGCCCTTTAGTTCTATAGAAGCTGTATTTTACATCCAATCGTTTTGAAATTTAGAATGGTAGAGTTTATTGTTCCATGAACCAACACTACCGAATTTGAAGAAAATCGCTTAAGATTTAGCTATATCTCCCATATACATGTTTCGTCCGATTTGGCCCTTTAGTCCTGTAGAAGCTGTATTTTACATCCAATAATTTTGAAATTTAGAATGGTAGAGTTTCTTGATCCATGAACCAACACGGCCGAAGTTGAAGAAAATCGGTTAAGATTTAGCTGTAGCTCCCATATATATGTTTCGTCAGATTTAGCCCTTTAGTCCTATAAAAGCTGTATTTCACATCCAATCGTTTTGAAATTTAGAAAGGTAGAGTTTATTGTTCCATGAACCAACATTGCCGAATTTGAAGAAAATCGGTAAAGATTTTGCTATAGCTCCCATATATATGTTTCATCCGATTTGGCTCTTTAGATCCAATCGTTTTTATACCCTACACCACACTGTGGTGTAGGGTATATTATTTAAGTATAAAATGTCCCAAAAGTAAATTTATGTAAACAATTTATACATGAATTACAAAATTTATATATCAGAGTTATTCAATAGTACGAGATATAGTCGGCACCGCCCGACTTTAGTCTTTCCTTACTGGTTTTAAAATAAAAGTCAGAAATTTTAGAAAATGTCTCAAAGAAAAATCTAACAAGAAAAATCTGTAAAGTTTTGTTAAGTTGTAAAATTGGCAGAGGAAATTACAGTGCAAATTTTTAGGTAAAGTAAGGGCTACGTCAAAACGTGATTATTTCAACGAATCGTTCCAGCTAAAATTAATCACATATATAATTTGTAAGCCAAATTGGAAGGAATTGTTTTCTTTGGGGCTATGAAGTCAAATCGGTTTTGACAGTTGTATGGGACTATGCCGAAATATGGTCCAATGGGGTCAATTGCTTCTTGAAATGGTTCTGGGTTAAAAAAATACAAATTGCCGAATTAAAGCCCAATGGAACATTCGTATGGGGGTTGTATAAAACAATGAATCTACACTGGACCCTGTTGACGTGAGTGGTTATATGCACTTTGTCAAACTTCGTCCCAATAAGTTAAAGCTAGTGGCTTTCATGACGTAAAGAAATAAATAATATATGAGCAAGACTATTTTCAAACCTAAGAAATTAATATGTATGAGATATGTTTCCGCCAATTTAAATTAATTTTAAGTTCTCTTTGAGGAACCCCAAAAATCATTTGAGAGTAGCAATCAATACATATCTATCTCTGAAACGTGTCCTTCGTCATAAAAAAACTCAAAAGCTGTATGTTGCTGGTAGATTTTTGTGTTGACGATTTTTTTGACGATTTCGAAAATTTATTTTGGCGATTTGACGATTTTTGGTGAAATTCGTCTAGCAACACTGGCCGGCAGAGTCATTGGTCCATATGTATTTAAAAACGATGATTGACAGAATGTTACTGTCAACGCTATAGACAAATTATTACAAGTTTTTTCGTCACTCAATTAACTTGCATTAATCCTGCTGACATGTGATTCCAACAGTCACATGCCACACATCGTACGCTACATTTAATTTACTCAAAGCAACGAATAATTTCACGTAATGGTCTCAGTAATTGGCCACCAGGATCGTGTGATTTAAAATCCCAAAACAACAGGTGTTATTGGCGACGCATTATTGGCGACGCATTACTGGCGAAAAACGGCCGCAAATGCTGCGAAAAGTGTAAGTGAATTAGAGTTCCAGATTGCGGCATGTACGCGCCAACCGCGACGGCCACATGACCCAAATCATATTTAAACATCAATGGCATAAAATTATCTATCCAATAAAGGCATTTTAATTAATATTACTTGATTTATTTTAATTAAAAGTTCTTTGTTCTTATTTGAGACAAGTTTTTCTCTCTTAGGTTTTCAGCTGACATTAATTTTGCTCTGCACTCAAAATCTTTTTATTTATTTTTTTTTTGATTCATTGAAACCAGTGTTCGATTTTATGTTCTCTTATGATGACATCCAGTTTCAGCTCTGGCTTGTCTACTCCCAAACTATTTAATATTGCTCTAGTCAATGAAGTGATAAGGAATTTATGCGATAATGACAAAGAGCCGTAAAAGCCCAGTGTAAATAAATTATAAGTAAGAACGGAAGAAAATAAACAATAATAAAATTGATAAAACGCCAAGAAGTGATTACAAAATCCCAAGTCAGGTTTGACCTCTCTCAGCACAAAGAATAAGCGAACAGAAGAGATTTGCCAGTGCTTACATTAGTATTGAGCCGGCAGTGACATCTTCAAGACCTGCACAGCGAGATGAAGAATCTCGGGCATATTGCCCTTATAATTGTAATAATTTCAATATTTTCGATTGTGAGACATAGTGCGGCCATTAAATCATCGGTAAATGACTTATATGGCAAATTAATTGAGGCTAATCTCAATGCCTCGGTGGATCCTTGTGAAGATTTCTATGCCTACGCCTGTGGCAATTGGTATAGAGCGTACAATGAAAGCAGTGAATATATTGATATGCCGGGCTATATGGATTACAAGGTGAATCAGCAGTTCAGAGAACTAATGGTGGTGGAGAAGGGCGAAGATAGGACAGCGGAATGGAGTAGCGGAGTTTTTAAAAAAGCCCAGGATTTATATGATTCCTGTGAGAATCAGGAGCAGTTGGTTTTAAATTACTTTCTGGCTGCGGTACATGGAGAATTGCATATGAAATGGCCCATATTTACTATTGATGATGGTCCATGGCCAAATGCCACACATTTTGACTGGCTTCAGGTGATAGCTGTGTTAAGGACTTACGGATTAAATTCCATATTCCTAACCCACAATGTCAATGTTAATCCACAAAATAGCTCAGAATATTTTCTCGAGGTGGCTCAACACTATACCAGCACTCCCTTGGATGCCGATGATGTGGAGAATATTTTTATAAATTTTGGTTTAAATCACAATGAAAGTCATGCTTTAACTCAAGAGCTGATTGATTTTGAAAATACCCTCAATAAGATGACCAAATATGAGTATTTAAATGAAAGCGCCAGCCGAAATTATGCAGATAATTTTAAATTATATTCTCTCCAAGAATTGCAAAATATAGTCCCCCAAATTGATTGGGGAAAATATTTTAGAATAATACTCAATTCTACAGAGAATTTGAATAATTTAAAAATTCAAACATTTTTATTGAATCCCCAATATTTTGTCAATCTTCAAGAGCATCTCCAAAGTACCCCAAATGAGACTATAGCCTATTATGTAATGCTGAAATTTATGTATCACATTAATGATAATTTACCTCATGCTAAGCCAAGAAATTGCATTAAATATATGCGCAGTTTTATGTCACTCTTCATGAATTATCTCTATGAGGAACGCCTGTTCAAGAGTAAACGTTATGAAATCGAAAAAGGTCTCCTCTCAATGTTCCACAATTTGAAAAAGTCCTTTGAGTCGCTGGTGGAGGAGAATCATTTGAAATTGAATAAAAAGGAACAACATTTCATTTTAAAGGAATTGCATGGCATGAAACTTAAACTGGGCAATTTACCCTACAATTGCAGTAGAGAATTTGTTGAACAATTCTATGAAACCCTCAGCATAAATAAAACCAATTTTGTTGTGTCTCATATGAATCTATTGAAATTCATGACCAAATTACATTATGAAAATCTCCGCAAGGGCAATATTACAGTAGAAGAAAAAGTCTATCATTTGGATCCAGCGGCCCTTAGCTCTTCATCGCCGGTGAAAATATTCGACAATGCTATTTTGGTACCCCACGGCTATTTGCAATTGCCCCTCTTTAATCCTCAACTCAGCGATTTACATCAATATTCGCTCTTGGGTTTCATCTTGGCCCATGAAATCATCCATGCCTATGATCTCTTTCACATTGTCTACGATCACAATAGCAATTATGATAATCTGGGTTATCAGGTGGGTCGCCGCTACACGCCTCACATGCATTGTTACGCCCACCGGCCAACAGAAATAATCTCGGAAAATATTGCCGATGTCTCGGGTTTGCGGATGGCCTATCGTTTCTATCAATCGCTGAAGGAAGATTTGGACTTTCCTTTTCTACAATTGACCAAAGACCAATATTTCTTTGTCAATTCGGTGCAGTTTTTGTGTGGAGATCTCGAGAAGCTTTCCGATTTGGGATTGGAAACCACGGAATTGGGTCATGATATGCATGATACGAGAGTGCTGCAGAACTGGTCGAAATTTGAAGAATTTGCATTGGCATTCAAGTGTTCGGCAAACTCGAATATGAGTTCACCTCAGGAGACCTGTAGATTGTGGTGACACCAGACAACAGAGCGGAAGGAGTATTTGGATTATATCCATTTATTTTAAGAATTTATTGCTAATAAGTTTTGATATAACATACAAATTTGGTACGCTGAAATTATAGTTTTATTTTATTTTATCCTAGACAGGCATTAATATATCATAAAAATATTTTCGATTAAAAAATAAAATTGTAATGGATTCAATAAACTTTTTAATCACAATTCATATTAATTTTATAAATAACAGTCAGTGTAATTTTTTTTAAACACTACATTAATACATAATTTTACAATTCATAATACATAAAACCAGTAAGGAAATGCAAAACTCGGGCGAAGCCGAAAATAAGATACTCTACACCATCGTATTAGACCAGAAAAAAGCACACATATTGGTGCTCTTCAGATTTAATTAATGATTAAACGATTTTTTTTAAAGATTGAATTACAATACAAAGTAAATTTATATTCTAATTTTACGGTCCAGGGAAGCCGGGTTACAAAGACCATGTGGCTAGATTTTGCAGCGACAGATCAGAGCCTCTGATGGGAATCGAACCCACGACCCCCAAACTCATAGGCGAGCACGCTAACAACTCACCTACTGGGGCGCTCTTAATGATTTAATGATTTAAAGATTTCCATACATTTTAAAGGCCAAGAAACTTCCCTCTGCCAATTTTTATCCCCTCACCTTAGAGATGAGGGTATATGTAATTAGCTACGAGCCAAAACTGTGAGTGACAAAAGACCTCGTGCGCACAATAACTTTCGGAAAGATTAACCAATTAACTACAAATTTGGTATGCGGTAATATTTGTCTCCATCTCAGGCTAAGTTCGAAGATGGGACATATTGGTCCACTCCTTCTAGTACCTCGCCCACAAAGGGCTTACTCGATTCTTATGAAATTCCACACATAGTATTAGTTTATTAGTCGCTATCACCTCCAGAAAAATGGGTGAAGTTGCCACGCCCCTTTTGGGACCTCACACACGAAAGGACCATTTTGCACCAAAAGTTAACAAGTTATAACCTTAATAACAGTGAGAGAAATACTTGAAATTTCGTACAGTGTAAAGTAAAAGTACCTACAGTTCAGTGAAAATTGGGCGTCATTGACACGCCCCTTTTTGTACTTCCCACACAAATGGACTATTTTCCACGCGCATAACTTAAAGCTATTAAATGCAATTTAAATTAATAATAATTTATTTAAAACCAAAAAATAAATAAATTTACGAATAGGTTTTGGGATTAAAGGTGAAGCGATTCGTAAGTCGGTTTACCCGACTGAACTGTCTTACATGTTTGAATGTGTTTACGTTTCTATCCAGAAACTCTATCAAGCAATGCTAACTGGTCAAATAAAATTCTCGTCACAAAACTTCAAAAATGTCGGAAGGAAATTATTGATCATAGAGGTGATGCAAGTCAAGCCTTCCCAACGGGGAACCGGAAATGTTCAAAGAACACTTATGAAAATTTAAAGAAGTAAACGATTGCAACGAAATTTGAGCATTTTTTATGACAATATGACCGATTTTTTATTTAGATATTCCGCAATCTTTTTTAAATTATATTTTAAGGAATATAAATGGGCAAATCCATTAAAGAATGAATATCTTCTTCATTTTAACATGGATTTCTCTTCAAATACGAGTATGTGTAAAATTTCATAGAATCTGCATTCGAAAATTACAACAAATTGGACTGTTACAGAAATTTTGTGAAATTGAATTTCATTGGAAAAAAATAGGAAACTGTTTTTTTTAGAAACCGATTCTAAACTGATATTTTTTTGAAATTTTCATTAAAATTGATTTTTTTTTAGAAAATGTCGAAAATTAATTTTTTTAATTGAAAATTTTTAGAGAAATACTACCCTTGTAATTTAAAATATATTTATAGCTTATATGTCGCTATTACTTTGAGGAAAATGGGCGACCAAAATCGATAATAATGTGGTAATTAGCTTTGCAAAGGATAGTCGTCTAAAGATGTTAGCCGGAATATTGAGAAAATAATAATGTTAATATTAAAAGCATTAGATCAGTCTTCTAATCAAGGATATTGAGCCAAAGAAAAATAATTTGGAACAGATCCCTAAAGAAACAATATATCGATGGCTAATTCATATTATTCCTTATTCATATCATATTAAAAATATCGCGAAATAATACAAATCAACAGTTTTTTTGCTCTCCTGAAAAATTGTGTTTTCAATATAGCAGCTTTTGGATATAAGCCATCGCCATAATTACTAGACAACGGAATATATGCAATTGGCTATATTTATTGGATGGTTGTACGGCAAACCAGATAACACACATTTTTTTTCGTCAAAAAATCATGAAATATACACCTATTTATTTTTGCATATTTCATGCAAACTTCATATTTAAATATATTGCGCATATGCAAAAAATATGCAAACACTTTTATGTTGAAAATTCACCGCAAATTCGACCATTTACTATTGTTCCATTTTGGGCCGGTTGTTATTTTTTTTAAAAAAAAAGATCACCTAAAGTCTTGAAATTTGAAGCGCGGGTAGTTTTTGCCGTTATATAAAATTATGGTACAAAAATTAGGTAATTTTCTCCAATTTGTCTATGCATATTTTTTTGAAAATAAAAAATTCTCAAAAATATTTTATGGTGAACTTTATTTTGCGAAATTAAAACTTTCAGCTTTCACTTTTTTGTAAAAACCCATATTTATACCCTCACTTCAGTGTGACGAGGGTATATATCATTTGCTACGGAAAAAAGTGTAACACGTCGAAGGAGTGACCTAAGACCCCAAGTATGTTCGGACGAAATCCGTTTTGGGTCATTTTAAGTCGAATGAGCAATGTCCGTCCGTCTGTCTGTCTATCTGCTGGCTGGTGCGCACGATAACTCTCGAAAGGAGTAACCGATTGACCTCAAATTTGGTATGTGGTAATATTTTTTTCTATCTCCGGCTAAGTTCGAAGATGGGCCATATTGGTCCACTCCTTCTAGTACCTCCCCTATAACTGCTATACTAGTTCTTCGAATCTTTTGAAATTCCACACATAGTATTAGCTTATTAGTCGCTATCAACTCGAGAAAAATGGGCGAAGTCGCCACGTCCCTTTTGGTACCTCCCACACAAATGCACCATTTTGCACCAAAAGTTAACAGCTTATAACATTAAAACCAGTGTATAAAAATACGTAAAATTTTGTCCAGTGTAATGTTTTTATAGTGTCTATAGCCCTGTGAAAAATGGGTGTTGTTGCCACGCCCCTTTTGGTACCTCCCACACTAAATGCCCAAATCATACCACAATTTAATGTCTCATAACGTTTATACCAGTGCACATAAATGCTTATAAGTCGGCACAGTGCAATGAATTTAAAGTATCTAATGTTCAGCGAAAAAAAGGTGTATTTGATAAACCCCTTCTGGTACCTCCCACACAAATTGACAGAATAATTCGAGTAATATTCAATATTACATTACTCACAAAGTGAGGGTATACCTTAGTCGGTTTACCCGACTGAAACTTTCTTACTTGTTTTGTTTTTATTTTGCTAAAAAGAAAGCTTAGGTAATTTTCTTTAAGAGCTTTGGGGTATATTAGTGGAATAGGACCTGTTTAATTGAGGTTCAACCATATTTGTTAGAATAACTGGAGAACTATTTATCGCAATTGGTTCAGAAAAGCTTTAAATAATCCCAAATTAAGTAGCCTTCGTCGTCTTTCAAAATAAGTTTTGCATTCCATCAGCGGTTTCAAAAATATCTTAAAAGATATTGCGAAAAAATAAAATTTTTTGACAAAATTTTAATATTTTTTCATTAAAATCACTTAAAAACATCGAAAAATTCACAACTATTACATTTTTATCAATTTATCGTATAGTCTAATCGGTCATAAATAAAATGAGACCATTCTGATGAATAAAATCGATGCATAATTTAAAAAAGTTATAGCTAATTGCGATTTTTTTTATTTTCTTTAAAGATTGAAGAAAAAGCTCGATAGCTCAAATACTTTGAAAAAAGTTTCCAAATAAAATAGGTAATTGGTTATATGGATAGGATAGGATAGAAAGGGCAGTTTGACCACCTTTCAAAATTCAAAACCCTCCAACTCGGACAGTCCTTGGCCGATCTCTTTGAAATTTCTATCCAATAGGACTAAACTTGGTGCAAGTTTCATCCCGATTAGAAGACATAATTTTTAAAAATTGTCTCACTTGACGCAAAATCCCCCAAACATTCCTATATATTTTAATACGATTTATCACCTAAGCTCTACACAAGTCGTTTGACATCTGAGCATTACTAAGGGCCATTAACAATAAATAAATAAACTAGGTTAAAGAGCTAACTACAGGTTATAGCTCTCAAATTCCATACAATTTAACTTTTGTTAGCTCTAACGCTCGGTTATTTTGTTTTGTGTTAATGGGGGTAAATTGAGAAGGAAGAAGTTTATTGATCCAAGAATAAATATTTTAGGAAAATTGGTTTAGTTTTTCAGATTTGGTGTTATAGAAGCTTCATTTTACATTTCTTCATACTTTTACGAAAATAGGTACAAAATTATATATGAACCGTATATAAATATATTATTGTCGATTTGATATCAAAGTGTTTAGAGGCTTTATTATATCTTCTATATATATAAAAATGAAACGGTCCATTTGTGTAATGGCATCACGTCAGAACGGCTGGAGCGATTTGGATGATTTTTTTTTTATTCGATTCTAAATTTTCACGAGATGGTTTATATAGAAAAAAAAAATTAATTGGACAAAGGGGCGTGGTACCTCCCATACAAATCGCAGGTTAAAAATCCGATATTTCTGCTCCTATTATAGGTATAGTGCTGAAATTTTGTTTGTATGCATTTAATGGCAGATTATGTGAATTTTTCAAAAATGGGCGGAATCGGACCAATGGGCGTGGCCCCGCCCATATAAGCCAAATTTTGAAATTGAGATATTTTGCACAATTTGTTAGCGAGAGTGCTGGAATTTTGTGTATATGTAAACGGTGGCAGTCTACGTGATTGGTCCAAAAATGGGCGGGATCGGACCAATGGGCGTGGCCCCGCCCACATAGACAAAATTTTGATATCTTGCACAATTTGCTAGCGGGAGTGCTGCAATGTTGCGTATATGTATCTGGTGGCATTCTACGTAATTGGTGAAAAAATGGGCGGGACCGGAAAAATGGGCGTGGCCCCGCCCATATAAGCCAAATTTTGAAATTGAGATATTTTGCACAATTTGTTAGCGAGAGTGCTGGAATTTTGTGTATATGTAAACGGTGGCAGTCTACGTGATTGATCCAAAAACGGGCGGGATCGAACCAATGGGCGTGGCACCGCCCATATAAGCCAAATTTAAAAAATGTGATATCTTGCACAATTTGTTAGCGAGAGACCTGGAATTTTGTGTATATATATCCGTTGGCGATCTACGTGATTGGTCCAAAAATGGGCGGGTTCGGACCAATAGGCGTGGCCCCGCCCACAATGACCAAATTTTGAAATTTTTATATCTTGCACAATTTGCTATCGGGAGTGCTGCAATGTTGTGTATATGTATCTGGTGGCATTCTACGTAATTGGTCAGAAAATGGGCGGGATTGGACCAATGGGCGTGGCCCCGCCCTTATAAGCCAAATTTTGAAATTGATATAACTTGCACAATTTTTTATCTAGAGTGCTGTCATGTTGTAGATATGTATCTGGTGACAGTCCACGTGATTGGTCCAAAAATTGGCGGGATCTGACCAATGGGCGGGCCACCGCCCATATAAGCCAAATTTTGAAATTGAATTATCTTGCTCATTTTGTTAGCGAGAGTGTTGAAATTTTGCGTATATGTATCTGGTAGCAGTCTACGTGATTGGCTTTCAAATGGGCGGAATAGGACCAGTGGGCGTGGCCCAGCCCATATTTTGATATATCTTGCAAGTATTATATAGGAAATACATGAACAAAAATGCTCGGTATGCGATAATTACAGCTGCTCACTCCAATACAATCGCAATATGATAATGTGATGCATGACCAAAATGATGCATGAAACAAGAATTTGGAAATTTTATAAGTATACATTTCTATTTTCTGGACTTTCCACTGAATTCGGTATTTTTTCATTCAGTGAATTTATTACTAATACCAGTAAGGAAAGGCAGAAAGTCGGGCGGGGCCGACTATATAATACCCTACACCTCCCTAACAATGCGATAAGGGTCATTGCGATAATAATTTGGAATAATTGGTAAATGTATTTTGAACCGATAATCGCAAAATTAAGCAATATTCGTTCCTAAATTGAGAAAAATCTTTCTGGAGAACTTTGTAATGATCGGAAGTAAAGTACAACTTCTATAGCGCTTTGTAACCAAATCTGGAGGAACATATATATGGAGGTTATATATAAATCTGAATCGATTTTCCTAGAATACTCATTCATGTAAAATAGAAACCTGTTTCTGTCGAATTTCGTACTGATCGGATATAAAACACAGTCTCTACAGCGCTTACATGTCAAATTGGGGGTAACATATATATATGGGGGCTATATCTAAATCTGAACTGATTTTCTCCGAATTTTGCGGCATTCCTTCATGTAATAAGAAACCTCTTTCTGCCGAATTTCTTACTGATCGGATATAAAATACAGTTTCTACAGCGCTTGAATTTCAAATCGGGGGTAACATATATATGGGGACTATATCTAAATCTGAACCGATTTTCTCCGAATTTGGCAGTATTCCTTCATGTAATAACAAACCTCTTTCTGCCGAATTTCGTACTGATCGGATATAAAATACAGTTCCTACAGCGCGAATTTTGACATGGGCAGCGAAGCGCACCGGGCTCAGCTAGTATTATATATAATAAAATTTTTGCTAATATTTAGATGTAATAATATATTTAGATGTAATGGATTTAAACTTTTTGTGGAACAATAAAAATATATCTGAGATACCATCACATTTCAATTTGTTAATATTTCAATTTGTTACCTCCGCGGACTTTTTTTGGGGAATCAAAATTTGTAGGCATTATGTAGTCGATTTCGCCCTACATTGAGTTTATATTACTTTTGCAAGATGCGTTATCACACTCTTATGTTATTATTAAACTCCAAATATTTGTAGTTTATTTATTAAAATGCAATATCACAAAATATCTGCAAAGTGTTATTATATTTGTACTCATTTTAGATACTTTATTTACTAACTCCACAAACTATCGCTCACTGTGCGATATCGATGTGGATACTGTTGGAAAGCAATTAATAAATAATAAATTAGTTGTTTGCCAATGACGCAATACAACTTTTTTCGTACATACTTACACACATAGTCGTACGGACATATATACGTACTTTTATGCAAAACTAAATTAAAACAAAACAACAAAAAAACTTCTGTAATAAAAATAATGAATAAGAGTAACGATAGTTTGTAATAATAATAATCACAGTTTATTAGTTGAGTAAAACGTGGGGACAAAATTCCCATTAGATGCGATTAATTTGTCGCGGCGGTGTACACTGGAACTCTGTCTGCTCAGTGCCGTTACAGTCAGTCCGTCCGTCAGCAGAAAAACTCCTATAATTTTCCCATTCCAAAGAATTCCCAACTGAGCGTCGGTCCCCTTCAGTCCAAAGTGATGACTGTAGTGGTATGGGTGGTGGGGGGATATGGAGCAGTGATTTGGGTTGTTGTTCGGCTGCTTGTTCAATTAGACATATATTTTTTTTATCAATTGTAGTTGTTTCTCTTTCCCAATGCCTTTGGGGGGCAATTTTAGTTATATGGACGGATGGACAGACTTTCGGACTGGACACTCTACTTAAGATGTCTATAATTAATACTAATCAAGGAAACTACAAACGTCCACCACTCTTGCATTTCAATTAATTTAAATAAATGGTTTAATATCGTTGAAGATAAATCTTCAATCATGATATGAGTAATAATTTATGGGGAGACAAGAAAGTGTATACAAAACTATACATGCATAAATGTAGTTGTTACATTATTATTTTGTAATTATTTTTTCTTTAAATGTACAGAAACAATTTTTATGGGAAACTGTTGATATACCGGGGCTCGGTGACAAACATCTGAATGTGTCAGCTCGGCGAATGGGGAGCACATTGATAAAAAAGCTGTGATTGAAGCCCTACACATTACAAAAAGTGGAAGAGTTTGAAAATTTTGTATTTTTTTATGAAAACAAGTTTATTGTTCGGAAACACAATCGTGTATAATTAGAGGGAAAATCATATATAGATCAGCGAATATCTATGCGAAATCAAGCGTAGCAGCAGTAATGGTTTGAACAGCGATAGCTGCCACAGGACCCTCACCACTCGATTTTATTGAACATGCCGTAAATGTAAATCAACAATTCTTTCGAGAAAACACTTTAAACGCTACTTTGTTAACATGAGCACTTGAAAATTGACAGAAACCATTAGAGTTATGAAAAATATTCATAATTGAATCGTTGAATCCCACGTTTTTTATAAAAAAAAAATGTTCACCACTTAATTTTTTTAAAACAATGGCTATCCTATTGACCGGACTTAAACCCAATGGACTTTTTGATACGGCCCATTCCGGAGGCAAAAATATAATAAAAATGACTTAAACATGGGACAAAGTTCCATCAGGCCACATTCGTGGAGCGTGTGACAGACAAACCTCCAACAATAACATATTTTTCATAAAAATTTTAAATATTTTTATATACTAAAGTTTTTAAATAGAGTATGGGTCAGTGAAGAAATTAAAGGCTGACTTGGAATATGAAAAGCTGATGAATCAAGAGTTGGGGATTGGGATGTCAGCAAGTGGTGTTTGGTGTTTGGTAATGGTTTGAATTCGGAGATTTTTATTTTATGAGCAGAGATGCTTACCAAAAGCGGGTTGTGGGAAAAGTGAAAGAGGTTGCCTTCGCAAACCTCGGAAGACAATTCATCTTTTACATTTTCTTTTGTATCTTTCCGATAATTAATAGTTTTACAATTCACAATGGAAACAGTTGAAGAGAACTTATAATCGACTTATTTTATGTTAATAATTCAAGGTAGATAATTTTAAACGTTATTAAATTATAATTCAGTTTATATAAATATAAGTAGTAATAAGTCCAGGCTTATGAAGATTGGACAGTCAGACTTTTTAATATTAACCTATGAAATTTATTTTTGTCTAAAAACTTTATAAAAAACAAAATAAAAATTTTACAATTTTTTTCAAAAATAATTCCATAAAAAAAACCGTTATATTCTATTTCAAACGACGTAAATTTTCTTAAAAATTTTGTGCAGACGTTCAAGAGCAATTGAAAATTTCGTAAAATCAAAAAATTTATTTTTCTCAATTTTTTAAAATTTAGAATCCTTAATAAATTTTATAAAGCTTTTTTTTTTAAAAAAAATAAATGATAGCGATAACTTATTTTTCCATGTAGCAAAAAATTTTATAAAGTTGTTAGGCAAAAATAAATTTCATTGGTTAATATTAAAAATTCTGCCCCAAATCTAAATTGACAAAATTATTAAGTTATATTTTTTGCCCTAAGATTACGTGAACCAATATGATTTGGCTTAACATATTTACCCCTTTTTGATCCATTGTATTATATTTAATCCCCTAAAAACTCATCATCACATGGGAGGGCTGCACTTACCATAAATTTCATGACGGTGAATGTCACGCGGTGGTGTCATAACTATCCCCTTTTTGTTCCATTATGGTACATTTAGACCCGCCAAAATACTACATCCCAATGGCTTAGGTTTAGGTAAGCTTTACCACCTCACATAGACCAATTTAGGCCCCCAGTGATATCACGGGCTCAGATACCCCTCATCGAAACCCATCTTTTTGATAAACAATGTTATCAATAGTACGAATATCGGTATCGGAAAGATCTGTCAGACCCCTGTATATCCGGATGTCGTTTACTTCATTTCCACTTTTTATGTGACAGCGCCGCAATTACCGCATTTGAATTAATATTGTTAAAAGCCTCTTCTATGTCAAGAAAGTCACCATAGAGAATTCCTTGAAATGTAGGAACGATTTGATTGTGCGTACAAGTTCGTGCAGGGCTGATTCTGCAGACTTGCCCTTGTTGTAAGTATGTTGGTTCCCCGACAGAAGTTTTGGATCCAGGTTTTCTCTAACACAGTACAGCATTTTGCAGCTCATTCATTTGGGACTTAATTCAGAGAATTGGACGTGAAAGTAGCCCCAAAAATAAGAACTTCTGCATCATTCGTTTAGTCAAGTTGTCTCAATTAATAATTTAATGGCCATACGATTTTTTTTGCTCAAGGTGAATTTTTAGCACTTTTTCTATATTTTTTTCTCTGTATGGAATAACTCTTTTGTGTCTGAAGCAAAGTTCTATATATTGAATAGGAAAAAATGCGGAACAAACCTACCCGGAAAAGGCACATCCAGTGCCTTCAAAATCGCAAAAAATATTCTGTTTTGTTTTAATGTTCTGTTTGATATTGTTCAATGTATACGTATTTTACTGGCAGATATTTTATGACTTTGTGGGAATTTTTGCGGTTTTTAGGGACTGGATGCACCTTTTTCGGATAGTTTTGTTTCGCATTTCTTTTCCTATTCAATATCTACGACTTAGCTTCAGACGCAAAAGACATATTCCGCACGATATACCGAGAAAAAAATATAGAAAAAATGCTTAAAATCCACCTTGAGCCAAAAAATCGTATGGGCATTAAATTATTAATTTTGCAAACTTGACTGAAGGAATGATGCAGAAGTTCTTATTTTTGGGGCTACTTTAACGTCCAATTTTCAGAATTGGGTCTCAAATTCATGTGTTGTACTGTGTAATGAAAGAATCTAAAAGTCTTTCCAGATGTTTCAGCAGGATGGGCTAATTGTTCTGAAGTCCTTTGGAACGATATACTTCCCGCTTTGGGTATGAATATCACTTTGGTGTTGATCCATCTATTGGGCATATATAAGAGCCTGATATTCCTTTTTACATTTTCTCCAGCCAGGGGATAACATACTTCAAGATTGTCTGCATTTCTAATGGAGTAATACCGTCTGGTCTGGGTGATTTAAAGGGGCTCAACGCCTTTACTCACCCGGATGACCAAGAACATATTTGTGCTTTGCTCCTTCTTATAGATTTTGAGTTTCTCTCTGTAGGCATCTTAGTCATTAGTGACCTCAGTAGATTTGGCCTTATGGAAGAGCTTGTTGTCGGTCTTTTTCCTAGCCTTTAACTCAGAAGTCCGCCATTGTGGTGGACTTCAAGGGAAATATTGAATAATTAGTGGTGTGTTCAACAAGATTATCCAGATTGACCTTTTCATTCGGTTCGTAGAGAAGTTTAGAAATGAGGACTTTTTAAGGGCTACTGTCAATGACATAATTATTCCTTTTCGCGTCGTTGTTCGACAATTAATCCCCTAGAAATGGTACATTCCTAGTGGTATCATCGCAGCATGTTTCAGGATTCTGGCTCTAGTGATTTGAATTGCATTTAAGCGGCGGTAAAATATTTATCAAATTTCGAAAAATGTTAAGGTCTCTGACTTAATTTCCCATAACTATCATCGCACCGTGGCACCATATTTGACCATTCTTTCCTCTCGATACCATATTTGATGTATTTCCCCTACATATTTAACACTTTTTGCCCCAGTACCATTGTTAACACCTTCTGCATACAACAAGATTAGCTATCTATCTACATTAAATTATATACGAAACATTTTTAAGTTTTAGTAAACTAAATGTAATAATGTTTAAAGTGAATATGTAACGCTCTTTTTTTTTTCAAAATATATTAGAATTTCAATTCCCTATCTCCGTTCCCAAGGGTTTTGTTAAACACAACTTCCGTGTAATGCAGATATACTACATATTCCTTAGTCGACTCTATTTTAGCTTGTTGAACATGGTTTCTCAAATATTTGCCTTTATTTAATTTATTATACAAAAATTCCCTTACATTCTAGTTAACTAATTTTCAATGATAAATATCTGCTAATACTTATGTACTATGATGATAAGCTATAGAAATTACTTTATGCAGTTAAATCCAAGTAATTAGAAAGAAAAATGCATAAGCTCGATCCTATCCTATCTAAAGTACACCACACCACAACAACTGCCATTACAGTCCATTGTGGACTTTCCCCCTCTCGCTTATTATCATAATTATAAATAAATCATCTAAAAGCCAAACACAAATGTGACCCAAATGGAAATGTCCCCCGTATTCTCTGGAGGATATTTGATATGGCCTGCAAGCACATGCGATACATTCCTAGACAGACATACATACATATATTCTACCTCAACATTCAATTAAATTACAAAAATAAACTGTCCAAAGCATTTTTCCCACAAAACTTAGGTTTGCAATTTTCATTTTCAACACACACACACACTAATCTACACTCTGGCTAACTACAATAACCGGTGCGAGTAATAACAGGGTCGAGGAGAAAAACGAGCAGAGCTCCGAATTGGATGCAGTAAGTGTTTGCCTTACTGCAACATGGCAATATGAAACCAATTTTCCTTTAATTATATAAGCCACATATAGCATGTATATTAGGTTACATCGGACTGCATTTAAAATGTGAAATAATGGGCATATTTGCAGGACCCTTAGTGGAGCACCATAGAAAGGGATTAATTCTTAAGGCTTTCACACTAACGTGAAGGAAACATCCAAAGCCTCAAGGCTAAGGAATGTACTATTATTCTGACAGAGGTTATATTAAACATATTTTTCGATAGTCAGGCTGCCATTAAATCCCTGGATTCAGTTGTAACGTGACGAAATTTAATACATTTCGTACGTATATAATTTCCCTAATACTAAAGTAACAAACCACTGCAAACAGTAGAACATTCGTCTAAAAAGAACCTTGATAGCTAATGCCCTAATGAAACATAGTGAGGGGAAGTAATTCCCATTTACTTTGTCGGGAATACATAGGGTCTGTTTCTGTAACTTATTTTCGATCGTCTACCGTGAACGATCAAAAATCACTCAATTATTTAGAGAAAGTCACAGAAGTTTATAATTCGATGTGTCAAAAGAAAAGTCCGTATAAAGCTTATAACTAAAATAATTCTAACCTGCGTTTTGTAGTTGAAAGAGAAGCAGATGTGTTACACGATCGCAGTCGAAAACATCAGACTTGAAGACGATTGTGACTAATCCAAACAGTTATTTTTAGAACTTAGTTCGATACGAAACTCCGGAATGAATTGATTGTAGGACCTAAGCCGAAAGAATAAAGCGAAGACCAAAGCCAACGAGAAGAACGAACAATCAATAAAGGAAAATAATAAACCCACTGTAAAGAACTTGATATAGCTCATAGACTACCAGATACCTATAATGTCTATCAAGCCGAAATAATGACAATAATGACACCAGCAAAATCTTGTTAAGTACATGTCATTACCACTTACATTACATAATGACATCTTATTACCCTCTGGTTATTTTTCAGCTTCTTATATGCTTTAGTGGAAGCACTTACCTCCAATGGCATGCATGTGTTAATATAATTCGTAGGGAGGCCAACTTATAAGCGATTAATAGTTTTGAATTTAGCTTACCCGTCAGGTTATTTGGTAATGGACAATTTTGCTGGGCACGTCGCAACGTAGTGACCTACAATTGCGTTTACTCGGACAGTCTGGAGGCCAGAACCCTAAATTCAGAAACAGCCCTCGACTGACGCTGATATCTTAATAAGATAGCTGATTAGTTTAACATACACCTCATATACCTGGACATAGGGATATCTCAGGGAACTGCATAGCTGATTAACTTGCTAGGAAAGGGACGACATTACAAATTGAATCGAAAAATGTACATACAATGGTGCGCCACGGTCCACATGCAAGCTTTGGCTTAAGCAAGAGACAATCAGGCAGTCCAATAAATGATTGCCAGAAATCGGCACCTGTAGGGTAGCTAGACAAATCTAGCCAAGATACGAACTGAGAAGGTCAAAATGTCTCCTCGCACTAGAGAGGAAAAGACTGCCTACTCGGCGTACACTCCAGAAGGTTAGGTATTGAGTCCAATGACTTCTGCAGGAGCTGTGATGATGAGTAATAAGTCAAGAGCATTGTGTGCCTGCTTTGCTATTGTCCCCCATGAAATATACGACGTCTGGTTGTACTGGGGTTGGCCTTTCAAGGAAGTCTGGCAGGTCTTTCCGGTACCGATATTCGTACTGTTGATAACTTTGTTTATCAAACCGGTTGGTTTCGATGAGGGGCATATGTGTCCGTGGTATCACTAGGGACCTACATGGGTCTATGTGAGCTGGCAAAGCTGACTGCCACCCGAACCCAAACCTAAAACCCAAGTGGATTAAATACTGGTCTTATCACTACATGTTCGTAGGTCTTTAGGACGAAATCTGACAAACACTAAGCTCAACTCTGCTCATAAAAACTCCAAGTTGTACGGTATTCTGGAATTAAACTGTTGCAGATCTCTTAAGGAGATGATTGAACGGTTCTAAAGCCATCTGATATGGATTTAGCTTGCAAGGTTAATACGAACAACATTTCATTTTAATAGGGACACTTGAATATGTGGACATGCCACTAGAGACTTGTAATGTTATTCTACGACAAAAGTACATTAGGGGAATATGGTAATATGTCTCTAGAAACTTGTAAACTTATTCTCTACAAATGGTACATGAGGCGACTGGCCATAAATGGGCTTCAGTCAAGAGTTGTTTACATTCCAGAACATGTGTCTCAGCATAAATTTAAAAGGGTTCATCATTAAACGTATCCGTCAACATGCAAACTTTGGCATATGCAAGAGGCAGCCAAGTTGTCCGATGAGAGATGGGCAGAATTTGAGACCTGTAGGATAACTAGGCGTTTTCGACAACGACAAGATCTGAGAAGGTCAAAATATCACCTCGCACTATAGAGGAACAACTGTCTACGTTAGTGTTAGTTCTGATGGGATACTGTTCGATCGACGAACGCGACGGGATGGTGGAAATTGAGTCCAATGACTTCTGCCGAAGTTGTGGAGATGAGGAAGAATTGAGCACCAGATTTCTTACTCTTCTGCATTGAGTAAACGACGGCAGGATATACATACTAGGGTCGGCCTTTCTAGGAAGTCGGACAGGTCTTTTCGATACCGATATTCGTACCATAGATAACTTTGTTTATCAAACAGGTTGCTTTCGATGATGGGCATATATGCCCGTGGCATCACTAGGGACCTACAATGGTCTATGTGAGCTAGTAAAGTTAACCGCCTAACCTAAACATAAAACAGAAATGGGTTAAATGCTCGACTTATCACTAAAGGTTCGTAGGTCCTTAGGACGAAATCTGGCAAACACTAAGTTCAACTCTGCTCATAAAAACTCCAAGTTGTACGGTATTCTGGAATTAAACTGATGCAGATCTCTTAAGGATATGATTATATCCATTTACGGTTCAATATTTCTACCTCAATAGGCCTTTGGTTGGTTCTACCCCACAGCTGTTCATTTGAGATAGTTGTAGGCTAGAGTAACCTAAGTATTTGTCGCAGACTTCGGTTAACAAAAACCTGCACTGCACATCTCGCGATGCAGCGTTCCATGCCTCGCAGGCATACAAGAGTACTGATTTGATGCAGGAATCGAAGAAATTTATTGTGGTGTTGTTGGAAATAACCGTTGACATCCATATTTGGCTTAACATACCGAAATTTTTGATATTCGGTATGCTACGTCGTTGCTAATTCTACCAATATTCGTAACGATGCTACCGAGGTACAAAAGAACGTCACTTCAGCCAAGTCGATGGTGCCTATTTTGAACCTGCTGCTATTTACGGTGTTGCAGCGCAGACTCTTGCTCTTGGTGGTGTTGATATGCAGGCCAACCTTTGCTGCTTCGGTTTCTAGAGATCTGAGCTTTGACGCCATGTCTCTGTAGTTATACGATAGCAAACATATCGTCTGCGTACTCGAGACATTCAAGACATTCGTTGATCCCCCATCTAATACCTCGGCTGGCTACTGTTGCATGATTAAAGATGATTGAACAGTTCTAAATCCAACAGATATATATTAAGCTTGGAAGGTTCTTACGTACAACCTTATAAGGAGTACAATCAGGTAGGAGTTGCTAACCTTCCACGACATGTGGCTCGGCTTAAATTTAAAATGGTCACCCATTAAATGTGCCCGTCCACATGTAAGCTTTGGCTTATGCAAGAGACAGTCAAGTTGTCCAAAGAGAGATTGGACAGAAGTTGAGACCTGTAAGATAACTAGGCATATCTGACAACGACGACAAGACCTGAAAAGGTCAAAATATCTCCTCGAACTAGGGAGAAACAACTGTCTACATTAGTGTCAGTTCTATCGGGACACTGTCTGAGCGGCGAACGCACTGGGAGGGAAAGGAATTGAGTCCAATGACTTATGCAGAAGTTGTAGAGATGAGGAAGGAGTGAAGAGCATTGAGAACCTGCTTTGTTACTCCTCCGCATTGAGTAACCGACGTATGTACTTTATCAGATATAAACAGGTTGGTTCCAATTAGGGCCAACTGGGCCCGTTGTACCATTAAGGGCCCCAATTTGTCTATGTGAGCTAGTAAATTCGGCTGTCAACCTAACATAAGCATGTCCCTCATCACGGATTATTGCTGGGATTGAAATTTGCTACCAACGATTTTTGCATAAGCTGTAGAATGGGCTCCTGTTCCTATATGAAGATTGCAATTAAGTTCTAAATAAAACGTCATTCAAATGGCATCCACGACTTCTGCAGGAACGAATTCGATGAATTCGATCGAGCATTTTTTCCACTAAATCAAGTCGTATGTCATGAATGGCACGTTCAAGATTGACTTGTAAAGCTTGAAGAGAGTCTGGTTTATTTCAAAAGACCAATGACTTCAAGTAACCCCACAAGAAATAGTCTAATGGTGTTAAATCTCAAATTCTTGCAATATCACAATTTCTTGAAATGATCGAATCTCCAAACTTTTCTCGCAACAATTCAATTGTTTCATTTGCTGTGTGGCACGTACCCACAATCGGTCAATACCAAAAATATAGCTCTTAACGAGAGCTAAAATATTGCTCATGGGTGTCAAGGTCGTAGGTCGACTGGAAAGTGTTTTTTTGGTTTTAAAAAAATTGACAGCATTATTTTCAAATGTGAACGGAAAGTTTATTTTTCCTCTAGCTCCTTAACGGTATGTCGGATCGGGAATCGGCCAATGGCAAAAAGATATCTCTTAACGAGAGCTAAAATATTGCTCATGGGTGTCAAGGTCGTAGGTCGACTGGAAAGTGTTGAACTTAGCGCACGAAAAGTTGCAATTGGAGAACTGAATACAATGAAAAACAAATGACAGATAATGACTTTTACAAATGGCGGAACGTCACTTCAAAATCATATCATCCCTATTGGAAAACCCGTTAGTAATGGATTTAGACTTTCTCATGAGATCAAACGTATGACGGACACCAGGACAACGGACCTACAAAGTCCGCTTTTTTGTGAAAAATATTAGTAACGTCTTTTTCTGAAATAACTTACATTTTAAATATTTTGATTTTATATCTATCACGCTTTAGTGGAGGTTGGTATACGGGTATATCATTTGCTACTGCCAGAAAACCGTTTTGGCATAGTCTCGGTGAGCTCAAGTTTCAACAATGGCGCTACGAGCCATACAGCTTGTGAAACAATGACCTTGTTGAGAAATTGGTGAGCACTTATTTCACGTTTTGCTACGGTAAACTGTCCATCTAGATCGTGCGATATCACACCTTTGGACTATTTTCTCTGGGTATATGTAAATTCTGAGGTCTTCAGGAATAAGCCAGCTACGATTGATGCTTTGGAAGCCAACATTACTCGAGTTATTCGCAAGATACCAGTCGCTATGCTCGAACGAGTCACTCAAAATTTGACCTTCCGAATGGACCAACTCAGACGTAGTCATGTCCAACATTTACATGATATCATTATCAAACAGTAAATGCCAAAAATTGTTGTTTTAACCGATAATAAAAATTTTAAGTTCACTTTCAAATTTATGTGTTTTATTTTACATTTTAAATCAAACCTCACGATAAATCACCCATTATTACTCACAAAGAGAGGGTATGCCTTAGTCGGTTTACTCGATTGAAAAGTTCTTATTTATTTTCCGGATCACAAAAGTCGTTATACCCTAGTAAATACGAGTAGATGTATGCAATTACTGCAAATGGCTTTGGTAACAGGACTACCTTTTGCCTTACCGATGATGGGCATATCCTTATAATGCCAAGTGTTATAAATGTTCGACAGTTTTTCCGAAAATGTCAAATGAACAAAGAAATACGGAAAAGGACAAAAACCATATCAGATGACCTCGGGTAACATTTTGGCCTGAGTGCGTCTGTCCGTCTGTCTGTCTGTCGCTCTATCAAGTATTGACCCATATTGAGTGTAATTGAATGGAATTACATACATACCCCTCTCTCTCTCTCTCTATCTGGCTCGCTATACAAACATTTGTTGAAAGGTATTAAGCCTTGTTTGGAACAAAAAACCAAAACAAAAGATACATAAAAGAAGCCATATAAAAACAACACTCTTCATTTTGGATTTAACTGCAGAACAGAACTGGCTGGATACAACCAAAAAAACAGAATGCAATGCAATTTATATTTCAATTCCCGTCAAGAGTACGTCGTTAAAGTTGTCGTTGTCGTTGCCGCTGACATGATTAAACATTTAAGTGACATCTGTGAAAAAAACGAGAAATTAAAAAAAAATCAACAAAATTCGTTCTATTTGATGACAGCTGTATTCTCGGACAGAGTAGAAGAGTGACCATTTCACTGTGGAGGAGTGGTATAATCATGTTGTTTTTTCCATTTGGAAAAATTTCTTTTTTGTTTTTGCTTTGAAACAGCTCACGGGTTTGTCCATTTTCATAGCGTTACGCTTGAATATATTTATTTGAAAGCATTTGGAAATGATTGACCTATATAAATCAGCAGTAGAGTGAAAAAGACTAAAGTGGGAATTTAATTTCTAAATTAAGCGGCTTTTAAGTGATATATTGATTTCCTAAAAATAAAATATTTTTAAACGATTTATTTTCTCTTTAAATATGAGTTGATTGAATTGTCTTAAGTTCCGCTGCACAATGCATAACCTTCATTCCATCACGGTTATAAGTAGGTGAGGAATGATTTAGTACTTAATAACATTCTATACCCTATACCACATTGCGCTGCAGATTTTTTCAAGTAAAAATAAAGGCTGAGCTGTATTAAACGAACGTAGAATCCGTAGAGATCCAAACGACACAAGAGTAAAACGACAGCATAAGTGCGCGAGTGTAGTGGACACCAATAAGTGACTTTAACACGAGAGCCAATGATGGAACAAGAAGTCTTTCACTCAATCTAAACTTTGCGAATATCATCAAAGAAGAGTTTTAAGAGAGATAAAACGTTGAAACAGGCTTGCCAGTTTTTTTTAGTGCCGAATCCCCAAATTTAAAATTTTCATCCCCCAAAAAATATGTTGACCCAGAAAAAAATATGTTGACTCATGTGAATGAAGTATTTTAAAATGCAATGTACTTTGTACTAAAATTCAGTGTACTTTGTACTAAAATACATTTTGTTTGTACAAAATGTACGTTGTCATCATGCATTATATCAAATATATCTGATTTAATAACTTCCATTTCATCTACATCTTAAAATTTTGTGTACGTGTTATTGGTATTAAAAGTTTCATCATTTCTGCCAATGGACTAACTAATTGGCAACATAATGAATTCTATTTAAAGTACGTCAAAGGGATAATACTAGTTCTTTAAAGCAGCAGAATCCTCATACAAGTAAACTTTATTCCAAAATGAGCTTACATTGTTCGTAATGCCGTCTCCGATTTTTTTTCCATTTTATAAACCTCATTTTGTTTCCATTGAGATTTATAAATATCTATAGAAGTAATTGCAAAAGCGTATGCTTTTGCAATTACTGCAGGTTGTCTATTTAAGAAGTGCTCTAATACACTGCGAAATATGTTACCCCCGATATTATATGTAAGCGCAGTATAAACTATATTTTATATCCGATCAGCACGAAATTGGACAAAAAGAGCTTTCTTATTACATGAATGCAAAATTTAGGGAAAATCGGATTCAGATTTAGATATTGCCCCCATATATCGATACCTCTATTCTAACCTATGCTAAGTGCAAAAAGGTATTTTTTCAGGAGAGGCGGTTAAAGTTTGATGAATTTTTAAAATGTGTGTGGAATTCCTTTATAATGCAAATCGAATGACCTGTACTGTTTTGTGAATATCTTTTGATTGGGTTGACGGATAAATACCAAATTTTGACTGAATAAAATTTGGAATATTTAGAAATGAAGAATGCAATCTCCCTATGTCGACTTGCCATGTTTTAGAATGGAGTACGAAATTCGGCAGAAAGAGCTTTCTTATTACACAAAGGAACACTGCAAAATTCAGGGAAAATCGGTTCAGATTTAGATATAGCCCCCATATATACATATGTTCCTCCGATTTGGTATCAAAGCGCTATAGAAGTGGAACTACTATGACATTTGGAGACAATCGAATGAGAACTGGTAGAAATACCAGACAAGCTAATAACACTGTGCAACAGTGAAAAAAATACACGGACTTGACAGTATAGGTTCGATTCTACTATCAAAGGGTAGTATAACCCTATACTCGGTTTGGCGAAATTGGTGACCAATTTTTTTTATGGGCCTCCAAAGTTTTTGAAAATCAGCGGACCCCTCGAAAAATGTGTCATCAGCTTTTGTGCAACAACTGATTCAGACTTGGTGATACCGCTTAACTATGTTTGACAATAATGTTGCTAAGAATATGCTGAATAAAGTTACTTAAAATTTTTTGCGAAAAAAAGAATTTTCCGGTACTTTTTTTTTGAAAAGTGAAGGAAAAAAGTATTATTTTTAACTTTTTTCAGCATAACATCCGGGGACTCTTAATTTTTCACTAACAATGCTTGCCAAATTTGTAGCCAACGTAAATCTGATCAACTTTTGTAAACATATCTATACAATCTGAACGTGTCTAGGCACCATAAATAGCTCAAAAACCACATTGTACCCAAAAATGTAAGTATTTCACTGTTATGTAACAAAAATATATTTTTTTGGTATAGGGTATGTTCAGCAACTTTATAGAAAATATTCAGGCCAATATTTTTGTGGAACATTTTAACCCTCTAGCTCCACCACATAACTGTAATTTTTGGCTCCATTTTAACAAATCGTAAAAAACACCCCGCTAAATGGGGAGGGTGGGGATGAAATGTTCTACAAAAATGTTCGCCATAAAATTTTACTATATGTGTCAGGACACACCAAAGCCAAAAACATAACTCAAACACCAAAAAATGTCAAATTCCTGTTCGTGCAGCAATGTTAGTCGTACGATTTTGTGGTCGAAGCTATAAAGATACCAGTAAAGAGCGTTGTTGACTGGAATTTGATTTTGAAAAGAATACCTTTTTCCTTCACTTTTCAAAAAAAAGTACCGGAAAATTCTTTTTTTTTCGCAAAAAATGTTAAGAAATTTTATTCGGCATATTCTTAGCTACATTATTGCCAAACATAGTTAAGAGGTATCACCAAGTCTGAATTAGTTGTTGTTATGTATTGTTATGTTATTATGTACAGTCCATCTATCTGTTCCTTTCGATTCTTGATTTATGAAGGAATGCGGCGCATTTTAAGGTTATCGTTTTAGATCTAATTAGTTTATTATTTAGTACTTTGTTAACTGAAACTTAAAAATTATTCCAAATTATTATCGCAATTCCCATTTTCGAATTGTTACGGAGGTATAGGGTAGATATGAACCTAGGTCAGTCATTAACCATGCCACAGTTTTTATGTGCAACATGCAAATTGCGATATTTCTTTCCAATAGGATGCAATTTTAAGCTTATTATCCCCTCAATTTAGAGAGGCGGGTATATATCATTTGCTACGAGACAAAAGTGTAACACGTCGAAGGAGTGACCTAAGACCCAAATATGTTCGGCGGATATCCGTTTTGGGTCATTCGAATGAGCAATGTCCGTCCGTCCATCTGTCCGTCCATCTGTCCGTCCATCTGTCCGTCTGTCTGTCCGTCTGTCTGTCTGGTGCGCACGATAACTCTCGAAAGTATTGACTTCAAATTTGGAATGTGGTAATATTTTCTTCTATCTCCGGCTATGTTCGAAGATGGGCCATTTTGGTCCACTCCTTCTAGTACCTCCCCCACAAATGGTTAACATTTAGAGAAATATTGATTATTTAATAACTTATATAGTACTTATTTGAATCCTCTAAAATTCTACATATAGTATTCGTTTTTTTAGTCACTATTGCCTCGAGAAAAATGGGCGAAGTTTCCACGCCTTTTTTGGTACCTCCCACACAAATGGACAATTTTGAACCAAAAATTAAAAGCATATAATTTTATTACCAGTGCATACAAATACTTGAAATGTTGTACAGTGTAATGCTTTTATAGTACCTAAAGTACAGAGAAAAATGGGCGTTATTGACACGCCCCTTTTGGTACTTCCCACACAAATGGACCTTTTTGTACCAAAAGTAAACAACTGTTAACTTTAATACCAGTGCATACAAATACTTGCAATTTCGCACAGTTCAATACATTTATAATGACTAGAGTCTAGAGAACAGTGGCCGTAAATGGCACGCCCCTTTTGGTACCTCCCACACAAATGGACCATTTTACACCAAAAGTTAACAGCTTATAACTATAATACTAGTGCATATAAATACTTAAAATTTTGTACAGTGTAATGCTTTTGTAGTACCTAGAGTCCAGAGAAAAGTGACTGTTATTGGAAAGCCCCTTTTGGTACCTCCCACAACACAAATGGACCATTTTGTGCCAAAAGTAAACAGCTTTTAACTTTAATACCACTACATACTTTACTTTTACCCGACTGAACTTTCTTACTTGTTTTTTTATTTGTTATATTCCTTAGCTCCAAGTCGGAAATAGTTTGGAAAATAATTAGGGCAGATCGTTTGAAAACGTATAGTCATTGCAGTATTGAGTTTGAAAGGAGCCAAGTTTCACATCCGTATAGCAATATTGCTTTTTTTCGCATGAATTTAATCTTCAAAATTTCTTAATAACTTCTACAATTTGGTCAGATTTTATCTTTCCATGGCTCGTTATCGCTATAGAAGCTGCATTGTACATTTTATCATTACGAAAATTGATAAAAGTAATTTTCTAGTAGGAACACTGACGAATTTGAAGAAAATCGGCTCTGATTTAGCCCCCCATATTTAAAAATGTATTACTTTCGATTTGGCCTGTTATCGCTATATAGGCTATATTTTATATCTAATCATTTTGGAATTTGGGAGAGTTAAATTTACACCCTGTATTACAGCAGGGTGGGTACTCGTACATTGTAGGTTATACGATTATACGTAGGTTATAGGTATGTACTCTGTAAGACATCGCCTAGTACGTGAAAAAGGCCGAATGCTGCAAACACAATGTACAGACAAAGTTTAAAGGTAGATTTAAAATAATTATTTTAAATCTCCATAAAGATTTTTATTTGTTTTTATTCAGTTGTGAGAAACTTAAACATTTTAATTTATTAATTAATATGCTGTTATCATGTATCAACCGATGAGTTATTTAATGGATTTTTTTATAAATAATAACTTTCTTTGATCACCAATAAACGCCCCATTTTTTGTTTGACAGAAACTCACAATGAAATGATTGATAATGCCTCGATGCTATGGTTTTCCTTGTTGTATTATCACAATGTTTACATTTCGCAGTTCTGGTTATTTCAGAAAAACCAAACCATACGAATATTCAATAATTGTATACCGCAATCATACTTAGGCTGGTTGACTGACCGTCTGTGTGTGGCCGTTTGACCCAATTTAATTAATTACAACATATTTAATTCAATTAATTAATGATAATCAACAACCAAACTGGATGTCGTGTGTAAACAGAACCACAAATGTGTTCTGCGATAACTAAAAAAAATAGAAGCAAACAGATGTTATTTGAAATGATGTATGAAAATGTAGACATTGTATTGAATTTCTATGTTTTAGTAATAAGTAGATTCCATTTTACTCCATAACCATAATTAAAATGACCTTAAATTGAACTTGCTCTCATCCCATTGAACTAGATGTAAATGTAAATTGCATGTAAAATATCCTAGGCCAGAACCCGGAGCACTTGGTGTGCCCACATTACACCAAGTGTCACTCATTTACTGGAATATGCTTGCAGCATTTTACACCCCTCAACAATTTTGTTTTTCAGTCTTCATTTTTGTGCTACTTTTTTTTTAACAGACAATGTAATTCATTTCCCTAAAGTCTGACCTATGTAAGTACTCGTACTTAGGTACAGATGTCTGTATGTAGGTATGTGTTTGGGGTTGGCTTAAAACCTTATGCCACAAAAATGTTTTGTTTCCTTGTTGCCTTTGTCACACATTTACCATTGGTCTGGCGGGCGCCCCCATCAGTCCTTCTGTCATTCAGTCAAGCGGCTATTTGTCTGTCTCTCTCGTCACGTTTTGGTCAAATGTCTGAACACTGACTGACTGACTGCTGCAGTTAACTTAAAAGCAGTACAAAGCGAAAAATACACACAAAAAAGTAAACAGAATTAACATTATGACTACGAAAATGAAAAGCAAAACAGAAACATATCCAGTAAAGAATAAATGAATGAAAACCTACATTGTTGCGTGAAATGCAAATTACCGTAAGTGTATATATTTGCACAATATAACGAGGCCGGTCCTAAAATTTACCGACCTATTGAAGAAAACACAACAAATTTGGGAAAATTCTTCTTTATTTTTTTCTGGATACAGGTTTTTCAGCTATTTGCAATATATTAAGAACTGTCTAGCTTCTGGAAAATAGCCATAAACACAAATCTCCACATATTCATTCCTGGAAAATCCTTTTCCAACTTTTGAGTGATCAAAAAAAAAAAAAAAAATAAACAACTTAGCACCTTGAAACTTAGCACCCAGAAAATTACTGACCACAGGATTCAAATTTGATGAAGGTTACAATAAGTCGATATATACACGCTGAAAAAATCGCTTCTGTAGTATATTATCCCAAATATATTCTGCTTAAACATATATTGTGAGGATGTTGTTCTAAAGAAATATTTGTTTCCATTCTAATATATTTTCATTTGGGACTAATATTTCCGAAACAAAGATTTATTTGCATCTAAGTATTCAGAAAATATCTCGATACCTTAATTGTTTTACGTTTTCAGTAACTCAAAGTTATTTTTTAGAAGAATTTAATGTTTGTAAAAATACCAATAAATTGCTTGAAGGGTTGACAACAAATAATAACTTGAAATATATAAAAGTTAAAACTGAGAGCTTTATAAAAGAAGCTAATGCTGCACTGAAAAAATTGTCATACAATTAAAGAAATGCTCCAAAGACGTCCTTAGTCTTCAAAATAAGTACAAGTGAAATTCCTAAACCATAATTTTATTTGTATTTAAACACATATTTTATTTGAGAAAATTAGTTCGCAAATAAATCTTGTTCTTATACGTATACATATTAACATATGCGCTTCATATGAATTTTATTAAATTCAAATATAATATATATGTTCAGAAATATGTAATATTCAAAATGTATGTTCCAAATACATTTTTTTCCTATCCAAACATATCAAAAATGGCAATTTTCCCCGTTTATTTGTTATCTACATCTTTTGCCTTCTTCCGTAATGCAGAATAATGCAATCCGCTATAACACCGGATTATCTATTAGTAATATTGTATTTGCTGCTTTAAGAACAATATGCAACAAAATGAAAAACAAGTAAGAAAATGTCACTACAAAAATGGTGAAAATCCTGCAGTCACAGTTCGCAAAACTAAAGCATTTTTGGTAACTGTCGTTAAAACAATTAAAAAAAAATGGATTGTTTTTAAAAAAAAATGTTTTTTTGCAGGCTTTAAAAAACCCATAAAAATCGCAAAAAAATCATATTTCCTTTTTTTGAAAGTTGGCATCCTGACGAAGGAAACAATGCATATTTGCAAAAAGTCTATTGATAATTGTATAAATTATGACTCATATTGTCAAAATAGGGAAATTATAAAAAATAATTTTTCACATTTTTTATTTAGGCAATTTTATTTGGGAGGCATCAAAAGTGGCGTTGCAATAACGCCAATTTTGTAATATGCTATGGTTACTATGTCGAAATCGAAATTATAAGCCGTTAACTTTTTGGAATTGTGACATTTAACAAAATGTTGACCCTTCGTGGGCGAGGTACTCGAAGGAGTGTCCCAACATAGTCCATCTATAATCTTAGCCTGAGATAGAAAATAATATTGACACATATTTGATTAAGTTAATCGCTTAATCCTGTCGAAAGTTATCGTGCGCGCCAACCAGACGGACAGATGCTATAAAAGTGCTATAATTTCTACATTTATCCAAACATTTTCAAATAGACATTGTTTTCTTAGTTAGGATGCAAACTTTCAAAAATTAGAATAACATTTTTTAATTTTTTTTCGTGCTAGCAAAAAAACATTTTTTTAAATCATTTTTTCTAATTATTTTAAAGACAGTTACTAAACTTCTGCTTCCACGTGAAAGTGTCATTACCAACATTTGTAGTCTTCATAATTTTTTTTACAGTCCTACGACAAATTTCTTTGCATGCCTCCAAATTCGTTATTTTATATTACTTTTGCAATGACTATTTGCTGACAAAGAATGAGCAAAATGTGCCCACGTTGTATCATCTGCCGTACAAAATGACACTTGAGAGTATACTTCATTCGGTTTAATCGAATGAAATCCTCTAAATAAAAAAAATAATTAAATAAATTAAAATGGTGCCTTGAAACATCCTAAAAAAAAATGTCAATTATAAGTTATTCAATTACTAATATTCTCGGACACAAAGAGTACACTGAAAAATATTTTGCCATAAAATTAAAGAATGGCTACAAAGACGTGATTGATCTTGGAAATAAGTTCGTTTTGTACATAAAATTAAGAAATTTTAATTAATATTAATTAATTATATTTTCGTTTGTTTTTATATTCGTCTTTAAATCTTTATTGATTTGTCACTAGTATATTCTCCCGGCTTTAGACCATATTGCCTCTATTATTTATTAAGGAATGCAAAGTTTTTTAAAAAACGGTGAAGCAAATAAAATTACTTGACAGCTCAGCTACCCGTATAGCAATTTCACGGATGCTACTCCGATAATTCAGCGAGGTTTAGCTGTGGTTAATCGGTTAAAATCCGGAAGAAGCTATGCCTCTTAGACCTGGATTTTTGACTGAATAACCACAGCTAAACCTCGCTGAGTGATCGGAGCGACAAAGATGGTCTAAAGCCAGGAGAATATCCTAGTGAAAAATCAATGAATTAAATTATCTATACATTAAGTACAAAATGTTCTTATTTCAAAGACTAAGGACTCCTCTGGAACCATTCTTTAATTTTATAACAAAATTTGTTTTTAAGTGTAGGTTCTCAGGTTCTCTGCATGAAATGGTTTCCTTAAAAATACTTTGGAGGCGGATGTTGTGAATGAATTAATTCGAGAAAATAATAAAGTTTTATAATTGATTTCTGAATAATTACCTTAAATACTGGATGAAATAATATGTATACACTCACCTGCAATAAAGAAAAGAAAGAGTAATTAGTAAAACACGATATTAAATTAAGAAATAGCCATAAAAGAGGAAAGCTTATTTTGTTCTTGGGCATAAAAGTCATATTTGGAAGAGAAGATGTGCCTTTTAATTTTCGGGGGTATCGTACTTTAGAAAACTCTGCAAAATGTTTACTATACAGGGTGGCTGATATGTAATGCAACAAAGAAAAGCGCTATATTTTTTTATTTTTTTTTTAAATTTTATTGTTCAAAAGCAAAAAATGTCGGAAATAACATAAAATTTTATAAACAGTTTAGATTTGTTCGAATTGGCCACTTTTGGCACGAATTATGGCCTTCAAACGGCCGACAAAGCCATCACACGCTGCACGAAAGTGGCTCTGCGGTATTTTGGCCCATTCTCGGCGAAGCGCCGTCTTGAGATGATCGATACTTTGGTATTTTTTAGTGCGAACCTTACTCTCTAAAATGCCCCAGGCGCAAACGGATTGAGATCCGGAGATCGTGTTGGCCAATGTGCGGTAGAAATGAAGCGAGGAACCCCCTTTTTAAGCCATTCTTGGTTGACGCGTGCTGAGTGCGATGGTGCTGAGTCCTGTTGGAATGTCCATGGTCTGCGACCGAAATGTTTGTCTGCCCAGGGCTTCAATACTGTCTTTACGACATTTTCCCGATAATATTCGGCATTTATTTTGACCCCATGGTCGATGAATACGAGCGGGGAGCGACCATCGGCCGTTACGGCGGCCCACACCATTACCATCGGCGGCGCTTGAGTTCTGGTGGCCAATCGGAGGTGTAAATTTTCAGCTGACCTCTTTGGCAAGTAAACCCGATCATTTTGTTTGTTCACAATTTGGAATGGCTTCTCATCGGAGAAAACCAAATTCGGTAACTGGCCACTTTCGTGCAAGCGAAGCAACTCCTTGGCTCTTTCCAGTCTAACTTTTAGTTGTGCATCGGTGAGCTCTTGCACTTTTTGGAACTTCAATGGCTTTAGTCCAAGCTCATTTTTTAATATGTGTTGTATCCGTTCTCGCGATATGTTCAGCTCACGAGCAATTTTTCTACCACTGCGGCGTGGATTTCGATCAAATCTGGCCTTCACATTTCTGGTGTTGTTACCGTTTTTTTTCGTCCACTTTTTGGACGCGATGCAACACTGCCAGTATCACGGTAACGAGCAATGGTAGGAGATACAAAAAGATTTATTCACATTTAAATGCTGGAGGGCTCTAACGATAGCCACTTGTGTTTTTCCACCCAAATATAAAGCAATCACACTATCACGCTTGAATTCCATCACGAATAACTTTTTTTCTGAATGCAATAGATCAAAATGCTTTTGTAAGCTTGTAAACAATAAAATGAACTGTCACTGAAATAAATCTGTCAGCTATCAGACTAGCGGTTTAGAAATGATAGCAACCTGAAGTTGGTTGCAATACATATCAGCCACCCTGTACTAGGATAGAACATGCATTTCAATAAAGACATGGCATCTTTTTATCCCCTCACCTTAGAGAGGAGGGAATATATCATTTGCTACGGCCAAAAGTGTAACACAGTGTTCGGCGGATCATTTTAAGTCGAATGAGCAATGTCCGTCCGTCTGTCTGTCTGCTGGCTGGTGGGCACGATAACTCTCAAAAGGAGTAACCGATTGACTTCAAATTTGGTATGTGGTAATATTTTCTTCTATCTCCGGCTAAGTTCGAAGATGGGCCTTATTGGTCCACTCCTTCTAGTACCTCCCCCACAAAGGGTTAACATTTAGTGAAATATTGATTATTTAATAACTATTTGAATCCTCTGAAATTCTACACATATTATTAGTTAATTAGTCACTATTATCTCGAGAAAAATGGGCGAAGTTGCCAGGCCCCTTTTGGTACCTCCCAAACAAATGGAAAATTTTGAACCAAAAGTTAATAGCTTATAACTTTATTACCAGTGCATACAAAGACTTGAAATGTAGTACAGTGTTATGATTTAATAGTACCTACAATACAGTGAAAAATTGACATAATTGTCACGCTCCTTTTGGTACCTCCCACACAAATGGACCATTTTGTACCAAAAGTTATCAGCTTATAAATTTAATACCAGTGCATACAAATACTTGAAATGTTGTACAGTGTAATGCTTTTATAGTACCTAGAGTCCAGAGAAAAATGGCCGTTATTGGCGCGCCCTTTTTGTTACCTCCCACACAAATGGACCTTTTTGTACCAAAAGTTAACAGCTTTTAACTTTAATACCAGTACATACTTTAAATTTCTTAGCTGCAAATTTAAATCAATAATAATTTAAATAAAACAAAAAAAATATATAAATTTACTAATATTTTTTGAGACTCAAGGTGAGGGAATTCATTAGTCGGTTTATCCGACTGAACTTTCTTACTTGTTTTAATTTTTGTTGTACGGGGTAACAACAATAGATCATGTATTTAGTCCCGCTTAACGCTCACTTGTATGCTCGTAACAGTTACGTTCATTGGCATTTAAGTTAAGAAAAATTCGTACGTTTATATGCCTTCAATTTTGTTTGTATGTGTCTATCCATTGTAAACAAATGTTGTCCATTAAAATTATTAAAAATGTCAACATGACGTCAAGAGTAAAATAATACAGTGATTGCGAAATAGACAAATTTACATAATTAGTTTAGTTGTTTTAAAGTACATCGAACATCAAATGAGTGATAATACTCGTATGTCTACTGCATATTTAATAGCAAATTGCTGATTTTTACGTAGTCAATTAATCTGTCCTTATAGCCGATTTTCTGCTGGTGTCGAAATCGTAAACATAAGAACAAATGTTTTAACAAAAATTAAAAAATATATAATCAATATAATAAGTTTCCCTACAGCAATATCAGTGAGTAGGCTACTTCAGCGATCTTTTATATATAAGTGTGAATTGAGCATTAGCAGGAAATCTGCTATAGCAGAAAACTTTTACACCGTAATTACTAGCAAGTTTTTAAATTTTTAATTTGTAGCACCATGCACCAAAAATGCATATCTAAACCACGGTGCACCTAGGGGCACGAATTGGTTTTTTTTCGCCATCCGAGGCTCCAAACAAACCGTAACGACAGTAATAACATTTAATGTTAACAAATTACACGAGAGTACGGCCGAGAACATGCGAATGATTGTAACCAGACACATGGCGAAGGAACAACGGACGGACGTCGAAATATTTATTTATCAAGGTTGGCGAAATGAAACAGAGATTCACAGCAAAGCTTCAATTCATTATTAATTGTGCGGGAAGGGCGCAAAGTAGGAAGTTTTAATGGTTGCGAAGGAAAACCAAAACGAAGATGACGAACGAAATAAAAATCATGAATGTGTAAACAAGGCAAATGTTTACGCATATTTGAGTTTTCTCGCGAAAAATGTATATTAAGGAAAATTGCAAATTTCATGTTTGTTTAAGAAATAATTGCCGAGTAAGAAGACGGAGAAGAAATGTAATTCAAATATTAAAAATATTCAAATTTAAAATATAACAAGTAAGAAAATTTCAACCGACTTTGTGAGTAATGTAATATGGTAATTCGGGTGGGAGATGCCAGAACGTTGAAGAAAAATGTTCATTCTTTTTCAGTTTAAAGTCATTGGAAATGATGTTAAAAATGCAAAATATGAACACATTTAGATAAGTGCTGCAGAAGTTCTGGGACAATTTTGTTCGAACGAATCTGTCACTTTGTTTGGGTGGGGAGGGGGGGGGGGGGGGGGGTTACAAGAAGTGGCTTAACGAATACACCTATTTTTCGCTGTACAGTAGAAATTTCAAAGCATTGATTGCTTCGTACTGAATAATAAGTGTTTACGTGCAATGGAATTAACGTTATTTAATTTGGTATGTATTGGCCATTTTGTGTTGGAGGTACCAAAGGGGTTGGAAGTACCAATAATGCCAAATTTTTATCGAACTGTAGGTATTATAATATAATTAAACTGCACACAAGTTCAAGTGCAACTATCCCTCGATTTACACGAGAAACTCGTGTAAATCGAAAATTCAAATAGTTCACTGAAAAATCGTGTTAATCGAAAATAAAGGCAGAATTGCATAAACGATGGATTAAATTAATAAAATATATATGTATGGTAAAAACCAGTAAGGAAAGGCTAAAGTCGGGCGGGGCCGACTATATAATACCCTACACCACTCTCGAAATATTGAATAACTCTGATATATAAATTTTGTAATTCATGTATAAATTGTTTACATAAATTTACTTTTGGGACATTTTATACTTAAATAATACCCTGTACCACAGTGTGGTGTAGGGTATAAAAACTAGGGATGTAACGAAAGTGGCTTTAGCGAAAGCGAATGCGAAAGCGAATATTGAAATATATTTCTTGTGAATGCGAAAGCGAATAGTGAAATATGCATTTTTGCGAAAGCGAATGCGAATAATAGTTTGAGCATTTAGTACCAACAAATTTAAGGAACTGAATTGATACTTTTCCAGGATATTCAAGTATTAAGACTGTTTTCCATAGTTTTACCTCCTGTTACCACAAGCACACACATATCTTCAAATTGTGTAAAGGGAATAAGGAGATTTAACACTTTAATAAATGGAAGCGAATACTGAATTATTTATATTTTTGCGAAAGCGAATGCGAAAGCGAATAATCCAAAGATGGTTTTTGTGAATGCGAAAGCGAATTTTAAAATGATGCGAATAATTCGCGTTCGCGTTCGCATATGCGAATGCGAATATTCGTTACATCCCTAATAAAAACGATTGGATCTAAAGAGCCAAATCGTATGAAACATATATATGGGAGCTATAGCTAAATCTTTACCGATTTTCTTCAAATTGAACAATGTTGGTTCATGGATCAAGAAACTCTACCATTCTAAATTTCAAAACGATTGGATGTAAAATACAGCTTCTATAGAACTAAAGGACCAAATCGGACGAAACATTTATATGGGAGCTATAGCTAAATCTTAACCGATTTTCTTCAAATTCGATAGTGTTGGTTCATGGATCAAGAAACTCTACCATTCTAAATTTTAAAATGATTGGATGTAAAATACAGCTTCTTCAGGACTAAAGAGCAAAATCGGACGAAACATAAATATGGGACCTATAGCTAAATCTTAACCGATTTTCTTCAAATTCGATAGTGTTGGTTCATGGATCAAGAAACTCTACCATTCTAAATTTTAAAATGATTGGATGTAAAATACAGCTTCTTCAGGACTAAAGAGCAAAATCGGACGAAACATATATATGGGAGCTATAGCTAAATCTTAACCGATTTTCTTCAAATTCGGCAATGTTGGTTCATGGATCAAGAAACTCTACCATTCTAAATTTCAAATCGATTGGATGTAAAATACAGCTTCTATAGGACTAAAGGGCCAAATTTAAGGTGGGTCTAGCTGTGTTATTTTCAGGTGTTACAAACATCTGCCGTGAAACAAACTTATAATACCCTGTACAACAGTGTGGTGTAGGGTATAAAAATATATAAGATAGCGTTAGAAATAGAAATTTTAAGTCAATCGGTCGGTGACTCCTTGCACGCTGAAAAAAAATCGCTTCTGTAGTATATTGTGCCAAACATATTCGGCTTGAAACATACATATGTTTTTGTCTAATTATATCATATTTGGTACAGGCAAGCATTATGTATTTGGGAAGATGGTGTTCTAAACTAATTTTTGTTTCCATCCTAATATTTGTTATTTGGGACTATTATAAGTATTCAGAAAATATAAAGATACCTTAATTGTGCTAAGTTTGTCAGAAATTCATAGTCTATTTTTCAGGAGATTTTAATGTTTGTAAAAATACTTTATAATTGAAATCGTATAATCTTGTATAACTTGAATAACTAATAAATTACTTAATTATAGACAACAAAAGATGACTTGAAATATTCCGATATTTAAAGTGAGATCTTTGCAACAGAAGGAATAGTTCGAAACCAAGGAAAATTTAAAACTTTAGTTCGAAGAAGTCAGCAAAGTTTTGAAAATATTTTTAAATAAAATATATTTGAAGAAATTCTAAAAAATAATTTTATTTGTTTTTAAACAAATATTTTATTTTAGAAAATTAGCTTGCAATAATATTTTGTTGTTATATATTAATATATGCGTTCCAAATAAATTTTATTGATTTTCAAATAAAATGTATTTGCTCAGAAATGTATAATATTTAAAAATTTCTGTTCCAAATATATGTTCTTTCAATTCAAACATATCAAAAAAGACGATTTTGCCCCGTTTGCCAGAGCGAACGTTCGCATCAGCCTTCAAACAGACAGACTGACATTAATTACGAGTATTTAATATTTTTCTAGTCCATGGAAAACCTATAATGAAAAAGCATTAAGAATATTTTCGTTCTTTTGATATCCTTAATACACAAAAAGTGAAAATTACACTTATGATTCCAGGAGTATGTTAAAGTATTTCAAATGATTCGTATTCCATTTAAATTTGATATTACGTTCAAAAGTTACATATGTCCTTTGAAGATAGCCAACTTTTTCAAAAAAAAAATAAAGTAGACTGATTTTGGTACCTACAAAATACCTACAAAAAGGATATAATTAACGCGCTGACTAATAGAATACGTTTTCCACATATCAGTGAAATCGAAAGGGTCTTGACCCAAATGATAATTTTTGCGTTGTTTTTCTTTAGAGTTGCCTTATTATATTTCATATGCTATGCATTCAGCGTCACTGGATAATATTTCTGTTATATCCTTTTCGGCCACTGATGAGTTTTGGAGAAGTTCAGATGGCATTGATACGCCAGTAGTCTTTAATTAACAACTTTGTTGATTTATTGTTTAATTCTTTATAAACCTCTTGATATTGTGCTAAGCCTTCCGTGTTATGTCTTTGGAATTCGACCGCTTGTGAGCTAAACTATTTTCAAAATACGAATAAATGCCGATTTTTCACTAAATATTGAATTCGTATCCTAAATTTGTGTCAAAAAAGTTGAATACATATTGATATTATCTAAAACCATGTGATCCACATCATTTGATTTACAAAACTTCATTTTGATATTTTTTTACCATTCTTTGACATTTTTATCCCCTCACCTTAGAGAGGAGGCTACGAGCCAAAAGTGTAACACATCGAAGGATTGTCCTAAGACCCTATGTATGTTCGGCGGAAATGCGTTTTTGGGTCATTTTAAGTCATGTGAGAAATGTCCGTCTGTCTGTCTGTCTGCTGCTGGTGCGCACGATAACTCTCGAAAGGAGTACCCGATTGACTTCAAATTTGGTATGGGATAATATTTTTCTCTATCTCCGGCTAAGTTCGAAGATGGACCATATTGGTCCACTCCTTCTAGTACCTCCCCCACAAAGGGTTAACTTTTAGTGAAATTTTGTACAGTGTAATGCTTTTATAGTACCTAGGGTCCAGAGAAAAGTGGGCGTTTTTGGCACGCCCCGTTTGGTACCTCACACACAATTGGACCATTTTGCACAAAAGTTAACAGCTTATAACTTTAATACCAGTGCATATAAATACTGGAAATTTTGTACAGTGTGATGCTTTTATAGTACCTAGAATCCACAGAAAAGAATGCGTTATTGGCACGTCCCTTTTGGTACCTCCCACACAAATGGACTATTTTGTAGCAAAAGTTAAAAAATTTAAACTTAGAACCAGTGGATATAAATACTTGAAATTTTGAACGGTATAATGCTTTTATAGTATCTAGAGTCCAGAGAAAAGTGACCGTTGTTGGCACGCCCCTTTTGGTACCTCCCACACAAATGGACCATTTTGTACCAGCTTTTAACTTTAATACCAGTACATACTTAAAGTTATTAAATGCAATTTAAATTAATAATAATTTAATTAAAACAAAAAAATAAATTTACGAATATTTTTTGGGACTCAAGGTGAGGGGATTCATAAGTCGGTTTACCCGACTGAACATTGTTACTTGTTTTACCATTATTTTTAATACAAATGAAATATTTAATTTAAATATACCTTACACCAATCTGTGTTACAGGGTATTATAAGCTTGCTTTGGGCCAGATGTTTGTAATGCCTAAAAATACCCACCATAAGTATACCGATCGACTCAGAATAAGCCGATTTGGCATCTACGCTGTATAGACGCCACACCTTGCATCACATTTTATACAAGGAAGTTGTTTTACCCCTAAAAATGGGGAGAACGGGGATGAAAATATTTAAAAAATTCGTTTCCAAATATATTTTCTTTCAATTCAAAGATATCAAAAATGACGATTTTCCCCCGTGTACCAACAAAAAACTTTTTTATACCCTCACTTTAGTGTGACGAGGGTATATATCATTTGCTACGGAAAAAAGTGTAACACATCGAAGGAGTGACCTAAGACCCCAAGTATGTTCGGAGGAAATCCGTTTTGGGTCATTTTAAGTCGAATGAGCAATGTCCGTCCGTCTGTCTGTCTGTCTGCTGGCTGGTGCGCACGATAACTCTCGAAAGGAGTAACCGATTGACTTCAAATTTGGTATGTGGTAATATTTTTTTCTATCTCCGGCTAAGTTCGAAGATGGGCCATATTGGTCCACTCCTTCTGGTACCTCCCCCACAAAGGGTTAAAATGTTGTGAAATATTGATTCTTTAATAACTGCTATTATACGTATTCGAATCTTCTGAAGTTCCACACATAGTATTAGTATGTTAGTCGCTATCAACTCGAGGAAAATGGGCGAAATTGCCACGCCCGTTTTGGTATCTCCCACACAAATGCACCATTTTGCACTAAAAGTTAAAAGCTTATAACATTAATACCAGTGTTTAGAAATACTTGAAATTTTGTACAGTGTAATGCTTTTATAGTGCCTACAGTCCAGTTAAAAATGGACGTTATTGCCGCTCCCCTTTTGGTACCTCCCACACAAATGCACCATTTTGCACCAAAAGTTAACAGCTTATAACATTAATACCAGTGTATAAAAATACTTGAAATTTTGTACAGCGTAATGTTTTTATAGTGTCTACAGTCCATTGAAAAATGGGCGTTATTGTCACGCCCCTTTTGTTACCTCTCCCACAAAGGCACCATTTTGCACCAAAAGTTAACAGTTTATAATATTAATATCAGTGTATACAATTACTTGAAATTTTGTACAGTGTAATGTTTTTATAATGCCTATAGTCCAGTGAAAAATTAGCGTTATCACCACGCCCCTTTTTGTACCTCCCACACTAAATGGCCAAATTATACCACAATTTAATATCTCAACGTTAATATACCAGTCCATATAAACGGTTACAATTCGGCACAGTGCAATGTATTTAAAGTATCTACTGTTCAGCGAAATATAGGTGTATTTATTAAACCCCTTCTGGTACCTCCCACAAAAATTGACAGAATAATTTGTGTAATATTCAATATTACATTACTCACAAAGTGAGGGTATACCTTAGTCGGTTTACCCGACTGAAACTTTCTTACTTGTTTTAAACATTTTTTCTAATAGTTTTAACGACAGTTACTAAAGTTCTGTTTTAATTGTATTTATTAAATTATTGTAATTATTAAATTATGTTATGTCAAACAAAAGACCCCCAAATGTGACAAATTATTCTATACACGGGCCAAAATCGCCTTTTTTGATATGTTTGAACCGAAAGAAAATATATTTGGAACACAAATTTTTAAATATTATATATTTCTTAGCAAATTAATTTTATTTGAAAATATATTTGGAACGCATATATTAATATATTACAACAAAATATATTTGCAAACTAAATTTCTCAAATAAAATATGGGTTTATTTACAAAAAAATA
Organism: Eudasyphora cyanicolor; assembly: GCA_963930755.1. Lineage (NCBI taxonomy): Eukaryota > Metazoa > Arthropoda > Insecta > Diptera > Muscidae > Eudasyphora > Eudasyphora cyanicolor. The sequence continues at coordinate 263,344,431 of OZ005734.1, forward strand.
TTGTTTAGGAATTTTTCTAAATATATTTATTTAAAAAAAATTCCAAAACTTTTGTTGACTTTTTCGATTTTCAGTTTTAGTTTTTCCTTGGATTCAAATTGTACCTCCCAGTTATGATACCATATGCAGCATAAACTTCTGCTTTAAATCAATCATTTAAAATGTCTGTGTAAGTCAACATTAGTTGTCATTCGTCCAAGTAATTTATATTGATCCAATATTATACGATTTCAATTATTATTATTTATTATTTTTACAAACATTAAAAATGTAACATTGAATTACTGTAAAATTTAACACAATGTATGTATTGTCTAAATACTTAAATGCAAATAAATATTTGTTTCGGAAATAATAGTCCCAAATAAAAACATATTGGGATGTAAACAAAAACTTGTGTATAACAACATCTGCCCAAATATGTACTTTTTGTGTGTGCTGAAAATTATGTGTTTAGAGTGTATCCTAAACACATATATGTTTCAAGCCGTATATGTTTGGGACAATATACTACAGAAGATATTTTTTCAGCGTGTACCTACTAACTTCAAATCGATATATCTCGATTCCTAGACGTGACCCAGCGTAAGAACCCAGGTAGTAAGAACCCCGCCGATTTTGGCTGTCGCACAGTGTTATTGGAGTGTTAATTACTTCTAACAATTGCAATATTTTTTTTGACGTAATTACTGTCTAGACTGCTTTGATTACATTTATATATTTTTTATATTTTACTCTTATCCCTCTTATAAATAAATGCCAATTTATAGCCTTATCCAGCAACACACTTCAAAAATTATATTAAAGCAATATAGCGGTTTTTGAAATGTCAGCTTATTATCCCATCGAGGAATATGAATTATAACATTGTGATGTTGGAAAATTAACGAGAGATGTTCACAGTAACACTAAGGAAACCCGTTCTTAAAGTGCCATTTAAAAAAGGCTGTTTTTGATGGAAAAAGTGTGCCCTTTCCAACGGTATCAATAATCTATTTCGAGAAATATAAATATTACAGTTTTTCCGTGATACAGGTAGTTGAGGCTATCCAATGTTAACGCACCGTATTAAATTATTTTTGCTTTTATGAATGACAAATATACCTGTTTTCGAAAAATACGAAATAAGTTGTTGCTTATGCTATTATTTTCCTATTTAAATTATTTTTAGGCCCATATACGATATACACAATAAAATAGAAATAGTTTAATAACTCAATGCGGTAGCCAGAGAAAAGAAACAAAACTAATAAATTTCTAATTTAAAAATGAAATCATGTCACACGGAAAAAGGTGTGTGTATGTCAAGTTGTCGCCTGCCTGCCTGGCGACCCAACCAACATGCATTTCCGTATTGTTAAACATAATCAAACAAGAAAATGCAGAACAACAATTCACGCAAAAAGCCAAAAAGTCAGAAAGGCCCCCCCAAAAAAAAAAGAGAACAACAATCCTCTACAACATAAAAGCCGTGACATTAATAACCAAAATGAAGCGCACCTTACCACAAATTTTGAGTGCCTCTGCACACACACTAGTCGTCACACACGGTTTTTCATGCCCACTTCAATATTGAATGCAATGCGAAGGGGTTTGGTTAGGTTGGATCATCACCGACATTCTCGACGATCCGTATAAGAGGTAGAACAGCCAGACACACACATAGATGTATTGTATGTTTATTTATTTTTTCCTATACAAATATGTGCATTCAGATATATTATAAACAAATTGGGCAATATAATCAACATCACGTTCTTGTACTTGTGCCTTTATGCGCTGTGCGTTATACCCACAATTAGTCAGATATCACAACGACAACATCATCATCATTATCATCCTCACTATAGTCATGACATGCCAACATCGTGTGTGGACGAGGGTGGGTGGATAATGCTAGAGAATTTTAAAAGATTGTATAGTATATAATTAACACTCCCTCTCTCTATACTATTTTACGATACTATTTTTCTTGTAGGTCTTGGCGAGTAAAACAACGTTTGTTCTATGAAATTTGGCCGTCAAGTTCATGTGATTGGACACCGTTGGACTTCTTCTTTTTTTGGGTTATTTGAAAGTGTACATCGAAAAGTCAGCAACAATTCAAGAGCTAAAGGATGAGATAATTCGGCACATTAGCGGCATAGAACCTCAATTATGCCTCAGCGTTATCGAAAATTTGGACCATCGGATGGATGTGTGCCGCTGAGGTCGCGGCGGCCATTTGGCCGATATTTTGTACCATACATAATCGAACCATACCAATATTATCATAATAAAAAGAAATGACAATAATTTCCTAAATAATTTGAGTTTTATTCAAAATCAACATCGGCTCTTAAAATTTAACCACTCTTTATACAAGAGTGATCAAAACCGGTTTAAAATATACCGATCCAGCGGTTTTTTGGTCCATTTTTTCTATATCAAAAGTCAGTAACCTTTATGTCTTCCAAAAACAAACTAGAATTGCAAAATGTCTGATTTTGTGTACCAATTAGTTAAAAAATCATATAAACATAGTTCGCGAAATTTGAAAATTCAACTTTATTAAAGAATAAACCCCTCATTATACCCTCACTTTAGTGTGACGAGGGTATACATCATTTGCTACGGAAAAAAGTATAACACATCGAAGGAGTGACCTAAGACCCCAAGTATGTTCGGCGGAAATCCGTTTTGGGTCATTTTAAGTCGAATGAGCAATGTCCGTCCGTCTGTCTGTCTGTCTGTCTGTCTGCTGGCTGGTGCGCACGATAACTCTCGAAAGGAGTAACCGATTGCCATCAAATTTTGTATGTGGTAATATTTTTTTCTATCTCCGGCTAAGATCGAAGATGGGCCATATTGGTCCACTCCTTCTGGTACCTCCCCCACAAAGGGTTAAAATATTGTGAAATATTGATTCTTTAATAACTGCTATTATGCGTATTCGAATCTCCTGAAATTCCACACATAGTATTAGTTTGTTAGTCGCTATCAACTCGAGGAAAATGGGCGAAATTGCCACGCCCCTTTTGGTACCTCCCACACAAATGCACCATTTTGCACTAAAAGTTAAAAGCTTATAACATTAATACCAGTGTTTAGAAATACTTGAAATTTTGTACAGTGTAATGCTTTTATAGTGCCTACAGTCCAGTGAAAAATGGGCGTTATTGCCGCGCCCCTTTTGGTACCTCCCACACAAATGCACCATTTTGCACCAAAAGTTAACAGCTTATAACATTAATACCAGTGTATAAAAATACTTGAAATTTTGTACAGCTTAATGTTTTTATAGTGCCTACAGTCCATTGAAAAATGGGCGTTATTGTCACGCCCCTTTTGGTACCTCTCCCACAAAGGTACCATTTGCACCAAAACTTAACAGTTTATAACATTAATATCAGTGTATACTATTAATTGAAATTTTGTACAGTGTAATGCTTTTATAATGCCTATAGTCCAGTGAAAAATGAACGTTATCACCACGCCCCTTTTTGTACCTCCCACACAAAATGGCCAAATTATACCACAATTTAATTTCTCAACGTTAATATATCAGTCCATATAAACGGTTACAATTCGGCACAGTGCAATGTATTTAAAGTATCTACTGTTCAGCGAAATATAGGTGTATTTCTTAAACCCCTTCTGGTATCTCCTACAAAAATTGACGGAATAATTTGTGTAATATTCAATATTACATTACTCACAAAGTGGGGGTATACCTTAGTCGGTTTACCCGACTGAAACTTTCTTACTTGTTTTACATCTTTGTTATTACATGTCTGAGAGAGAGTTTACTAAATCCGATAACAAATACCACCAATTATATATCCTAACTTAGGTTAGGTTATGTTGATTGAGGATGACGCCTGGCGAATGAGACCAAGCGCCCACTGTAAGAATATATTATCGATTGGGATTCTTCACTCTTCTTCTTCTTTTTTAATGTGTCAGTTGAGTCTGGAGCTCCGATCTGAGGCCTTGATGAATTTTAAAAGTCTAAGTAAATTAAACCTTTTTAGTTGGTTAATACCATTTTCATTTGTAATTCGAAAAAAAATCCATTAAAATTCGAAAATTCCATTTGAAATTTAAAAACATCAATTGAAATTAAAAAAAAATAATTGAAATTTAAAAAAAACTATAATTGAAAGTCCAAGGTTTCCATTTTTAATTTGTAATACATCAATTGAATTTCAAAAAACCTTAATTAAAGTCGTTGCTTTCCATTTGAAATTCGAAAAATGGAAACAAAATCAATGTTGTATATTAGTTGGGATAGCATTTAAGACCTTTAATATTAAAATATTTTAATAAGTCTTGTTTTATAACATTCAAGAAATTTTTAATAAATATTCATAACAGATAAGATAATCTCTTTGTTTTCTATTCGTCACATTATATGTTAAGATTTGGTCAGCAAAAAGCATTTGAACAAATTCTGCCCAAACAAATGTACAGATTTTTGAATTTCATTTGGTGTATTACGAATTTCAAATGCAAAAATTCGAATTTCAATTGATATTTTTCGAACTTCAATTAGTGTATTACGAATATCAATTGATGTTTTTCGAATTTCAAATGTTGTGTTTCGAATTTCAATTAATGTTTTTCGAGTTTCAAATGATGAGTTTCGAATTTCATTTGATGTTGTTCGGATTTCCAATGCAATCATCGAATTTCAATTGATCTTATTCGAAATTTAATTGATTTTTTATGAATTAATAATATAACCAATCGTAAAAGCTGTTTTTTCATTTAGACTTAATAAGTTGCTGCAATTGACCCGCCCGACTTTATTATTTCTTTACTTGTTTTAAGGCGCATAATATGCTGTGAACAAATATTTTCGAGATTTTTATACTTAGAAAAGGATTTTTAAGAGCCTAGGACTCAAAAGCAAACTCATATGTCTACAACATTCTTTTCGGTGAAGCATACTCAAAATGATTAGGATATTTTGTTCGTAAATTTATTTCTTCAAACATGGCACCACTGCGCAACGGTAAGAGGTAGCACCCGAAACTTGGCCTATTTCTGTTTTATTTAACAGATTCTTAAAGAATTAAAAAAATCAGCAGAGTAGCTATGAAGTTTCGGACCTTAAAATTGTTTACTTTTAATACCCAGTATCGCAGGGCGGTTCAAGTACGCATTTTCTGTATACTTTTAATCTAAAATTTTGGGAACACTTCGGTCGGTTTACTCGAACAGTTGTTACTTCTTTGTTTTTCAGTGATATTATCCTTAAAGCAGGTTCTTAGTCCAACTTTTTTTGGATTAACTTTTTAATATTTTTTCAAACTTTACCAAACTTATCACATGGCACTCGTTTATACATAATTCTAACAAAAATAAATAAAATTAAAAAGGAGACTCGTCGTTATATAATACACATTAACATAACGTACACTATATATGTACTTGTGACTTGGAATGAATGAATAAATGAATGGATGGGATCTTTTTCCCCATTGTGGACATAAGTACACAAAGTATTCCCATTCATAGTAGTAGCCCAGCCCCAACACACAGAGATATGGACTGAGGGTGGGACGGACGGACAGACCAAAACATCCACTACAAAACTCCAATTATGATTTAAAGTGTTGATGCCCGCCACGCATACTGATTAATATCGCATCACACTTCATTTGAATCGAACAAAAGACGACTACCATAGCCATGTTTTATGTTTTCTTTTTTTCTCCCTATGCTAAATGCGCGAGTAGTTCTCATTATGTATTGTTGTCGATTTGTTTGGGTTCTGAGCGCTTTTGTTATGGATTTAAATGTTTTGTGTGCACTGGGAATACTACAGTCAAAGGGAAAGTGTTTTTCATTGTCGGAAATTGTCTTTATTAATTGCGTTTATATTTGTGCACTTAAAGTATAATAAACGGATTTACATTTGGACTTTGAAGGAAATTAAACCTAATTATTAAAGTTTGAAATATGGTAAATAATGACCTATAGTTGATTTGGAATAAGTGTTATTAGCGGAAGTATTTTGTATACATTTTTTTGGGAAAAACAAACTTTAAATACTTTCTAATTAAGTAATAAAAACTTCATTTTCACTTTTAGTTCAAAGACAAGATTTCCTGTGTTTCGATAGAGCATACACCAAACAGGTCGGCTCAGGTATAGAGGAAGACTTCAGAAATGGACTCTAGTATAAAGGAAGACTTCCGAGGCCGACTCTAGTATAGAGGAAGACCTCAGAGGTCGACTTTGGTATAAAGGAAGACGTCAGAGGTCGACTCTAGTATATATGAAGACTTCAGAAATCGACTCTTGTATAGAGAAAGACCTCAGAGGTCGACTATAGTATAGAGGAAGACTTCAGAAATCGACTCTAGTATAGAGGAAGACTTCAGAGGTCGACCCTACACCATTTTCAGTTGTAGTTCAAAAAAAGTCAATTGAAATTCGAAGATTCCATTTGAAATTCGAAAAATATCAATTGATGTATTTCGAATATCAATTGATGTTTTTCGAATTTCAATTGATGTGTTTCGAATTTCAATTCATATATTTCGAATTTCAATTGATGTGTTTCGAATTTCAATTGATGTGTTTCGAATTTCAATTGATTTTTTTCGCATTTCAATTGATTTTTTCGAATTTTAAATGGAATCTTCGAATTTCAATTGACCTTTTTCGAATTTCAAATGGAATCTTCGAATTTCAATTGATTTTATTCGAAATTGAATTGATTTTTTTCGAATTACAGTTGAAAATGGTGTAGTATAGAGGAAGACATCAGAGATCGACTCTAATATAGAGGAAGACTTTAGAGATCGACTCTAGTATAGAGGAAGACCTCAGAGGTTAACTCTAGTGTAGAGGAAGACCTCAGAGGTCAACTCTAGTGTAGAGGAAGACCTCAGAGGTCAACTCTAGTGTAGAGGAAGACCTCAGAGGTCGACTCTATTGTAAATAAGACCTCAGAGGTCGACTCTAGTGTAAAGAAGATCTCAGAGGTCGACTCTAGTGCTAAGAAGACCTCCGAGGCCGAGTCTAGTATAGAGGAAGACCTCAGAGGTCGACTCTAGTGTTGAGGAAGACCTCAGAGGTCGACTCTGGTATAAAGGAAGACCTCAGAGTTCGACTCTAGTGTAGAGGAAGTCCTCAGAGATCGACTCTAGTATAGAGGTCGACTCTAATATAGAGTAAGACCTCAGAGGTCGACTATAGTGTAGAGGAAGACCTTAGGGGTCGACTCTAGTATAGAGGAAGACCTCTGAGGTCTACTCTAGTATAGAGGATGACCTCCGTCTGTCTGTCTGTCGACTCTAGTATAGAGAAAGACCTCAGAGGTCGACTCTAGTATTGAGGAAGACCTTAGAGGTCGACTCTGGTGTAGAGGAAGACCTCATAGTTCGACTCTAGTGCAGAGGAAGACCTCAGAGATCGACTCTAGTATAGAGGATGACCTCAGAGGTCGACTCTAGTGTAGAGGAAGACCTCAGTGGTCGACTCTAGTATAGAGGAATACCTCAGAGGTCGACTCTAGTACAGAGTAAGACCTCTGAGGTCGACTCTAGTATAGAGGAAGATGCCAGAGGTCGACTCTAGTATAAAGGAAGATCCCTGACGTCGACTCTGGTATAGAGGAAGACCCCAGATGTCGACTCTAGTATAGAGGAAGACCTCAGAGGTCGACTCTAGTATAGGGGAAGACCTCAGAGGTCGACTCTAGTATAGAGGAAGACCTCAGAGGTCGACTCTAGTACATAGGAAGGCCTCAGAGGTCGACTCTAGTACAGAAGAACACCTCAGAGGCCTTCCTCAGGCCTCAGAGGTCGACTATAGTATAGCGGTGGACCTCAGAGGTCAACTCTTGTATAGAGGAAGACCTCAGAGGTCGACTCTAGTATAGAGGTCGAGTCTCGTATAGAGGAAGATCTCAGAGGTGTTCAGACCGAGGAAGACCTCAGATGTCGACTGTAGTATAGTCTCAGAGGTCTCGACTCTAGTATAGAGGAAGACCTCAGAGGTCTCGACTTAAGACCTAAGAGGTCTCGACTCTAGTATAGAGGAAGACCTCAGAGATGAGCTCTAGTTTATAATAAGACCTCATGTCGATACAAGTATAGACTTGAGAGTTCTACAATACATATTTTCTATCAGTAGCAAGCATTTTTCCTCCAGGGAGAGAATGTGACACCGGAGGAGGTGCACATATGTATATATCGGTAGGGCTTCCCAAATCTATGGCAATTTTTACTCGTATTGCACATTGTTATCAAACCATATATGCAATCGGACTTTCTTCGAAGTAAGTTATACGATATATACAAATCCAGTTATAGGAAAAATAAAATAATATCTGCAACACTCAATTAGTCATTACTGATGTTGATGTTGCTGTTGTCGTTGTAGTTGTGGTTGCTGCAAGCCTTTTCGGTTAGAGTGTTATTATGGCAGTTGCCATGACCATATTCCGAAAGCCCACACACGGCAATTGCAATTGTAATTGCGGTTGTGAACGAGTTCGTCTGTCCGTCCGACCATCGTCTGTCTGTCTGAATTGTGGTTTGGCTAAATTAAAGTAAATGTATCGGGTGATTGAACCAAAAAAGGTGTTATTGTTTTGATTGTTTATTACGAAAATATAAAGAAACCATAACAATGCTAATAGTACAGCAAAAAATCAACGAATAACAAATAATAATCAACAAATTAAACAACTGATATGGAGCGCCAGAGACAACTCCACAATTCCATTAACAATTCATAAGTAATTTATTTTCATTGTGTATTAATTGCCAAAAAGGCACGCTTTTGAATTGAAGTAAAATGAAGCCGAAAGAGGTAAGAAAATTTCAGTCGATTAAGTCAACTGTAGTATACGAGTACCCTCAGGTTTAAAGATATATAAAATAAAATAAAAATTAATAAAAACTGCCGGTAGTATATAACTGAAAAATTGTCCGAATAACCAATTTTTAAAGTAATTGGTTGTGGCAACATACAAGAGAAAATTTTAGCTACCATTTTCGTAAATGGCGCAACCAAATATGGTTGTTGTCAACTTGGAAGCAGAAGTATACCACAACCAAACTGGCGGTTGTCCTAATGGTATCGCTTGATAATAGACAGAACTACCAAAATTCGGTTGGGGCAACCAAATTGTTTTCTGTGTGTAGAAGTTCCAAATTTCTGACCTCAGCTTGATCATATCTCTTGTATAGGTGTGCAAGTTTCAATGTTAAGAAACGACAGATTTATTTCCATTTTTCGGAACTCTTCCACTGTGCGTCCGTCCGTCTCTTTGTCCATAGGCATATTCCGCATATATGGACAGACGGATGGACTGACATATCTAAACCGATTCAGCAAGTGATTCGTATTCGATGGGTGCAATAAACAACTGGTTCGTCTCTTCTCTTTTTTGGGTGTTGCAAACAAATAACCCACACCCAGTGTACCGTAGTGTATTGTAAGGTACAAGTATATAGCAATAAATAAACATGAAATTGCAAAAATCCCAATGTAACAAGTTGTAAACACTTTCAATTTCCAATCAAAAAAAAAACCGCAAAGCCAGTTCGTTCTCCCCATCCTCCTCCACCTCCCGATTACATGTGTTCCTGTGGGTAATTATAAACTATCTTTTGAGCCATTTGCGCTTTTTATCTGTGGCGAGTTAAAAATACCAGTTGCCTTTAAAGTAAGAATTTGCTTGGACAAAATACTCGTACGACTACGAGTCTGCATTGTGTATTCTTTTATGGAAATCTGCAGTTATTGCTCCACTGGATCTGGGCGCATTGAACTCGACCAAACCATCAGGCTCCATCATGGTGTCGCGTCGTCGTCATCGTCGTCGCCGTCGGACGGACCACTTGTCAATGGCATTAAAATAACACTCACTTTGGTTGGTTCGAAGTACTTTAAGTCGTGTTAAGCGGCTTAAAGTGAAAACAAAAGCGATGCCACAGAGTTGGCAGAATGGTTGGAATGGAGCGGAATGGACGGTATGGAATGCTGGAGGAAGTTTCTTTGGTTGGTCGGTCAGTCGCCGGTTGGGCCGATTGGTAGGTTGCCCAATTTGTGTGTGTTTCCTGTTTTTTTTACAAACAAAACTATAAATAAGCTATCACACGAATACTTACATCGAAATCTCAATATTCCGCATTGGCTGGGAATTGGTGTTATTCTTCTTTGTGCTATGTCCAAGTCCATCAAATTTGTCGTATCTTTTGACGCAGAATTAATAATAACAGCTAAAACGAGAGAGAGCAAAAAATACATTGTTATTATTACAAAAAATATTTTTAAGAGGATTGTTTTAAATGGAGACTATAGAATTACATAAAAGTACATACATAGTTTGAAATGTGAGAATGTAGTATTTCTATCGTCAACAAACGATTTTGTTCAAATGAATTTTTATAAGCCCGCAAAATACACAGATCGTATGTTATTTCTCATAACATTAACATTGTAACTTATATAAAAAAGCACGTAAATATGAAGGTAAAATTGGTCGGCCAGAATTTTAGATACCCTGGATTGCTCATTTTTGGAGTGGAAATGAAGTCAATCGTCGATCATTATAATTTTTGTAGCAAATTATTTTAGAAATAAAACGAAAACTGCAAAATTTCACCCAAGTTATTAAGAAAATGAGGCATTTATGGGCCGAACCTAACAAAGAAAACACAAGAAATTTGGGAAAATGTTCTATAGCAGCAATGTTCTATAGCTTTGATACCCTGTTTATAGTAAGAAATGTCTAGCTCCCGAAAAAAGTCATCAACCTCCAAATCTTCACTTTTCACTTCAACTTTTTCCGCAGAGCAATTTTTTCAAGTTTGGAAACAAAAAATAATCCTACGGAAAAAAATCTGGCGAATAAGGTGCGTGCTGAAACAATTCTACCTATAATTCATTGATTTTGGCCAGTGAAATAGTGGATGTGTGAACTGGTGCATTGTCTTGATTGTGAGCAAACGCGGCACCCATTTTTCGCACAGCTTTCTCATCATCAAATTTTTCCTCAATATGCGATGTATAGCACTTTTTGAAATGCCTACGACTTCAGCTAGCTCACGCACCTTCAACCGACGGTCTTCAAATACTATTTTGTGGAATTTTTTAACCATTTCTGGTGTGGACACCTCAATTGGTCGACCACTACGGTGTTCGTCTTGGCAACTCGTACTGCCCCGTTCAAATTCTGAGTCCCTCAATCCATAAATATGAACATACTACTAAATTTGTAGTAGCTGTTTCAGAATTTTCCATGACTCCTTCTGAATTTGGCCGTTGACATAGGTTAAGGCTTTGAGGGCGGTTGTGGTTTCTGGCATCAAATGTGTATATTTTTGCCCCATGTTGCCCCACAAGGAGGAATTTCGGAAAATCCCTTCATGTCAAAAATCACCAACCCAAGGAATACTCTCACATAAACGTTCATGGGTCTAGAGTTAGCCATTTGCATTTTTCCTGTTTTAGCACACTGTGCCCCACTTATCCCTCTATAGGAAATTGTGATTTCTATTTAGTTTTAGTGGAGAAAGGGACTATTCTCCACTAACAATGAATATAAATCACTATGTATTGTGTGAGAGATACCAATACGAAGTGTTAATTTTTCTCGAGTTGATAGCAGTGAAAATAGTATTTATGAAATTGCAGAAGATTAGGGGTCGTATCATAGAATTTATAAGGTATTCTACAAAATGGCCGCTGGGAGGTACCAAAGGGGCGCGGTCACTTCGCCCATTTTTCACAAAGTGGTAGCGACAAATAAACTATTAGTATGTGTGGATTAATAGGACATTCCAAAATTTAGAACATAAAAATATTAACTCTTTATTAGGGGTTTCCAGAAGGAGTGGACCAATATGGCCAATAATTGAACTTCACCTGAGACATACAAAATATGAAGTCAATCGTGACTCCATTCGAGGGATATGGTGCGAACCAAACAGACAGAGGGATGGACGGACCTAACTCAAATGGCATTAAAATGTCCTGAAATGGATTTTCGCCAAATATACTCGTATATATACCATCCAAATATACCATCCTTAAATAACGTGGTTTATGTTAAAAGTGGCAGCCATCATGGCCGTCTTTCTTAGACTATATAAAAATGAAAAATAATGAAAATTTACCTGTTTTAAACGAAATTTTTTTGATCCAAAGAAATTGTTTTTGCTTTAATGCTTCCTTGTACACAATATTTTGTACATGTTGTCTTTGAGGATATTTCTTTGAGTTAATAAAAATAACTTTGATCTAAGAACACTTGTTTTTAATTTAAGTAAATGTTTTAATAATTTTAACGAAATTTTACTTGGAATTATATACATGAAACTGAAAATGTCATAATTTTAAAGTACAAATGACTTTAATATTCGGTACGATATTTTTATATCATTGAATTGAAAACTATATTGTCTTTAAATACTATTTTCGTTCATAAACATATATACAAATGACTATATTTTAAAGATTTGGTCTGAACTGTCCTACAAAGTTATACAACTATCCTTGATAAACTCGTACATAATTTTAGTATTCTATCTCTTAAAGGAGGTTCTGTGGTCAAGTCGTTTGAAATCACGTGGAGGAAAATCGAAAATCATAGTAGATACAATTTTCGATTTACAGCCAACTATTATTATCTTTTTTTTATTTATTTTTATAAAAATTATGATAATTTTAATTTGCTTTGAAAATTGTTTGTGTTTTGGAATAAGCCATCAAATTGTTATGTCAAATTGTATTTAATCGAATCAGTTAGTGATTCTGAGTCTATCGGCATTCTTTACCTACGTATAGCTCCAGTAGTTTAGGCGATACACTTAATGGTAAATGTAACAGGTACTTAACTTAATTACAACATGTGATTGATTTAAGGAATGAAACGTCCTTTAATTAAGTACAAGATGTAACTTGACTTGAAGTCCAAAATGTAATTAGTTTAAAATCGTTCCATGTCGTTAATTGAAGTATACGATGTACTTATATTAATTATTTGTCTTTGGCGCCAAATTAAAGCCAAAATCATAAAAGTTAAGATAATTTCATTGATACTCAGTACATTTTTTTAGTGTAGCAAATTATATATACAATCCTTCACTAAAGTGTTTTAGGAGTAGGTTAAGAGTGGCCGACTGTATGCCAGGCTCAATTAGTCTATGTGGTCCATTTTGCTAGCAAAGGGGCGTAAGGAAAACATGTTTTTCTTTTTCCTGTCATGGCGGACACGGTAAGTTCGGTCTCGATAAAGACAGAAGGTCATTGGTGAGCTTGGAGTTTAGGCCAGGTCACATCAGCCTGAAATGTAGGCAGTTCCTGTATAGTGACCTCCTGTCATATGTTGTTGTAAGGACACTATCAGAATATTAATTCTCAGCCATTCTGCTACCTTTCTAATAGCTAAGACTTCTGCCTGAGAAATACTACAGAGATTAAGCAGTCTTTTCGTGGTTGATAGCTCTAGTTCCTAAGAAAATACACCAAAGCCAACTTGATGGGTGACTTTGAAACAGTCTGTATAGAATTTCACAATTCTCCTAGGTCCTAGGATGCGACCTTTCCATTCTGATCTTTCACGTATACAAGTGAGTCCGTATATCCGCAGCCATTTCCTGGCAAGAGTGGCCGTTCCTAAGTTTTAAAGTAGTATCCAAATCCTAAACTTATGGTCCGGAAGTTGTTCAAAATTGAAATTTACGAAAATTCTACGTGCTTTCAATCAGCTTCTTTTATGTTGACGCATGTATGTTTTTAGTTGAGTTTTTTGTGTATAGTTTAGTTTGTTTGTGAGAGAATCAAAGAATTTGCATGAAATTCTGTGTAAAAAATGGAATTAAGTGCTCGAAGCACTTGGACTGTTGACAAGCTTTTCGAATCCATCACATAAAAACCGATAAAAATGTTAAGAAAGTGAAGAAAATTGTTATGGAGAAACGTCGAATCACAACTAGAGAAGTTGCAGAGGATGTCGGCATATCGGTTGGCTCATGCCATACAATTATTTTCGGAAATTATGGGCATGAAGCGTGTGGCAGCGAAGTTCGTTCCAAAAATTACTGAATTATGAACAAAAAAACCGTCGAATGTTCATGCCTCATCCAAGCTAAACTATATTATTACTTTTATTATTATTTTTTTTAAATTTTACATCTACATTTATTTAATTATTCAAAGTGAATGTTTAGGGCTTGCCGTGATTTGAACCTGGGTCTCCTAGCTCCACATCAGCATAACATTAAACCTTAGCGCGCATGTTCACAAACCTGAGATATGAAATAACACTTTAGCGTATGAGTACTTTTTAACAAATTTGTGCAAAATTGGACCTTATTTACTGCTTTGGAAGCTGTCTTTATACCAGTATTATTAAAACGGGGTGTCCGGTATTTTATACTTTTCATCTTTATATATAAAATCCTTTGTACGTTTGTTAGTAACGCATGATCTCCGAGACCATAAAAGCGAATGGGCTGAAAATCGAGCAATATATTCAGTTTGGGGTCATTTGTGTTTTAGAATTAATTTCACCGCGATAAATTGCGGAGTGGTCAAGTTATTTGCAAAATTCGCATTTCCAGAGCGATTTGACTGAAATTTAAGACGTATGTGTGGTTTGTCTTGATAATAGTTTGTATGTATGATTCTAACCGGTAGATGGCGCTGTAGTGGACATATGGTCAATATAAATTTTTTTGATGATTTTTTCCTGAATCTCAGGATGTATGCATTTTTTGAATGAAATATCAAAAATCAACCAAAACAGGACGGGCAGGACAACGTCTGCTGGGTTCAGCTAGTAAAATATAAATATTTTCATGACTGCTGCAATAGAACATATTTGAAAGAGAAAAAATGCACTAACTTCAAATGTGATTATTTAGGACATTGCCTGGAAAATCGGCTTTTCTTCATTATTTTCAAAGAAACCAAATTCTTAGTTTTAAAAAGACTTTTGTTTATTTTAAAGAACGAGTACAATATCTTTGAAAATGAAACAATGAACATCTTCTTTGCGTTTGTCTGCGTAGTTGTAACCCAATCCATGATTTTGCTGTATGGCCTCCAAGCGTTTTTCCTGGTATTACAAAAATTTTGCAGAACTATCTGATTTCAACTTTTCTAGATCTTTTGGATGACACTTAGAGTATTCTCGCAGAATGAAGCAGATCCCACGGATGCAACATCCTTTCTAAGATGTGTATATTCAAATATGTATTACAAATCGCCTGACGTCGTGGTTCCATAATCTCATGTGCGCATACGAGTATATTGAAGAAGAATTTTATTTCAAGCATATCAGCAGTAAGAGTACACCTCCTCTATCCTGTTTGAGACTATGTATCTATAACATTTATTGTGGTTTCTATTGGTTTTATAGTCAAATCCATGGTGGTGGGGCATCATATACGGCACCACCCCATTTTGCGATTATTATGGGTGGGTATGGGTGTGGGTGGTTGGGATTGTAAAAGAATGAACGAACGAACGAAAACAACAATTGTGCCATAGCACATCGACTAGAAAAGGCTTAGCAATTGTTTTTTTGCAGTTGTTGGTTGTTGCTGCATTCAGCAAAATATTGCTGCAACACAGCACACAACATTTCTCATAAATGCAATCGTGCGGAAATGCTGCGGAGGACGGTCCCCATTCACATTCCTCCGCACTGCACTGTACTGCTCAGCTATGTGTATTTTGCAATTTTGTTTACGGGAAGTCATTTGATGACATCATAAGTAAGTTACTCACTCCACTTTGTTCCACATTTCCATGCGCAATTTCTTGTGAAGAAGAACAACGAAAATCCAAAACTAACACAATGAACTCCGATGACTGCCAATTTCCAAATGAACTCTGCTTCGGTCTATGACAAAAATACAAACTTCTGGAATTTTTCTGGGGTTTTAGATGTACTTCTGTTAAAAAAGTTGTTCGTTTTCAAAAAAGTGGATTGTGGTTTAATTATAAAATATCTAATTCATTCAATTAAATTAAGTTGTAGACTTTTTTTGCATATACCACTTTTCGGTTTATTTAAGTAAATCTATCTTTCCATTTTTTCATGGGATGCATGGCTTGTTATATTACAAGTATTTTTTTGTTTGATGTCGAATTAAGGTGAATCCGGTCTTTGTTTTATGAGGGATTTCCTTGACGAGTTTGAAAGCTCTCAAGATAAATATATGTCACTGCATGTCTGGGCTTCTTTGGATTTCCAACATTTTGCATTGTTGTGTGTATTAATGTACGTTGACATGGGCAACACAGAGTAAAATTTGTATATTCATGTTTGTTGGTTGGTTTTGTCTTTGAGTACTTCACGTCTAACATACATCCATGTCATTTGTACTAGGGATTTATGGAAATCATTCTACACACAAAGAAATTGTCTCTTAAGATATGAGAGACAATGCGTAGCTCTCCTGTAGTATTAATCCCGTGTTATGGTAATAAATCGATGGATTTGCAGGTCTTATGGCCTCTTTTTTTCCTTCAGCTCACGTAGACCAGTTTAGGTCTCTAGTGGTACCACGGGCTAAAATGCCCTTCATCGAAACCAACCTGTTTGATATACAAATGTATCGATAGCACGAATATTGGTACTTGAAAGGTCTGTTAGGCTGCCTAGAGAGACCGACCCCAGTAGGTCCAGTCGTCGTTTACTAAAGCGGGACAGTCGCATAGCAAGTGCTCAATGCTATCCACTTCTTCCTCACATCCACAGCTTCTGCAGAAGTCATTGGAGTTAATACAAAATCTCCTTTCTAGTGCGAGGAGATATTTTGACCTTCTCAGGTCATACCTTGGCCAGATTTGTCTAGCTACCCTACAGGTGCAGATTTGTGTCCATCTTTCGTTGGACTGCCGGAGTGCC
Organism: Eudasyphora cyanicolor; assembly: GCA_963930755.1. Classification (NCBI taxonomy): domain Eukaryota; kingdom Metazoa; phylum Arthropoda; class Insecta; order Diptera; family Muscidae; genus Eudasyphora; species Eudasyphora cyanicolor. The sequence continues at coordinate 263,361,301 of OZ005734.1, forward strand.
TCTTGCAAGTCAAAGCTTGCACGTGGATAGTGGCGCACCAATATATGCAAATTCTTCGAGAATTTGTAAAGTCGTCCCTTTCCTATCAAGTTCATCGGCTTTGCAGTTCCCCGGGATATCCCTATGCCCAGGCACCCATATGAGGTGCATTGCTAAAACTAGTAAGTACAAATTATACTTCGATTAAAGCGCAAACTGTGACTAAATGGAAAAGGTTCGGTTTACCAAATTTATAGAAAAATTAGCTTTTATTATGCTCCATTTGAATCTGGTAACCCCATGTTCCAAAAGATCTTCTGAGACCCTGGTGTTGCAGATGATTGTAACATCTAGAAATACTACATCTAGACCTACCTTAAAGTATACAATCAATATCTGAGTGGATTTGACCATGTCTATCCGTCCGTCCGTCTGTCCATCTTATGTTGTTCGTTGAGTACATGTCGCAAATTCACCCCGGTAGTGCTGAAATTTTGCAGTTAGGGGCATTTCGCACCTGGAAAGAACTCTATTGAAATTGGTTGAACTCGGTTCATATCTAGATATAGTTCCCATATATATGCTTCGTCCGATTTGGCTCTTTAGCCTAATAGAAGCTGTTGTTTACATCCAACAGTTTTGAAAATTAGCATGGTAGAGTGTCTTGATCCATGGACCAACATTGCCGAATTTGAAGAAAATCGTTTTAGATTTAGATATAGCTCCCATATATGTATATGTTTCGTCCGATTTGGGCCTTTAGCCCGAAGCTGTATTTTACATCGAATTGTTTTGCAATTTAGCATGGTAGAGTTCCTGGATCTATGGACCAACATTGCCGAATTTGAAGAAAATCGGTTCAGATTTAGATATAGCTGCCATATATATGTTTTATCCGATTTGGCCCTTTAGCCCTGTAGAAGCTGTATTTTACATCCAATCGTTTTGAAATTTAGAATGGTAGAGTTTCTTGATCCATGAACCAACATGACCTAAAAGTGTACCACAAACAAATATGTCCATCATAAAATAACTAAATTTATTACAGTGTATTAAAATGTAATAAATGCCATTCCAAAGCTCAGGCAACAAATATACAACACAACAGACGAGAACATAAGTATTCTCCCCATAAAACAAAAGACTGTCGCTGTCATCCATTGCAGATAACAGAACAAAACCAAAACAGAGCAAAAATTCATATGAAACCCAGTGTAACACAATGAAATGAAATGTAGATTTCCCTCATATTTTTTTATTGAAATTTTTACAATAATAAAATAAAAATAATCACCAACACAGAATGTCGTATGACAATGCATTTCTATGCCAAACATTTGTTATGGGGAATAGAAGAGAATAGAACGAAGCAGAGTTTCATTTTTATTCAAATGAAATGAAAATAACAAAAGAGATGCGATACATATATTATTTCATATTGATTTTAACACAAAGACTAGGGTGGTTCAGTACTAAGAATTGAACTGAACCGAAGGATTTTGCGGCACAAGTGGTGTTGTCAGAGATATTAAGCTATTACTAAAGTTTCAGAGGAGTAAATGGACTGAAGTATACAAATACCTACAGAGGAATACTTTATGGACAGTTGATAAAGGATATTTTAAGGCAAGGGAAAACGTAAGTTGTCCCTAGCCCCTCCATTGAACCATAGCTTTAAGAAGCTCAAAAATTGTCGAATTTTAACATCAGCCAAGTTAGCTAACTCCCCAAAGAAATAAGAACATAAGTTTGCATGCCGCAGGGGTATACAGACAAAGAAGGTGTTCTATTGATTCCTCCTCCTCCTCTTCGTCTCCACAGCTTCTGCAAAAGTCATTATGCAAGACCTTCAATTTCTCAGCGCGCCGTCAAATAAAGCAGTGACCCGTCATGGCAGACACCATAAGTGAGAAGTCCGGTTTCTATAACGAGCGTTTGTAAAGGGTGTCCCAAGAATAGCGCAATTTTTTAATTTTAAATAAAACACAGATATTTAAGAGAAAATCGTGAAACTTTATTGTATCGTAAAGTAGACAGAATGAGGTTATGTATGGAACAATATATCGTGCAGATGGCCGCCGCGGCTTTGCTGGCATGCACGCGATTTTTTAATGAAATTTTCAATGACCGTTTTGCATGAATGCTGCGGTATTTCATTAATGCAGCGTCCAATTTCGTCTTTTAAGGCTTGAGTCGTCGTCGGCTTATTCGCGTAAACCATCGACTTCAAAAAACCCCAAAGAAAAAAATCTAATGGTGTTAAATCGCACGATCTAGGCGGCCAATTCTGATCTCCAAAACGCGAAATAACACGACCGGGAAATGACTGATGCAGCAATTGAATTGTTTCTCTGGCTGTATGACATGTGGCGCCGTCTTGTTGGAACCACATGCCCTCAACATTCATTTCTTCAATTCTAGGCAAGAAAAAACTGGTTATCATTTCACGATACCGAACACCATTGACTGTTTGCGCTTGACCTGCCTCATTTTCATAAAAAAAGGTCCAATGATTCCTCCAGCCCAAAAACCACCCAAAAACCGGTCGATCGACCTGGTCGATGGCGCGTTGTTGTCTTTACATCACTAACAGACCCAGTTTCGGCAAATTTATCCATTAATCTCTTTACAGTTGACTCTTTTGGAGCATTATTGTGACCCCAAATTGATCGAAATTTGCGAACTGTAGCCGCAAAACTTTCACCATTTTGGTAAAACAATTTCACAATGAGAATGCGTTGTTCATTCGTGTAGCGCTCCATTTTTACTAACCTCGTACCTTCTACTAACAAACAATAACAATTATTCAAATGTCAAACAATGACACTTCGAATGTTGCGAGATTTAAAAATTGCGCTCTTCTTGGGACACCCTTTATGTATGCAGTTCCTGACAAGCGACCACTTGTCATTTGTTGCCGTAAGTGCAGTATCTCCAAGAACAGCTTACAATTTGCTAGTGGCATGCTACATTTGCCCCGGAGCGTATTAGGTAGTCCCTAGACTTACGAGTTCATCTGCTTCGCAGTTCCCTGGTATGCCCCTGTCCGGCACCCACATCAGGTGAATATTGTTCAGCTATCTCGTTAAGAGATCTGCGGCAGTCGTGGGCTGTTTTTGAATTCAGGAATTTAGTTTCGACGGAATTTGATAAGTGGCAGCCAGACTATCGAAGAAAATGTTGATACGCACTTTGTTCAGAACGTTAATTTTTCAGCCATTCCGCTAACTCTTTAATAGCTAAGAATTCTCTCTGGCAGTCTTTTTGCAATGGATAACTTAAGTTACCAGAAAAGACACCAAAGCCCACTCGGTTGTTGAGTTTGGAACTGTTCTGATCTATCAGATAAAATATTGACAAAAAGTGTTTCAGTGGCATATTGCACTGATATAATGTCTAGCGGCATTCAATGCAGTATAAAATTTAGTGCCTAAGTGATACATATAGCAGCCATCGCTGAACTTTGTTTAGTATCGCACAGAAGGTGGATTTCTGCAGAGCTGTCCACAAGGCGACAATGCAGTACAGCATTATCTGTCTGACTACTGCAGTATACAACAAATGGGTATACAATATGGGTTAACACAAAGACCATTATCGGAAGCCCATCTTGTGGTTGTACAAGAGACCTGCAGTACTCGGAAACTTCTCTCTAACAGCTATTGCCACGTCATCTGCATAGGCAACAACTCTAACACCCATAATCTCCAGAGAAAGCTGAAAATTGTTCATGGCGAGATTCCATAGCGGAGGAGACCAAACTGTGTAAACTGTGCATTGTCTTGATTGGACTGTCTTGGACACCTTAATTGGTAGACCACTACGGTGTTCTTCTGACACCCAATACCTATAGTTCTAAACGAAGAAGCAACTTGGTTTTTATATTGGTTGACTGAGACATTCAAATGAAAATATTGTATTAGATATCGATGACTAATTTTTTCCATGATTACAAATTCACTGATCGCCTTCATTTGAGTGCTCTCAAATAAAAATAAACAACGTGGCGCCTTGAAACTTAAAACATGTTTTAGAAGTCAAAACTACTACCGCAAGCTGTATGTCAGGTCGGCTAATTTTGGGACTGACCTCGTAACTATCTATTAATCTCTCCAGGGTTTTAACGAGAAATTACGACAGACTTATTGGCCGGAAATCCTAGGCTACAGTATGGGGCGGCTTTCCCGCTTTTGGAATGAAAACAACATTGGTTTCTCTCCATTTTGTTGGTATGTAGGCCTGATTGATACAACATTAGTAGATCTCTCTGAGCCAGGCTGTAGCTCCACCGACGAGACTTTGTCTGGTTCTGACGACATAAAACTGTTGATAGCCCAAAGAATTTTTTGACGCGGTTACAATCTCGCTGGCAATCTGTTGGCTGCACTTCAAGGGAATCCCCAATTGAAATATTCAATGCCTCTTCAGATTTGTCCGGGAAATGTGTATCGAGGAGCACTCTCAGCAATTTCCCACTAGACGTAATCCAAAACTACCATCATTCATAATGTATTCAATAGTACATGGTGTTGAGGATAACATTTTCCGTAACCTTGAGTCTTTGGATAAGCTTTCTATGCCACTACATAAATCTATCCAGGATTTATTTTGAGTTTTTCTTAATCATTGTTTAACCGATTGAGTCCTTCCTTGTATGTATGTGTCCCAGTCCTGTGTGGCTCTGGCGGCTTTTACCATATTAAATGCCCTCGTACAGCACTTCCTCAGCATAACTAATTGAGACGATCACCGCGGCGATCGTTGTTTGCCCTTGGATTTAGTTTGGGACATGCGGCTTGTTACGAGTCATTAGGAGTTGCAGTGACTCGTTCCATCGTTTATTCTAGAACTGACACTAACGTAGACAGTATTTGCCTCTCTAGTGAGAGGAGATATTTTGATCTTCTCAGGTCATATCTTGGTTAGATTTGTCTAGCTAGCCTACATGTGTCGATTTCTGTCAATTCATTGGATTGCCTGATAGTCTCTTGCGTAAATCAAAGCTTATAACGGGTGATCCAAGTAGAGATACTTTTTTCAATAGCTTTTTTTTGACAGATCACGTGTGAGTCGTGTCATGCTGTCATGTTATTTTTGTTAAGTATTGTTTGGCATTTCATCATGGAAAGACTTACGCCTAAACAACGTTTAGAAATCGTTCAACTTTATTACGAAAATTCTCGTTCTGTGAGGAATGTGTTCCGTGCACCTCGCTCAACTTATGGTCATCATAATCGGCCTACTGAGCGTACTATTCGCAACACCATCACCCATCTTGAGACCCAGCATTCATTATTGGATAATAATATTCGACCGAATAGACCACGTCCAGCACGCAGTGAAGAAAATGTAGCGGCCGTAGCGAAGAGTGTACACGAAAATCGTGGAGAGTCGATTCGGCGCCGTTCGCAGCAACTCGGACTGACGTATGGAACATTTTACGTCGAGATTTTAAATTGAAAGCATACAAAATACAGCTTGTGCAAGAACTGAAGCCGCCCGACCTTCCCAAGCGACATCGCTTCGTTCTATGGGCTCTTGAAAAGTTCCAAGAAGATCCGACGTTTTCGGGCCAAATTTTATTCAATGATGAGGCTCATTTCTGGCTCAATGGGTATGTAAACAAGCAGAATTGCCGCTTTTGGGACGAATAGCAACCTAAAGAGATTCAAGAGCTGCCATTTCACCCAGAAAAAACAACGGTTTGGTGTGGTTTGTAGGCCGGTGGAATCATTCGTCATATTTCTTCAAAAATGATGCCGGTGAGAACGTAAACGTCAATGTCGATCGTTATCGTGCCATAATAACCGACTATTTGATGCCTAAAATTGAAGCTCGTGATCTCGGTGACATTTGGTTTTAACAAGACGGCGCCACTTCCCACACATCGCATTAATCAATGGATTTATTGAGAGAGCACTTCGGTGAGCAGATAATTTCACGTTTTGGGCCGGTCGATTGGCCACCAAGATCGTGTGATATCACACCGTTAGACTTTTTCCTGTGGGGATATGTAAAGTCTTAAGTTTATGCGGACAAACCCGCTTCGATTCAGGCCTTGGAGCAAAACATCACGCGTGTCATTCGTCAGTTACCAGTCGAAATGCTCGAACGAGTCATCGAAAATTGAACTCAACGGATGGACCATCTGAGACGTAGCCGCGGTCAACATTTGATAGACATAATCTTCAAAAAAATAAATGCCAAAGAATGTTCTTTTAAATGATAATAAACATTCCCCATTCAATTTCAATTTTCTGTTTTTTTCTTTAAAAAAGTAGGGAACCTCGAAATGGATCACGCTTTATATAGACAGTGGCGCACAAATACAGGCAAATTCTTCGAGAATTTGTAATGTCGTACCTATCCTACCATATTCATCAACTTTGACGTTACACGGGAAATCGTTAGGTCCAGGTACGCATAAGAGATATATGTTAAACTGCTCCGCCATCTTGTCAAGAGATCTGCGGCAGTCGAGGGCTGTTTGTGAATTTATTCCTTTGGGATGTGGCTTCCAGGGATTTGGTGTTTCCTGGGATATCACTATGCACAGGTACCTATATGAGGTGTATGTTTAACTAATCAGCCATCTCATTGATAGATCTGCGCCAGTCGAGGGCTGTTTGTGAATATAGGGATGTGGCCTACAGAGAATTGATGGCAGCCTGGCTTTCCGAGTAAATGACAACGCCAGTTGTCGTGACTTAGCCACTTGGGGTCTTCCCATATTGCCATTATTTTGGCTTGATAGATACTCGTAATGCAGGTATATGGTAATCTGAGAGCTATATTAGGACTAAGTTCATCAAGCTTCAACCCATCCGCATAGACGCGGATATGGATTCTAGCGCCTGATACTCTGTCAGTCCTCTCTGACAGGTATCTTATTGTAGAAGTTTCTCTTGAAGGTGTATATCATTGGTATATAGTCAACTCGGTCGGTTCCAATAGTACTACATTGAAATATCCTCATGTGGTCAGGCAGTTCTGATACATCCCAACGATAGACATTTTAATTTTAATGCCGCTTTGGTTGCAACTTCTCGCGGTACAATATCAATCCAGCAATATATGGATAAAGTCCTATGTTCCACCTAGGAACTTCTTGGAATATATATATCTATATATATATAATAGATGGATTAGGACTTGCAGGGACGCAGTCGCTCCGCTTACGCATAGGCACCTTTTAATGGATCGTTTATCAGTTGCCAATTCTGTCTTGTTTGGGTTAACGTTAAAAATTTAATTTATTTTTAATGTGTATATCAATCGCTTTGCCCAACTGAAAGTTTTCTTCTGGTTTAAATAACATTTGTTATAATTTATCAATTTATTTTAGAATTGCAAAAATGTAAACAACTTTGTGCATTTCAAAATATTTTTGTCATTTAGCACCCTGAGTAAAAGTGTTCTCAGGACCATATGTTGTTAAAAGGTTTTGGCTTTATATGTATGTATGTGGATTTTTTGCCTTCATTTGGATGGACATACATATTTGGTAATCTAAAACCGCATGTGGCATCCCGTATTCCATATTGCCTGTTCATTGTGTACAAATGACCATAAAAATTTGTCACGAAATTTGTGTCAATTTGCCTCCTTGACAAGTGACATTGAACTTAATGGTTTGTAAATGTTTTTGATACATATTTCCTAGTATTAATTAAACAAAAATTATTCAAAGAATTTATAATGAAATTAGAAACTTTAAATGCTACTATGTGTGAACAATTAAAATATGCAATTGGAATCCATTAATAATAGTGCCAAAAAAGTTGCCGTCCGGAGTTAGAATCATTTTTTGGGTCCGTCTGTCTGTTTATATAGACATATGGGTAAAAACTAATAAATGGTTTAATATTGTCTTCATTGGGTTTGTGTCTCGGCTAAGGAAAACTTTAACATTATATGTTTTTAGAATCTTTTAAGATTATTTATAGTTATAATAAACCTGAAACGTTTTCCCATTTCTCATTTATATTACGAAGAGGTGTGATCTTAGTTGATGGAGACACAGTAATGAAAATATAAATATAATAACTACAGAACATTCCGCCGATTTTTTTTTTACATAAGAGGTGCAAATAATTATGCTAAGCATTTTAGCTTCTAATGCATTTTCAAGAACAACACGTTTTGCATAAATTTCAAAAGTCATCGTACAATCTCATTTTCTGTAAATACCTCAGTAGGTTTTGCTATTTGTTGGTTTTATTTTTCATCTTTACTTTTGTGTTGAAGTATGAATTTCGTATTATTATGCAAAAACGTCAAGAACAACAGCTCATAAAGTCTCCATTGAAAGAAACAACGCAGAAAAACCGAAACAAAATAACAACAAAATTGACGCGTAGGAAAGCCGGAGCGCGGTGCTTATGAAAAGATATGTCAAAGAAAATAAAAACCCCACATAAAAAACCAGATTAAAGCATTGGACGACGGACTGACGACTGCTGTGAATGTGTTGCAACTTTTGTGGCGGACGGTGATATTGTGGTTTTATACGGCACACGGCGTACGACGCACGACACCGACATATGATGGCTGCTGCTGCTGTTAATGCTGATGTGCGCCTCCTCGACAGTCGACAGTGTAATGCCTCGTGCGGCCATTGACCATGAGCCGGAACACAGAGGAAGGTAGGCAGGCTGGCAGGTTAGGATGACTGTCAGGCAGCCAGCTACAGCGCCACTGCCACTAGGAATTTGTGCTCACTCACTATTCATCACTTTTCCGGATTGTGTTTTTTGCGGTTCTTGTTTTGTTTGTCGAACGGAGAACACGAGTAGAGTAGCATAACACAGTAATTACGAAGAAAAAGAAAAAACATGGCCAAGAAGGGAAAAACTACTTTAGGCCAAAAAAAGTTTCAAAGAAAACAACAACGAAATTTTAACCACAAAGAAACGAGAAGTAAACTACTACTACTACTGCTGCCTCCAAAGAAAAGCAAGGGCTTATCATATTTGGCTTGAAAGACAAAGATGATGTATGTTTGTACTCGCACAATGGTGATGGTACGTCCCTACTCGCTTACTTACTTAAGGAGATTTGCGAAAAATCTAAACCCTGCAGTAACTATGCTTTATTAAAAGAGAAACAATCGTACATTAAAGATTTGGAATTAGGAATAGAAGAATTATATCAGGAAAAAATTTGGTTCTTAAGAAGCAGCATAACCATTGCTAGCGCTCCTGGACATGCAATGAAGTCAACAGCGCTGAAACTCCGCTGAAATATCATGATCTGTCATTTGTTTTTCATTGTATTCAGTAGTGTTTAAAATATCATCATGGCGAGATATACGCAAGAACAACGTTTAAAAATTATTCAGTTTTATTATCAAAACTAGCTGGACCCGGTCCACTTCGTTGCCCCAGATATCAGTTTTTCGATTCCGTCCATTTTTATTGAAGATTTAGAAAATAACTCCACTAACGTGTGTTCCAAATTTCGTTCTTCTAGGGTAAACACTTTTTGAGATAATCGGATTTTAAGTAATGCCACGCCTACTCCTGCCCCGCCCACATTTTTCCAAAATTTTTTTTCCCTAAACCATCTCTGACAAAGAACCTTTCAAACAAAAGAAAAACAAATAAAATCGGTCCAGTGGTTTCAGAGTCTATACCATACATACATACATACAAACATACAAACATTTTTCCATTTTTATATATATAGATAATCGTTCTCCAATTGCAACTTTTCGTGCGCTAAGTCAATTTTTTTTAAATCCAAAAAACACTTTCCAGTCGACCTTCGACCTTGACACATATGAGCAATAAGAGCTATCTTTTTGCCATTGACCGATTCCCGATCCGACGCACCGTTAAGGAGCTTGAGCAAAAATAAACTTTCCGTTCACATTTGAAAATGTTGCTAAGTCCATTTTTTAAATCCGAAAAAAAAAAATACTTTTCAGTCGACCTACGACCTTGACACCCATGAGCAATATTTTAGCTCTCGTTAAGAGCTATCTTTTTGCCATTGACCGGTTGCGGCTACGTGCCACACAGCAAATGAAACAATTGAATTGTTGCGAGAAATGTTTGGAGATTATATTATTTCAATGGCCTTCAAGAAGTTGTGATTTAACTCCATTAGACTATTTCTTATGGGGTTATTTGAAGTCATTGGTCTTTTGAAATAAACCAGACCTTCTTCAAGCTTTACAAGTCAATACTGAACGTGCCATTCATGACATACGACTTGATTTAGTGGAAAAAGTGCTCGAAAATTGGGTTCATCGAATTCGTTCCTGCAAAAGAAGACGTGGAGGCCATTTGAATGACGTTTTATTTAGAACTTAATGGTATCGATTGTACTTCACATAAAAAACTTTTGAATTTCCTTAACAAAAAGTGTGTTTTTTTCCAAAGAAATCATATCACTCTTATTGGAAAACTCTGTATAACAGGGAAAATCTTTAAAGTGGAATAACCAAAACCAAGGGTAAGAAAAACTACTTCTGAGCTTAAGGCTAGGAAGAAGACCTGCAACAAGCTATTCAACAAGGCCACATCTACAGGGGTCACTAATGACTGGGATGCCTATAAAGATCAACTCAAAATTTATTAGAAGGATATTAGAAAAGCGCAAAGGCTTTCTTGGCACATCTTCTGTGGGGCAGTAGAAAAGGTTTTGGTACCCTATACTGTGGGTTATTTGAGACAAATAACTGGACCAAAAAACAGCGATCAGTTGTTAAATGTACTGCTCGACATACACTTCCCGGGGAACTCACCAATAGAACCCGAGAATCAACAGGACCAACAAGAGAGTGAGTGGACTGCTGGCGTCGCTAGCTTGTTGACTGAGAAATCCGGAATAAGCTGGGCTATTAATAGCTTTGAGCCCTTCACATCACCTGGACCAGTCCCCAGCAGAAATGTTGAAATATATAATCCCCCGGCTGGGCAAAATTTATGAAGACTGTAAAAGGTTCACATACATCTTCAATCGATGGAGGGATACCGAAGTGGTATTCATACTTAAGCGTGAAAGATATCCCACACTAGAAAACTCGCTGTAGATGTAGAACGTTGTGGGTGCAAGGTCGTGGCATATGCGAACGACTTTGCAATCGCAGTTAGTGGAAAATTCGAACAAACTGGCTAGAAGTGTCGGAAGCAGCGGATTGGGCGTTAACCCAAACAAGGCAGAATTGATTATCTTTACTAGGAAGAATAAGGTCCCACAAGTGGACCCTCCTCGGATAAATGGGATAGATCTAATGTTTTCTAAAAGTACAAAATTTCTAGGAATAATTCCGACTTAACGTAAAGGAATTTGTTGTTGTTGTTGTAGCAGATTGGAGACGCTGAGTTGATAATCCTTAAGTCTATTTTCTACGAGGGTTGTTATATATATGGATGGCGCCAGGCACACTAAGTGTTGCCATCTGACATTTCATAAACGTACTCAGAACGTTTTGACGTACGACCATCATTTGTGTTGTGACTTGAAAAAATCAATTTGGCAAAAAATGGAATTAACTCGTGAACATTTTCGTGCGATCATTTTTCACAATTTTCGACGTGGATTATCACGACAAGTGTGCGTCGATGAACTTAAATAGTTGTATGGCGATGAAGCACCATCCTATAGCACTGTGAAAAACTGGTTTAATGATTTCAATCGTGGCCGACGCTCGCTCGAAGATGAAGATCGTCCAAAAACGGCCGTTGTGTGCGTGAACTGATAATGCAAGATCGTCATGTGACATACCGTGAGATAGAGGCATCCTTGCGCATTTCTTCCACCAGCATACATTCGATATTGCATGAACATCTGGCCTCGTATTACAGACTTCGTTCCGGCATATATTCGATTATCGCGGGAACCTTATGTTGTTTTCATCTACTCAATGTTGTCCGTCTGTTAATTTCAGGAAATGGATGTTATGTTGAGTGTTGCCGTTTCTATTCTCCGCTAGAAGCGCTGCATTTCTGTTAATAGTTGTCATGGTGTTATGTTTATTTTTAGTTTCCCTGTTGACTTGGGTGATCAGATGTTGTTGTAGTGGTAGTGTGACCGGTGAGTTAATTTTAGCAGAAACTCGAATTATGATGAAAACATGAAAATTTTGATGTTAAATTTTTCCAGTGCCCTGGCTGGGAATTTAACCCAGCACCTACGGGATCCAATTCTAATGCACTAACCACTGAGCTACCCTTGTAATGCAGGCCAATGTCGCCTTATATTCTGCAGGAAGGCTGTTGGGTCGCGGTGGGGCATCTCTCTTAAAATAGTCCATTGGATACTCATATATATATAGCAATAGTTCGTTCAATACTGTTGTACGGCATTGTGGTGTGACTGACGGCAACTGTTAAACTATCCATCACCAACCTACTATCAAAGGTTGAGAGAAATGCCTGAATGTGCATAAGCGCAGCTTTCAAAACTACGGCGACTGTGTCTCTACAGGCCCAACTCCATCTACTGCCGATTAATATTGTGGCGATAGCAGTTGCAAACAGAACGACATTAAGATGAAACTGCCTATCAATGTGGAGGTACATGTACTACGGCCACATGAGGATATCACAGCGTAGTAATGTTTTTAGCGACAAAGTGGACTATATCCCCAACGATGTACACCTTCGAGAGAAACTACATCACCATAATATCAGCCAGAGATGACTACCAGGTAACAGAAACCATCTCCACTTCTATACGGATGGTTGGAAGTTTGATGATAAGGTTGGCTTTGGAGAAGACTGTAAAGAACTTAATATGGATATAGCCTGTCGCCAAGTTACTGAATCGCAACATAGTGACCAACACTGGCGTTGTCATTTACTCGGACAGCCAGGCTGCCATCAATTCTCAGGAGGCAACATCCCTAAATTCACACACAGCCCTCGACTGCCGCAGATCTCTTAACGAGATGGCTGAGTAGTTTAACATACACCTCATATGGGTGACTGCGTATAGGGATATCCCGAGAAACTGCAAAGCTGATAAACTTGCCGGAAAAGGGACGACATTATAAATTCTCGAAGCATTTGTTTGCAAGCTTTGGCTTAGGCATGAGACAATCAGGCAGTTCATCGAAAGATGAGACAGAAATCGGCAGATGTAGGGTAGCTAGACAAATCTGGCATAGGTATGACCTGCGGACGTCAAAATATCTCCTCGCACCGGAGAGGAAAAAACTGTCTGCTTTATTGTCAGTTCTGATGAGATACTGCCTAATCGGCAAACATGCCAATAGGTTGGGTATTGAATCCAATGACTTCTGCAGAAGCTGTGTAGATGAGGAAGAACTGGAGAGCCTTGAGCACTTTCTATGCGACTGTCCCGCTTCGAGTAAACGACGTTTTGTCATACTGGGGTTGGCCTTTCAAGGCAGTAGGTATTCTGGATTTAGGTGAGTTCCTGCAGATCTCTTAACGAGATGGCTGAGCCTAACCCCACCGTGCTCTAAACACCTGGGTGAATACATTCGTCGACCAACGCCCCCACGCACAATGTGCATAAGTACTAAACAATTACGTGTATCTGGACACTTTTGCGATCCTGCACGATTTGGAGCGGAGCCCATCTAAAACTCCTTGTAATTCTAAGGGTCATGGCACCCGGTTAGTTTGCAACTCTACATCCGAGAATGTTCTCTCCCAGCGATTTTGGTTTCAACCACAGCCAATAGTCAGGCCGAAACCTGCATCCCGAGGGCTTTCCTGACTCCCGTGGTACCAGATTAAGTGCTCTGATCAGACTGCGTAGCCGAAGATTCTACCAGTTAGAAAATCTAGGACTGGTGACCAATCTGAGATCACTGTCCAGTCCCCATCCTGGGAATAGATGGGAACTATAGAATTCGTATATCCCCCGGCCTTTCAAGGCAGTCTCACAGATCTTTCTGGTACCAATATTGGTACTATAGTTAACTTTGTATGTCAAACAGGTTTGTTTCGATGAGGGGCACTTCAGCCGGTGGTAACACTAGGGGCCTAAACTGCTAAACTGTGGTATGTGGTAAACTGAGAGTAAACTGTGGTATGTGGTAGAGTAAACTGATGTTATGCAGTATAACTCTTTTGCTGTGCACTTAGGAGTATAATGGACCACGACCATTTTGGTACCATAGCCATATAATCCAAATTTTATAGATATTTGATACAATGCAATGGTTTTGATGATCATACTGTTCAGCCAAAAATGAATACTAGTCCCATACAACTTGATAAATTCATTCCCCACAACTTCCGTAGTCATTATACCAATATCTTTAAATTCGTCATTACTTTTTTCAATTAAGATAAGAAATTAAAACAAACACTATCACCTGTTCAGACATATTTCTCACAAAGTTGGGGGTTGTACTTCAGTTGTTTTACTCGACTGTAATTCCCTTACTCTTTGTTGTTGAGTAGCGTTGTAGAACTTACATATCTTCCTGAAGCTTTTTATGCCGTTTTTTCCATAAGCATTATCTACCCAATTTGCGTAATTTCGCCCAGTCAGTGTTTACCTTCAATCACACACAATTTTCTTTTCGTGGTGGCACAATGATTGTAAAGCAAACTATTTGAACAATCATTAAAAATGTCAGCTATTTTTTTGTAATTTGAAATATTTACACGAAATTTGCAAACACTCATATCCATCGAAAAAACAAAATATTTGCTAAAGTTTTGCTTCACTTTTTTTTGTGACAAAAAATCTGCTATTGTAGCATATTACAAAAAGGAAATCCTTTATTCCCCATCGAATGCTTGTTCAGCGCAAAATCAGTTGGGACTATAAAAACAAAAACAACAAAAATAAAAACACACAAAAAATTGTCACAAACACATTTTTTTCTTACTTCTGAGGAAAAATATCAAAGCTCGTGCGGAGAAATAAGAAAAAAGTCAACATTTTGACGGATTTATTTACAATCGAAAAATCAAACAAAACTGTTCTATTTGGAAAATGCTCACAGAATACTAGAGCATACAACTGTTTTACAGTTCCCGCTGGTCCATATAAACCCAAATCTAAATTTTTCTGAAGTCTGACAGTGCGAGTGAATGTTGGTGTGGGGTAAATACAACAATATCCTGCAGGCAGGTTAGTGGTTGGCTCCTCCTTTGCCCCCCTCCCCCTGCTCGTCGTTTTACTTATGACTTTTTGGTAAAACTTTGAACTTTTCAACTTATCGCAGTGCGAGCATATCGAGTGTGTGATTTGTGGGGTTTTTGTTTTCTGTCGTCGACTTTATTCCAGCAAATTCTGCACTCGTATAGAGTCGCTTTTCCAGGTAACTTGCAAAAGTTTTTCACCCCCACTTCAATTTACACCAAATGTTACATTGTGCGACAATATTGGATTTTCTTATGCAAAGTTAGTTAAAAGCAGAAACTTTAATATGTAGGGAAAATATGATTATTGGCAGCCACGTCACTCTTTCGTTTGGAGCAGCGATTTGACTTACAGAAAAGGATGCAACCACATTTGGTAGTTTTATTACGAAACGAACTTTTTTGTTTAGAAATGGCATATTTAAACAAATCACTTCAAAATGTCAGGGGAAAAGTGGCGTATTTTATTTTGTGATTTTTTTTATATTTTGTTATAAGAAAATTTTTAAGCACATTCAACTTTGATTTGTTAATTTCTCCATAGGGGGCACAGTGGAGGAATTTAAATATGGGAAATAAATCTGTAATTTCTGAAATAACAACTGGGTTCTGCAGACAGCCCTCAGTGTTAAAATGGTAATTAAACTTTGTAAGAATAAAACAGTGTGGTTATCTGTACGCAGACCCACTTAGTGATCTCATAAAGTTTGGAGACGAAGAAACTAAAACTCTAGAATGTCTAGACTCTAGTCCACATCGTTGAATCATTGTGATTGCCCTAGATAGCCAAAAAGCTAGGCTATGGTAGTGTTAGTTACATTAACAAGGCCACTAAAGACGTAGAATATCATCCCTTATACGGATGGCTCAAATCCTAAATCGATTAACTCCATAAAAAATATGATAAACATTTTTACTGAATAGTAAACAATTTGGCATCTGTCAAGTGCTTTGTCCTTAAAATTTCGAAAAAAGAGTTAATCGATTTGGCATTTTATTAAGGAGTTGGTTCGATGAACAAAGTGTGAATAACTTCGGTTCTATCTGAGCGATAACTACAATATTGGTATTGTTTTAAGCGACTTCTAGCTGTACATACGAAAAATGTCGCGATATAGTCCAAGTTGTCCGATATTTGCGAGAAAACATGAATGGTTTTGTAATATTACTCTAACTTTTTGGCGGCTCAAGATAAAGCCGAAATATTTTGTGGATATTTACTAAACAAAACAAGATTTCATTTTAGATGCGTACAACCGCGATATTTTTCTTTTGACCCGCCCTAATATACATATTGGAGTTTTCATGTCAAGACTTACTTAATTAGCTACAACTTTTTAAATTATAAATAGATTCACTTCGGAATGGTCTCATTTTATTCATGACTGATCAGACTTTACGATAAAATAATAAAAATATAATAACTGTGAAATTTTCGATAGTTTTAATAGGTTTTAATTAAAAAATTATTAAAATTTTGTTAAAAAAATGGTATTTTTTCGGAACATCTTGTAAGATATGAGAAGATGATGAAGGCTACTTAATTTCTAACACTTACAACAAAAATTTTTTTGTGTCCGAGACCTACAAATATTTGTTGGTGTATGTATAGCATGAGGCATGCTATTTTCTGAAAACAAAACAAAAATTTTTTTACAGTAAATTTTTTTACAGTAAATTTTTTTTTAAATTTTTTTCTACTATCACCATGGAAGTTGCCTTTAGTATTTGGACCATATTTTTGAAGTGTCCGCTCTATAAAACCGGTATACCATTTAAACTAAAGTAAATAACGAGGACTAGAGATGCTGAAAACATCACTTCCACGTAGAAACGGAAGTTTAGCAACTGTCGTTAAAGCAAATAACAAATTTGTTATTTAAAAAAAAAAATGGAAAAAATCTCAAAAAAATAGTTTGTTCCATTTTTTGAAAGCTAGCATCCTAACGAAGAAAACAATACCTATTTGCAAATATCTATGGATAAATGTATAAATTACGACGCATATTTTAAAAAAATATTGTGGAAAAATTCGAGCTAATGGGACAAGTTAGTGATGTGAAGAATAAACCCGTTCACGTCGCTCAAGAACAACTGAGAATATTGCTGCTGTAGCCCAAAGTGTTGAAGAACACCCAGGTTTGTCCATTCCTCGTCGTTCTTTGGAATTGGGCATTCCACAAACGTCATTACACCGTATCTTGCATAAAGACTTGGGTCTTAAGGCTTATAAAGTTCAGTTAACACAAGAACTCAAGCCGACCTGAACATCAACAAACTCGTGTCTTTGCTAATTGGGTCCTTGAAATGCATGAAAATGATCCGAATTCCATCGAAAAATCATCTTGACTGATGACGTAGCCACCTCGTTGGCAAAATTGCAAACAAGCAAAATTGTCGCATCTGGGGCTCGGAAAACCCAAGAGTTATTGTTGAGAAGCCTCTGCATCCTCAACGTGTGACTGTTTGGTGCGGTTTATGGTCCGGCGCGTTGGACCTTACTTTTTCGAAAATGAGGTTGGATCAGCAGTTACGGTGAATGGATTGCGCTTTCGAGAGATGATTGATCTGGACAACGTTTACTTTCAACAAGACGGCGCTACGTGCCACACAAGCAACGAAACCATTGCTCTGTTACGGGAAAAGTTTCCGGACCGTGTTATCTCTCGAAGAGGTGTTTACAATTGGCCACCGAGATCTTGTGATTTAACACCTTGCGACTTCTTCCTTTGGGGCCACGTGAAAGATATGGTCTACGCCAACAGCCCAGCGTCGATTCAAGACCTCAAAGATAGAATTCGTGAGGCTATCGAGGACATAGGGCAGCCACTTTGCGATTTGGTTATGGAAAATTTCATGAAAAGGATATGGACCTGTAAGCGTGGTCGTGGTGGGCATTTGGCTGATGTTGTTTTCCATTATTAACGGCATACCTTCCTCTTTATTATGAAATATACATCCGATCATTTATCTCAGAAAATGGAATTTTTCTTTGAATACCAAAATAACACCTCTTGTTGGAAACCCCTTTACGTAGGTGTTTTATGGATTCCTCCTCCTTACATATATGTAACGGGGCTTCCAAAAGGGATGATATGATTTTGAAATGACGTTTCGGCCATTTGTAATATGTCATGATCTGTCATTTCATTGAATTCAGTAGTGTTTACAATTTCATCATGGAGCGATATACGCCAGAACAACGTTTACAAATTATTCAGTTTTTTTTTATCAAAATAATCGTTCTCGAATTGCAACTTTTCGTGCGCTAAGTCCATTTTTTTAAATCCAAAAGAAACACTTTCCAGTCGACCTACGACCTTGACATCCATGAGCAATATTTTAGCTCTCGTTAAGAGCTATCTTTTTGCCATTGACCGATTGTGGCTACGTGTCACACAGCAAATGAAACAATTGAATTGTTGCGAGAAAAGTTTGGAGATTCGATTATTTCAAGAAATTGTGATATTGAATGTCCTCCAAGGAGTTGTGATTTAGCACCATAAGACTATTTCTTGTGGGTTTATTTGAAGTCATTGGTCTTTCGAAATAACCCTGACTCTCTGCAAGCTTTACAAGTCAATATTGAACGTGCCATTCATGACATACGACTTGATTTAGTGGAAAAAGTGCTCGAAAATTGGTTTTGTTCCTACAGAAGAAGTCGAGGAGGCCATTTGGATGGCGTTTCACATTAAATAAAAAACTTTTGAATTTCCTTAACAATAAGTGTGTTTTTTTTTCAAAGAAATCATATCACTTTTATTGGAAAACCCTGTATTAATATTTGCCAAAATGATTTTGGTAACAAAAAAATTACTTATTTCTGTTATTATTGGTAAGTCATTATTATTAAGCCGAAAGTAATGCAGCGAATAATGAGATGTCATTATTTGGTAATGCAGGGTACTTACCAAGATTTTGCTGGGAACCACAAAGCTTCCCACAATTATGTAAAAACATGCATGTCTTCCTCCAAAAAAAAATCGGAAGTTGTATTTTTTATAATTAATGCTTATTTTTGGAAATTCTAAATAAATAATTCCAAAGGAAAATGCATGGGAAAATAAGGAAGGTATATATATTCTGCCATGGCTTTATCAATAATTATTATGAAATAGAATTAAACAAATTCTAGAATATTTAAAAAATATTTAAGAAATTATATCTTAGAAAAATCCGTTAAGTTGTCCTAAAAATTATGCAAATTTCATTAGAACTGGTTAATCCATTACTACTACGTAAGACTTTCTTAAGTAATTTTGACAATAACTTCATAAATTTCAGATTTAGGAGCAAGACTCGCTCTAATAATTCTAAAATCAATGAACATTTTAAATTACTACTTATTTAATTAAATGCTACAATATTTAATTTACTACTTTTCCAATGAATTTAATCTGAAAAGGTTTGAGCAAAATTGTTGTACTGTTCTGGCATCTCCAAAAAAAGTACAAAATTCTCATATAACATTTATCGCAAATGGATGTATTATATAATTAATATGATATCAATCTAGAGAATATATGTATTTCTGTGTTATCACAATGGTCACCCTATCACTTCAGATGATCATTGTCCCTTATCCCTTAATAAACAACGCAAACCACCTCCTCAAAGATGGATAAAAATGGACCTAATAAAAGCCAGAGAAAACAAACAAACAATTTTATATCACAACAAAAATAGTGTGTGATATTTATTTTAATGAGTTTTTTTTTCTTGACGATTCATTCCCCCAAGACTTTATTTCTAAAACAAAACAAAAATCCAACTGTTTAGACGTTTTGGTACCAAAAGCTTTGGGTTTTTGTGTTTATGGAGGAAACAACACAAATTTCATATTTTATATTTCTAAAAATAGAAAAAGACAACCACACAAGTGCATCCAACTCGTGTGTTGTGGCCAACGCCGCCGCTTGGGGCCATAGCCGGCATGACAGGCAGACACCTCCAACACTCCAAAGAAATGTGCCTCCTCCAGTTGTCGCTGTTGCTGATGCTGTCGTCCGAGTCGAGTTGAGTCAAGAAATAAATTGCATAAGCCAAAGCTGTAATGATGATGACAGCACCGCCACAAAGATGAACTCTTTCTTGGATCATGCCACAGTCGTGCCACGCCACAAAAAAAAAACAACAGCAACAACATCAAACAACTAAGACACCACCCAATCCACTAATGTTTAGAAAAATAATAAGAAAAAACTGAAAAAAGCTAAACATTTCACCGCCCTAAAACTCGCGTTCAGTGGAGGACGCTTTACAAAAATAACACACGACTATTTTAAAAATAAAATTGAACTCTTTTCTTCTGCAGCAACAACAACATCACTTCTGCGCCACAATTAGCGTCTGTTGTAAATCTGTCCAGCATTTCGAGAAAAAGGGAATACGTTTGGTGTGAATGAATTCTCGAGCGTTAATGATTATGTGAATGATTTAATTCGTCACACACCCCAGAAAACAAAAACCCAGAATATTTCCAAGAAAAACAATAAAATAATATATGGGAGCATTGAAATTTATATTTTCTATTCGTTAGTACGAGTATAGTACATAAGCGTATGTGTGCCATGTGTAAAGTAAATTTGTTATCAACTTTATCAGTAACAAATGAGAAACATAAATATTTTTCCACTATTTGAATTTTATTAATTTCGAGCGTTGAATACACAAAGATCTGAAGAGTGTTTAAAAATTCATCGGAATTGATGGGCATCTTGGATTAATAGCAATAAAAATAATGAGACAAAAATATAAAATAAATATATAAAATGTGTTTGAGTAAAACAAAAAAAAAATCCGGCACATTTTTTATTAATGGAATTGCACGGAATTTATTAACTATATATGGGAGTCATTCCATGTCGAATATAACAAAAAATACACCATTGCATGCAAAGTTTCTCTTCTCTGAAAACCATTTCAATGTTCACTTAGGATAAGGAAATTTAAAAATATTTTCTAAAGAGTGGTGGTATTTAATAGCATTTTTTGGACAGGGTCGCATGTTAGGTAGATAATTTCTGTTCCAATCAAAAAGTCTTAATTTGTTGGGCAGTAATATTGACAAAATGTTGATATTTCTGATAAATTTTGAAAAAGTTTTTGAGGTACAAATGAGAATGAAGGGCGTGAACATAAATTCATCAACTAAATTCGTCACACACCCAAGGTACAAACCATGCGCAAGCTATGAAAAAATAAGTTTCTTAGTTAAAAATTACGAAAATTCAATAAATTTTATCACTTCTGTTCAAATTACTATAGCTTTAGGCAATTCAAATGCAAATATTCACCTAACTTCCAAAAAATAAAAAAAATTGAGATATAACTCCAAAACTAAAACACGTGACAAAGAACCAGAAGAAGACCTTATGACCAGCTCATCTACGATCAGAGATATATGAGTACTCAGACCAGATATTGTAAATCCGACGATATTGTAATGTATTGATATATCGAAAACTAGAAGATTTACTGTGAAAAACATAACCATATGACCAGCTCATCTAGGATTTAAGATATATAGCTTCTTAGATATCGAAGATTAGAATACATGAATCGGTCGAGAGAAACCACATACGGCCATTTCATTAGGATTTCATCTTTCATTTAGATCTATAGCTTTTCAGATATCGGCTATATATACCAAATAATGTAACGCCCATAACTCGAAAATTAGAATACATGATTTGGTCGAGCGAAAAACCACAAGTGGCTGTCAGTGAGAGGATTAACTGGATATATCTCGAAAAATATGTTGTGTCTTGGGTGTGGGATGAATTTTATTATACCCTACACCACACTGTGGTACAGGGTATTATAAGTTTGTTTCACGGCAGATGTTTGTAACACCTGAAAATAACACAGCTAGACCCACCTTAAAGTATACCGATCGACTCAGAATCACTAGCTGAGTCGATTTAAGCATGTCTGTCCGTCCGTCCGTCCGTCTGTCCATGTACAGTTGTTCGTCGACTACAGGTCGCAATTTCACTCCGATCGTTCTGAAATTTTGCAGTTTAGAGTATTTCGCAGCTGTTAAGATCGCTATTGAATTTGGTTGAAATCGGTTCAGATTTAGATATAGCTCCCGTATATATATTTCGTCCGATTTGGCCCTTTAGTCCTATAGAAGCTGTATTTTACATCCAATCCTTTTGAAATTTAGAATGGTAAAGTTTCTTGATCCATGAACCAACATTGCCGAATTTGAAGAAAATCGGTTTAGATTTAGCTATAGCTCCCATATATATGTTTCGTCCGATTTTGCTCTTTAGTCCTGTAGAAGCTGTATTTTACATCCAATCCTTTTGAAATTTAGAATGGTAGAGTTTATTGATCCATGAACCAACACTACCGAATTTGAAGAAAATCGGTTAAGATTTAGCTATTGCTCCCATATATATGTTTCGTCCGATTTGGCCCTTTATTTCTATAGAAGCTATATTTTACATCCAAACGTTTTGAAATTTAGAATGGTAGAGTTTCATGATCCATGAACCAACATTGCCGAATTTCAAGAAAATCGGTTAAGATTTAGCTATAGCTCCCATATATATGTTTCGTCCGATTTGGCCCTTTATTTCTATAGAAGCTATATTTTACATCCAAACGTTTTGAAATTTAGAATGGTAGAGTTTCTTGATCTATGAACCAACATTGCCGAATTTGAAGAAAATCGGTTAAGATTTAGCTATAGCTCCCATATATATGTTTCGTCTGATTTGGCCCTTTAGTCCTATAAAAGCTGTATTTTACATCCAAACGTTTTGAAATTTAGAATGGTAGAGTTTCTTGATCCATGAACCAACATTGCCGAATTTGAAGAAAATCGGGTAAGATTTAGCTATAGCTCCCATATATATGTTTCGTCTGATTTGGCCCTTTAGTCCTATAAAAGCTGTATTTTACATCCAATCGTTTTGAAATTTAGAATGGTAGAGTTTCTTGATCCATGAACCAACATTGCCGAATTTGAAGAAAATCGGTTAAGATTTAGCTATAGCTCCCATATATATGTTTCGTCTGATTTGGCCCTTTAGTCCTATAAAAGCTGTATTTTACATCCAATCGTTTTGAAATTTAGAATGGTAGAGTTTCATGATCCATGAACCAACATTGCCGAATTTCAAGAAAATCGGTTAAGATTTAGCTATAGCTCCCATATATATGTGTTTCGTCCGATTTTGCTCTTTAGTCCTGAAGAAGCTGTATTTTACATCCAATCATTTTGAAATTTAGAATGGTAGAGTTTCTTGATCCATGAACCAACACTACCGAATTTGAAGAAAATCGGTTAAGATTTAGCTATAGCTCCCATATATATGTTTCGTTCGATTTGGCCCTTTAGTTCTATAGAAGCTATATTGTACATCCAATCGTTTTGAAATTTAGAATGGTAGAGTTTCTTGATCCATGAACCAACATTGCCGAATTTGAAGAAAATCGGTAAAGATTTAGCTATAGCTCCCATATATATGTTTCATCCGAGTTGGCTCTTTAGATCCAATCGTTTTTATACCCTACACCACACTGTGGTACAGGGTATTATTTAAGTATAAAATGTCCCAAAAGTAAATTTATATAAACAATTTATGCATGAATTACAAAATTTATATATCAGAGTTATTCAATATTTCGAGAGTGGCATATAAGGCATACTATTTTATGAAAACAAAATTATGGTAAAGTTTTTTTTTTTAATTTCAATTTTCATGGAAAGATCCCTTAGTATTTGGACCATATTTGGTGAAGTATATGCCCGATAAAACCGCGAAACCAATTAAATTAAAGAAAATTATGACAGATATTGGGAACATCATTTCCACACAGAGGCAGAGGTTTAGTAACTGTCGTTAAACCAATTAAAAAAACTTGTTTTTGCTGGGACGAAAAAAACCATAAAAAATATTTTAAAAAAATCGCAAAAATTTGTTTTTGTTCCGTTTTTTGTAAACTAGCATTCCATCGAAGAAAACAATGAATTTTTGAAAAAATCTATGTATAGATGTATGTATGAATTATGATCCATAATGTAAAAGTAGAGGAAATTAAAAAAAGAACATTTTTCAGGACTGTAGTTATCTACTGTAAAAGTATTACACTCCACAAAATTGTAAGTATTTGTATTGACTGAAATCAGCGTTAAAATTTTGTGCAAAATGGTCCATTTGTATGGTATTACCAAAAGGCACGTGGCAACTTCGCCTATTTTTCTCAAGGTGATATATAGTAATAAATTATTATTGTGCGTGGAACTGCGAAAGATTCTGATAAGTAGAATAGAGATTATTAAAGAATATTATTGCGTTCCAAATTTGAAGTCAAGCCGTTACTCATCTCGAGAGTTATCGTGTCCACAAGCCGGACAGACGGACGGACATTAGTCAAATGACTCAAAACTAATTTCCGCCAAATATAAAGGGTGTTTAAATTGTAAGGGCCGATGTTGAATGTGAACCACACCTAAACGTCAAGTTTTTTTCTGCATTTCATTGTACACTTCTCAATTTGAAACATGGAAAGATACACAATCGAGCAACGCGTTACTGTTTGTTAAGCCTTTTACGAAAATGGGCGTTCAAATCAAAATGCATTTCGTGCACTTCGTGATGTTTTTTTGATCAGCATAATCGACCAAATGTGTCCACAATCGGGAGAATTGTGCGCAAATTTCAGCAAACTGGGTCTGTAGGAGATGTGAAAACACCTGTACATGCTCGCCCAGTTCGTTTGTGCGGCTTATGGGCTGGCGACGTCATCGGGCCATACTCCTTCGAAATGAGGCCGGTCAGGCAGTTACTGTGAATGGAGTTCGCTATCGTGAGATGATAACGAACTTTTTGTGGCCCGAATTGGAAGATACGGATGTGGACAATATGTGGTTTCAACAGGACGGTGCCACTTACCACACAGCTAACGAAACAATGGCTCTTTTGTGCAACAAATTCACTGGCCGTGTTATCTCACGTCGTGGCGATGTCAATTGGCCTCCAAGATCATGTGATTTGACACCATTGGACTTCTTTCTATGGGGTTATTTGAAAGAAAAGGTGTACGTCGATAAGCCAGCAACAATTCAAGAGCCAAAGCATGAGATAATTCGGCACATTAACGGCATAGAACCTCAATTATGACTCAGTGTAATCGAAAATTTGGACCATCGGATTTAGGTGTGCCGCGGAGGTCGCGGCGGCCATTTGGCTGATATTTTGTTCCATACATAATTGAACCATACCAATATTATCGTAATAAAAAGAAATGACAATAATTTTCTTAATAATTTGTGTTTGATTCAAAATCAACATCAGCCCTTAAAATTTAACCACCCTTTACTTGAGGTCTTAGGTAACTCCCTCGATGTGTTACACTTTTGGCCCGTAGCAAGTGATATATACCCTCGTTCACAATAGTGGGCGGATAAAAATTTGATTTTTTGGAAATTCTCTTATTTCTACCAAAAGGGTTATAATTTCGGCATATATGCATATATTTGTATATTCTACGCCACACTGTTGTACAGGGTAGAATGAACTTGTGCATTTGTTTAAATCACCCAAAAGGAAAATAGATAGACCCATTGTTTATTATAACAATCGACTTAGAATCACTTTCTGAGTCGTATTATAGGCCCCATATATGTACCTCCGATTTGACACATAAGCAAAATCGTTTCTGATTTCCGATTTGGCATCTGTGCTCTATATAAATCGTATTTTACTTCCGATCATTACTAAGTATGACCATATATACCATATATATATATCTTGGTTGCATCCGTTTTGGCATTAGCGTGCTATATAACTTTAGTTTACATCCGATCATTATAAAATTTAACAGAGGAGATTTGGTGTAGAAACGAACATTTCCAAATTTGCAGAAAATCTTTACACATTTATATATATATATCCTCCATATATGTACACCCCCGATTTAGAACATAAACCCTATAGAAATCGTATTTTCCATTTTATAACACTGTCCAACAGTATTTTTGGAACAGAATAGCGATCCTATAATATTGAAATGGCATGTAGAGTAGATCATTTTTGTAGAATAAACTCATGGTACAGCTGGTTTTTGTTTACAGTGGGTCAAAGTTTTCAATTTGGTAATTTTTTCGAAAAAATAAAAAAAGTCCTTTCAAAAAGGACATTTAAGGACTAAAATATTCTACAAAAATGTTGCCAGAAAATGTCAGTGGTAGTCGCCAAAGACACCAAAATTTTAAATAAAACTCTTTACGCTTAATTAGCAAAAGTACACGCCAACTTATACAAAAAATACAATAAAGTAAATTGCAATTACACTTGCAATTTTGTTCAGTGTAATGCTTTTATAGTACCCATAGTCTATTGAAAAATTGGCGTTATTGTCATACCATTTATATGGCCACAATAAAAAAATTGAAATTTTTGTTTTTTAGTTTTCTCTTATTTTTACATTATGGGTAATAAATTATATATTTATTCATAGATCCCATACTGCTATTTTCCTCTTTTCAATCTTTACCAATTCCATATTACTCGAAAACTTTGAAGCAAAAACAAACGTACTATTAAGAAAACTATGAAGATGTTACCAAATATTTCTCGTCATTTCTTAATAAAAGTTCTAGCAAACATATTTTAATTTATCACGACTTTAAATTAACAGTTTATATTGAAAGTGCCGTAAACGTCATTCTGTTTATACCCTCACTTTAGTGTGACGAGGGTATATATCATTTGCAACGGAAAAAAGTGTAACACGTCGAAGGAGTGACCTAAGACCCCAAGTATGTTCGGAGGAAATCCGTTTTGGGTCATTTTAAGTCGAATTAGCAATGTCCGTCCGTCTGTTTGTCTGCTAACTGGTGCGCACGATAACTTTCGAAAGGAGTAACCGATTGACCTCAAATTTGGTATGTGGTAATATTTTTTTCTATCTCCGGCTAAGTTCGAAGTTGGGCCATATTGCTCCACTCCTTCTAGTACCTCCCCCACAGAGGGTTAAAATTTAATGAAATGTTAATTCTCTAATAACTTCAATGCTACTTATTCAGATCTTCTAAAATCCACACACAGTATACATTTATTAGCCGCTACCACCACGAGACCGAATTTACCGCCCCCGTTTGGTACCTTCAACACAAATGGACCAGTTATTAAAAATACTTGAAATTTTGTACAGTATGTGTCTACAGTCCAGTGAAAAGTGAGGTTTTTTGACAAGCCCCTTTTGGTACCTCCCACACAAATTGTCTATTCTGCACCACAAATTAACAGCTTATAACTTTAATACCAGTTCATACAGATACTTGAATTTTTGTACAGTGTAATGGTTTTATAGTAACTACAGTCCAGTGACAAATGGGCGTTATTTCTATGCCCCTTTTGGTACCTCCCACACAAATGGACTTTTCTGCACCAACAGTTAACAACATATAACTTTAATACCACCACGAGAAAAATGGGCGAATTTACCGCCCCCGTTTGGTACCTCCCAAACAAATGGACCAGTTATTAAAAATACTTGAAATTTTGTACAGTATAATGATTTTATGGTGTCTGCA
Organism: Eudasyphora cyanicolor; assembly: GCA_963930755.1. NCBI lineage: Eukaryota > Metazoa > Arthropoda > Insecta > Diptera > Muscidae > Eudasyphora > Eudasyphora cyanicolor. Next base: position 263,388,916 of record OZ005734.1, read on the forward strand.
GTCCAGTGAAAAATGGGGTTTATTGGCAGGCCCCTTTTGGTACCTTCCATACAAATGGACTATTTTGCACCAAAAATTAACAGCTTATAACTTTAATACCAGTACATACAAATACTTGAAATTTTGTACAGTGTAATGGTTTTATAGTAACTACAGTCCAGTGACAAATGGGCGTTATTACTATGGCCCTTTTGGTACCTCCCACACAAGTGGACTTTTCTGCACCAAAAGTTAACAATATATAACTTAATACCAGTACATACAAATAATTAAAATTGTGTACAGTATAATGTTTTTATAGTACCTCCACTCTGTCGGCAAATGGACGTTATTATCACGCTCCTTTTGGTACGTCCCACACAAACGTACCATTTTGTACAACAAGTTTACAGCTTATATCGTGAATACCATTGTATATAAATACTTAAAACCTTTGGACAGTGTAAGGTTTTTTAAAAATTCCTGCAGTCCTGTTAAAAATGGGAGTTATCACCACACCCGTTTTAGTACCTCCCATACAAAAAGAGCCAAGACATAATTAAATAGCTCTTAATATTAGTACATATAACGACAAGTACACATTCAAATTGCTCACAATGTGAGGGTATGTAGTATACCTTAGTCGGTTTCCCGACTGAAATTTCCCTCTTGTTTTAGTATTTATTAATTTTTATACTTTATATGGTTTGGGCCTTCGCGGACTATTTTTAAGGCCCCATATGTCACTGGATTTTTATTTCCTTTTCGGAAACTTGAGGAATTTCCTTTCAGTTGTGTTCAATATGCTATATCTGTGGCCTTAGGTCTTCAGGCGAAGTCGCCACGTCCCTTTTGGTACCTCCCACACAAATGCACCATTTTGCACCAAAAGTTAACAGCTTATAACATTAATAACAGTGTATAAAAATACTTGAAATTTTGTACAGTATTATGCTTTTATATTGCCTACAGTCCAGGGAAAAATGGATGTTGTTGCCACGCCCCTTTTGGTACCTCCCACACAAAATGCCCAAATCATACCACAATTTAATGTCTCATAAAGTTTATACCAGTGCACATAAATGCTTATAAGTCGGCACAGTGCAATGAATTTAAAGTATCTAATGTTCAGCGAAAAAAAGGTGTATTGGATAAACCCCTTCTGGTACCTCCCACCCAAATTGACAGAATAATTCGAGTAATATTCAATATTACATTACTCACAAAGTGAGGGTATACCTTAGTCGGTTTACCCGACTGAAACTTTCTTACTTGTTTTGAACTAAGATTAGTATCGATAAAAGGCTTTGTGAATAATAGTTATATGTATATTATTTACATTCAATTCATCTCACTGAAAATTTTTGCATTCGATTAAAACAGAATGGCGTTTACTTCACTTTCAAAATTGGCGTGTAATTTTGCTTAAGCGTAAAGAACTATACTTACAACTTTTGTATTTTTGCGACCTCCTAAAATTTCCCGGCAAATATTTTCGTAGAATATTTTAATCCTTTTTTGAAAGGTCCTGTTTTATTCTTTTGAAAAAAAGGGCCAAATTGACCCATTAAGAAGGGAACTAGAGTGTTACAATATTGCACAAAAATGACCCTCATAACATACCTCTATATAACTCTAACAATAAGAAATCTTGCAGCCATTAACTTATATCTTTTATTTCATTTAGTATTCGTGAATGGTAACACTTAGCTCATGTCTGATTTGACAGATAATTAGTTTTATCCTTCCGCTGAACGAATATGTGTATATTGCGAATATTGCGACATTACTTTCAAAATCATGGTAATGTTGCAGAATGTGTGAGAAAATTGCGTACGGATTTTGGAAGAAGAGAAGCACCGTCAGCTCCGTATGTTCGTTATCTTGTGAAAAAAAGTGAAAGAAACTGGCATCCTCATCGATAAACCAAAGCGTGAAAAGCCAAAAACAGTGCGTACACCCGAGAATATTGCTGCTGTGGCAGAAAGTGTGCGTGGAGCGCCATCAACATCAATTCACCGTCGTTCTCAACAATTGAACATTTCGGAGACATCATTGAGACGAATTTTGCATAAAGACCTTGGTATGACGCCATACAAAGTCCAATTGGTTCAGGAGTTGAAGCCAACTGACCATCCAATGCGTTTTCAGTAGTTTTTTGTATAGCATTTTCAAAAAAAAAAGTTATTTGGCGGACCCTTTATAATGCTCCCTTCGACCAAAAAATTAAAACTTTGACCCACTGTAAAAAAACTCAGACCAGCTGGACCATAAGTTTATTCTACAAAAGTTATCTACTCAACATGCCCTTTCAAAATTATAGGGTCGCTATTCTGTTCCAAAAATGCTGTTGGACAGTGTAGTTATAGAATCCAAATTAAAGGTATTTGATCCAGCAATATTAATCATTGAAACTGGATTATAGTTCACTTAGTCCGAATTAAATGTCAGTGTCCCGGGTTAAAGATCATAGCAGGGATTTAAACTCATTGACCCAAATGGATCAACCCGCTAGAAGAGGCAGCATTTCAGTTATTTCGTATAATCATATTTATGGTGTACTTTTTTCTTAAACTCTTCTCTGATCTTCTGTGATGTGAAAATCAATGAGCCCTAAGGTGGGATTAAGACGATAAAGTCTGTGGCGATTGGTTTTATAATAGCTGATGATTTTTCCGCCAACTGCAGCCACCTGACCTAAGGCAAGCACCTCATTATTTATGAAATATTTCAAGAAAATAGTACAATTTTGGTCATAAATAAAATTGAATAGAGGGATTTATAAATTGTCCTTTACAAATGCTATTTCTGAATCTTGTCTAGCAAAGATAAGTCATATCGAATATCAATTTATAGTTTTGAAATTACCTGCATATTTTTTGCACATTTGAAATGCCATTGCCAACGGATGACAACAAAGATATCTTACCTGAAAATATAAAAATAATAAAATAACAATTAGTACAAGCATTATTAATATATCATAGATTGTTTTCCACAGTACTATAATGGAAATTATTTCAAATATTAAAAAAAATAATTCTGTTGTGTTTTTCATTTAAAACACATTTTCTAAATACAATAGGTAATTAGTTATATGGAATGGGAAAAATTACCGTTTGACCAAAATGTAAAAATTCAACACCCTTCAACATGGAGAGTACTGAACCGACCTGGATGAAACTTTGTATCATAACTACTATCCAAAAGGACTACACTTAGTGCAAGTTTCATCCTAATCAGAAGACATCGGTTTTAAAAATTCACTCACTTAACATGAAATCAACTGGTAATTCTTAGTTGAACTGTATACATTAACGTGGGCCGCTGTCCACTATTTTTAGTCGTTAGAAAATGGAGCTATAGAAGTAATTGTAGCATATTTCAGTTATATTTCAAAATTATTTATTTTAAAGCGATCAAGAATATACTATTTACTTTAAGGGGTCCCTGATCAATCCTATGGTAAAAGGTATACTATAAAAGGAAAGGGGATGAAATATTTTCTTATAGAAAGTCTTACATCCAAATCGATATCCATATATAAACAAAAAAGCAAAAAAAAATAAGTGCGCAGAAAAACAACAAATTTATTTTTTCATTTGTAAACCAAATAATAACAATAAATAATAACACAAGAAGAGATGAGATGAGAAAGTGAAAACACTTGATATAAACATTACCATCATTAACGTCATTATCATAAATATCAGAGTGCTGAGATCTCTTCAACGTTTCGCCCAAGTAACAATATAAAGAAGACTTCTCATTCAGTTGAAATTTCAAGAGGGGATAACAAAAAATGGATTAAACAATCGTCGCACACACAGATCACCGGGCACATTCCCCCGTTCACAGGCCAAAGCCATTGACCGCAGCGAACATCTTCGCTCAGCTTCAGAGTAGAGTGCCAGCATTTCTTAGCTCCACAAAAAAAAACAGAAAAACAAGAAAAAACGATAGTCATGCAAAATCTTTGGAATGAGTGCCAAACTGCGCCACATAAAATTTATTTGAAATTCCAGCCATTGAATGGGGCAAATCGACCAAGCGAGCGACCGGCGGCGGCCTCACAAACAAACCAACCCAAGATGAGGAAGACCCATTCATTCAATTGAAATTGGAAATCATTGTGCCAAACGAAATTCATTTATTTATTTCAAGATAGATATTTTTTTGCTTCGCTCTTGATGTGTTTTATTTCAATGACGATGGCGCAATGGTTCTGTGTTCTTAAAATGGAATTTTTTCGAAATGGATATGAAAAAGGTAATGAAAAAAAGAACACAATGAAAGAAAGAGTGTTTCCTTTCGCAGACATTCTTGTGAATTTCATCAAAACAATTCGATTCCATCAATAGTCAATCGATGAAAATAGAAATTTGGAATAACAAAAAAAGAAAATAATTTAATTACCTCACACTGAATAGCGAAATTGGAATAAGATTTGTCCATTGTTTTGGCATTGTAACACATGAAAAACAAACATATCGTTTATTACTTGTAAAGCTGCGAATTTTTCGTGACAATTCCAACTATTAATACATATATGTAACTTCCTGCCATTTATTTACCCATTATGATTTTTGTACTTTTCAAAACATTTAGTTTTTTAGTCCTTTTTAAGTCCAATTTATTTAAAACTAACAATTCACAACATGTTTGTTCAAAGCCAATTATGCAAAAGAACAGGAAAAATGTGTTCGTGTTTTTTCATTGTTACAGTTGTGTAACATTGTCATTCTCTATCTCTACTCCCAAAACTCGTTGAAAGGATTTCTCGGATATCCTCTAATACATTTTGCACGAGCTCTTGCCGTCCAAAACGGAAAGAAACGGAAAACATTTTCAAAATATGTCCCACAAACTTTTTTCCAAACTCACATAAACAGACAAAAAGGGAGTGGGTAAAATGCAAATTGTCTTATCTAACGTTGGTAGTTTTTACAGAGACTTTAACATGCTTAAATTTTTGCACATCTGGTTACACTGAAGACAACAGTCTTTAAAATTTATTTCGAGCCAAAGAAAAAATAAAATTCGGCGTTCGAAGTGTTATTAACATAACACTGCTTTAGCAATCAAACGCTTAATGTTAACGGTATTTTTTTTGGCAAGCGTCGGTCTGTTATATTGTTTACAAGCCTACAGAAGCATAACGTTTAATATAATATATTAAATATTTAATTTAAATGCAACAGTTTTATTGATTTGTATCTGAGTAGAAATTCACAACTATCCACTGTAAATGGGCTGCGACAGTTATATGTCAAGAAAAAATGTGTGTAATGCATCTTTACTCGTTACAATGAGACCAATTGCATTAAAAAATGACATGGATGTGGACATCTGAACGCAGCAACATTGTCAGAAATGTTCCGAAAATTGATTGAGAAAGTTCACCAGCAATAGCGAAGGTGTTAAAGCACTTAAACCTCGGAGACGAGCCTGAAAATTTGGTATTTTTCGATGATAAATTGTTTATTGTTCTGAAATATGTAAACAAGCAAAACGATAGTGTATGACACAGACCTTTAATTATACAGATGTGCCGTCAGCCCGACACGTCATAATCTATCAGTTACGAACGAATAGGAATGAACTGTAACACGCAAAAAAACAGTGTTACGCGAAAAAAAGTATAGTTCAAATAAATTGACAATTGAGACCAACGAACTGCCACAGAACGTTCACCACTTGTTTTCATTCAACAGGGCGCAAAGATAATTCAACTCTTTTACCGCGAAGAGACTTTAAACAATGTTTTATCTCCAATAAACTTTTTAAACCCAACGTAATTTACAGGAAAAAATAAATAATTTCTTTACAAGAATGGTCCCCCATATTCCCAGGACCTAAACCCAATGCATTTTTCGGTGGCATGTCACAATGCCCTGGCTCATACTCGTAGTGTCCAAAGAAACACTTTTGAGCCATGTCCGTTTGTCAGTCCATATATTCTTGTGATCAAGTGGGACCTTTATATGAGGCCTATACCAAAAACATTAGGGACGATTAGGTCCAATATAAAGTGTAAGTTCTTAAATTTCAGCCAGATGAATTGTAAAATGTTTTCTCTACAGTGTTTAGAAGTGTCATAAGTGCGATCTTTATATGACGGCTATATCAAAACATGGACCAGTATGTTCCATTTTCAGTAGCGATCGTCCCTGGTGTAAAAAATGCATCTGTGCAATCACAAGCGATCTTTACCAAAATTGGTACAGAGGCATTTCTTGCACCATATAAGCCTTTTAATAAGGTTACGTTCTTTAAGCTATATGCCACGAATTTATAAATGTACTCTAGCCAACAAGTAACTGTTGATAATAATAATTGTTCTCCGTGAATTTGTTGGTAAACAATGGTAGAGGGTATTATATAGTCGGCTCCGCCCGACTTTAGTCTTTTCTTACTGATTTTTATCCCCTCACCTTAGAGAGGAGGGTACATATCATTTGCTACGAGCCAAAAGTGTAACACATCCGTTTTGGGTTATTTTAAGTCATTTGAGCAATGTCCGCCCGTCCGTCTGTCTGTCTGTCTGCTGGCTGGTGCACACGATAACTCTCGATAGGAGTAACCGATTGACTTCATATTTGGTATGCGGTAATATTTTTCTCTATCTCCGGCTAAGTTCGAAGATGGGCCCCCCCCACATAGGGCTAACCTTTAGTGAAATATTCATTCTTTAATACCTTGTATACTACTTACTCGAATCTTCTGAAATTTCACACATAGCATTAGTTGATTAGTCGCTTACACGTTAAGATAAACGGGCGAAGTGATCACTCCCTTTTTGGTACCTCTCACACAAATGGACCATTTTGCACCAAAAGTTACCTGCTTATGGCTTTAATATCAGTACATACAAATACTTGCAATTTTGTACTTGCAATTTTTTTATAGTACCTAGAGTCCAGAGAAAAGTGATCGTTATTGGCACGTCCCTTTTGGTACCTCCCACACAAATAGACTATTTTGTACCAAAAGTTAGCAGCTTATAACATTAATACCAGTGCATACAAATACTTGAAATTTTATACAGTATAATGCTTTTATAGTACCTATGGTCCAGAGAAAAATGGGCGTTATTGGCACGCACCTTTTGGTACCTCCCACACAACTTTAATACAAGTGCATACAAATACTTGAAATTTCGTCCAGTGTAATTCTTTTATAGTACCTAGAGTCAACATAAAAGTGGGCGTTATTGGCACGCCCCATTCGGTACCTCCCACACAAATGTACTATTTTGTACCAAAAGTTAACAGATTTTAACTTTAACACCAGTGAATATAAATACTTGAAATTTTGTACAGTGTAATGCTTTTATAGTATCTTGAGTCCAGAGAAAGGTGGCCGTTATTGGCACGCTTCTTTTGGTTATCCCCATACAAATGGACCATTTTGTACAAAATGTAAACAGCTTTTAACTTTAATACCAGTACATATTTTATATTAATTAAATGCAATTTAAATTGTAGTAAATTAAAATAAAAAAAAAATATGAATATTTTTTTGGAACTCAAGGTGAAGGGATTCATAAGTCTGTTTACCCGACTGAACTTTTTTGCTTGTTTTTGTTAGAAGTTATTGATACTCGTAGAAAATAATAAAATTTTTTACAAATATCGAACGAAAATATTTTTTACTATTTTTAGGGACATAAAAACTGTTACAAAATTGAACACACGCCACAAAAGATAGCCCAACATCGATTCTCTTAAGACTGCTTTGATTCGTGCTGTGGCCACTTTCCCAAAGCGGCGAGGTGCGTAAGGCTATTGATGATTGGTCAGTGCGACTTAAGGCATGTGTGAAGGTCGAAGGCTGACATTTCGAATGAGTGCTTGCTTTTTGCATATTATACAGGGTCCGCCATCTAACGTTTTTTTCAACTAGTGCTTATTTCGTGAATGGTAACACTTAGCTCATGTCTGATTTGAGAGATAATTAGTTTTATCCTTCCGCTGAACGAATATGGTTGTGTATACGCGAACAACGCTGGGAAATATTGCGACATTACTTTGAAAATCATGGTAACGTTGCAGAATGTGTGCAAAAAAATCATCTTTTCAAATGAAGCTCATTTTGATCTTGGCGGGTATGTAAACAAGCAAAATTGTCGCATTTGGGGCACAGAAAACCCGCACGCATACATTGAAAAGCCGATACACCCAAAACGTGTCACTGTTTGGTGCGGATTTTGGTCCAGAGGCATAATAGGGCCATTTTTCTTCGAAAATGAGCAAGGAGTGGGCGTTACAGTCAATGGCTATCGTTATCGGGCCATGTTGAACGAATTTTTGTTCACAAAAGTTGAAGAGGAGGATATTGGCAACATTTGGTTTCAACAGGACGGCGCTACGTGCCGCACAGCCGAAGCTACACTCGATGTTTTGCGCCCTGTTTTTGAAGATCGCATTATCAGCCGCAGAGCTGATGTCATTTGGCCACCTCGGAGCTGCGATTTGACACCGTTGGACTATTATTCTCCGACAAACCAGAGACAATTGACGCTTTAAAGGACAATATTCGTGAAGCCATTGGTGAAATACAGCTGCACACAATCGATAATGTGCTTAAAAATTGGACCGATCGTGTAGGCTACTGCATGGCCAGCCGAGGCAGCCATTTGAATGAAATTATTTTCCATTATTAACCGGAAGGATTGTACTTTCAAATAAAAAAAGAAATTTGAGAAATTATTCAGTAGTTTTTTTATAGCATTTAAAAAAAAGTAATTTGGCGAACCCTATGTCAATAAATATATAGAAAAATTTTATCCAAAAGGATTCATTACTTTTAATGTTATATCATTAAATGTGTGTAACAGTATTTATGTTCCTACTAAGTGTATAGCACAAAACTTTGACTTTTCAAAAAAAGTGTGAAGGCAAATTTTGTCCTCCCCGATTGTTTTGAAAGTTGTGAAATTTCATTATTTTAAAGTTTGGAAATTTTTGTTCCGATTTTTTAATTAAGGATATTTTTCTCTCTGTGTACACTTCAACCAAACAATATTTTTCTCCGTGTGCGAATGCATATATGTATTTTAAGTTATTATTTGGAATTAGTTACAAATGCTATGGCTTTCCAAGCAATTGTGAATATTCGTTGCTTAGTTAAATTACAGTTCATTTAAATAAAACTAAAGCTGCTGTTGTAGCTAAATTTTGAAATGGAATTGTTGTTTTTTTACTGTTACTTTTAGTGTTTGTTTTTTTTTGTTTAGTTTTTGCTGTAAAACAGAATTTGTGTACAAAGTAACAACAGCAGTCAGGATATGGTTTTGTGCAATAATTGAACCAATTAAACCGAGTTTTCAGTGAAATGAGAAAAAAAATTGAAGTGGTAGTGAAAAATCCAAACGAAGCAAGACTTTTCGGTAATTGAAAAACCGAGTTGTTTTATTCTACAGAAATGTTTTTCTGTGTTATCGTTTAACTTTTATGAACTTTTGTTCTGTGGGTTATAATAAAAAAGTGAACAATTTATTTTCGAAAAGATGCAACTTTATTTAAAGCGTCAGAGAATTTGTATATGTACGAGTATGAATAAAACAAAAACATCTAAAATGGAGCACGGATTCTCAGAACTCTGAGAGTTCATATGCGTTTTTCCATTAAAATTCTGATATTCTGAAAACTAAAGAACCGTTACAAGCTGATAACAAATTTCTTTCAGATGAACGAAATTTGAGAGAACTTCTAAAATTTTAATTTCTAATTGTGGATGCTGAACATTATTTTCCTTAGAAAGTTATATAGTATGAGCAAACATAAAATGTATATAGCCGAAACTACATAGGGTAGTTGTCTAAAAAACAGCATAGTGCTACAGTTATTTTATTGTAACTAGATATTTAGGATTTTTGGCATATAATGATTTCCAGAATAATATCTATATATATGGGTGATTCCAACGGAACGCGTGTGACATTGTTACTGAGTATTTTCCTGATTTATATCATATCATATGATCTATATCATTTATAACGACAATTCACAAAGGGTGGTTTATGTAGATATACTTAAGTGTTACCTACTGACATGCAAGGAAATTAAATAATATTTATAATAACAAAAATATGGTTGATATATCACCGTAACGGGTGTGACCTTAGGCTTTGATAAAATCTTGATCATATTCATATAGCCGACTTTCTTAATCACATAGAGTAAAAACTTACAAACACAAAATTCGTTACCAAAACCAAGTTTTGACGTCTTAAAAACTCTTTCTCTTTTGTATCAATGTTTATGACAATATTATTTTTTAATTTTCTACAAAGAATTAATTTTTGAATTCAAATACGCTGTGCGTCCTGATAGAATTTTATAACAAGAACTCTTTTCAAAATAATGTTTAGGTCTGTTAGTCTCGATTTTTTTAATTTTCCACCTATTTTGTAAAATATATTGATATTCGTTAACTCCATTTGAGAAATATAAGTATGCCTTTTATTCCAGAACCAATCAAAACCTCGTAACAATGAATAGGCTGATTTAAAATAAACTTATGGGCCTTCACTGCCGAACACATCGTTCTCTTAATGAATGCCCCATACCATCAATTTATTTTTTCAATTTATACCGAAATTTCTGCTTTCCTTTTTTCATTTCATACTTCAAAACAAAATTAATAAATAGTCAAAATATTTAAGTCGATTAAAAATTATTTACCGTCTGTGCGTAACGTGTGTGACAAATCTTAGAATGCAAATTCTAGCGTAAATATTGCAATGATACTGAAACATTTGGATTAACTTTGTACTACATAACTATTGTATATTTTCTGTAACGGGTGTGACAAACAAAACACTCCAAAATACAAAACCGTTGGCAGGCACTGAATATTTTCCAAAAGTTACGAGTATTACACTAAACTACACTTAAGTATGTGTACTTTCTTGTAGTCAAAAGACAAATTTCAGAAACTAATTGGTGGGAGAAAAACTATTCTTAAATTTCATCAACTCTCCAAGAATTTCTAAAATTCAATTGCTCCTGATGTCCCTTATGGTATTTTTTTTTTTCAAAAATCTGATTTTTTTTTTTTTGTGTGATGGTGTCAGTTTGCGTGGAATCACCCATATATAAAAATGTATGTGTGTGGGTGTGTTTGTACGTTACGCATGGACCCCAAAACGGCTGGACCGATTTTGATGACATTTCTAGGAAATCTTCACATAAGCCAAGCGGGTGACATAGGCTATATAAGTTATTGATTGAGAGGGCGTGGCCGCGCCCATATAAGCCAATTTTGAGTTATCTTTTTTGAATGATTCCTACTGTCCGTTCCTGCGAGTTCGAATAGATTAATGAGATTCCTGCTGTCCCTAGGGTTGGGACTGGACCGTAATCCCAGATGGGCCATAAATCCTGGGTTTCTGGGGTCCAACAGGAAGTAGCTGGGAGTCTATGTGATTGGTACAAAAATGACCGGGATTGGACCGATGCGCGTGGCCCCAAATTTCCAAAAATTTAGGGGATCGGACCAATGGTAGCGACTCCGCCCATATGATACATGTTTTGAAATTGATATATCTTGAACAGCCCAAAAATGGACGGGATCGGAAATTTGAAGTCTGGGGCAACGAAGTGAACCGGGTCCAGCTAGTATTTTATATTAATATAACATTTACCAATTTTGTTTTTTTTTTCTCGTTCAATGTTACTTGAGCTGTGCATATATATTCTAATGATCGACTGAAGTAATCGTTGTAATAAGGATATTGACAGTGGGAGTTTGGTGGCTCCCGAAACAGAGCCATTACAACCACTTCCAATACATGTCACTATACTTTTTCTTTAATTTTATACAAAGTTGTTTTCAAATACTAACAACATCAAAAACTATCTTGAGCCAAACTACATATTAGGTTAATTATGACCATATTATTTTTAATTATAAACGCAATAGTTTCCTGAAGGACATATTATGGTTAATTATGCGCACAATATTGTCGTGGAGAACATGTTATGGTTAGGTATGACCACGGCATTATTGTGAAGAACATTTTCTTGTTAATTTGAACCACAACATTGTCATGGAGTACATATAATGTTTAATTATGACCACAATACTGACGTGGCGAACATATAATGATTACTTAAGACCACAATATTGTCATGGAGAACATATGAACGTTAATTATGACATCAATATTGTCGTGGAGAACATACTACCGTTAATTATGACCACAATATTATCATGGATAATATGTTATGGTTAATTATAAACATAATATAGTCGTGGAGAAAATATTATAGTTAATTATAAACACAATATTGTCATGCAGAACATATTACCGTTAATTATGACCGCAATATTATTGTGGATAACATATTATGGTTAGTTATAAACATAATATTGTCGTGAAGAACATATTACCCTTAATTATGACCACAATATTGTAGCGGAGAACATATAATGGTTAATTATGACCATAACATTGTCGTGCAGAACAATTAATAGTTAATTATGCTCACAATATTGTCGTGTAGAACATAATTAACCAATTATGACCGCAATATTATCGTCGAGAACATATTATGTTTAATTCTGACCAGAATATTGTTATGAAAAATATATTAGGCGTGTTTTCGTTACACCATAAGTGCTTAATTTGTATGAGGAGCTAAGCACTTTTAAGCACTATTAGTTCCCGATGAAGTTTGGTGCTTGTGTTCATGTCTTAATCGAGTATGATGTTGCCAGATTGGGCACCCTATATTTAGCAATATGGCATCCCATTTTTGGAGAGATTTTATCAATTATTGTGAATTAACGGGACGAAGAAGAACCAAAATGGGAAATTATTTTAATATTTGCAAAAGAGTGTAAACAATTGAACATAGAATAGTAAATATATGTTTTATAAATACTTTTCACGAATTTTTTGTCTGTTACACACTGTTCTTTCTTCGCAACTCATGACACCATTGCTACCAGATAGTGAAAATCCGCGACTTATTGCTTATGTGCCAGTTAGTGGAAGTCAGTTGTTTTCGTTGCAAAGTGATAAACTAAAAGTGCTAGCTTGTAACGAAAACATGCCTATTATAGTTAACTGTGGCCATAATATGGTAACATTATTATCGTTGACAACATATTATGGTTAATTATGACCACAATATTGTCATGGTGAACATATTATGGTTAAATATAAACACAATATTATCGTGGGAAACATATCGTGATAATGGTTACAAGGGGTCTATATTATAGTAGGCGTGACCATTTCATCATCGCCTGGGACAACAGCATATATAATACAACAATATTAAGGCAGTCTACGGTCATATCTTGATCAAGTTAAGGAGGATATTAGGAGTGTTTTCGTTACACCAAAAGTGCTTAATTTGTATGGGGAGCTAAGCACTTTTAAGCACTATTAGTTCCCGATGAAGTTTGGTGCTTGTGTTCATGTCTTAATCGAGTATGATGTTGCCAGATTGGGCACCCTATCTTTAGCAATATGGCATCCCATTTTTGGAGAGATTTTATCAATTATTCTGAATTAACGGGTAGAAGAACAACAAAAATGGGAAATTATTTTAATATTTGCAAAAAGAGTGTAAACAATTGAACAAAGTACAGTAAATATATGTTTTATAAATACTTTTCACGAATTTTTTGTCTGTTTCGCACTGTTCTTTCTTCGCAACTCATGACACCATTACTACCAGATAGTGAAAATCCGCCACTTATTGCGTATGTGCCAGTTAGTGGAAGTCAGTTGTTTTCGTTGCAAAGTGCTAAATTAAAGGTGCTAGCTTGTAACGAAAACATGCCTATTATGCCAAGAAAAATAATAATTTATAGTTGATACCACCAATACATTATGCTGTGCAAAAACAAATCTTCTAAACCATATTTTCTTCTCTACTTGAGTGAACAGCATTTATATTTCTTCTGTTCTTATATATAAAATTGTTACAAACCAATTCGCAGTTTATGTACACAATCCCCCCCACTTCCACCCCTCCCGGGTAGCGATTTTTTAATATACCTATTTAATCGGCTTAGATTTTATGTTGACAAAAATTTAATAAGCTGACACATTTTCATAATTAACCTAAAGTTATTTCTCTGGAAATACTTAGGTATTATAATGGTTTATGTATAGTTTCCACTAAGAGCTCTCAAAGAGATGTTTGCATATAAGTATACTCACAAAAGGGAAAGATAAAACAAAGAAGTAATTAAAGAAATTACAAAAATTTCTTACGAAGGCTATTTGAGGTGCTGTTGATGACGGTGATGGGACGTGGGTGAAACTCCAAAAAACCGCAATTATGCTTATAATCATTTGAAGTGTTGGCATTCCAATCTCCCGTAATCTTTCTGGCGCCCATCAAAAACTGAAGAAAAGGGAATGATGAAAATGCGACGCACTCCAAAATACCGCAAATTCCTCTAACATTGTTAGCCTTCATTGACCACTTGGCACGTAAATTAAAAGCGCTTAGAACAACGGGACGAGCACTTCTCAAATGGACCTTTAGAGGTACTTAACGCTTATTGCGCGTTACTTTCTATTTGTTTTTCGCTTTTTTTTTTTGGTGGGGCATAAAACAAAGTTGGTTTTATTTTACTGTTTAAGTATCTGAGATAGAATTGCACACTCATTCGCAAAAGTAGGTAGATACTAAGATGGCGAGACAAATATACATAATGAACAAATTAACTTAAATAACATCATTAGCCTATTATAATCCGTTGAGGAGAAATAGTTTTGGGTTTCTATATTTTATTTCATGAGCGTTAGAAATAAATACTTTAACGCTTTGGCCTACACAGAAAAATACAATAAAGAACAATTTATGTAAATTTTACATTATTTTGACGTACAATTTTTCTTTCAATGTACTCTGACAAAATTTTGATTCTTCCAAAGGAAATTATGTTTATTTTTGGAAAGGATTTTCTTTATAATAAATATTTTCTTAAAAGTAGAGAAAGGCCTGAAAAATAATGAAACTTTTTTCTTTGTACCCTGAAAAAATTTTGTCTTAAAATTAAAGATTTTCACCAAAGACGCCCTTAATCTTTGAAATAAGTACGTTTTGTACTGAACATTAAGAAATATTAATGAAATTATATATATTTTAAGTACAAAATGTACTTATTTTAATGATTAAAGGCGTCTTTGGAGCAAATCTTCAATTTTAAGACAACGTTTTTGTCAGTGCACAAAGAAAAAAGTTTCTTTATTTTTCAGGCATAGAAACGTTTCTTTATTTTAAAGAAAATCTTTATTCTAAAGACAATCGTTTCCAAAAATAAAGATAAGTTCCTTTGGAAGAATCAACATTTTGTCAGAGTACTTTGTAAGAAAAATTGTACATCAAAATAATGAAAAAGTGTCATCACTTGTTATTTATTGAATTGATGTAATAATTTCATCGATTTAATGAGTACCTTCTTCAATTTGATGACCGAGAATTTCATTAAAATTTTCGACTTCAAAATAATGAAACGTCTTACATTAATCTTTTTTTACTTTTCCGGAGCGATCTTCAGTCCTCTTATTTTTAAAAATTATTTACGAGGGGGTTCTAAAATTAGCCGACCTAACAAAGAAAACACAACAAATTTGGGAAATTTCTTTATTTCTCAAAATAATTTCTGTTTATAGTAAGAACTGTCTAGCTCCTGAAAATATCCATCAACCGGAACATCCACCACTTCATTGTTGACAAATCCTTTTTCGCCGAGCCATTTTTTAAAGTTTGGAAACAAAAAATAATCCGAGGGAGCTAAATCTGGCGAATATGGTGTGTACTGAAGCAATTCGAACTTAAATTCATTGATTTTGGTAATCGCAATAGTGGATTTGTGAATTGGTGCTTTGTTCTCATTATGAGCAAACGCGGCACCCATCTTGCGCACAGCTTTTTAATCACCAAATGTTCAGTCAATATGCGATGTATAGCTCTTTTTGAAATGCCTTTGACTGCAGCTAGCTCACTAACCTTTGTCTAGCTCCTGAAAATATCCATCAACCGGAACATCCACCACTTCATTGTTGACAAATCCTTTTTCGCCGAGCCATTTTTTAAAGTTTGGAAACAAAAAATTATCCGTGGGAGCTAAATCTGGCGAATATGGTGTGTACTGAAGCAAGTCGAACTTAAATTCATTGATTTTGGCCATCGCAATAGTGGATTTGTGAATTGGTGCTTTGTTCTCATTATGAGCAAACGCGGCACCCATCTTGCGCACAGCTTTCTAATCACCAAATGTTCAGTCAATATGCGGTGTATAGCTCTTTTTGAAATGCCTATGACTTCAGCTAGCTCACTAACCTTTAATTTGTGGATTTTTAAGCCATTTCTGTCGAGGACGCCTCATTTGGTCGAACACTACGGTGTTCGTCTTGATAGCTTGTACGGTCCCTCATCTTCTCCTTTATCATAGAGCCAGGATATACATACACACATGTAAGTCCCTTTCCTCGACTAACAATTTTCTTACATATTTTATAATTGCTACTGAATTTTCTCTTCTAGTGTATATCATTTGAAACCCAACAACAAGACTACTAACTGCCCAAGGACAATGCCAGCCAGGTAAACAAAGGACACAAATTGTTGTTATTTTTAAGATGAAGTTAGTTTAACTCGGGGTTTTTTCCCAAGTATATTTTGTAAGTAGATTTTTCCTTCTCTATTCACCATTTCTCTAGTAACTCCTTTCATCGTGCCATTCTCTTTTTTAATCCTCTTCGTGTAAGCGAGAAAATGTGTATTTAGGATTTTTTCATATTTTCTCTCATTTCCATTTGTATGAATTTTCTGCATAATGACCATCTACTTATCCATCCACATAAGTGCCTAGCTTAGGCCACCACTAACAACAGCATCACCTGCTGTTTTACTTAGCAGAAGAGGCACCTCTTCTCAGCGGCCTCCAAACGCCGCCACTCAGGTAGAGCAGCCCCGGCGACATCGAGTTAAAGTTATGTGGCTTCTTTAAATGCCATAAAGTACCATAAAATGTGGTGGGTGTTAGTGTTTGGTGGTTGTTTGGCTGGTGTAAAAACAAATTGAGGTTATCCTTCATGAGTCAATAACTCGACGTGTCTGTCTGGAGAAGGGAGATGTACTCGTAGATGCAGGAATGTGAAGGGTGCGATGCATGGATGGCTATTGACGTGAGGAAAAATTGTATTTAACACCTCTATTTTTGTTTACCGAGGATGGATGTTTTTGTTGTTGTCGTTGAAGATTATCCCGCCTGTAGTCATTAGCCTGCCAGAGATTGCGTTAAGCGTTTCCAGATAACCGACGAAAAGACATAAAGCGACACCGAACAGATCTGCAATGTTTGCACAGACAGATGAAGATTATGTCCTGCAAGTCCGTTGTCCGTGCAAAACGTTTGTAGTTGTTGGTGATACAATCGCAATGTCGCATGGGTTATCGTTGCAATGCGCGGATTGGACATTAAGGTGGCTCAGGAAAAACAAACCAGTCAGAGAATAAAATAGGGCGATATAAAAACCAAGAAACAGTTAAGAAATGTTCAGTCGAGTTAACCGACTTTGTGTGAGAAATGGCAGAACGGTGGTAAAATTGTGTTCATTCTTTGTCAGAATATAGACATTGGAGGAAATAAGCTAAAACACAGAATTTTAAGACATTGAGATGATTGCAACAGAAGTTGTAGATAACTGATTGTCGCCTGAATTTTTAAATTTGTAGGGGCGGGGAATGTCTAGAAGGGGTGAGTTATGAACCAGATAAAGTGGATAGTATTCTATCTTCGAACGTAGTCTGACATAGGAGAAAATATTACCTCCACCCAAATTCAATTTCAATTCAAACACTCCTTACGAGAGTAAACTTTTGCACTAGCCAGACAGACAGGTAGACGGACGAACATAGCTCAAATTACTTATACATACAATTTTCTGAAATGGATTTCTGCCAAACACATTTTGGGTGCGTTGCAGATGACATATAATCTTATCACTGCAAAGTAATGATAAGCAAATTAGATGATCTCGGAAAAAAATGTCCCAAACAAAGTGTAGACATTTTTGTCATTTCCCTGGCTTTTAACTATAAAAGATGGATATAATTTATAACAATGTATACATATCCTTTCAAACAAACGAATGAATGATTGTGTGGTGCACACATTAAAAGCTATCTTTTTCCGAAGAAAATGTTTTTTCACTAGAAATGTAAATAGACTTCTTGCCTCTTCAAGCATTGTTTAAGCTTTGTTAATGTTTGTTAGCAGTTGTTGCGGAAGCCTCTAATCTCGGGAGACAACTTCTCAGACACACATCACATGCTTCTTAATTCATTAGGTCAATACGAGGTGTCAAGTTACCGGAAGTACAACAATTTATAATGTTATATGCCCAAATGTCAAAAGACTTCGCAGACAAAATGCGTACATTAGAGTGGCACATGGAAAATAGAGGCGGACTTTTTTATACTTTCACTTTACCGGGGAGGAGTTTTTACGAGCATAGAGGTTGTTAGAGGTTCCATTTTCGACCTGGCAACGCTAATTTTAATTGTACCCATTTTACTTTCGACATAATCGTCCATTCGAGCGACTACTTCGACTAACCATGGTTCGATTTCTCCCGCAGGGATATTGTACCCCAACAAAAAATATGGAAGTACTTCCTAAGAAAGTAATTTTTTTCACTTCACTTTCAAATAATTTCGTTTGCAAAAGTTGTGAATATATTTATAATTTATGAAAAATATAAAATATTTTAATTTTGTATTCAAAATATTTTTATACCCTCACTTTAGTGATGCGAGGGTATATATCATTTGCTACGGGCTAAATGTGTAAAACATCGAAGGAGTGATCTAAGACCCTAAGTATGTTCGGCGGATATTCGTTTTGGGTAATTTTAAGTCGAATGAGAAATGTCCGTCTGTCTGTCTGCTGGCTGGTACGCACGATAACTCTCGAAAGGAGTAACCGATTGATTTCAAATTTGGTATATAGTAATATTTTTTTCTATCTCCCGCTAAGTTCGAAGATGTGTCATATTGGTCCACACCTTCTGTTACCTCCCACACAAAATTTAGTGAAATATTGATTCTTTAATAACTTATGTACATGATGGCGCAGAATGAGCTATATCCCAGCAAAATCTTGGTAAGTACCTGTCATTATTCCCTGCATTACCAAATAATGACATCTCATTATTCGCTGCATTACTTTCGGCTTATTAATAATGACTTACCAATAATAACAGAAATAAGTGATTTTTTTTATCAAAATCATTTTGGCAAATTTTAATAAAGGGGTTTTCAACAGGGACGCTACAAAAGTAGACCGACAGGGACAGCAAACGACGCCATATTTTTTGCCGCTCTTTTGACATTTCTCTTCAGTAAGTTTTGCCATTTCATGATGGAAAGATATACGAGCCAACAACGAGTCGAAATTATTAAAATTTACTACCGAAATTCGGAGTCAGTGGCCTCAACGTTAAGAGCGCGAAAAATCGAAAAATCATCATCAGCGATGAGGCTCATTTCTGGCTGAATGGCTTCGTCAATAAACAAAATATGCGTTATTGGTCAGACAGCAATCCACACGTACTCCATGAGTCATCATTGCATCCCGAGAAAATTACGGTTTGGTGCGGTTTATGGGCCGGCTGCGTCATTGGGCCGTACTTCTTCCGTGATGATCAAGACCGGCACGTTACTGTGAATGGGAATCGCTACCGTTCAATGATAACCGAATATGTTTGGCCCCAATTGGATGATATGGACTTGGAGGACATGTGGTTCCAACAGGACGGCGCCACAATCAATTTATTGGAAACCAAGTTTCCACTGGCATGAGTTTCGAGAAATATGCGCGACAATATGCAAACAATCATTTTAAATGGCCATTTCTACATATCTACTACTTATTTTATAACTTATTGGTAATGCATTATTCAAGTACATAAAATCGAGCTACAAATAAGTACTTATTATGCTACTTTATTGTATGCTTTTGGGAAGTACTTTCCTCCGATGACATCCCCATGTTAATACAATGAGAAAAGTGGCTAAATAATAAGTACTTACCATTATCGTACTTTGCTTACGTGTCGGATTATTTGGTAATGAGAAATTTTGCTGGGTATGGTTTGAATTCTTTATAACTTTTTTAATTATTATTCCTTCTTTGTTTTTTCAGCATTTCGTGAAGGAGAAACAAAAATAATTGATTTTTCCGAAATTTTGCGAAAAGTTATGGAAAATATGGTAAAAAGAGCACGAATGAGCGAAGCAGAAAATGGACATCACTTACAGGATATCATTTTTCAAAGCTAATTACAAAAAAATCCCAATAATATACTGTATTTAAAAAAAAGTATAACAATCGCATAAATAAAAACGGTATAAACCATTTAAACCATATAGCTCATTCTGCGTCACCCTGTACAACTTATTAGAATCTTCTAAAATTCCACAAATTTTATTATTTTATTAGTCGCTATCACCTCAAGAAAAATGGGCGAAAATGCCACGCCCCTTTTTGTACCTCTCACACAAATGGACCATTTTGCATCAAAATTGAACTGCTTATAACATTAATAAAAGTACATACAAAATACTTGAATTTTTGTACAGTGTAATGTTTTTGTAGTGCCTATAGTCCGGTAAAAATGGACAATGTTGTACAGCCCCTTTTGGTACCTCCTGCTCAAATGGACCGTTGTATACCAAAAGTTACCGGCTTATAACTTTAATACCACTGCATACAAATACTTGAGATTTTGTACAGTGTAATGCTTTATCACCACGCCGCTTTTTGTACCTCCCACACAAAATGTCCAAAGCATTCCAAAATTGAATAGTTCGTAACGTTAATATACCAGTGCACATAAACGCTTATAGTTCGGCACAGTGCAATGTATTTAAAGAAAATACTGTCTACTGGAAAATAGGTGTATTTGTTAAACCCTTTATGGTATCTCCCACACAAATTGACAGATTACTTAGTGTAATTATATATAAAACGTGACCCATTTCGAGTTTCCCTATTTTTTAAAGAAAAAACACAGAAAATTCAAATTGAATGGGGAATGTTTATAATCATTTGAAAGAACATTCTTTGGCATTTATTTTTTGAAGATTATGTCTATCATATGTTGGCCGCGGCTACGTCTTAGATGGTTCATCCGTTGAGTCCAAATTTTGATGACTCGTTCGAGCATTTCGACTGGTAACTGGCGTATGACACGCGTGATGTTTTGCTCCAAGGCCTGAATCGAAGCGGGTTTGTCCGCATAAACTTTAAACTTTACATATCCCCACAGGAAAATGTCTAACGGTGTGATATCACACCATCTTGGTGGTCAATCGACCGGCCCAAAACGTGAAATTATCTGCTGATTTTGTATGCTTTCAATTTAAGATGTCGACGTAAAATGTGCCAAGTCAGTCTGAGTTGCTGCGAACGGCGCCGTATCGACTCTCCACGGTCTTCGTGTACATTCTCAGCTACGGCCGGTTTAACCGACTAAAACTTTTTTAAATAAGATAGAAAAAATTAATGAATTTGTAATAAAAAAAAATTAACAACCGCTGTGGGTTTCGAGCAGCCCACCCCAATTTATTTATACCTAGGTAAAGAGAGCATCAAAAGCAGAGAATAAGATCCAATATTTCACAAGATAGCTTTAACATACGATATTATGTTGCTGCAGTGCTGGTAGACCCTGGCTCATCTGCAGGCAAGACCAACAAATTTCACTTTGAAAAATTAAAAATATATTCTAGTTTTTTGAGCAAATATGTTTACAACCAAATAACATCCAAAAATACCATTTGCAATACTTTATAAACAATGCTAACCAAAAAGTGTTTTTGTGTCCGAGACCTAAAAACTTTTTTTTAAAAAAAGATTGAGGCATACTACTCTATGAAACCTCTATGAAAAATTTTTTTATGGTAAAGGTTTTTTTTTTAAATTTTTTTGTTAAATTCCAATTTTTGTGGAAGTTACATTTAGTATTTTTTTTTTTTTTTTTTTTTTTTTTTTTTATATATATATTCTTTATTTGCAATCTATTTAAATACAAAATAATAAGCAAATTTATTGATATCTTAAAGCTGACAGAGTCGTTAAGATCCAATGAACTTAACAAAATATTTAACATTTTCCATTGTTAGAATAAGTTTATATATATATATACATATTTATTTACAATATTAACTTAAAAAAGGGAGATCTAGTATGTGAGCTCTCTTTAATCTTCTTACTTCGTTGCTGTCATCTAATAAAGTTATGGCTAGGATATTTGGGTGATTACTTAGTCTATTAAGGTATTTAGTACTAAACCGTGCTATTTCATCTCTTACTTTAGGGATTCGAAGATCATTGTGAATACAGCTATTTTTGACAAACCAAGGCGCGTTGGATAATAATCTTAAAGTTTTAGATTGATATTTTTGTAAAATTTCAATATTTGATGAACTTGCTGTACCCCATAGTTCAACGCCATATGACCATACAGGCTTTAAAGTAGTTTTATAAAGAGTTACTTTATTTTCGAGACTGAGTTGCGATTTCGGGCCAAGTAACCAATACATTTTCTTCGTTTTTTTATCTGCTTGTTCTCTTTTAGATATAATATGGTCTTTCCAAGTTAGTCGTCTATCTATACGAAGTCCCAAGTATTTTACATTGTTTGATGTCGGAATTACGAGTCCATTTAGGGATACATGCGGGCATTCTTGAGTTCTGAGACTAAAAGTTACATTGACTGATTTTTCTGGGTTGACTTTTATGTTCCATTTATTGTACCAAGTTTGAAGTTTATCAATTTGTCTTTGTATAATAGCAGACGCTTCAACGGGATTTTGACTTACAGCCAATATAGCCGTGTCATCGGCATAAGTAGCAATGGTAATATCTTCGTTAGCGGGCATATCAGCAGTAAAAACAGTGTATAAAACTGGGGCCAATACACTTCCTTGTGGTACACCAGATTTTATATTTCCAATTTCAGATTCATCATCATTAATACAAACATAAAAACTTCTTTGGCTTAAATAAGATTTCAGTACCAAGTAGAAAGGGGCTGGTAGCAATTGTTTAAGTTTAAAGAGCAGTCCATCATGCCACACTCTGTCAAATGCTTGTTTGACATCTAGAAAAATTGATGAACAATACGATTTATTTTCTAGACATTCTCTAATGACCTTAACAACTCTGTGGCACTGTTCTGGAGCCCCATGATTCTGTCTAAAACCAAACTGGTGTTCAGGCATAATCTTCAGTGAATCTAAAATTGGAAACAGCCTCTTCAGGAAGAGCCTCTCGAACAATTTTGATAATATTGGCAGCAAACTTATTGGTCTATATGAGCTGAGGAGTTTTTCTGGCTTATTTGGTTTTAGCACCATAATTATTTTTGCATATTTCCATTGAGAGGGAAAATGGGAAGTTCTTATTATTGAGTTAAATAATGTTGTGAGAAAAATTATTCCTTTTTTAGGCAGATTTTTTAAAACTGTGGAGTTAATGTTGTCATATCCAGGTGATTTTTTGCCGTTTAACTTTTTTATTTCATTTTTAACTTCTTGAAGAGTGAAAGATTTGATTGGTAAAGACATTTGACATGGTATGTCAAGAAACGCACTAATTTTCTGTGAATCGGAGGAACTACAGAGTGAGAACGGAGTAAAAGTTTCTTCTAGATAAGTTTTAAAAGCTTTAGTTTTACTGCTATCAGATCTACACCAGGACCCGTCCGAATTTTTTACTGGAGTATTTCTCTTTTGAGGCCTTTTTAGATATTTTGTAGCTTTATATAAATTATACTCGTTGTTATTTAATGGGCTCAATTCACACAGATACCTTCCCGTCGAATCGCTTTTAATTTGCTGTAAACGATTTTTAAGGTTTTGAACAGCCCGATTAAAATTGGTTTTGTCTGTTGGGAGGCGAGTGTTTTGCCATATCTTTCTCAGTCGTCTCTTTACTTTAATCAGTTTTCTTATTTCTAGAGACACATATATATCTGTTGATTTATTAGAATCGTCTTGTGGAGTAGATTGAAACGCTGCTTCATGAATTAATTTTACAAAATCTTCAACTGCATCATCAACATCATTTCCAGTTTTAAGTGAAACGTTAAGAGTTAAATGCCTTTCGATCCAATCTTGAAAACATCTCAGATCTGTTTTGTGTGAAAAAAGTTGTTTATTTCTGGAAATTTTGGAGGGAACTGTTTTATAATTTAGCAGAATGGGGGTATGATCGGAGCTTAAATCGTCGCATGCAACAATATCCAGAAGCGATTGTGATATACCAGAGTAAACGAAAAAATCGAGCAAATCGGGAATATTTCGAGGATTGCTTGGCCAATATGTTGGACTTCCTGTAGATAAGGTACTGTAGTTGTGTTTGATGACACACTTGTGTAATTCTTTTCCTTTCGGATTACATAATCGGGATCCCCACCAAATGTGCTTGGCGTTAAAGTCACCACCAACTATGAATTTATTGCCAAGTTTTTTGAAAAAGTTCTCATATATATCACAAGTTATACTGTATCTCGGTGGGAAGTAAATGGAGTATATAGATACTTTATTGTTACTGCCACATATAATTTTTACTCCAGCTGCCTGCAAAAATTTTTCTGAAATACTTTCCTGAATTTCGTATTTTATACCTCTTCTTATTAGAACAGCAGCTCCTCCGTGAGCTGTATTATCCGGGTGATTGGCGGCTACTATGTCGTACCCCCTTATGCGTATAAAAGACTTAGTGGTTAAATGCGTTTCAGATACTAAAAATAAATCTACACTGTTAAGATTAAGAAACGTTTCTATTTCATTTATATGATTAGAAATGCCATTTGCATTCCACTCTGCAATTATCAGATCTAATTGCATAATTTTGTTATTAATATTGACATCATATTCATTAGAGTGTTTGTCAACTCTATCTGTTTTTCCAGCATTGATTCAATTTTTTGTAAGAGTCTATTTCCATTGTTTTCCGTGCCAGTTATTGCTTGTGCGTATGTCATTGGGTTATTTGGATTTACAGGTGTATATATGTTATTATTGTTGTGGTTTACTCGTTCAACGTTAGGCCTGATAACTTTTGTTGTTCTTTTATTAACAAGATTTTGGTATATTTGACAACCTTTGTAGCTAGCTGTATGTTTTTGTAGACAATGTACACATTGTGGTGGAGTGTTTGGAGTTTTTGTGCATTCTGCAGTAGAGTGACCAAGGCCGCATTTGACACATCTAAAGGGTTTTCGGCAATATGATTTAGTGTGTCCAAATTCCTGACATCTAAAGCATTGCACAATATCATCATATTTTTTAGGAGCTACTACTTCAATAATTGCATTATCAAATGATCGGATGTTAAAAATGTCTTTGTTGTTCGGATTTGGGTCTAGATCGACGAAGAACATGGGAAGTGGAATTTTTGTACCTCGACTAATTACATTTCTAACACTGCGAACTTGATGTCCGAAAGATAACAAGTATGCTTTTATATCAGAGATTTGCGTCGAATGATGTAAGCCTTTAATCACTGCTCTGAAAGCTCTTTCAGGTTTTAGTTGAAAAGTGTGGTAACTCTTATTAGAACTTTCTAAATGTTTAACAATCTTGCGATAGTTCTCAACAGTTTTAATGACTAGCCTAACCTGACCGTCTCTTAGAGATTTGTAACTAAAATCCGAAGATGGAATTACCCTACTTAAATTAGTTACCATTTTATTTATATCGCCAACATCTGGTATGAAGATAGGTGGCGGTTTAGGTTGAGTCTCCACATCATTGACTTCTTCTTCCATTGCATCATTATTAAGACTGTTGAATCTATTCGACGTTCCTGCTTCGTTTTCATGGTGTGGGCGCTTTTGTTGAAAGATATTTGGAGATCCAGAGTTTTTTCTTTTTATTGGTACTTGCTGCCATCCAGAGTCGTCATCGCTGCTGCTGCTTTCTGCACTCAGATTTGCTGCTTTAGTTTTCATACTGGTCATCTAATATCGTGTTTGTTGTTGTCGTCGGTATTTTTGTTGTTGTTGTACAAGTAAGAATGTGCATCAATTGTACATACAATTGATGCACACTTTATGTCCGCGGCGCTGATCCGTTTATGATCGATGCTCAGTTTGTTTTTCAGACAAATGCACAAAACTGGTTTTTTTAAACAATTGTTTTTGTGTTGTTCACAGAGAACAAAAAAAAAAACTATTTTTGTTAAACTCCGCACAATACGTCTTTCTATGCTCGTAGTTGCGGTGTAAGCTCCATAATGTCGGGATACTTTTTAACTTAAAGGAAATTATAAGCTATAAATTCTGCAAAAAAACTTTCTAAGAAACAAGTAAGAAAGTTTCAGTCGGGTAAACCGACTAAGGTATACCCTCACTTTGTGAGTAATGTAATATATAACATTACACCAATAAATCTGTCAATTTGTGTGGGAGGTACCAGAAGGGGTTTTTCAAATACACATATTTTTCGGTAAACAGTACATTCTTAAATACATTGCATTGTGCTGAACTATAAGCGTTTATGTGCACTGGTATATTAAAGTTACGAGCTATGTAATTTTGGTATGAGTTGGTCATTTTGTGTGGGAGGTACAAAAAGGGGCGGGGTGATAACGCCCACTTTTTACAGGACTATAGGCACTATAACAGCATTACACTGTACAAAATTTCAAGTATTTGTATGCACTGGTATTAAAGTTACAAGCCGTTTACTTTTGGTACGAAACGGTCCATTTGTGTGGGAGGTACCAAAAGGGGCTGTACAATAATGCCCATTTTTTACCAGACTATAGGCGCTACAAAAACATTATACTGTAGAAAATTTCAAGCATTTTTATGCACTTGTATTAAAGTTATAAGCAGTTAAATTTTGATGCAAAATGGTCCATTTGTGTGGGAGGTACCAAAACGGGCATGTCAACTTCACCCATTTTTCTCGAGTTAATAGCGACTAATATACTAATATTATGTGCAGAATTTCAAAAGATTCGAATAAGTAGTATAGAAGTTATTAAAGAATCAATATTTCACTAAATTTTAACCCTTTGTGTGGGAGGTACCAGAAGGAGTAGACCAATATGGCCCATCTTCGAACTCATCCGGAGATAGATCAAAATATTACCACATACCAAATTTGAAGTCAATCGGTTACTCCTATCGAGAGTTATCGTGCGCACCAGCCAGCAGACACACAGACAGACAGACAGACAGACAGGCAGACAGACAGACAGACAGACGGACGGACATTGCTCATTCGACTTAAAATGACCCAAAACGGATTTCCTCCGAACATACTTAGGGTCTTAGATCACTCCTTCGATGTGTTACACTTTTTTCCGTAGCAAATGATATATACCCTCGTCACACTAAAGTGAGGGTATAAAAAGCAGACATTTTTGTAAACCCGAATAAAATATTTACAACTCTTTCCAGCATGTGTCGAGACAACAATCTGATGGTTGTTGTTTTGGGTAATTTCTTCTTTTGGTTGTGAAAACAGATATCTATCTCTCGTTCGAGATAGAGAAACTGAAATATTTATGAAAACGTTGAAGTTTTCTTTCGAGCTGTCGTGTGCATTTACTGTCGCATTTAGAGAAATCCAAATCGAACGAACACTTTCGTTCGAAATAGTGAATGTGTGAATTGGTGC
Organism: Eudasyphora cyanicolor; assembly: GCA_963930755.1. Taxonomy (NCBI): domain Eukaryota; kingdom Metazoa; phylum Arthropoda; class Insecta; order Diptera; family Muscidae; genus Eudasyphora; species Eudasyphora cyanicolor. The sequence goes on from OZ005734.1 coordinate 263,416,578, forward strand.
ACTGTCTTGATTGTGAGTAAACGCGGCACCCATCTTGCCCACTAACGCCATCTATATGTCACGTCAGCTTTGGGATCACCCAACGAATTCGCCACACGAATTATTTGCGTTCATGCAGTAAACATTCTTTTGATATAACCTTATTTCTTTAGGTAATTTAGTTTACATTTAATATAAGATTACAGTAACGTACAACGAACCCTGAAAGTCAAAAAAGTGTAGTTTTATTAAGAACCGCTCTAGTGTACAAGTATGTACTTATTTCCCTTTTAACAAGACTTCGAAATATCACACATACATTTTATGTACCCACACGAAGTACATACATTCGAACGCATTCAGTTGGTAACAACAATGTTAAATGCCATTCGCATATTGTGAATGTTACACCAGATACAGATACATACTACGATAATACACAAAATACAAATACAGTTTAATAAACGACATATTTAACAGACCATTAATTATTACTTTTCCCAAGTAACATGTCAGCCGTGATTGCCAACTTGGGGAAGTTGCAAAGCAAACTCCCAAAGTAGAGTGAAATGAATACAGCGAACGAACGAATGAACGACGACGATGATGATGATGACGGTGAGGATCATAATGAAGAAGAAGATGGATGAATGAACAAACCAACAACCAGAGGCTCAGTCAGCTGCCATTGGAAGCCGACAAAAGTTAACTTGAAAGCGAGTCAGGCACATAGACTGGAGAGAAAAACCTTCAAAGTTGCTGGTTTTATTATGGTAATTGCTGACAACAAAAAAAAAACCGAGAGCGGAGGAGGAGCACTTTGTTGGAGATTTTGAAAATTGTATGGAAAATCCGAAAAAATATGTAGCAGAAAAAAAACGCCAATAGAAAGCAGTTATGAAAGCATACAGGCCAGATGTAGTTCGTCTGTCCGTCCGCCTGTATGTCCGCCTGTCTGTCTGCTTCTCTTTTAGGCCTGATATTGTTCCGTCGTGTCTTAGACACTTTGCGGGAGCAATGAACCTACATCCGAAGTAGTTCGAAGTAATATTTATAAAGGAAACTTAATTTACAAATTTCCATAATAATGAAGAAATGTGCATTTTCTGAAGAGTAGTTTATCTTTTTTCTTTACATTTTAAGCAACATTTTAATGACTTAAAGACTTGGACCGATCAAAGGCGGCAACTCTATTACGAAGATTGTTTTCCTCCAGATATATAGTTGGAAACACTTCTTTATTCATGTTGAGACTTGAATGGCATCTTTGGAAATAAAAGAAGAAAAAACTTTTTAGCCAACATAATGTTGAGACCAAAAACAATAAATTATTAAGACATCTCATCAGGCCAATATGTCAAAAACTACCAGTTACCACAAATAGGAATAGCTTTTGCTAAGAAAATCTGAAATATCGACCATAAAATTAGTGATCACAAATTTTGTTCGTTTTTCTAGAAGGATATATAAGCATTTGAAGTTCTGCTAAGGAAATCCAAAAAATTAACCAAAACATTTTGTGATCACCTAATTTTCTCCTTTTCGCTGTAGGTCGCTTATTTAAGGAGATATAACCATTTAAAGTTTGCTAAGGAAATTCAAAATGTTGACCAAAAAATTATTGATCCCAAAATATTTGATGGGGAAATTTGACTATAGTTAGTCATTTGGAATTTTTTGATGACGATTTTTCAGATAATCACAAAATTGGTTATAAGTGACACTCAGTGCGTAAACATTGGGTAGCCTCACTCAAAGACAAATAGAATATAAGAAGACATTCCTTCCTGTAGCGAGTAATTGTCAGTTACGAACGAATAGGAATTTGATTCCAACGAGTGAGGTTTTTCGCGGATTTTCAGACCGTTTTTCCCGAATTTTTTGTAATTATCACAATTAAAAAATTAATAATAATCGATAAGTCCAAAAAAAGTTCTATCAATGTTCGCGGAATACTGTTTTTTCGCGTGTGACATTTCATTCCTATTCGTTCGTAACTGATAGATTTTGACGTTTCGGCCTGAAGGAATGTCTTCTTATATTCTATTTGTCTTTGGCCTCACTTACTTCTATTCAGAAAAAACTGTTATATAGGGTGTTCCATTTCGAGGTTCCCTACTTTTTTAAAGAAAAAACACAGAAAATTCAAATTGAATGGGGAATGTTTATTATTATTTGAAAGAACATTCTTTGGCATTTACTTTTTGAAGATAGATTATGTCTATCAAATGTTGGCCGCGGCTACGTCTCAGATGGTCCATCCGTTGAGTCCAATTTTCGATGACTCGTTCAAGCATTTCGACTGGTGTCTGGCGAATGACACGTGTAACGTTGCTCAGGCGTAAGTCTTTCCATGATGAAATGCCAAACAATACTTAACAAAAATAACATGACAGCATGACACGACTCACACGTGATCTGTCAAAAAAGGCTATTGAAAAAAAGCATCTCTACTTGGATCACCCGTTATAACATTACACTAATTAATCTGTCAATTTGTTGTCAAAACATTGTAAACGTTGTTCAGGCGTAAATCTGAGTTTAGACGATTGCCAGATCGGCAAACATTATCAACCCTGTAAAAGTGATGCAAATATACGGGCAATGTCAGATTGTTAGGCAAAGATGAATTGACAGTTCAGACGATTGCAAGAAAATATTACAATTTCATATATTTACAATAAATTTTGTAAATATTTATATGCAGGATTGCCAATAAAAATACATTATAGACAGTGTTGCAAATAACATGATTTTCTGGCAATGGCGCCGTTGTCACATGCATAAACTTCGAACATATAACAATCAGCAAATTATCTCGCAATGACTTTTCTGCTAACGTTGCAAAACAAAAATTGTATGTTCACACGATTGTAAATTCACAGGGTTGCATTTTTCCGCCATTTTTCTGGCAATGTTGTCCGATCTGCAAATCGTCTGTACTCACCTTAAGTCTTTCCATGATGAAATGCCAAACAATATTTAATAAAAATAACATGACAGCATAACACGACTCACACGTGATCTGTCAAAAAGGGCCATTGAAAAAATTATCTCTACTTGGATCACCCATTATTTATATTTCTCGAAGGGGTTTCGCAAACATATTTAAACCTTTGGAAAGAGCAAACATTTTTCTTTAAAAGGGAACCAATTGCGTGTTAGTCCTTTGAAGTTAGCGGTTCTTTCGGAATGGGTTTCCTTAATAGTAGCAATAAAATTTTATTATTAGGTGTAATCGTAGGACAGCCTCACTACATTAAATGAAACAAATTAAAATCACTGTCCAACGACAGTGATTAGCGACAGTAGATGATGATTTTTGCAGAATAAACGTATGGTCTAGCTCGTCCGAATTTTTTTACAGTGGGTCAAAGTTTTATTTTTTGGTCGAAGGAAGCATTATACTAAATAAAAAAATGTTGTAAGTTAATGTCTAAGAGATTTCTTATTATCAGAGTTATATAGTTTATGAGGAGCATTTTTGTGGAAGATAAGAAATCTCTCAGACATTAACTTACAACATTTTCTTCATTTAGTATATGTAATGCTCCCTTCGACCAAAATATGAATATTTTTCCTCACTGTAATAAAAAAACGCAAACCAGCTGGACCATAAGTTTGTTCTACAAATGATCTACTCAACATGGTCTTTCAGAATTATGTGGTCGCTATTCTGTTCCAATCAAAAAGTGTTAATTTGTTGCACAGTGAATTTAATAAAAAATAAAAATTTAACTTATTTTTTAATATTCGATATATTTTTTACCGCTTCAATGTTTTGTTTATTCATTTTAATCGAAAATTGCTTTATTATTGGACTCTTCATTACTTCTAAGAATCTGAATATTTATTTGACTGAATTTCGGTTTAGACTGCTGGGATTGCATTTATATATTTTTTTTCTATTTTTCACTCTTTTCCCCTTCTAAAAAAAAGTGTGCAACGGTATACATATTTTTGCGATACCCCTTCGCGAAATATAAATATTACAGTTTTTCCTTGATACAAGATTTAAGGAGATATTGTCATTTTAAGATTTGGTAAAGAAAAAATTATATACAATTTTTTTGTCCTTTTCGCTATAGGTCGCTTATTTGAGGAGATATAGCCATTTAAAGTTTTGCTACTGACATCCAAAATTTTCACAACAAAATTACGTTATTTTCGCAGTAGGATGTTTATTTAAGAAGATATAACCATTTGTAGTTTGCTAAGGAAATCCAAGATTTTGGACAAAAAAATAATGATCGTCCTTTTCTCTTTAGAACGCTTATTTATATAACCAAGGAAATGCAAAATGTTGACCAACAAATTAGTGATTACAAAATTTTTGATAGCGAAATTTATATGGACTTTTTTTGATTAGGATTTTTCGGCAGTTTTTTTGGCAATGTAACGTATCGAGTGCAATGACAATAATACGACAATGACAACAAACACAACAAATTCGGGAATTTTTTCTTTATTTCTCAACATAACGTCCATCGACGGACGGATGGACGGACGGACGGATGGACGGACAGACGGACATGGCTAAATCGTCTTAGAATTTTACGACGATTAAGGATATATATACACGGGGCAAAATCGCCTTTTTTGATATGTTTGAATCGAAAGAAAATATATTTGGAACACAAAATTTTAAATATTATATATTTCTGAGCAACTAAATTATATTTGAAAATCAACAAAATTTATTTGTAACTCATATATTAATATATTACAACTAAATATATTTGCAAACTAATTTTCTCAAATAATATATGTGTTTCAATACAAGTCAGATTATTGATTGGGAATTTCTCCAAATATATTATATTTAAAACAAGTTTAAGACTGTCGAATTTTAGTTTTATTTTTTTTTCCTAGATTTTGTGTTATGCTTTATAGATAAAATGTCATAAGCAGGATTAATTTCTGTTTTACAGCACTAATTGTTAATTTATAAATATTAAAACACATTACTTTTTGTCAATTCGTTAATTCAATTTATACGAGTTATAAAGTTCGTAGTTACGAAAGATTATACGATTTAAATTTTAATCGAATTTTACAAACATATTTTTTTTTTTAAAAATTCACTGAAAACCAAAAACTGGCTTTAATAAATTGCCAAAATACTGAAATACAAATTAATCTTTGTTGTCGTGGGAACCATGTTATGGTAACTTATGAACATAACGTGACTACAAGGGAACAATATTATGCTTAATTGTTATTATAACATGTCTAGAAGGAGACCATTTTATTATAATAATAACATAGAATAACAACAATACATATTATAATAGAATTCTATTGTGGTAACTTAGAATTCGATTGTGATGAAGGAAAGGGACGTTGTTGAAGATTTTGCTTCCCATGATTTCGTCTCATCGCTGAAGCGCATTTTGGTTCGTCCCGACTGCTCTTAGTTTGCTAGTCGGTGCCCTTATTCAAAAAATGAGGAGCAAAAACGTTTCACAGAGGCAACCAAAAAGGAGAACTTTAGTACTCGGGTTTCTTTGTTATTCTTCTCATGACTGTTATTGTTGTTGTTGCATATTATTATAAAGGCAGACGCTCTAAGTGTCATCATCATCATTATCAGTGAGTTTCGGTATGAAACAGATACATCATCACCCATCCATTCCTCCATCCATCCACGCAGACAGACGGACGGACGGACGAACGGAACAACAAGAACCACTTCGTTACTCCAGCCATACGAACCTTTTTGAGCAGAACAAAGAGATCACAAAAAAGCGCCGAATAAATGTAAAAAGTAATGAAAATATATAAACATTGCAAAATGTTCATCCGCCCGTTCGTCCGTCTGCCGCTGGGGTGACCAACTGTAGAGACATGTTTAAAAGCTTTATTATAAATGTTAACGAACAAAATTTATAACAACGCCAGAAACTGAACTATAAAAGCCGAATTAAATCACTTTATTACTTTTTATAAAAATTATTGCAATTATAAACGCTGAAAAATACTACATTTTAAAGATTTTGCTCTAAATAATTTCAAATCATTAAAACAAGGACATTTCTTATTTAATATTAAGATACTTTCATGAAAATCAGGTGCATTTTTCTAATTCTAAATATGAATTGTCTTTAGTTAAAAGAGCAGGAAGTCATTGAAGCATAATCTTTAAAACTAAGTTTTTTTCAAACTGTAATCTTTTAAACAAAGACATTTTATATTTAAAATTAAGAAACTTTCCCGAATACTAAGTAAATTTTCTAATTTTTAATTCCAATGGTCCTTATTTTAAGGAGCAGGATGTCTTTGAACAGAATCTTCAAAATAATGGATTTTATCAGAACTTAATTTTTTTAATTAAATATTAGCGGTGCTTGTGAAAAGCAAGGCCTTAATTTTTTACACACACGTTTATGAATAATCGATTGTTGGAGTTCAAAGTCCTATATTTATTTATATACGTTTTTGTTTTTTTTTTTTTAATTTATTTAGTTTTTAGAGAATAGTGCTTTCCTGAAATTGATGGTGCTTCTTTACCGATTTCTCATAAGATGACTCATATCTATATTGTGTTATCATTGTAAATGACAATAATTGCAAAAGTTTTAAAAATCTGGTCACCCTTTGATAACATCAGTGAAGACACTACATACACTTTCCCATAACAGACAGATACCCACATTATTTCGCTTTGACTAATTATGAATTCTAGGAATTTCACAGTTTGATGATAACAAGACCGCAGTAGTCCGAGAGACAGACTAATAGTAGAGTTATGACGCCACAACAAAATAACAACTTTAATATCAACAACAATTATAAACGACCATAACCACACCAAGATCAACACTTTTTGTCTGCCTGTTGCCAACGCCAACAAGGCTGCCATCATCAGCAGCAGCAACAATGCCCTGGTCCATCATCTTTAGATGGCAGACACAGCATATAAACGGCAAAATATCACAGAATGATGTTGTGCTGCATCTCCGTATGTAAGTTATAGTGAGGGTCAAAAGTTTGTCAACACATATGTCTATGGTGGGTTTGGATTTACGAACTATCATTCTAAAGCTTACCTTGAATATCATTTGGAGTTACAACTACAGATTTGTTGTCCACTTACCTGAAAATAAAGAGAAACAAGATTTTATCAAAAAAATTTGAAAATATGTAGAATGTTGAATTATATTAGATCTTATGGCGAATTCGTTTCTGCAAAAAAGTGCAACATTTCCATTGCCCTTTTTCCGGAATCGGCAATTTTGTGTTACTTTTTTGAAATTTGGTAATTTAGTTATTCGAATTTAGCGCAACTAAAATGTCCAAATTACAAAAAAGTGATACAATAGTGCAGTTTTCGGGAAAAGGGCAATGCAAGTGTTGAACTTTTTTGCAGAATAGAATTCGCCATTAGTGTCCTTAACTGGTAACTTTTTGTAGAAAAAATATTTTTGTGAGAAGTACCAGAAGTGTGGAACTACAGAAGATTCCTAGAGGTAGTATACTCGTAGAAGTTATTATAGAATTAATATATCACTACATGTTAACCTGTATGGGCAAGGTACTAGAATGAGCGGACCAATATGGCCCATCTTCGAAAACAAGAAAGGTAAAAATATTACCATCCTTTCGGGAGTTATCGTGCTCAACAGCCAGACGGACAAACAATGGTCTTATAACCTAAAAAATGTCCTAAAACGCATAATTTCGAAAATACTTAGGATTGTAGGTAACTCCATCCGTATGTGGCCCATAAAATGATATGTACATATACGGTATGCTAAGGTATTTCTCTATTTAATAGTCGAAAATAAAGGCCTTTACTCGACCATTGAGGACTACCTACTGTAACATCTTTAAAAAAATTAATAATTATATCTTAAATAAAAAGTTATAATGAACTCAAATACCTCCGGTCATTTTGGACCACCCTGTTTAAATCGCTGTCACCCATGTAGTAATTTTTTGCAAGTTGTCAGTTCTAGAGCTATCTAAAATTTGAGATCTGATTTGTCCTTTCAGAAGTCTCTTATAAAATACAAAGATCAAACTTAGTAAATACGAGGTCTGTTCAATAGAAAAGATGAATTTTAAAATTTCTTGGGCTACGTGCCTTCCATTAGCGTTTTTTATGTTGGCACACTTGTCTCGACCGTATGTTCTTAGTTGACTTGTTTGTGAGAGACATAACAGTTAGACGTGTTTTGCCTGGTGGCGAAGTTCGTTCCAAAATTGCTGAATTTTGAATTTGAATCGTCATCGCTTGTTCGTAATGTTTTGGCCAAAAAGAATACGGTAATCATGCGTCATCCACCGTATTCACCAGATTAGGCCCCCTGGTACTTTGTTCTGTTCCCAAAATTGAAGATACCCATGAAAGCGACGATTGAGGAGATTAAAACCGAATCGCTGAGAAAGCTCAAGGCCATACCAAAAAGTGCAAAACAAAGCTGGCACAATTGTTTTACACCCGTATCTGAGGGGGAATACTTTGAAGGGGACAAAATAGAAATTTATGAATAAATAAATATTTTTGAGAAAAATTAAACTTCACCTTTTCTATTGAACATATCTATTTCCTTTTACAATATTAATATGAATACCCGATATATATAACAATATTGAATTCTAAGACTGCGGTCAGTGTAGCTGTGACCAGATCAATTATCATTGCTTTACTGCTGTTAATAGTTTTTTTTAGAACTAATAGTCTATAAATGTATATGTATACATACTGTCCTCAAAGGAGATGCGAAAACCACAATTCCATGTCCACTCTGAGGTCAAACTGCGTCATAAAATTTCTAATGCCATTTTAAAATATATCGCTCGCGATATGTTCATCATCGAAAGACTTACGCCTGAACAAAGTTTACAAATTATTCAGTTTTATTATCAAAATAATTGTTCGCCAATTGCGCTAAGTCCATTTTTTTTAAATCCAAAAAAACACTTTCCAGTCGACCCACGACCTTGACACCCATGATCAATATTTTAGCTCTCATTAAGAGCTATATTTTTGCCATTGACCGATTCCCGATTCGACGTACCGGAATCATCGGTCCATAAAATGATGCCGGTGAGAACGTAACCGTCAATGGCGACCGTTATCGTGCCATGATAACCGACTATTTGATGCCTGAAATTGAAGCTCGCGATCTCGGCGACATTTGGTTTCAACAAGACGGCGCCACTTCCCACACATCGCATCGATCAATGGATTTATTGAGAGAACACTTCGGTGAGCAGATAATTTCACGTTTTGGGCCGGTCGATTGGCCACCAAGATCGTGTGATATCACACCGTTAGACTTTTTCCTGTGGGGATATGTAAAGTCTAAAGTTTATGCGGACAAACCCGCTTCGATTCAGGCATTGGAGCAAAACATCACGCGTGTCATTCGCCAGTTACCAGTCGAAATGGACTCAACGGTTGGACCATCTGAGACGTAGCCGCGGCCAATATTTGATAGACATAATCTTCAAAAACTAAATGCCAAAAAATGTTCTTTCAATTATAATAAACATTCCCCATTTAATTTGAATTGTCTGTGTTTTTTTCTTTACAAAAGTAGGGAACCTCGAAATTTATCACGCTATATAAACAATATTGAATTCTAAGAAGGCGGTCAGTGTAGCAGTGACCAAATCAATTATCATTACTACACTGCTTTTAATAGTTTTTTTAGAACTAATAGTCTATATATGTATATGTATACATACTTACCTCAAAGAAGATGCGAAAACAACAATTCGATGTCCATCCTGAGGTCAAACTGGAGAGAAAACTGCGTCATAAAATTTCTAAGGCCTTTTCAAAATATATAGCTCACCACTTATTGTGATAATATAACAAACGTTGTCAATTCAGTTTATTCTCAGACTGTGGTCAGTGTAGCAGTGACCAAAGCTAATTTCGCTCCTTCAGTACTTGAAAAGTCCCTTAAGAGCTATGATCCTTCTAATTTTTGTGTACGAGTTTATACTTCTCTTTCTAGGTCAAAGCGATATTTTCAACATTTGTAGCCCTCATAATTTCCTTTAATTTAAATGGTTTCCCGGCTTTATCTAGCTATTCTTTGATTCAAAAGCAAAAAATGATTCAAAGCCATCACACGCTGCACGAAAGTGGCTCTGCGGTATTTTGGCCCATTCCCGGCGAAGCGCCGTCTTGAGATGATCGATACTTTGGTATTTTTTAGTGCGAACCTTACTCTCTAAAATGCGCCAGGCGCAAAAGTCCAACGGATTGAGATCCGGAGATCTTGGTGGCCATTGTGCGGTAGAAATGAAGCGAGGAACCTCCTTTTTAAGCCATTCTTGGTTGACGCGTTCTGAGTGCGATGGTGCTGAGTCCTGTTGGAATGTCCATGGTCTGCGGCCGAAATGTTTGTCCGCCCAGGGCTTCAATACTGTCTTTAAGACATTTTCCCGATAATATTCGGCATTTATTTTGACCCCATGGTCGATGAATACGAGCGGGGAGCGACCATCGGCCGTTACGGCGGCCCACACAATTACCATCGGCGGCGCTTGAGTTCTGGTGGCCAATCGAAGGTTTAAATTTTCAGCTGACCTCTTTGGCAAGTAAACCCGATCATTTTGTTTGTTCACAAACTGCTCAATTTGGAATGGCTTCTCGTCGGAGAAAACCAAATTCGGTAACTGGCCACTTTCGTGCAAGCGAAGCAACACCTTGGCTCTTTCCAGTCTAACTTTTTTTGTGCATCGGTGAGCTCTTGCACTTTTTGGAACTTCAATGGCTTTAGTCCAAGTTAATTTTTTAATATGTGTTGTATTCGTTCTCGCGATATGTTCAGCTCACGTGCAATTTTTCTACCACTGCGGCGTGGATTTCGATCAAATCTGGCCTTCACTTTTCGGATTTTTCTGATGTTGTTACCGTTGTCGGACATTTCTGGTGTTGTTACCGTTTTTTTCGTCCACTTTTTGGACGCGATGCAACACTGCCAGTATCACGGTAACGAGCAATGGTAGGAGAAACAAAAGATTTATTCACATTTAAATGCTGGAGGGCTCTAACGATAGCCACTTGTGTTTTTCCACCCAAATATAGATCAAAATGCTATTGTAAGCTTGTAAAGAATAAAATGAACTGTCAGTGAAATAAATCTGTCAGCTATCAGACTAGCGGTTTAGAAATGATACCAACCTAAAGTTGGTTGCGATACATATCAGCCACCCTGTATACTAGAGGCGATAAATGCCCCTCTATCTTTCTACTGAAGTCAATCACTAAGATATTCCTCCTCTTTGTAGGACTCGAGCAATGAGGTTTTCCTATATGCGATATAGGTTTTCGTCTATACTAGAGTCTAAGTTATCCTCCATCAAAGTATTACTATCTTCACATCCAAATGATTAAAAGTGATGCGCTTATTTTTTGACAATCGTCATTATGTTATGTTGTTTACAAGCCTACAGAAGCATATCCTTTTATGTCGACATTAAAAAGTTTTCAAATTGGAATTCAAACGCAAGAGTGTTATTGAGTTGTGTTTGGTTGGAAAAAATGAGTTACGACATTTACGTGAGAAGAAAGTATCTGAGTACCGGACCATGTCACTGGTAGCATTAAAAACCACATTGAGGTACAGATCCAAAATAGCAACATCTCCAGAAATCGTTGGAAACGCTAGAATGCTTGGCATGGGACACAAAGAACTACGATTGAATCAGTGATGGTTTGCGCCGCGGTAACTGCCACAGGACGTTTACCGCTCGTTTTCATTGAAATGAAAGGAAGATCAGGAAATATACCGTGAAAAGGATTTCAACTATGTTTTGTTAACTTGACCGCATAAACAATTTGGTAGAAACCATTGGACGTTGAAACAAGGCTCGTAACCATTTCCATAAATCCTATGAATCACAAACGTTTTTTACAAGAAAAAGTTCCCAGCATCATCTATTGAGAACAATGGCCACCCTATTCACCGGACTTAAACCCAATAAATTTTTCAAAAAGGTCCCTTATGGAGGCCTAAGGTCTTCCTTTGTCCTAGAGTCCAAAAAGTGGAAAATATGTTCTCAGTGTATTTTTGAAAGTAGATCAAAAGCTATTCCTCAATAATATCTTCCCTTTGTATTGCAAAGTAGAAATACTACGACCGATTGAATTGTGACCAACTCATCAATTTTACTTCGAACTTAAAAATTGTTATCTGCAGAGCCTGTAACGCTGAAAATAGTGTCTGGAATGTTTTTTGTTCGCCTCTTGCATATTTAATAAAGTGTAACAATAGTGAGAAATGTGTTGACTCATTATTGATACTAACTGTATGCGTCAGTCTGATTGTCTTCGCTGACTCTTCGCACACTGAGTGTTGCAAAAGTTTCTGCTTAAAATACCGGCAGACAGACTAGTGTCTGTCCGTCTATCCGAAAAAATACATTGTAATGTTAAACCAATTGTAGTGAAAAAGTTGGGAGCAAAACAACAGCAAAGAAGCAAAAAAAAAAACAGCACAACAAACTTTTCGAAACAAATGATAAAACAAAACGTAAAGCAGACATTACAACAACAACTACAGCGACAATGAAAAATCATAAAATATTATAATGAAAAGCAAAAAAAAAATATTTATGAAAAACAACTCATAAAAATATTACAAATTGCCATATACTTTCATAGTCCCAAACAGAGCCGCCGTCGTCGCCACCGCTGTCATCGTCTGGAGTAGCATAACACAGTCGTCGTACCAAACCGCCAATGTAAAGCCCAAACGTAAGCCCGACCGTTGTGTGTGCCCCGTTTGACTGATTTTTGTTGGTTGGCTCGACTGTCTGCCACCTAGAGCTTGAATAGCAGGAAATCCGTTGTAAAACGTAAAGCAAAATACAAAAACTACAACACCAGCAGCAGCGGCAACACCGAACAACGATGACAACGGCTCAATGGAAAAACAGTCCAAAATCGTATTAAAAATTGAAATAATATCGCCTCATCGCCACTTTACTCCTCTCCCTCCTACTCCCCTTTCAGCAACCTTCCGCAAAAACGCGAAGAAGGAAAATGCAAAAGTTGTGCAAGTGTTTCATTCATGCATTTAATTAAATTATGTACATTTTTCACAAAAAAGTCATTTTCCCATTTCATTCCTGGAGCATCGTTATTCTGTAACCTTTGACATTTATCTCGTTTTCTCTTCATATCCTTAGATGTATATTTTTTTTTGCAATATGCTGCTGAATGGAGGCAAACAAAAAAGAAAAAAAAATGGGAACGGGAAAAATGTTCAACGTATTATATTCGTATTTTTCATTACCACTGCCTACGGGTTAGGCAAAATCATTCCTTTCACAACGTACAGTGGCTCAAGGTAGGAAAAACTAAAAAATTCAAAGAAAGGTGTGTGAAATCACAAAAATATTCTTAAAGAAAGCGGATTCATTGCATTAATTACATTAAATAAGCTTATTGTAGGAAGAGCGATTTCCTTGGGACAACCGACGTTTACAACCGATTTTTTGTTATTCACAGAATCACAATTATTTAGTGATTGGCTGTAGGATTTGCTTTTAGAAACCTTATTATTTTGCATATAAATGTTAATGATTTCTCTGACTTATGTACTGATGGCTTCAAATTCAATGACATGATTGGCCTTGAGGACTACTCGAAAGACCTAGTAGGTCTATTTATAACTCGTGGGATGTCTGGTAATTGGCAGAATGATTAAAATGTAACGTTCTGACAAAGGCAACCCGACAGACAGGCTGCCACTAAATCACTATAATATGTATTCCAGAATTCAAGAATAACTCTCAATTGCCGCAGATCTCTTAGCAGTTAAAAATCCACCTGATATGGGTGTCGGGCCAAAGGGACTTTCCAGCAAATGAGCTTTAGAGGCTTCGAATTGCCTTACATACTCCAGGGGAACTGTAATATGTGGGAATGCATCTAGCAATATGTAGGCTCTACTTGAGAAAGAGTGCTCTTATGACAACAAACGGCAGATGATCACTAGTCAGTACTTGTGAACAGTTCAATCTTATGTGGCCCTGCATAAGATCGAAACGTACAAATGCTCTGCACTCGTTACAGCGAAGAACGTGTCACTTATCGTGTATGTATTGACGATCTTATTGGATGACACGCAGTGTCATCGGAGAAATTACTTTTACAGGAGCTTCGGAAATAAAGATGAGAAGGAATCAATAGAACATTTCGCACTACAAAGCGACAGGCTACCATAATCTCACATTTCTTTTTTGGTGAATTGCCAAACATTTGGGCTTTTTAAAGCTATCGGGTAGGTTCAACGTGAGGAACTGGGAAAATCTCACATTTCTATACCCTACACCACACTGTGGTACAGGGTATTATGACTTTGTGCATTTGTTTGTAACACCCAAAAGGAGAAGAGATAGATCCATTGTTTATTATACCGATCGTCTGTCCGTCTGTCTGTCTGTCTGTAGATGTATTCTTGTAATCAAAGTACAGGTCGCAATTATGGCCCCTTGACGAAACTTTACACATATCTGTTTTTTGGCCCAAGGCCGATCCCTATTTAATTTGGTTAAAATCGGTTCAGATTTGGATATAGCCCCCATATATATGTTAGCCCCGATTTGACATGTAAGCGCTGTAAAAACTTTATTTTATATCCGATCAGTATGAAATTCAGCAGAAAGAGGTCTCTTATTATATGAATGAACACTGTTAAATTTGGAAGAAATCGGTTCAGATTTAGATATAGCCCCCATATATACGTTACCCCCGATTTCACATGTAAGCGCCGTAAAAAAATTATTTTATAACAGATCAGTGTAAAATTCGGCAGAAAGAGGTTTCTTATTACATGAAGGAATACTGCCAAATTCGGAGAAAATCGGTTCAGATTTAGATATAGCCCCCATATATGTATATGTTACCCCCGATTTTACATGTAAGCGCTGTAAAAAGTGTATTTTTAATCCGATCAGTACGAAATTCGGCAGAAAGAGGTTTCTTATTACATGAATTCATACTGCAAAATTCGGAGAAAATAGGTTCAGAATTAGATAGAATTTTGTAACCGAGAAATTCGACAGAAGGAGGTCTTTTTACATGAATAAGTATTCAATGAAGATTTATATTAAAGCTCCATATATATGTATGCAGAAAGAGGTTTCTTATTACATGAAGGAATACTGCCAAATTTGGAGAAAATCGGTTCAGATTTAGATATAGCTCCCCCGATTTGACATGTAAGCGCTGTAGAGACTGTATTTTATATCCGATCAGTACGAATTTCGACAGAAAGAGGTTTCTATTTTACATGAATGAGTATTCAGAGAAAATCGATTCAGATTTATATATAACCTCCATATATATGTTCCTCCTGATTTGGTATCAATGCGAAGTTGTACTTTTCTTTCGATCATTAATATTTTCCGGAAAGATGTTTCTCAATTTAGGAACGAATATTGCTTAATTTAGCGATTATCGGCTCAGAATTAGATAATATGTTCCTGCCTATTTACCAATTATTCCAGATTATTTTCGCAATGACCTTTATCGCATTGTAAGGGAGGTGTAGGGTATTATGTAGTCGGCCCCGCCCGACTTTCTGCCTTTCCTTACTGGTTTCTTATCACAATAACTACACAATATAATCAAATATACAAGCTATCACATTCACCTAACCTACCAATGCTTTTTCATACTTAATTGATTTTGGTGACAAATTTAAGGCATAAGGAGGTGACCAGGAGCATTAGATACTTTAAAACAAATAGTTGTTACTACTATCGCTCACAACTGAACCAAATCTACTATGAATAATTCAATCTGCCATCTCTTTAAGAGAACATAAATCAGTTCGTAGAAGATCATACTAGTTATCTACTATAGAGTATATGACACAAATGGTCGTGTACAAAAAAAAAATAGAGGATCAAACTGGTTGATTACTATAGAGGTCGTCTACAATAAAGAAGATGGTTCAACTGGCTTTCTACTACAGACTAGATGACCCAAATGGTTATCTACAATAAAGTAACTGATTCAACAATAGAGTAGAGACTACGATAGTACTATTGAGTGGTCATATACAATAAAGTAGATGATCCAACTAAGTGTCTTCTATAGAGTAGAAGACCCAAATGATCGTATACAATAAAGTCGATGATACAACTGGCTGTCTACTATAGAGTAGATAACCCAAACGGTGGTATTCTATAAAGTAGATGATCCAACTGGTGGTCTACTATAGGGTGGATGACCCAAAATGGTCGTCTACAATAATGTACTCTACTATAGAGTAGATGCCCAAATTGTCGTCTACAATAAAGTAGAAGATCCATCTAGTTTTCTATTATAGAGTATATGACCCAAATGGGCATCTACAATAAAGTAGATGATCCAACTGGTTGTCTATTTAGAACAAATGTCTCAACTGGTAAATTTGATGATCCAAATAGTTGTCAACTATAGCTACGATGTCCCAAATGGTCGTATACAATAAAGTATATGATACAACTGCTTGTCTACTATAGAGTAGATGCCCAAATAGTCGTAAAGTAGAAGATCATACTAGTTGTCTATTATAGAGTATGTATATGACCTAAATGGGCGTCTACGATAAAGAAGCTGATCCAACTAGTTATCTATTACATAGTATTTGACCCAAAAGGGCATCTACAATAAAGTAGATGATTCAACTGGTTGTCTATTTAGAATAGATGTCTCATATGGTAAATTAGATGATCCAACTAGTTATCTACTATAGCTAAGATGTCCCAAATGGTTGTCTACAATAAAGTATATGATACAACTTGTTGTCTACTATAGAATAAAAGACTCATGACTACATCATTCTACCAATCATCATCATTCGTGTTTCAATGATGGTGATCATTCAAAATGGTTGTCTACATTAAAGTGAAGGATACAAATGGCTATCTACTATAGATTGCAATGGTAATTTAGATGATGTAACTATTTATATATTATAGATTAGATGGCCCAAATTGTCGTCTATAATAAAGGAGATGATCGAGATGGTTGTCTACTATAGAGTATATGACCCAAATGGTCGTCTACAATAAAGTAGATGGTCGTCTAAACAAAGTAGATGATCTAACTGTAGAGTACCAAAATGATCCAGATTAAATGGCCCAAATTGTCGTCTACAATAAGGGAGATGATTGAAATGGTTGTCTACTATAGAGTATGTGACCCAAACGATCGTCTACAATAAAGTAGATGGTTCTCTGCAATAAAGTAGATGATCCAACTGGTTGTCCACTATAAAATAGATGACCCTAGTGGTCGCCTATTTTAAAGTATACGATCCAACTGTTTGTCTACTACAGAGTATACATATGATCCAAATGGTGGTATACGATAAAGTATGTGATCCAACAGGTTGTCCACTACAATGGTCTAATAGCAGATGACTAAAATAGTAAATTAGATGATCCAACTGCTTATCTACTATAGATTAGAGGACCAAAATGGTCGTCTACAACAAAATAGTTGATTCAAATATAGAGTATATGACCCAAGAGTAGAAAATGATCCAACTGACCCAAATTGTCGCCTACAATAAATTATATGATCCAACTGGTTGTCTTCTATGGAGTAGATGACCCAAATTGTCGTATACAATAAAGTGTATGATCCAACAGGTTGTCTACTAAAGAGTGGATGACCAAAATAGTCTTCTACAATAAATTAGACAATCCATCTTGTTGTCTACCAAGAACAGATGACTCAAATAGTTATTTAGATGATTCAACTGGTTATTTACTATAGATTAGATAACCAAAACAGTCGTATACAACAAAGTAGATGATCTAACTATAGAGTGTAAGACCCAAACGGCCGTCTAAAATAAACCAGAAGATAAAAATGATTGTCTGCTATAGAGTATATGACCAAAATGGTCGTCTACAATAAAGTAGATGATTCAACGGGTTGTCTCCTAAGAGAAGATAACTGAAATGATAAATTAGATGTTCCAACTGGTTATCTACTATAGATAAGATGACACAAATGGTCGTCTACAATAAAGTAGATTATGCAACTGGTTGTCTACTATAGAGTAGATGACACAAATTGTAATTTAGCTTACCTAACATGTCGTCCATTATAGATGAGGTGACCCAAAAGTATATTTAGCACAGAATATGTAGATTATAATCAAACTATTTATCTGCTATAGATTAGAAAAAACCCAAACGGTCGTCTACAAAAAAATTAGCTTACCCAACAGGTCCTCCATTATAGATGAGATGACCCAAGATTTCATTTAGCACAGAATATGTAACACAATTATCTCCATACTGTCCAACCCAACTGAATATACTATGGATTAGATCATCTCTGACAGAGTAGAACAACTAAATTCGTACTATAGAGTAGATTAGTTAACTGGTCATCCGAAACAGTTTCGTCCACTGTAGAGTGGCTACTATAGACTAATTTATACAACCGATTGTTAGTATCTATTCAACACAGCTTGATTGGTTGGAAACCGACTTTGGAACTAATTTAGCAATATTTGAACTAGGGATGTAACGAATATTCGCATTCGCGAATTACTCGCATCATTTTAACATACGCTTTCGCATTCGCTTTCGCAAAAACCATCTTTGGATTATTCGCTTTCGCAAAAATATATTTCAGTATTCGCTTCCATTTTTCAATATTCGCTTTCGCTAAAGTCACTTTCGTTACATCCCTAATTTGGACTAAGAATTCGTGGCAGTTCTGGGTAACTCTTTAAAATTTTCCACCTCTGACATGCACAATTTGACAGAAAGTGTCTATTGAGTAAATATGCTACTATTAAGATGATATGCTACAAGGGTGGTTTCAATATTAGCCGACCTATTTCTCAACATAATCTCCTTTTAGCTCGATACACTTTTTCCAGCGATTTTCAATACCTTCGATACCCTGTTTATAGTAAGAAATGTCTACATAGCTCCTGGAAATAGCCATCGACCGCAACCTCTTCATCGCTGACAAATATTTTTCCGCCAAGTAATTTTTTCATGTTTGGAAACAAAAAACATTCCAAGGGAACTACATCTGGCGAATAAGATGCATGATGAAGCATTTCGAACTTTAATTTATTGATTTTGGCCACCGCAATAGGGGGTGTGTGAACTGATGCATTGTCTTGATTGTGAGCAAACGCGGCACAAATCTTGCGCACATCAAATTGTCCGTCAATATGCGATGTATTGTACTTTTTGAAATGCCTATGACTTCAGCTAGCTCACGAACCTTCAACCTACCGGTCATCCAATACCATTTTGTGAATTTTTGTAACCATTTCTGGCGTGGACACCTTAATTGGTCGACCACTACGATGTTTGTCTTGGCAACTCCTGCTTAAATTCTGACACCCAATATTTTATAGTTGTAATTATTTATTGGACTGGAATCTTTCTAATGAAAGTATTGTATTACATATCGGTGACCAATTTTTTCCATCTTTACAAATTCACTGAGATAGTTCACTTTGGAGTGTTCAAAAAAACTATTGATCACAACTTCATTGGTTGGAAACCAACTATCAATGTCATTTGATTTTGGAGCTCGGGTTAATTCTGGGTGGCTCTTCAACTTTTCCACCTCTGATATGAATAATTTTAAAGCAAGTGTCTATAAATATTGCTTGTAAATATTGCTCAAAAGTTGCAGAATTGTTCAAAAAGAATACAATTTTCCAATGGCTATGAATTTGGACACCTTTTTAAGTTATCTTTTTATCGGATGGTCTGAGTTGAACAAAAAAAAGCGTCGAAAGATGTAATGAGTGTTCCGTAGAAGATGTCGCAAAGCGTCGAGTCTTCAACAACTTTGAGCCCCTGTGTACCTCCAACCATCCGTCCGTCCACCTGTTCGTCGTTCAGTCTGCCTGCTTACTCTACGTTGGTGTATTTTTTATTGATTTTTTCCCAGCGTTCCTTTTTCTACTATTCCACTCGTATGTGTACGTTTAGGATCCACATTTGCTCCTCTCCAGACTTTAGGATATGACTCGGGTCTTTTTTCCCACTTCTCATCATTTCCATATAAATTGAAGTTTTACGTACCCCGTCGATGTGTTGTAAACAGCGTCGAAATGCCGGTTGTTGTGTTGGGGCTGATTGTGTCTGGAGAGTATTTACTTCAGAAAAATAAAAAAGGCAACTATTTGGTGAAAACATATATTTTTATATGTATTTGTGTACATACGGAGTTTACGTAGTTATTTACACATGAATATAAGTATGTAAGAGTACGTACTCGTATGTATGTTGATATGTGATTTTCCATTTAATAACAATCTGAGTTGTAAAGTACACACTACGACTCACCACTACTCGTACGTACCAACTTACTTACGAGAGTTTTATATTCATACGTATGAATCTAAATTTGAATTTGAATACAAAATAAATGTTCACTTGTTTGGATGTTTGTCTTTCCGCACATTTAGTTCCGAGATTTTATTTGAAGTTATTTAACAGTGAAATAAAATAAATAACTTTAAATAGAAGTCTTTAAGCCAGTCGGTAATACTTATAGTTAGTTGAAGTGTTAAATAACACCAGCGTTGTGGTCACTCAGCTTTACGCAAAATGCGTTATATTTATATTTATATTATGGCAATATCTTTTATTTAAATTAGACAATGGTATGAGAAAATACGAAAAAATCACGTACATTAAATTCTTTTAAGATTCACGGAAATTAAAACAAAATAACAACGCAAAGTTTTGCCATTTCAATTTGATGTTTTGAAGACGATTGATTACATATCATTAATATGGATTTATTAATTACAAGATAAATTATAAAATGTAATTAAATCCAGATTGATTGGTATTTGTGTATTAGGATATTACTTTTCAACAAAATCCAAAGTCAAAAGTGTATGCAGTATTTTTTATAACCACCATCAACAAAATGTAAAATCTTATTACCTTTTTTTTGAAACAAATTTACATATTCCTGGATTTGCACGATATATGCCTTACAGAGAAACTAGTGATAACATGAAAATCCGTATTCAATTACGAAATTTATTACGTTAATTAAAATTTATTATATTTTGTAACTCACTAAATTCTGTGTCATTTTCTCGACTTGATAGCGATGAAAGTGCTTTTAATATGTTTATTATAGAAGATTCGGACAAATTCGGTATTTCTTTACATTTGTATCCTGTGTGGGGAGGTCGAGAATGAGTTGACCAATAGGCTCCAACTACGAAAAACAACTCCTATTCATGAGTATATAATTTATGGACCCACCTATTTTTATTCGAGAGATTCCAGCGTTTTAATCAATTTTCTCGTTTTTATTTAATTAATATTAACTCAATAACAGAGCTCTGTTAACGAGAAAACTTTTGTGTCTTTGCTAGTTAAATTCGAATTTATCTTCACACACATGGCAAAGTGCTATTATTTCATTGTGTTTGATCGATAGCCGAAAATTGAGTCTTTGGGTGCAATTCTCATTTGCTCGTGTGAGTCGTCCCGTGATAGGATTTGAGAGTTTGGTTATCGAATCATCATTTTTGAAAAGCCGGCAATGTAGATTTCTTATGAAGGGGGTCACGCCCCAGAAATCATGATATAATCTGTGATCACGCAATGAAATAACGGGTGACCAAGTAGAGATACTTTTTTCAATAGCTTTTTTTTAACAGATCACGTGTGATTCGTGTCATGTTTGGCATTTCATCATGGAAAGACCTACGCCTGAACAACGTTTACAAATCGTTCAACTTTATTACGATAATTCACGTTCTGTGAGGAATGTGTTTCGTGCTTCGCTCAACTTATGGTCAACATAATCGAGTCATCGAAAATTGGACTCAACGGATGGACCACCTGAGACGTAGCCGCGGCCAACATTTGATAGACATAATCTTCAAAAAATAAATGCCAAAGAATGTTCTTTCAAATGATAATAAACATTCCCCATTCAATTTTAATTTTCTGCGTCTTTTCTTTAAAAAAGTAGGGAACCTCGAAATGGATCAATACTTGCTTTCTATCACTCTATAAAAGCAGGATGGTCTTGAGCCGAGAGAGTATTTCAGTTTTTCGAAATTTTACATCCAGAAAATGTTAAATTTTTCAACGACCAGGGCTTCCGTATTGTACTGTTTTACAAATTCTGTTTTTTCTCATCCTTAAGATTTGGCATATAATTACAAAAAAGATCTCCTTCCTTGTAATATAATGCAGCGTAAATTCGACAATGAAAGAAACTATAGGTACTGCAAGTAAATCTTACATTGTGAAATATATTGAACATTTTGGTAGCACATTTTTATAGATTTTAAGAATGAATATCAATATACAGATTTCTGACTTGAATATCACTCACTTTAGTGGATAAGGGTACACATATATCGTTTTCTAGGGTCCAATGGGTTATATTGGTCCGCTCCTTCAAGTGCCACTCTAACTTAGGGTTAGAATTTAGTGAAACATTTATTTTCTAATAATTTCTATACTAATCCTCTGTAATTCCACATAGTAAAAGTTATCTTTCGCTATTGCCTCGAGAAAAATGGGCCTGTAGACAGTATAGTACGAGTTCGTTATTATACTCGTGCCCTCACTTTAGTGGATGAGGGTACACATGTAGCATTTGCTAGGGACCAAAAGTGTAATATGTATATTGAAAGAGTGACTTAAGACCCTAAGTATGTTCGACGGAAATCAGTTTTAAGTCATTTGAGCAATGTCCGTCCGTCTGACTGGTGCGCAGGATAACTCTCGAAATGAGAAACGGTCCGAGAACATAGGACACATCAACAACGAAGTGGGCTTTAGTATCTTTGCTCAGGAACTTGAGCTATCCCTTGCAAAAAAAACTGTTGGATCACTGTAATGTTTACCAGTCAGAAATCTTAGCTATTAAAGAAGTAGCAGAGTGGGTGGAAATTAATGATCTGATAAACGATCAATATTTCACCGACAGTCAGGCTGCTATCAAGTCCGTGGAAACTATATTTCTGAATTAAAAAAACTGCCCGAGTATCGCAGATCTCTAAACGAGATGAAGACCTGCAAACTCTTCTTAAGAGATAGTGCCCTAATGGCAGCAAATGGCAGGTGGGGAACGACAAGTCAGGAACTACATACATTCCATTTCAAACACGTTTGAAAATTTTTATATATACAATTTTTGTTTTTAGCGGCATTTAGTAAGCATCTTTCGTCATTACATCCGGTTCAGTTTTGTATGGTTTTTCATCCAGGAAAGATCTTTTCGGCCTCTTACTGATATTCCTTCAACTTTGCCTTTCATAATTATTTGCAGAAATTTGTACTTATACTTTGTACTTATTATTTCTCACTAAAGGTCCCAGATATGAAATTTTTCTGTCATTTCGTATTTGCTGTAGTTGCAATTTTCTTAGCACTTCATTATTTGACACTCTATCTGTAGTATTTTAAATAATCTTCGGTGTATTCATATTTCAAAGGATTCCAACTTCTTTTCGTCAATCGCCTTGATTGTCCATACTTCTGCAGCATATTAAAGAACGGACCACACATAACATTTGACGAATCGTATCATTGTTTGTAAGCCGATATCATGGCTTGTCAGTTTTTTGTGGTATTTAAAGAAAGCTTCTCTTGCCATTTCTATGCGACAACATATCTCTTTTGGTATATCCCATTGTTCGTTTATTATAACTCCTAGATATATGAAGATTGTCACTTTTTCAATATTATTTTTTTTATCTTTAACGTGGTGCTGATGTCTTCATTCTTCCTGCTGAATATCGTGTACTTAGTCTTTTTTGTTTTAATTCTTAGTCCATATGATTCACTTACGTTTGTAAGTTTCTGCAGGCCGACAATACTGATTGCCAGTATTGTCGTATCATCCGCATATCGAATGTTGTTAACAAGCGGTCCATTTATTTTTATGTCTCCCCAAATATTTTCTGGAAGGATATGTTGAATAGCAGAAATGAAAGTATACACACTTGTCTAACGCCTCTTGAGATGGTTCTTTCTTCAGTGAGTTCTCCTTCAACTTCAATGCATGCCAACTGATTCCAATACAAATTTGTTATACATAGAATTTCCTTTCTTCTATTTAAATGTCTGTCATAATCTCCAAAAGTTTGTTGTGTGGTATAGTACCAAAGGCTTTTACGTAGTCAATTAATTGAACACAGAAAAACGTCTTTTTGTACATATCTGAATTTCTGTACCAGTATATGTACGCTAAGTAACGCTTCTCGGGTTCCCATTCCTTATTTGAAACCAAACTGTGAGGATCCCATAAATGCTTTACATTTAGGATATATTCTTTTATGAATAAATCGTAGGCATATTGTCAATACGTGACTCATTATACTTCTAAGTCTGTTGTCTTCACATTGTCCCACGTTATTCTTTTTGGTAAAGGGTATTTCCCAGTGCCATAGATATAATTGAAGAGGTTCACTAGAAGCACCATGTTTTCATCTTCTATTAATTTTAATATTTCCGAGGGTATTTCGTCGGGACCTGTTGCTTTTTTGTCTTTTAACATATTAATAGCACACTCCATTTCGCTTCTGCTTATTGATTCTCCGGTCAAATTATATTGAGTATCATTGTAGATCGTTCTGTCTTCACCCTTGAATAACTTTGATAGGTTATTTCGAATACTGACTTCTTATTCTGGTCAAACAAGACTGTCCTTGATGTTTTTTATTAATACCTTAGTCGGTGTACCCGACTGAAACTTTCTTACTTGTTTTCTCGATATTCGGCCACAAAGTTTACTGGGAAATCAAAGAGGTGACTTGCTGTAGTGGTGATTTCGAAATGGAATAAAAAGGGAAAGGAAGAATTATTTCTCTCATAACAGTTGTCCATGCTTCTCACCCCTTTACCCCTGACAAATTGCAATCACATCTAACCATATGTCAAACGTCATACAAATCGTCAACATTTTTGATGGTGTCTTCGAGAAAAATATTCCTCGCGAAAAATTATTATGAGTCCCCTTTCAATATATTTATGAAAAATCAACAGGTATCGTATTTTAATAGGTTCTGTCAGTTAGCTTTGTATTTTCCATACAATCTAACAGAAAAATTAATTACAAAAATTGAATTCAAAAACTTACATATGTATATCAATAAATATTTTCTGCTTTAAGTAGAAAAATACACAAATTATGCTATAACACGAAATCTGCTTATTTCTCATAATAGCGTTGAGAAAGGACTCATAGTTTTTTTTTGCGAGGAATATTTTTCTCAAAGACGGCAACTTAAAATATCGACGATATTTATGACTTTTGACATATGATGATATTTGAATTCAATTTTTTAATGATAAGGGGAGGGAAGCGGCGACGTGTGTTTAGAGAAAAATAATTCTCAAAGAGTGATCTTTACTTCATTCTTTGGACTGAAGAGTGAATTACGAAGTCTTCAACTTCAAAATCACCAGTAAGGAACCAACCTTTAAGATTTCCTAGCAAACTTTGTGGTCGAATACTGCGAAAACAGGAGCCAACTTAGAAAAACGCCTAATACCGCTGGATTCAGCATTGCCGAAATTGGTCTATCCATAGGGTATACTTTCTGTTACATTTTTTGACTACCAAAGAGTAATCTATAGTTTTCATTATTTCTTATTTTTCATGATAGGTCAAAATTCATAATACACTAAAAAATTTAATGGTTAGAGGAGCTAATGGTGATTTCGATTCTGAAAAAAATATGTGTCTTTGACGCAAAAATTCTGAAAAATATTTTCCCATTTTAGGTGCAACTGAAAACTTAACTCGAATTAAACTTAGTTCTTATTTCAAGTTCCAGTTTTTGGGAAAAGGGCAACGAAAGTGTTGAACTTTTGTTTGCACAAACGAAATCGCCGTAGCTTTTATACCCTCCACCATAGGATGAGAGGTAAAGGGTGGTTAAATTGTAAGGGCCGATGTTGAATGTGAACCACACCCAAACGTCAAGTTTTTTTCTGCATTTGGTTTGACATTTCTCAAGTTCAGACTAACTCATTTGAACCATGAAAAGATACACAATCGAGCAACGCGTTAAAGTTTTTTAAGCTTTTTACGAAAATGGGAAATCGACCAAATGTGTCCACAATCGGGAGAATTGTGCGCGAATTTCAGCAAACCGGGTTGGTAGGAGATGTGAAAACACCGGTGAATGCTCGCCCAGTTCGTTTGGTGCGGCTTATGGGCTGGCGACGTCATCGGGCCATACTTCTTCGAAATGAGGCCGGTCAGTAAGTTACTGTGAATGGAGTTCGCTATCGTGAGAGGATAACGAACTTTTTATTTCCCGAATTGGAAGATATGGATGTGGACAATATGTGGTTTCAACAGGACGGTGCCACTTGCCAAACAGCTAACGAAACAATGGCTCTTTTGCGCAACAAATTCAATGGCCGTGTTATCTCACGTCGTGGCGATGTCAATTGGCCGCCAAGATCATGTGATTTGACACCGTAGGACTTCTTTCTTTGGGGTTATTTGAAAGAGAAGGTGTACGTCAGCAACAATTCAAGAGCTAAAGGATGAGACAATTCGGCACATTAACGGCATAGAACCTCAATTATGCCTCAGCGTCATCGAAAATGTGGACCATCGGATGGAGGTGTGCCGCCGAGGTCGCGGCGGCCATTTGGCCGATATTTTGTTCCATACATAATTGAACCATACCAATATTGTCATAATAAAAATAAATGACAATAATTTCCCGTTTTAGTCAAAATCAACATCGGCCCTTAAAATTTAACCACCCTTTTTATTAATTTTGTCACTCCTTTTGTAACACCTCTAAATATCTCCCTGAGATCCATAAAGTATATATCTTTATATTAGAAAAAGAACGTAGCAACTCAAGATCAGATATTCCGCCTATGGACGATTTGTTAGCCTTTAGAAAATTAACCTGACAAACGAATGGGACAGAATCAATTTCTAAGTTTGTAAAATATAGATGCCTACCCCATAAATCTAAAATATCTATCAATAATCATCACATTTTGAAAAGCAGAACATTTTTAAACATTTTTTTCTAAATGAGCGACATATTCTTAATCGTTTTAAAATTCTAAAAGGATTTAGCCATGTCCGTCCTTTCGGCTGTTGTAATCTCGCTACTATCTATAATACTTGAACTAGGTGGCTGAAATTTGGTATACTCGTAGAAACTTCTTATAGCTGCAGGTATCTTGGGATTGAAAATGTGTCATATATGATAAATGCGACCAATCCCGCAAGGTGCAGCATATTGAAAAACATGGCCAACGGCCATCGGTTTGAGGCCCGTTTGCAGGTGTACAACAACCATCCGGTGCATGGTAGCAATATTTGGTACGGCTTCAGCGCTGGTTTCAATGAGGCGACGGTCGAATTATAGTGTTCCGTTGAGATGAGAACCACTGTTTTTCTCTTTTCTACGAGTTCTTTTTTAGCAAAGTGCGACATTGTTGTGGTAACCGAATAATGTGCTGAACACCTTAATTTTAGGGTCCAACATCTCATTCGGTATGCAGGCCTTGTTTTTTCTTATGGTTCCTACATAAGCCAACCGTTTTGTCATCAAAACCGTGGCCAAATCATATGATGAAAAAAAGTTGTCTGCATATATTGTTCGACCAGAACCACCATACTTTTCCTCCAATTTGAAAACAAATGTTCACGATTTAAATATGGAGATCGGATTTCGCATAGTGCCTGTAATCTTCCAGTTCCTCAGCATCTTCATATAGACTCTCCGCTTCAATAGAAATGTCCGCTTCAGCATCGGAAGCCGCCTCATCTAACAACGACACATAATTTGGATCATTTTCTTTGTCGCCTTCGAAAGGAGTACTTTCCTCGAGCTGTTCATCATCACCGGCCAACCACATGCTAACTTTTCTTGCATTTCACTTATCTCTTCTTCTGGTAAACTTAAAAATCTTGCGGTGAGGTTCAGCCGATCCATCATATCATCAATAATAAAAGCCGATGCCACTTTTTATATGCTTACACTTCAAAAATTTTTGGTATACTAAGGCGTTGCTTGCATATTACAATTTATTTATTTTGACTTACACTTTTGCTGATATACTAATATTTTGTTTGCGCTCTATTCAATATGTACATTTTATATACAATTTCTCCACAAAATCCCACTCAACAACGGTTTTTTATCGCCGTCCCCCCGTTCATTCCCTACAAATTACATGTAGGTCTACACAGACCTGGTTATACCGTTTGGAACAAAATATTTCTAAACCCGGATCCACAATCGCACTGATTTTTAGCTCATTGTGTTCGGAGATTGTTGCTCCAGGATTACATGGAAGGATTTGTCTCTAACATGAAAAATAAAAAAATTGTACACACTTTTATATGTAAAAAGTCTGGTTATACCCCCGAGGGATATAGCATCTGTCCGATTTGACTAAATAACGTCATAGAGACCACAAATATCAACTGATCGGGCCGAAAATGTATAACTGGGATTTATTTATACCCGGAAACCTTTACACGAACAACGGTAGCATTAGGACCATGTTATGGTATAGCCCCCATACAAAGGTCCTTCTAGATTTTTCTTCTTAACCCCCCAAAAAAAACAAAATTCAACGAACCGAGCTAAAATTTCGTAATATGACTTTATTTGTACCCGAAACCATTCACATGCTATCCATGGTGTAGGTTATATAAGATTCGGACTGGCCGAACTTAACGCTTTTACTTGTTGTTATTGTCTAGTGTCATTTTGACCTTAAAATAAAGATAAATTCCTGCAGCACTTCGAGCAAAACACTAATTTTAGATTACACATTTCTAAGAAATTATGCAGATTAAATTTGCCACCTAATATTACAAGGTAATCCTAATCTCCATAGGGTAATGTAATCTACCTGAGATGCAAATGTTAGCTAGCTGTAACTACATACTTATTATTATTTCATGTAATGGTAATCTAGTTGGAAGTCCCTGAAAATTGCATTGGGATCAACAAAGAACTCGAAACTCGCTTACTCCGCCAATGGGACATCATTAAGTTACGAGTAAACCTGTTTCTGCCTGTTGGGTAGGGACTAGATTTGCTATTCAGCAATTTGTTGACTTTTCTTACAAAATAATACAGAAAAACGGACCATCCTTCTTTCTTTTCTCACGGCAGTCACAGGGAATTGCCCAAAACCCCCCAAAAAACGGAAAAGAAAACATCACCCATATTTACAGAGAACATTAAAAAGCCATGAAAACAAGGTGCGGTTGCACGAATTCCAAATAGAAAATCTGAATCAGAAACAGAAAACCAAATATAAATAAACAAAAGGGAGGCACATGGC
Organism: Eudasyphora cyanicolor; assembly: GCA_963930755.1. NCBI lineage: Eukaryota > Metazoa > Arthropoda > Insecta > Diptera > Muscidae > Eudasyphora > Eudasyphora cyanicolor. The sequence goes on from OZ005734.1 coordinate 263,445,843, forward strand.
CCATGTATCACATGAAGGAACTTGGGTATTGAAAGAATTATGTATTAATGTTGAAGTTAATTAATTTTAAGCAAAATAAACTTGGGGGAGAAAAGAAAAAAAATAAAAAACCAAATATAAACTCACCTTTAATTTGATTTGATTTCCTTTGCGAAATGTTCTTCTCTAGTGTTTTAAAATTAAGTTCCGTTAGGACTCTCGATAATGTGATGCAAAGAAGAAGACGACAACAGCAACACAAACAACGATGTTCACTGCTATGTTGAATATGATGACGTAGGGTTGTTGTCTTGGTGGGTGGTGGTGGTTGGTGAAGTTTGTTTTTGGTTGTTCCTACGGTCGGTCGGTGACTTGTTTTTGGTGTAGGGCCGTCGTTACACAAACGACGAAATTAATCAGATGCTATTGGGTGGTAATTTATTAATGTTTGACAATTAGATGTGGTGTTTGTTGTCGCTGCTGCTGCTGCTGCCGCTACTACTGTTGTTCAAGTCGTTATGTTGGAGTGGTGTATCTTGTTGGTGTTGTTATTTTTGTTATTACCACTACTCTTATCTTACACTTCACTTCACTTAATTTATATTTCTTTCTTGTTGCTGTTGTTATTCTGGGTGGTAGTAGTAGTAGTAGTGCTAGTAGTGGTGGTGGCAATTTGTTCTGGTTTGTTTCTATCTCAAATTTATTTTTTTTATTACTTCATTTGATTTCTGATTTCACAATTGCAGCACCATTCTTTAAATTATTATTTTTTTTTTTTTTAATTTTTTAAAGAGTCAAAAGGGAGGAAAAACACCCCTTAATAACACTGGGCACCGAATTTGATGGAGATTATGAATTTTCTATATTTTTATTGTATTCCTCTTTGCTTTTGCTGCCTGCCGCAAGGCGCTTTCGAGAATATTTCTTTTATTATTTATTACTTATTTTGCACTATAAATTTTTAGAAAAGAATTACATTTTGTATTCTGTTTTGTTGTTGTTGTTGCTGAATGAATGTTGAATGACTCGAGTGAGTGTGGGCTTTTTTCTGAAATCATCTTTCACACGATGTTGCCATTTCTTTTGCTCTATTCCCTTTTTAGATAAGGCTATCTTATTTTCGCAAGGATATTTGGCATTGAATGCTTTACACAAACAGCAACACAAAAACGAAACGATTTATACACACTCTCACTCACATTTAGATGCTACAGAGTAGGCACTCTGCACCGTACACACAAATACACGCACTCACATCTACAACTACATACATATGTACCTATGTAGATTGTATACGAATATGCTACTCTCGGGGACAAAGTAAAGTTAAGGGGCTTTTAACAAGACCTCCGACAGAACCAGCCAAACGAAACGAGCACACAAAGCGAAACGAAAACAGGCTGGTTTAGATTGATGTGGGGAGAGAGAGAGAGTGACTGAGCGAGAGAGCGGCCAAGAGGGGAGGGGACCTCAAACGAACGCACGCAATTTAATCAGAAAATTTTCATTAAATATGAATTGAAAATGGAATTTTTCTTTCTTCAACACTTCACAAATTTGCACAAACACTTCACCTTTTTGTCGATTTTTTTCTTACTTTTTGCAAAGTTTTGTTTAGATTTCTTTAAATATTAGCTTGTGTTATTTTTTCACTTAATTTTCTCTTCCTCCAAACGAACGCGTACCCGACGTTTATGAGCTCCTCAGATGCGTCTACATACGTGCTTTGTTCATTTTACAATACAGACAAACTGTAGTGGCAGCAAAAGGTTTGCCATCCATCCACAAATGGATGGCCGTTTATCTTGAAGATACAAAGCCGCCTTGTTTGAACGCACTTTTCAGATAAATCGCGGAGAGTGTGTGTGTTCATAAACTCACAGGAGCCAGAAAGAGATGACCATATAACATAAGAGAGATAGCTGTCTATAACGGTTAGAGCAAAAGAAATGTCACAATGACATTATTGCATTTCCCTCGGGCTATTGTGAATGTTATTCGTTGAACACTTGACACTGACAGCTGTTTTATGTTTTGATTCTCATTGCACTGCACTCATACAGTCACACAAACTCTCTCACACACTTTAACTCAAACATTCATGCATACACACACACCGCGCAACGTAATGGATAAGCCCAAAAGGAATGAAGAGCAAAAGAAATGCAAGAATAATGTTCACAAAAACACTGAAAATTGCCACTGACTGCTGCCCATGATTTGTGCTTAATTTAACATAGTTTAAGATTACAAAATTTTACTTTAATTTTAGTCTTACTATTATAGATTTTATTAGCTTCTTCACTTCTTAAATGTTAATTCACATTTCACTCATTCTTTTTTATTTAAATTAATTTCTTTTTTATTCAACCGCACTATGCAAAGTTGTTTTTGCAGCACCGCCGCTTCTCAACAACTGACCTGAGCAATCTTAAAATGTCGTTTTGTTTATTTTTCTCTCTTCTTCGAATATAATGGGCTTGTCGCTTCGCAGGCAAAATTATCTATCAGATAATTTTGTACAACATATGATTGGTTGACCATTCACAATGGTCGCATTAATAGTAATTAAATAGTAATAGTCATTCATTTAGAGTAACGGTTTCGGTCATTGCTACAAGTTCTGTTATCTACTGTAGTAAAGTCAACAACCATAATGTTTAACAAAAGTATATACCCGAAATTGCCAAACTCACAGTTATTTATTTAGCAAAGACAAAAATACTAAAGATGCGGCAGATAGTTTGCACAAAATATACCTAAGATGGCGTTGTTTCATTGGGGCCCCATCTTTTACACGAGAAACAGATGTCGTTAGTGCATAAGGGTCTAATCTTTTTTTCAAAAAACGGCTGAACTTCCGAATCTCCCACATAATTATATCTCCGGGACTTGGTATTATTAAGAAATGGAAGTAAAAGAAGAAATATCGTTAAAACTGCTGAAAATTAATTCGTATTTTATTAGAAATGAACACTGTATATTTATGTACTGTACACATGTGTTCCAAGAAAAACCAAGCTCCATCTATGCGGTTAAAATTATCCCTATCTGGTAATTTGATTTGCCTCATCTTTAGTATTTTTGTCTTTGTATTTAGTACTACCCTTATTGAAGGGTGTAAACAATATGGTGTTTATGTCTGCGGCAAAGACAAAAATACTAAAGATGCGGCAGATAGTTTGCACAAAATATACCTAAGATGGCGTTGTTTCATTGGGGCCCCATCTTTTACACGAGAAACAGATGTCGTTAGTGCATAAGGGTCTAATCTTTTTTTCAAAAAACGGCTGAACTTCCGAATCTCCCACATAATTATATCTCCGGGACTTGGTATTATTAAGAAATGGAAGTAAAAGAAGAAATATCGTTAAAACTGCTGAAAATTAATTCGTATTTTATTAGAAATGAACACTGTATATTTATGTACTGTACACATGTGTTCCAAGAAAAACCAAGCTCCATCTATGCGGTTAAAATTATCCCTATCTGGTAATTTGATTTGCCTCATCTTTAGTATTTTTGTCTTTGTCTGCGGTAGCTAAAATTATTGTTTTTCTAGTCACCGCATAAATGCTCGGTGACAATTTTGGTTTGGTTCGCTGCAATTGCCAGTGGTAGAATTATTCCCAAAATGTTCATTGTTAATAATTCATTAGACTTGCACTAGCAGGCGTTTCATGTTGTTTATATACATTAATGTGCTGCTGACAATCATCAAAGTTCGAGTTTGCGTTTACAATTTCTAGTAATTGCCATTGCTAGAAATATTGCAATAATGTAAATGCAGTACTAGTCCTTATTATTTGTTATTAAAATATGTATATGGGCAAAAGTCAAAATATTTTTTTACATAGGTGTACAGATTTCGGTACAAAAGTTGATGGAATTAGATAAACTACAAACATAAAATTTATTTCCCAAAAAATTTTGTTATTATCTTATATACTTTAAAAGCTATAAACACATACATTTCAAAAATGTAGAAAAAACCTAGAAATTTGCATATATTTATTCATTCTTTTTGAGGCTGCAGCCAAACTATTCATTCTAGAGGTACTGGTCAGTTACAAAAAATACGAGTGACACATGTAGGAAGGATTTTTCATGGGCATTGTTCATGTGAGATCTTTCCGCGAAAAAATATAGCTCATAACTTTCGGAAAAGCGATTTCAAGTGTTTTTTGACCGCTATGTAATGAAATATCGCGGAAGAAGCGATTTTAGTGGCTGGAAGTACCTACAAATCCATATAGGTGTCGAGGATGTGCTCCAAATGGAACCAACGCCACACGGGGCAAAATCGTCTTTTTTGATATGTTTGAATCGAAAGGAAATATATTTGTAACACACATTTTTAAATATAATATATTTCTGAGCAAACAACTTTTATTTGAAAATCAATAAAATATATTTGGAACGCATATATTAATATATTACAACAAAATATATTTGCAAACTAAGTTTCTCAATAAAAAATGTGTTTAAATACAAATAAAATTATTGTTTATGAATTTATCCAAATATATTTTATTTAAAAAAGATTTTCAAGACTTTTTCTGACTTTTTAGAATTTCAGTTTAAATTTTTCCTTAGCTTCGAATTGTACCTCCCACACTGAAAAAAAATTTGTCATAAAATTAAAGAAATGCTCCAAAGACGTCCTTAGTCTTCATAATAAGTACATTTTGTACTTAAAATTAAAAATGTACTTAAAATTAAGTAAATTACCTAATATTATTGAAATTATCTATATTTTAAGTAAAAAATGTACTTATTTTAAAAACTAATGACGTCTTTGGAGCATCTCTTTAATTTTATGAAATTTTTTTTCAGTGCAGTTGTAATACCATATGCAGCAGTAACTTCTGTTTAAATCAATAATTTCAAATTTCCGAGTTTTCATTTCTTGTCAATCCTCCAAGTAATTTATTTTGATCCAAGATTATACGATTTCAATTATTATTATTTATTATTTTCACGAAAAATAAAAATATCTTAAACATTAATTTGAGTTAGTAAAGAAATTTAACACAAGTACGTATTTTCTGAATTCTTAAGTGCATATAAATATTTGTTTCGGAAATAATAGTCCCAAATACAAACATATTGGGATGTAAACAATGGTTTGTTTAGAATAACATTTTCCCAAATATATACTTTTTGTGTGTCTACCCAATATAATATGTTTAGAGTGTACCCTAAACATATATATGTTTCAAGCCGAATATGTTTGGGACAATATACTACAGAAGCGATTTTTTTTCAGCGTGCAGAGCTCTCCAAACTTTAGTTAAATTAGCGTGAAACTAGCGGTACAGATATGGCGGAAGTTCATATGAATTAAAAGGATTTTTAACGATATATTCCGAAATCAGAGGCGCGTCTTTTTATTTCGCTGATTGTTCAAATTATGCACATTGCAAAATTTACATAAACTCATTATTAGTTTCCCTCTAAAGGTATGTTATGGTATAAGTGAATTCATACAATATAATTATCCCGGATGAGCACATAATTACTGTATGTCATTGCCGACTTCAGAATCTGCGAAGTTCATAAGAATATTAAAATGTATTAGAGTAATAATATCACTAAATCGCGAATTCTCATTCTTTTATATGAGGCTATAACAAATACTAGTATGTAATCTTACAAAAGAGGTTCATCAAAAAATACCCTCAAAAAGATCTTAACATTCAACTCCCATCAATACTAAGGAAGCGAATTCATACAATATAAGTAGCCCGGATGAGCACATAACACTATGCAACAAATGAACACTTTTTGAAAAATACACGGACTTGACTGTATAGATTCTATTCTACTATCAAAGGGTAGTATAACCCTATACTCGGTTTGGCAAAATTGGTGACCAATTTTTTTTATGGGCCTCCAAAGTTTCTGAAAATCAGTGGGCCCTCGAAAAAGATGTCATCGGTATTTGTCCAACAACTAACTCAGACCTGGTGATACCGCTTAACTATATTTGGCAATATGGTAGCTTAGAATATACATGTTTCTTAATTTTTTTTTTGCGAAAAAACAATTTTTTCTGTTATTTTTTTTTTGAAAAATTTAAAGAAAAAAATATTTTTTTCTCTTCTTTCAGCATGTTCTACAAAAATGTTGGCCATAAAATTTTACTATATGTATCAGAACACACCAAAGCTCAAAACTTATCACAAACACCAAAAAAAGTCAAATTCCTGTTAGTGCAGCAATGTTAGTCATACGGTCTGGTGGTCGAAGAAATAACGATACAAGTAAAGAGCGTTTTTGACGGGAATTTGACCTTTTTTTTTGTGTTTGTGTTAAGTTTTGAGCTTTGGTGTGCTCTGACACATATAGTAAAATTTTATGGCCAACATGTATTCACATAATAGTGAAATACTAAAATTTTTGGGGTACAATGTGGTTTTTTGAGCTATTTAGGGTGCCTAGACACATTCAGATTGTATTGATATGTGCACAAAAGTTGTTCAGATTTACGTTGGCTAAAATTTTGCCAAACATTGTTAGTGAAAAATTACGAGTCCCTGAAAGTTATGCTGAAAAAAGAGAAAAACATATTTTTTTCCTTAAATTTTTCAAAAAAAAGTAACAGAAAAAATGTTTTTTTTTCGCAAAAAATGTTAAGAAACTTTGTTCACCATATTCTAAGCTACATTATTGCCAAACATAGTTAAGCGGTATCACCAAGTCTGAATTAGTTGTTGGACAAAAGCTGATGACACCTTTTTCGAGGGGCTCACTGATTTTCAGAAACTTTGGAGGCCCATAAAAAAAATATGGTCACCAATTTGCCAAACCTAGTATAGGGTTATACTATCCTTTGATAGTACAATCGAACCTAAACTGTCAATTCTGTGTATTTTTTTCACTGTTGCACAGTGTAATTATTGTATGTCATTGCCGACTTCAGAATCCGCGAAATTCATAAGAATATATGTATGTATTTTAAAATGTATTAGAGTAATAATATCACTAAATCGCGAATTCTCATTCTTTTATATGAGGCTATAACAAATACTAGTGTGTAATCTTACAAAAGAGGTTCATCAAAAAATACCCTCAAAAAGATCTTAACATTCAACTCCCATCAATACTAAGGAATTTTGTAGAGAAATTTTGCTCTGAAATAAAACACAAATGATATGGACTTCGTATTTTGAAACAAATATAACGTTTTAACCAACCGAGATATTACCTACATTCTTTCTTGAAGATCACAGCTAGTTCTCCCATCTATTCCCGGACATCTATCATACATCTTTCCGATTTTTATATTTCGCGGGATTCCTTATATTATATAAAATTTCAATTAAAAATTATTTTGTTTCGATATATTTTTGCAAATAATGAAGTCATTGCGAATATTTTGACACATTCTGATAGAAATGGAAATGGTCTACGATTGTACGTTTAGTTTTCTTAATTCCGCTAAAACTTGCATTTTATATAATTTTTTCAATTTGAAACCGCCTAACTTTCGCGCCCCTTAATGAAATTAGTTCACAACAACGGTTTTTGCTCTCTCTCTCTTGCTTATCTCTGTCTACTAAAAACGCGGTTGAATTGCTCGCAAAAAAAATTTACTCGAAAATTAAAAAAGTGACTTTTACCCATATGCCATTACTGTGCTCGAAATGAACACATAAAAAATGTAACAGAAGGGAGATCCTATGGATATTCTTATTTCGACCTTGCTGAATCCATTGGTGCTAGCTGTTTTTTCTAGGTTAGCTATTGTTGTCGCGATATTCGACCACAAAGTTTGCAAGGAAATCAGAGAGGTTAGTTATCTCGGAGGTGTTTCTGAAGTGGAAGACTTCGGAATACGCGCTTCAGTCCAACGAACGAAATAAAGGGAACCCTTGGAGAATTATTTCTCTCAAAACAGTCAACCTCGCTTCTCACCCCCTTACCACTAAAATATTGCAATCAAATCTTATCATATGTCAAAAGTCGTACAAATCGACGTTATAAAACAAGTGTGTCAATGATTTTTTGAAAGTTGAGCGATTTTGTAACGTGTTTGGTGACAACAAAAAAAAAAATTAGAACAGTTTTGGAAAAAAAGTTTTTTTTTTTTGCAAAACGTAGACGATCCGTTTTTTCTCGAGTGTATTTCGAAAATTTTCCATTATTCATAAATCATTAGACCGATTCGACTGAAAGTTGGCACATAGGTTCAAAACAAATTAAATTATTAAGATTTATACACATTTTAAATTTTTATTGAACGTTTTTGAAAAATATTGCAAAATATTTTTTGCACATGCAAATACAGGGTTGCCCATATTCGACGGACCCACGGACTCGTTGGGCCCATTCCAATCGACGAGGCTTGTCCGCAGGCAACAATCTTTGCGTCAATTGAATTTTGTACGGGAACAAATGCAAATCAACGCGAATAATCCGTTGTAAAGTGGACCGAGCCATGCCCAACTGCTGAGAACGGCGTTTTTGGGATGTTCTTGGGGACCTCTCAACACTGGCTCGTACGGCAGCGATATTCTCGGCCGATCGCCTTGGTCGAATTTTATTTGGCCTCTTCGGATTAGAAAGAGCCTCACCAGTCGAAAATTTTTCGTATAAACGCTTAATGGTGTTCTTAGAAGGCGCACTTCTCACATTTTTTAATATTTTAAAAGCACGTTGACTTGACTTCTTCTGTTGAATGTAAATTTCAACTATTTCAGATCGCTCGCGTGGCGTGTATTGTTCCATGGTAAAAATCTGCTTGGACTGACGCTTCAAACGCGGTATGTCATTAAGCGATCTGACATCTCTGTCAAAAGTTATGGCGTTGCCAGATGGGTCCGTCGAATATGGACAACCCTGTATATCCACTTTCTGGAGCAAATATTTTGAAATTTCTAAATGAGAAATTTTTGCTTATATTGTTATGAATCATAATTAGAAAAAACATTTTGGTAGATCGCGGTTACTTAAACGCTACATTGATTTTATTAAGCCCATTTTTTGCTATAAACCATTACACGGTGGAACAAAATAAATCTTTTCCAAAAAAAACAATGTTCTGACAACTGATTCTGTTAGAGGTTGTAAAAAAGAATATACGTGTATCGGCGTTTTGATAGTTTACCTATGGCAGTCATTTTAGAGAGGAATCAATATATCCCCCTTTTGCATATTCTTACAATTAATCGGCATTGGAAACCGTGTGATCCTTACATTTTAGCAGGGCTGTGGAGTCGCAGTCGGCGTTGTTTTTGCTACTTTCATGAAATTATACATTCCAATACGTACATTGTATATTTTTAAAATATTTTGTATAAATATATAAATAGACATACGTATGAATGAATACGTTTGATCCGGAATAAAATTGATTTATTACATTTTATAAAATTGATCTCGGAGTCGACTCGGAGATGAATTTTGCAAAATTATCTAATTTAACTATTTTCCCGATCAAAAATTTCCATTAATATGTATGTATATAAATATATTTAAACAAAATATGTAAACAAAAATAAAATTTATGAATTTCGAAGTATAATTTCATGAAATTTGCAAAAACAACGTCGACTCCGACTCCACAGCCCTGCATTTTAGGTATATAATATGTTCAGCAAGATTACTTAGAACACTCCGAAGAACATTTTAGACCTTAAAAAAATCAATGTGGCGTTTAAGTGGACGCGATCTACCAAAATGTTTTTTTTTAATTATGATTCATAACAATATAAGTAAAATTTCGAATTTCGTAGAATCGATCCAATGGTTTCTGAATACTGGGCAATTTTCTAAATCGAAAATATTACTCGTACATATCTCGCGAAAAACATTTTTGATTCTGCACCGAACAAGGTAAAGGGTGGTTAAATTGTAAGGGCCGATGTTGAATGTGAACCACACCTAAACGTCAAGTCTGTTTCTGTATTTCATTTGACATTTCTCAATATCAGACTAACTCAATTTGAACCATGGAAAGATTCACAATCGAGCAAAGCGTTAAAGTTTTTTAAGCCTTTTATGCATTTCGTGCACTTCGTGATGTTTTTTTGATCAGCATAATCGACCAAATGTGTCCACAATCGGGAGAATTGTGAGCAAATTTCAGCAAACCGGGTCTGTAGGAGATGTGAAAACACCTGTGCATGATCGCCCAGTTCGTTTGGTGCGGCTTATGGGCTGGCGACGTCATCGGGCCATACTTCTTCGAAATGAGGCCGGTCAGGCAGTTACTGTGAATGGTGTTCGCTATCGTGAGACGATAACGAACTTTTTGTGGCCCGAATTGGATGATACGGATGTGGACAATATCTGGTTTCAACAGGACGGTGCCACATGCCACACAGCTAACGAAACAATGGCTCTTTTGCGCAACAAATTCAATGGCCGTGTTATCTCACGTCGTGGCGATGTCAATTGGCCGCCAAGATCATGTGATTTGACACCGTTGGACTTCTTTCTTTGACTTTGAAAGAAAAGGTGTACGTCGATAAGCCAGCAACAATTCAAGAGCTAAAGGATGAGATAATTCGCCACATTAACGGCATAGAACCTCAATTATGCCTCAGCGTCATCGAAAATTTGGACCATCGGATGGAGGTTTGCCCATACAAAATTGAACCATACCAATATTATCATAATAAAAAGAAATGACAACAATTTCCTAAATAATTTGTGTTTTATTCAAAATCAACATAGGCCCTTAAAATTTAACCACCCTTTACACGTTCATATTGTATTGATATGTTCACAAAGTTTTTTCAGATTTACCTTGGCTACAGCTTTGCCGAATATTGTTAGTAAAAAATTACGAGTCCCTGAAAGTTATGCTGAAAGAAGTAAAAAAAATATTTTTTCTCTCACTTTTTCACGAAAGTACGGGAAGTTTTTTTTGCGTAAAATATAAAAATCTAAAAAAAAATTAGTTAAGCGGTATCCCCAAGTCAGAATTAGTTGTTGGACAAAAGCTGATGGCACCTTTTTTGAGGGGCCCATTGAGTATAGGGTATAGGGTTATACTACCCTTTGGCAGTAGAATCGAACATATACTGTTAAGTCCGTGTATTTTTCAATAAGTGTTCATTTATTGCATAGTGTTATCTTTAATTATCAGTTCAGAAAACTAATTTTCGTCGTTGTCAGCATGTTGTCTACATTTTAAGATTTTTCGCCAGCAGGGTCACTCGCATTGCAGTGAAATACATCCCCATCAAATTTGAAGACTCATCGGAACGTCAGGTTTTTAAAAATGAAATGATAATGTCACGGCCACGTTTACTGGCCCGATCCAACCAAAAATGGTGAAAATCGAACCATCCGTTATCTTCTTATTTGGATTTGTGTACGGTCCTTGACCAGTCATAAATATCTATACATGGTTCCATCCTTGGACCAGTACGAATTGATCAAGCCCAAAATCGTGAACATCGAATGATCTGCTCTCCAGTTATGACGTTGTGTCTAGTCGAATCCATTAAGAAAATGAATGGAATCCAAAATTGTGAAAATCAAACAATCCGTTCTCGAGCTATAATGCTGTGCAGGCTGTGTCGCGTCCCCTTGGCCCATGCTAAATTTTCCTCTATGTGGTTCTTCCCTAGTTCAATACGAAAGTTCGGAAACGCTCCCTTCTCGGGATATTAAGGCTGGGTTAGGCAAACGTAACCGTAGCGGTCCCGTAATGCCACTCTAATTATACCCTACACCACACTGTGGTACAGGGTATTAAAACTTTGTGCATTTGTTTGTAACACCCAAAAGGAGAAGAAATAGACCCATCGTTTATTATACCGATCGGCTTAGAATCACTTTCTGAGTCGATTTAGCTATGTCCGTCTGTCCGTCTGTCTGTCTGACTGTCCGTCTGTCCGTCTGTGCATGTATTCTTGTAATCAAAGTACAGCTCGCAAGTATGGTCCGATCTCGACGAAACTTTACACATATTTGTTTTGGCCCAAGGACGATCCCTTTTGAATTTGGTTAAAATCGGTTCAGATTTAGATATAGCCCCCATATATATGTTAGCCCCGATTTGACATGTAAGCGCTGTAAAAAATTTATTTTATATCCAATCAGTATGAAATTCGGCAGGAAAAGGTTTCTTGTTACATGAATGAACTCTGTTAAATTTAGAAGAAATCGGTTCAGATTTAGATATAGCACCCATATATACATTACCCCCGATTTGACATATAAGCGCTGTAAAAATGTTATTTTTTATCCGATCAGTGCGAAATTCTGCAAAGAGAGGTTTCTTATTACATGAAGGAATACTGCTAAATTCGGAGAAAATCGGTTCAGATTTATATATAGCCCCCATATATACGTTACCCCCGATTTGACTTGTAAGCGCTGTAAAAATGTTATTTTATATCCGATCAGTATGAAAGTCGGCAGAAAGAGGTTTCTTATTATATGAATGAACACTGTTAAATTTGGAAAAAATCGGTTCAGATTTAGATATAGCCCCCATATATACGTTACCCCCGATTTCACATGTAGGCGCTGTAGAGACTGTATTTTATATGCGATCAGTACGAAATTCGACAGAAGGAGGTCTTTTTACATGAATGAGTATTCAGGGAAGATCGGTTCAGATTTATATTGATTGTTCCTCCTGATTTGGTATCAAACCACTATAGAAGTTGTATTTTACTTCCGATCATTAAAATTTCCCAGAAAGATGTTTCTAAATTTAGGAACGAATATTGATTAATTTAGCGATTATCGTTTCAGAATTAGATAATATGTTTCTACCCATTTACCAATTATTCCAAATTATTATGGCAATGACCCTTATCGCATTATTAGGGAGGTGTAGGGTATTATATAGTCGGCCCCGCCCGACTCTCTGCCTTTCCTTACTGGTTTTTATTATATTTTTATTATTTCATCGTAAAGTCTGGTCGGTTATGAATAAATTGGGAACAATATGGGTTTTTAGAAAAATGTAAAAGTTTAAATTTCGCAAAAAAATCCCAACAAAAATATTTTTGCGAATTTTTTTAAAAGATTGAAGAAAAGGCTATCGGTTACACCTTGGGCAAACTTTTCTAAATGCAACAGCTAATTAATTATATGGATGAGAAAAAAGGACAGTTTGAACAAAATATTCAACACCCTACAACACGGACAGTCCTTAACCGATCTTGTTGAAATTTTGTGCGATAACTACTATCTTAGAGGACTAATCTTGGTGCGAGTTTCATCCTGATCGGAAGACATCGCTTTTAAAAATTGACTCACTTGACATGAAATTCCCCATATGTATAGTACTTTTGTGTTAAGTTTCTTGTTATTAAAAAGAAAAATGTTTTTCAAACTTTTTTGGTATGCAGAAAAAACCGGTTCCACCGGTTTCTCCGGTTTTCAAAGTTGAAATAAACCGTCCACCGGTTTTTTTATTTTAACCCTTGGACAAACACATGGTTCTGACCAGGCCTGGCCAGACCCCTATACAATTTGTATGAAATAAATTATTATTATACACATTTGGGTTGTTTTTCTGTGAATTCAATGCAGATGTTTACTTCGAGGTAGTTTCTGTGTTAATTTTTCTCTTATTTCTTTCTTTCGTTTGTGATTTTGGTTTTGAGTTCAGTTAGTTTATTATTGAATGCTGAACAAACAACATTGACAGTCCGAAATATAAATTTTTTGTGCGGAAACTAAAGTGAAATTATTACTATTATTATGGCAGAGGATTTAGAATTTGTGTACAATACGCTCTTGCGTACAGGCAGCCTTACTGATAATTTCCAACAACAACTATCATCAGCGTTACAGCGTGATTTCGTATTTCACACAGAAGCAGACGAAGAACTAGATTTATTTGAAGACCAAAGCGGTGAAAACACAGATTTTGTGCCCGAAGATGACGCCTCGGACATTGAATATGAATTGGAAATTGAAGCAAATGAAATATTCGACAGCGATGAGGAATCCGAAGAAGAAAGTGAGAATGCACCAACTCAAGCTGCAGACGGATTTTCGCTTGGAAAAGATGGTACCAAGTGGAGTACAGATGAAACCGCTACAGTGAGATTCCGCCAGTACAACATCATGCGTTTCGGAGGTGGACCAAAAACAAATCTGACCACTCAGCTTGAGGTGTTCAAGCTTATCTTTTCACCGAATATTACGTTCATCATCGTAACACAAACAAATCTATATGGAGAAAAAGTTACACGCAAATGGAACGCAGAACATGCAAACTGCACACCACGAGTATGGGTTGATATGACAAGTGTTGAGCTTGACGCTTTTATTGGGATACTATTGGCTTTTGGTGTCAGTCATAATACTATGCAGCTCTCAAGATTGATGTGGCAAACTGATGCACTTCGAATATTCCGTGCAGTCATGTCATATAGACGATTTGTTACTTTGATGCGCTGTATTCGATTTGACGATAGTCGTACGCGCGCATTTCGTCAACAAACCGACAAAGCTGCTCCCATTCGCGACATATCGAACTTCTTGAATAACAGAAGCCAGTAATTTTGAACCATACGAAAGTGTAACAAGCAGCTATTTCCATACCGTGGGCGCACAAAGATCACGCAATACATCCCATCAAAGCCCGCAAAGTATGGCATCAAAGTATGGTGAGCATGCGATGCGAAAACCAAATATCCGTTGCAAGGAAAACTGTACACTGGTAAGGAGGGAGAACAACGAGAGACAAACCAAGCCGAGTTTGCCTAATCGATACACCAACAGCGGCAGAACTATTATTGCTGATAACTTCTTTACAACATTAGACGCAGGTAAACGTCTTTCGTCGATTGGACTAGCATACGTTGGCACCATTAGATCCAACAAAAGGTGTGTCCCCAAAGAAGTGAAAAACGACAGCAAATGGCCAGTGCTTTCATCTGTGTTCGGTTTCTATGATGACCTTATATCACTGTGCAGCTACGTTCTAAAGAAGAACAAAGAGCTACGTTCCAAAGAAGAACAAAGCACTAAATCTACTATCCACTGTGCACTACACCAAGATAGTTGAAGGCGTAGCAAAAAAACCGGAAGCTATATTATTTTACAATTCAACAAAGGCCGGCGTTGATACAATGGATGGTAACGCATTACTCCACAAAACGGTCAACCAGACGTTGGCCATTAGCATTTTTTAGCAACATGATAGACGTCATGGGATTAGCCGCTTACATGATGTAAGCAATGCAATGAAACAATAGAAGGAACCAGAAAAGAGAAGCGACGATTGCTAATACTGAAAATCGCATGAACAACAACCACATTTTGGGACAACATTCAACCCGTTTGGCCATTGAATCTTTCTTTGGAAGGCCGTTGAATATTCCCAGCAACATGCTGCCTAACCAACAAAGCGGCCGTAGTACACTGAGTTCCAGAAAAGATTGCAGAATTTGTTTCACGCAAGGCCAGGGTTACCATAAACATTTTTCTGAACGGAGGACATTTGTGCCAGAAAGGGAGGACATTAGTGATATTTACAAAGAGCCCTTGGAACCTTCGGAGGATATTTTTTAAAATAAAAATGACAGTAATTGGAAAAAAATAAATATTTTATTATGATCAACAATTAATCTTTTTAAAAGGTTATTAACATTTTCTAAAAATGTTTTTTTTCGCAATATCTTGTAAGATTTTTTTGAAACCGTTTATGGGATAAACAATTGATATTAAAAGAAGATAAAGTCTACTTAATTAAGGAGTATTTAAAGCATTCTTGAAGCAATTAGGATAAATGGTTCTCGAGTTATGCTAAAATATGTGGCTCAACCTGTATTTTTCAGATGTTTATCTTTATATTATAACGTGTGGCCCCTCCAGCGGTTGCTTTATGAACTTTGACTCCGTTGGACTATTTTTTGTGGGGAGACGGGAAGGATATGTGCTACACCAGGGCCACACAATCGAAAAAGTGTAGAAAAATTGGGTCGGCACAGAATGGGCCGCGACAGGCATTTCAATATAAGGCCGCGACAGGAATTTCAATAAAGGCAAAATCATTGAAAAATATCGCCTTTGAGCTATTAAATCAAATGACATAAGCATTCGTTTGAGCAAACAAATTTTAAAATAAAAACATATGTATGTAGTTTTTGACAAGAATGTGAAAACAAATTTTTAATATCGCAAAAAAATTACAGATAAATATTTTTGTGATTTTTTTTTTATTTTTTAACAAAAAGTTTTTAGAATGGGCTATCGAAAACACTTTGGGATGGAAAAAAGACCGCTGTTAAAATTCACCACCCTCTAACTCGGACAGTCCTTAAACGACCAGGATGAAATTTTGTGTCATAACTACTATCCAATAGGACTTAACTTGGGACATGCTTCATCCTGATCAGAAGACATCGGTATTGAAAATTCGCTCACTTGGCTTGAAATTCGCCATATGTATATACAAACTAATAAATTCCACCTTTGCGTCACTCATTCAAATGGAACTTGAATAATGAAAGTTACGATTGGCTGAACTATAAAAATACATTTCAGTGACAAAGGAGGACAAATTTCACTCAATGACAAAAGGAGGACAAATACCACATTTTTGAAAAAGGAAGGAGGACAGGAGGACAAAGGTTAAAAAGGAGGACATGTCCTCCGAAAGGAGGACGTATGGTAACTCTGCGCAAGACGAAAAGCTGCGTAGGAAGACACGTTTTTACTGCACCAAATGCAGTACCAAAATAATATGCGAACATACTTAGAAATTCAAAGCTACGGTACGCTTTTTGCCATACAAATGCATGAAAACGTTTAGAGGTCTGGCCAGGCATGTGTTTGACGGGGGGGTTAAAAAAACGGTTTTTGATCTCTCTACTCCATATATATGATCCTTCCGTTTTGATCTTTTAGCGCTATATAAGTTTTATTATCATTTTGAATGCACCAAAAGTAAATATAGTAAACAATTTTTATCTGAAGCATATCGTGGATATTTCAATGCTGTTCGATACTCGTATTAATACAGTGGTGTAGGGAGTTATATAGTCGGTCCAGCCCGATTTTAGCCTTTCCTTACTGGGTTTTCTTGAGAAATATTGTTATCAAAGACACTTACTAATCATGCACGGGACAAAATCGCCTTTTTTGATATGTTTGAATCGAAAGAAAATATACTTGGAACAGAAATTTTTAAATATTATATATTTTCGAGCAAATAAATTTTATTTGAAAATCAATAAAATATATTTAGAACCCATATGTTAATATATTAGAATAATATATATTTGCGAAATAATTTTCTCAAATAAAATATGTGTTTAAATACCAATAAAATTATTGTTTATGAATATTTCCAAATATATATTATTAAAAAAAAAGGTTTTCAAAACTTTGCTGAATTTTTCGAATTTTAGTTTTAATTTTTTCCTTGTTTTCGAATTATGCATTCCTATTAAAAATGGCGTACTTACATTAATTTCTATTTGAAACGACTTATTTTTATTTTCTAACTATTCCAAGTCATTATTTTCAATTATAAAGAAATTTTACTAACATTAAAAATTTCTAAAAATTACCTTTAAAACAAGCAAATAGATCTTTGTTTGGGAAATAACATTTCCAAATAAAAAATATTAGGATGTAAACATAGTTTTGCTTAGAACAACATCTTCCCAAACATATAATATTTGTTTGTGTCAAATATTATATATTTGGAGTGCGGACAATATACTACATAGCCGATTTTTTTCAGCGTGTGTCTATGATTTGTATAACTTTGACATACATATGATTTTTTGTGGCAATATTATAATGATATATGAGTGAAATATTATAGTGAAAAGGGCTGATTCTCCAAATGTCCCTAGAGCGTCAACAATTCCAATAGGAAGGGATTTTTATATAGGGGGCTGTATAAAAACTTTGACCGATCTTTACATTTTCATTATTCATGACTTTTGAACCATACCTAGTTAAAAAGGCTCTTTACAAATTCTCTTAAAGATAGGTTCACATCGATATCTCTATTCCAAAACATGCAAAGTAAAAACATGTAGTTTTTCAGTAGGCGTTCAAAGTTTAATATATTTTTTTTAAATTTGCGTAAAACTCCTTTACAATGCGAATGGGATAACCTGTATTGTTTTGTGAATAACTTTAGATTGGGTTGACGGATAAGCACCACATTTTGACTGAATATAATTTGGAATATTTAGAAATTAAAAATACAATGTCCTAAAAAACATGCGAAGGGACGGACATGGATAAATCGTCTAACAAATTGTACCACAGTGTGGTGTCGGCTTATAAAAGTATTTTGTAGACTAAGTGGAATTTGTAAGATCGAGTTAGATCGTTCTGGTTATGAAGCATTTTCTTTTGGTGTATTTTTAATACAACTTAAGTGTTATGTGAATATTTAAAATATTTATTTCGAATATGATTACTCACTGAACACTAAAAAAGGTCATCCGCTTGTCACTTATAATATATTATTTAATTAAAAAAATCACTCAAATTCCGGAAAATGTATCTATGCACTTAGAGTGCCAACGCAGTCTGATTTACGTACACTCACATTTTTCCAGCTTTACATGGCATTTTAACTGCTAAGCTCAAAGTACATAAAAAATTAAGACATACCAAATTTGAAGTCAATAGTCTACTCCTATTTGAAGTTATCGACAGACTGACGGACGGACATTGCTCAAATGACATAAAATGACCCAAAAAAGATTTCCGTCAAATATTGTTGGAGTCTCGTAGGTCACTCCTTAGATGTGTTACACCTTTTTTGATATGTTTGAATCGAAAGAAAATATACTTGGAACAGAAATTTTTAAATATTATATATTTTCGAGCAAATAAATTTTATTTGAAAATCAATAAAATATATTTAGAACCCATATGTTAATATATTAGAATAATATATATTTGCGAAATAATTTTCTCAAATAAAATATGTGTTTAAATACCAATAAAATTATTGTTTATGAATATTTCCAAATATATATTATTAAAAAAAAAGGTTTTCAAAACTTTGCTGAATTTTTCGAATTATAGTTTTAATTTTTTCCTTGTTTTCGAATTATGCATTCCTATTAAAAATGGCGTACTTACATTAATTTCTATTTGAAACGACTTATTTTTATTTTCTAACTATTCCAAGTCATTATTTTCAATTATAAAGAAATTTTACTAACATTAAAAATTTCTAAAAATTACCTTTAAAACAAGCAAATAGATTTTTGTTTGGGAAATAACATTTCCAAATAAAAAATATTAGGATGTAAACATAGTTTTGTTTAGAACAACATCTTCCCAAACATATAATATTTGTTTGTGTCAAATATTATATATTTGGAGTGCGGACAATATACTACAGAGCCGATTTTTTTCAGCGTGTGTCTATGATTTGTATAACTTTGACATACATATGATTTTTTGTGGCAATATTATAATGATATATGAGTGAAATATTATAGTGAAAAGGGCTGAGTCTCCAAATGTCCCTAGAGCGTCAAGAATTCCAATAGGAAGGGATTTTTATATAGGGGGCTGTATAAAAACTTTGACCGATCTTTACATTTTCATTATTCATGACTTTTGAACCATACCTAGTTAAAAAGGCTCTTTACAAATTCTCTTAAAGATAGGTTCACATCTCTATTCCAAAACATGCAAAGTAAAAACATGTAGTTTTTCAGTAGGCGTTCAAAGTTTAATATATTTTTTTAAATTTGCGTAAAACTCCTTTACAATGCGAATCGGATAACCTGTATTGTTTTGTGAATAACTTTAGATTGGGTTGACGGATAAGCACCACATTTTGACTGAATATAATTTGGAATATTTAGAAATTAAAAATGCAATGTCCTAAAAAACATGCGAAGGGACGGACATGGATAAATCGACTAACAAATTGTACCACAGTATGGTGTCGGCTTATAAAAGTATTTTTTAGACTAAGTGGAATTTGTAAGATCGCGTTAGTAGAATTGTAAGATCGCTTTAGATTGTTCTGGTTACGAAGTATTTTCTTTTGGTGTATCTATATATATAAAAATGAAACGGTCCATCTGTGTAATGGCATCACGTCAGAACGGCTGGAGCGATTTGGATGATTTTTTTCTTCAGTTCTTCGTATTTGCCTGGAGAAGGTTTGTACGAAAGAAAATTTTGGGAAAACCCTCCGGAAAATTAGGAAAATCGAAAATTGCTATTTCTTGCGAGATTCCTACTGTTCCTATCTACTGCGAGATTCCTACTGTTCCTATCTACTGCTCTCTTTTTGAATCCAATTTTTTTATTAATTTTCTATTAAACAAAAAAGTTTTCTATTAAACATATCTACGAGTATGTGCTATTTTTCTTGCTGCAATTCATTCGAGTTTTGCGTATTGTTACACTGATTTCGCGTATCACATCGACAAACGGTACAAGCATTACGATCAATTAAAATTCAACGCGATATTTATCAGTTCGAAAATTTTTTCAGATAATAAGTTTGAGTATAAGAGGTAAGGTTATCTTATTGGATTGCGGGCACTGCAAAATCATAATTTCGGATGAATGCACGATGGCGCATAAACGAGCTCTGGAGGCAATTGACCGAACGATGAAGGATTTACGACGTGATTTGAGACAATTTGGTGAGTCTGATATTGCTCTCCGGAGATTTTCGTCAAACGCTTCCCGTCATCCCGAAATCTACTGCCGATGAAATTAATGCATGCCTGAAATAGTGGTCTTTGTGGCTGCATGTCAAGAAGTTATGTCAAGAAGTTGAAATTGACCACGAACATGAGAGTCGCGTTGCAGAACGACAAGAGCCGATGAATTCTCGAAACAACTGTTGGCGCTTGGCAATGGCCAAATTACTATTGATGTTTCCACTGCATTGATATTGTTCCCGGCAAATTTTTGAAGAAGTTGAAATTGACCACGAACATGAGAGTCGCGTTGCAGAACGACTCATCGGCTCTTGAATTCTCGAAACAACTGTTGGCGCTTGGCAATGGCCAAATTACTATTGATGTTTCCACTGCATTGATATTGTTCCCGGCAAATTTTTGCGAGTTCACATCGTCGAACGAGGAACTCATCACCAAAGTGTTTCCAAATCTCGATTAGATTAGTGAATGGGCAATATTAGCAGCGAAGAATAAGGACGTCGATAGCATGAATTTTATTATTCAAAGTAAAATCGAACTCGCTTGATGTGCCAGGAGCTCCGCCGCATAATTTACAGCTGAAGGTGGAATCGATCATAATCATGTTGCGGAATCTGAATCATCCGAAATTGTGCATAGTTCGCGGTTGTCCATTATGAAACTGATGGACAATGTGATTCAGGCGACGATCATCAAGGGAAAATTCAAAGGAGAGGAAGTCCTTATCCCACGAATTCCGATTATTCCAACTGATCTTTCATTCCAATTCAAGCGGATTCAGTTCCCTGTACGATTGGCTTTTGCGATGACAATCAATAAATCTCAAAACCAATCGTAGGAAGTCTGTGGAATTAATCTCGAATTTCCCTGTTTTTCGCACGGTCATCTGTACGTTGCCTGTCTTCTGTCTTCGTTGTTTGTTGTTTATCATCTGATTCGATTTATCTCTACTGATTTCGATTCCTTTTAAACAAATCGCATTAAAATTTTAACTATCTGTGTTTTATTATCACTCTGGAGTTTATCTGAAGGCGTTAAATTGGGGCGAGGCGAAGTTCGCCGGGTCCGCTAGTTTTTAATACAACTTAAGTGTTATGTGAATATTTAAAATATTTATTTCGAATATGATTACTCACTGAACACTAAAAAAGGTCATCCGCTTGTCACTTATAATATATTATTTAATTAAAAAAATCACTCAAATTCCGGAAAATGTATCTATGCACTTAGAGTGCCAACGCAATCTGATTTACTTACACTCAAATTTTTCCAGCTTTACATGGCATTTTAAATGCAAAGCTCAAAGTACATATATCGTTGTGTTGTGATTCCTTAGGGGTATGAATAGTTGTTGGCTGTATAACAAATGAAGAGAAATATTTTAGCAGGTCGTTTAGAAAAAATGTATAGCAGAATAAACGAAGAATGGACTTCGATCAAGGACACTTTCCAGATTTCAAAGCGGAACGATTAAAGACTAAATTTAAATTAAAACTAGATTTATTTATTGAATGTTTTCACATTCGAATTGTTCAGCTTTTTCGATCAACTCTTCCTTTCGAAAGAGAGGTTTTTGTGGTGTATTGGAAAGGATAAGACACTGCGCTCTGAAAGCCATGTAAACACATACCCTTATACGTATTTCAATCCTGTGCGGGGATATCATCAGAGGGTCTTATATATGACACACAGTGTGAGCTTGTAGTTGTGGCGATCATCACTTGTATATATACCAATCTACAAAGAAATTTGCATACGGGAATTATATACCTACGAAGAAAGCGTACAAGTCACACAGCCAAAGCTTTAAGCGAGACTTAAATTCACCATTTTCAACACCCATGTGACTGGTAAGGGTTGCAAGTTCGACACAATTGTCTCTACACCAATCGCGTAGATGGCGTGGATTCTGAGATTAGTTGGACGATTAGAAACACTTTACTACATTTCAGTAAGCATAGTATTTTTTTGTTGAATATCAAAATATTTTATTTTATTATTTAGAATTCATTAACACTACGTGTTGAAGATGAGCAGCTTCTTTCTAATTGTATTTAGGCGGGCTGATCCTATTATTTAAATGTTTTAGAAGTTTTTTTTTTATTAATGATCGATTTAATTTTTAATTAGATTTATTTATTGAATGTTTTCACATAAATACAATTAGAAAGAAGCTGCTCATTGGTGTAGAGACAACTGTGTCGAACTGGCAACCCTTACCAGTCACATGGGTGGTGAAAATTGTGAATTTAAGTCTCGCTTAAAGCTTTGGCTGTGTGACTTGTACGCTTTCTTCGTAGGTATATAATTACCATATGCAAATTTCTTTGTAGATTGGTATATATACAAGTGATGATCGCCACAACTACAAGCTCACACTGTGTGTCATATATAAGACCCTCTGATGATATCCCCGCACAGGATTGAAATACGAATAAGGGTATGTGTTTACATGGCTTTCAGAGCGCAGTGTCTTATCTTTTCCAATACACCACAAAAACCTCTCTTTCGAAAGGAAGAGTTGATCGAAAAAGCTGAACAATTCGAATGTGAAAACATTCAATAAATAAATCTAATTAAAAATTAAATCGATCATTAACAAAAAAAAACTTCTAAAAACATTTAAATTAAAACTGCCGAAAAACAAAAATAATGTGCTTAAAAAATATAAATTTTCAATTAAATTGGCTGCAAACGAATAGGTCCAGGCAGGCGCATACGACTACATTTCCTTAGATCTAGCCATTGGTTATGTGTACTTTGAATTTTGTGCATCGCCCTAATATATTTCGAAATGAGCTCTACGGTCCGTTGCAATGGCTGCTGGGGGTGGGGGTGAATGGATGTTAACTTAAAGTTGAAGTTTGGCATTTTTCCTCATGATGTATTGTTTTTATGAATAACAGTAAACACAAAAGAAAATTCATAAAATATAGGTTTACATGACACATTAAATGCTTCATAATTTATGATGTAAATTCGTTCGTATTATGCTCAAATGCATATAAGAGTATACACATACGTTAGGGTGAATTTTTTAATATCTTGATTCTCGAAAATATGCAAAGATGAGGAGTTAGTATTTAGAACCTGTATCATAATTGAAATATTTTCATATATCGGGTGGTCAGATGGTAATATTAGTTTCAGAATCTGTCGAAGTTGGTCAGGTGCGAACATTATTAAAAACCAGTAAGGAAAGGCTAAAGTCGGGCGGAGCCGACTATATAATACCCTACACCACTCTCGTAATGTTGAATAACTCTGATATATAAATTTTGTAATTCATGTATAAATTGTTTACATAAATGGTAAGTACCACACTGTGGTACTTACCGATTGGATCTAAAGAGACAAATCGGATGAAACATACATATGGGGGCTATAGCTAAATCTGAACCGATTTTCTTCAAATTCGGCAATGTAGGTTCATGGATCAAGAAACTCTACCATTCTACATTTCAAAACGATTGGATGTAAAATATAGCTTCTATAGAACTAAAGGGCCAAATCGGACGAAACATATATATGGGAGCTATAGCTAAATCTAAACCGATTTCTTCAAATTCGGTAGTGTTGGTTCATGGATCAAGAAACTCTACCATTCTAAATTTCAAAACGATTGGATGTAAAATACAGCTTTTATAGGACTAAAGGGCCAAATCGGACGAAACATATATATGGGAGCTATAGCTAAATCTTAACCGATTTTCTTCAAATTCGGTAGTGTTGGTTCATGGATCAAGAATCTTTACCCTTCTAAATTTCAAAACGATTGGATGTAAAATCTAGCTTCTATAGAACTAAAGGGCCAAATCGGACGAAACATATATATGGGAGCTACAGCAAAATCTTAACCGATTTTCTTCAAATTCGTTAGTGTTGGTTCATGGATCAAGAAACTCTACAATTCTAAATTTCAAAATGATTGGATGTAAAATACAGCTTCTACAGGACTTAAGAGCAAAATCGGACGAAACATATATATGGGAGCTATAGCTAAATCTTAACAGATTTTCTTCAAATTCGGCAATGTTGGTTCATGGATCAAGAAACTCTACCATTCTAAATTTCAAAACGATTGGATGTAAAATACAGCTTCTATAGAACTAAAGCGCCAAATCGGACGAAACATATATATGGGAGCTATAGCTAAATCTTAACCGATTTTCTTCAAATTCGGCAATGTTGGTTCATGGATCAAGAAACTCTACCATTCAACATTTCAAAACGATTGGATGTAAAATACAGCTTCTATAGGACTAAAAGGCCAAATCGGACGAAACATATATATGGGAGCTATAGCTAAATCTTTACCGATTTTCTGCAAATTCAGCAGTGTTGTATCATGGATCAAGAAACTCTACCATTCTAAATTTCAAAACGATTGGATCTAAAATACAGCTTCTATAGGACTAAAGGGCCAAATCGGACGAAAGATATATATGGGAGCTATATCTAAATCTGAACCGATTTTAACCAAATTCAATAGCGATCTTAACAGCTGCGAAATACTCTAAACTGCAAAATTTCAGAACGATCGGAGTGAAATTGCGACCTGAAGTCGACGAACAACTTTACATGGACAGACGGACGGACGGACAGACATGGTTAAATCGACTCAGCTATTGATTCTGAGTCGATCGGTATACTTTAAGGTGGGTCTAGCTGTGTTATTTTCAGGTGTTACAAACATCTGCCGTGAAACAAACTTATAATACCCTGTACCACAGTGTGGTGCCGACTATATAATACCCTACACCTCCCTGACAATGTGAGAAGGGGCTTTGCGATAATAATTTGGAATAATTGGTTTCGTTTCAGTTAGCAAAGTACCGCTGTCCTTCTCATCATCAACGCTTATTCCAAGGATCATCTGAAATGATAACCTTAAAATGCGCAGTATTCTTTCATAGATCAAGAATCGGAAGGAACCATTAGATGGGACTATACATAATCTAAACAGATATTCATCAACTTGATCAAAAACCTCATTTCTGACAAATTATATAAATATCGGCTGTAAAATACAATAGCGCTTAAATACTAAAAAGGCATAAACATACGTGGCATATGTGGCTTTATTTAGTAAAGTACAACTTCTATAGGTCTCTATGGGAGCTATATCTATATCTGAACCGATTATCCCAAAATTAAGCAGTATACGTTCCTAAATATCTTTCTGCCAAATTTTGTAACGATCGAAAATAAAGTACAACTTCTCTAGCGCTTCGATACCAAATATGTATATATTGAGGCTATTTATAAATCTGAACCGATTTTCCCCGCATTTGGAAGTGTTTATTCATGCAATTGAAAACCTCTTTCTGCTGAATTTCGTACTGATCGAATATAAAATACACTTGGTGCAGCGCTTACATGTCAAATCGGGAGAATCATATATATGTGCGCTACATCTAAATCTGAACCGATTTTCCTCAAATTTAGTATTGTCTCTAGGTGTATCAGGAGACTTCTCTCTGTCAATTTTTATACAGATCGGTTGAAAAATATTGCTCGTACATTGCATATATGCCAAATCGGAGGTACATATATATGGGAGCTATTTGTAAATCTCAACCGATTTTAACCAAATTAATTAGGGATCGCCCTTGGGCCAAAAGACAGATATGTGTAAAGTTTCGTTGAGATCGGACCATAATTGCGACATGCACTTTGTTTACAATAATATGTACATTCACAGACAGGCGGACGGACAGACAAACGGACATAGCTAAATCAACTCAGAAAGTGATTTTACGTTGATCGGTATAATAAATGATGGGTCTATTTCTTCTCGTTTTGGGTGGTGTAGGCTATAAAAAATTAAGACATACCAAATTTGAAGTCAATAGTTTACTCCCATTTGAAGTTATCGACAGACTGACGGACGGACATTGCTCAAATGACTTAAAATGACCCAAAAAAGATTTCCGTCAAATATTGTTGGAGTCTCGTAGGTCACTCCTTAGATGTGTTACACCTTTAAACCGCAGCAACCGACATATATACCCTCGTTCACATTAGTTGTGGTATAAAAACATGATTTTGTTGAAATTTTCGTACATCTACCAAAAGGGATTTAATTTCTACATTTATCCATAGATTTTTTTCAAATAGACATTAAAAAATGGAATAATAATAATTGTCCGTGAAAGTAAAGTTTTAAGGATTTGTAGCCCTCATATTTTTTTCATAGTAATATGAGGGCTAAAAATCCTTTTTCTACCCCGAAAAAAATAGTAATAAAATTAATGACGACACATTCTTAAATTAAGTATGCGATGTGTTATTTAGGGTGATGTACGTATATTTATGAAGGAGATCTTGTTAGTAAGTCATGCGAAGAGATTTATGCGAACTCTAAAAAAATGGACGATAAAAATGCGAGTAATAGGTTTTGTAATTCTGGAAGAGACAATGGGAAAATGTTCAGAAACATGAACAATAGTATTATAATCCTGAAATAAACAACTTGTTGGCAGTTTAAAAATTAACAAAACACATTTATTTTAATATTTTAATTGAAGGTATATGTATACTCGCACACGCTGAAAATAAATAGCTTCTGTAGTATTTTGTCCCAAACATATTCTGCTTGAAATATATAAATGTTTAGGATACACTCGAAATATATTATTTTTGGTACATACAAATCTATATATATATAAAAGAGAGTGGGTTTGTTTGTTTGTTCCGTATAGACGTCTAAACGGCTTGACCGATCATCTTGAAATTTTCACAGAATGTACATGTGTAGGGGATGCTGAAAATAGGGTAATTGAATTTTCGATGTATCAAGTGGGCGTGGACCCGCCCATATGGGTCAATTTTTGGTATTGAGAAAATTTTTTAGCTAGAGTGCTGAAATTTTGTGTGTATGCATTTAGTGTCAGATTATGTGAATTTTCAAAAAATTGGCGGAATCGGACCAATGGGCGTGGCCCCGCCCATATAAGCCAAATTTTGAAATTGAAATATTTTCCACAATTCGTGAGTTCTGCAAGTTTGTGTAAATGTATCTGGTGACAGTCTACGTGATTGGTCTAAAAATGGGCGGGATCGGCTCAATGGGCGTGGCCCCGCCCACATAGACCAAATTTTGAAATTTCGATATCTTGCACAATTTGCTAGCGAGAGTGCTGCAATGTTGTGTATATGTATCTGGTAGCATGCCACGTGATTTTTCCAAAAATGGGCGGGATCGGAGCAATGGGCGTGGCACCGCCCATATAAACCAAATTTTAAAAATGTGATATCTTGCACAATTTGTTACCGAGAGACCTGGAATTTTGTATATATATATCCGTTGGCGACCTACATGATTGGTCCAAAAATGGGCGGGTTCGGACCAATTGGCGTGGCCCCGCCCATATAAGCCAAATTTTGAAATTGAGATATTTTGCACAATTTGATAGCGAGAGTGCTGGCATTTTGTGTATATGTATATGGTGGCAGTCTACGTGATTGGTCCAAAAATGGGCGGGATCAGAACAATGGGCGTGCCCCCCATATAAGCCAAATTTTGAAATTGAGATATATTGCACAATTTTTTACCAAGAGTGCTGCAATTTCGTGTATATATATCTGGTGGTAGTCTACGTTATTGGTCCAAAAATGAGCGGCATCGAACCAATGGCCACGTCCATATAAGCCAAATTTTGAAATTTAAATATCTTGCACAATTTATTATCGAGAGTGCTGCAGTTTTGGACATATGTATCTGATGACAGTCTACGCGATTCGACCAAAAATTAGCGGGATCAGACCAATGGACGTGGCCCCGCCTATATAAGCCAAATTTTGAAATTGAGACACATATCTTGCACAATTTTTAGCGAGAGTGATGTCACTGAATTCTTCTCGAATTATTGACGTACAGTTTTTCTTTTAAATATCCCCTAAGAAAGAAGTCAAATCACATGATCGTGGCGGCCAATTAACATCGACAGGACGCACAATGGGAAAAAAGGGGTAAATACGCGCGCATAGCAGTATTTTCAATCTCATTACTATACCGTTAGAGATAGAGTCCTACGGTTTGGACCATCTTCAAGAGAATTCTTTGTAGAAGAAATTGGTGTACCCAGATTTTATTTTACTGTTACCATGTACCGCACACTGGGGCTACAAAAGCGACTTTGTGTAAATTAGTGTGAAAATCAGAATATCGCACCAACTTCAGGGATCTTGGTTTTATATTAAAGCTGACAAAATTTATTTCAAAATCTATTTGAGCTACTTAATTTTGTGTTGCTGCGTTTTAAATATATGACCATTAAAGTTCAAACATTTTTTGTGAAAATTGCGTTAAAAGTCTACAAAACGGGCAATGTTTTTAAGATTGAAACCAAAACAACATAAATAGGATAAAATTGCAGTCTGCAATATTTTTGAAAGCTGAAGTTTTGCACTAATGCAATTACACAATGGGTTGTCAACTGTTAATAAGAGAAAAGTTAGATTAAAAACAAAAAAATAATCGGTCCACCCTAATATACATAAACTGCAGAAGCGTTTAACTATATTTTTATAGTTTTTGTAGAAGAAGTAAACTATAAAAATTACACATATAATCATAATAATATTAATTATATCGATAATTTTGATCGTAGAACTCTACAAACTTGCAACCGGACAACCGGTCTTATTTATTATCCGATTTTGCCGAAATTTCGTAAAAGTTATTTTTTTGAACCAAGAAAATAGGTCCATATGTTTCGGGAAAATCAGTTCATAGATAGATGTAGCTCCCACACATATTTTCTTTATTTAAAGTAAAAAAACACATATTTAAAGTACAAAAATCGGCCATAATCGCAAAAAGTCGCAGATAAACTAGGTACCGTTGGATTCACCACTAAGTCACCTCTCTTCTCTATGTCATATCGTAGTGATCCCACGTGATCCAAAAAAGTTGTATTCCATTTACTGCGGATACTTTTGTTTGAACAACAACAAAAACTGTATTTTTACTTTGAAATATCTCTTCATTTAAAGACGATAAAAACACGTTTTATACACAAAAATTTAGATGAATATAACCTTATTATATGTTACAAGTCCGGTCGCATTTCAGCAACAAACGAGAATTCTACAAGTATTTTAGTATATACATTTTATCATCACAATTTAATTTGCATTTATTAGTAAAAAATTCAAAATTTGAAAGGTAATAACTCGGAATCGCCCAGAGATATTTTGATAATATTTGAAGGTATTTTCATTAAATGTTATCCACAATAAAACAGCATTCCCAAAAAACTGATTTTTGAAAGTTGTTTTCAATGTCCTATGCGCGCATATTTCATCATATTTTCCCATCGTGCGACGTGAGATAACACGCCAATTGAATTTCTCGTGCAAAAGAGCAATTGTTTCGTCGGCTGTGTGGCAAGCCATCCTGTTGGGACCACATATCGTCCAGGTCCATATTCTCCGTTACAGAAACTATTTGGCCGACCTCATTTTCGAAGAAGTACGGCCCGATTACGCCGCCAGCCCATAAACTGCACCAAACAGTCACTCTTTGTGGATGCATCGGCTTTTCAACAATCACTTGTGGATTTTCATTTGCCCAAATGAGGCAATTCTGCTTGTTAACGAGTCCACTGAGGTGCAAGTGTGCCTTGTCGCTGACCAAAAAAATCACGTAGTCCACGAAATGCATTTTGATTTGAACGCCCCTTTTTCGTAAAAGGCTTCAACAATCTTAACGCGCTACTCAATTATGTACCTATCCATGGTTGAATTTGTCAAACACTGAAACATTGAAATGTCAAATGGCTATACATAACTCTGAACCGCTTTCCCTCAAATTTAGTATTGTCTCTTAGTGTATTTTAGAGACTTCCAACAGATCGGATAAAAAATGTTGCTTATACAGTGTATATGTATATGCCAAATCGGAGGTACATATATATGGGAGCTACTTATATATGTAAATCTGATCCGATGTTAACCAAATTTAATAGAGATCTTCATTGGACCAAAAGAAAGATATGTGCTAAGTTCCGTTGAGATTGGGTCATAATTGCGACCAGTACTTTGATTACAAGAATGGATGCACAGACGGACATAACTATGGGTCTAATAACTTTAGTCTCAGTGGGTATATCCGATCGAATTCTTTGTTTGTCATACAGAAAAAATTGTTGCCAATAAAATATATATATTTTTATGTCGAATACATATATATATTCCGCTCTGATATTAACAAAATATTATGACAGGATCGAAAAAGGATTCAATTTCCAAATGCATCTCGGAAACTACATGAAATAACTTTTAGGCGTAAATGTATTTTTGTAGACCTCAGAATAATCCACGAAACGGTTGAAAAGTTGAAAATATATATGAAGTTAGATGAATCCACGAATTATTCCCCAATTTTTAATTCCTCCCACTCAGCAACGTTTAAAAATATAAATAGTGCAATTTAAAAAAATTTTGCGCAAGAGACTCTGGTCGACTTTAAACAAGTAAATCATGTTAGTTTCGGCCAGGCCAATCTTATATGCCTTCACTATTAATCGAATTCCACAGTATAATAACTAAAATTGGAAATAATATAAAATATTCAATATATTCCATAAATTCAGTTTCCATGCTCTAAAATTGTAACAGAAGTAGTAGTCTAAGCCTAAGTACGTTCGGCGGAAAATCCGTTTTAGGACATTTTATATCATTTCAGCAATGTCCGTCCGTCGGTCTGTCTGGCTGGATGGCACGATAACTCTCGAAATCAGTAACAGATTGACTTCAAATTATGTGATAATATTTTTTGTAGTTAGTTCTAGCTAAGTTCGATGATGGACCTTATTGGTCCACTTCTTCCAGTACGTCCTTCAGAAAGGGTTAATTTTTTGTGAAATATTTATTATCTAATAACTGTTTACTTATCCGAATCCTCTGCAATGTAAGGCTTTTATAGTATCTACAGTCTGGTAACAAAATGGTCATTATTGCCACGCCGCTTTTGGTACCTCCCACACAAAATGGTCAAATCGTATCAAAATTTAATTGCTCATAAATAAACATTTACAATTCATAGAACAATGCACATAAACGCTTAAAATTTTTGTTTAATCGTCAAGCCATTTGTGGTACAAATTGACAGATTCATTCGAAAAAATATTCCCATAACTTCTGAGCAATCATCTAAATCTGTTAATATTTTGTACTTTATACAACTGACAAAAAACGAAACATTTTTTTCAACTTTCTATTATCTCCCATACAGTGAGGGTATGTATTCCTGAGTCCGTTTATTTAACAGGAATTTTTTACTTGGTTTTTAACAGATAAAGTTATAGAACTGTAATCGTAAAAATTGACATCAGATAATTTGTTGGACTCTTATGGTGATTTCAATTCTGAAAAAATGTCGTCGGCAAGAAATACAAAAAATATTTGCCCTTTTTAGGTCGAACTGATGTAGTCCCACGAATTAACCATTGCCCCTTTTTCAAAATTCCAAAATATGGTATAAAAATCCAGTTTTCGGGAAAAAATACATCGAAAATCTTGCACTTTTTTGCAAAAACGAAATCGGCATTAGACATCATGATTATCAATTGGTTGAGAATGAATATCACCCTAATGTACACTTACTCGTACTTTATATAATTTCATAATGGTTGTGGTGAAATGTTAAGTGTATGTTATGAAACTCAGAAAATCAATCATTTTGTAAAATAATGATGTTGCATATTTGTTGTTGTTTTTGGCGGATAACTGAGGGGTACTTCATATATATTTTACAACAAACTTAATGTGCAAAAAATTGAGATGTTCGTGCTTTAACTTCACATGTGCACAATACATAGTTTGAGATTTATAATATAAGATTCTATGAGAATGTGAGAAGCATAAATTCAGAAAATTCCAATTCAAAACAAGTAAGAAGAGGCTAAAGTCGAGCGGAGCCACAAACATATTTTTTTCTGTTCTTTTTGCAAAATTAAAAATTTGTTCTGACATTTTTGTCTAAAACCATTTTTTTGTTTGTCCTCTGAACAGGGATCAGAAGACATCGGTTTAACAAATTTTCTCACTTGACATGAAATCCTCCAAATGTATATCTTTCTTCCGATTTGTCATCTAAGCGCTACAAAATTCCATTTTACTTATACTTAAGAGATCTATGAGTATATTGATCCATGCATGAATACTATCAATACTCCCTTATCCGTGGTTTTCTGGAATAACCGCCTATATTAGAAATTTTCGATACTAGGTTAAACATACTCTGCTAATCATTATCTATCAATCCATATATGGCACTCCTAGGTATGTCAAACTTTTGGTGAATTTTTTCAACAAACAACTACATATGCACATTTAGAACAAATGTACTGCATTTTGGTTCTTCTGAACATTTTGAGGTATCCTGTTATTCCAGAAATCCACAGATATGTTTTTTCCGTTTTACATATAAAGATTACAGAATCCACATTTTGTAACCAATTTTAAAACCTCCACCATAGGATGGGGGTATACTAACTTTGTCATTCCATTTGCAACACCTTGAAATATTGATCTGCAACCCCATAAAGTATATATATTCTTGATCGTCGTGAAATTCTTAGACGATTTAGCCATGTCCGTATGTTGAAATCAGGCTACAGTCCGTAATAATAGAGCTAGGTTGATCAAATTTGGTAGAAATAATTGTTATAGTTGCAGGTCGTTTGGAATTGCAAATGGGCGATATCGGTCAATGTTTTGCTATAGCTTAGAGGTCGCTTTAAAATACGGGTTTTGAGCCATAGATACCAGGTTTTTATAGCAATTTTGCTGAAACTTTGTATTCTATTTTGACTAGAATTCAACACAGTAAAAATTTTGCAAATCGGTTCATATTTTGTTATAGTCACCCTATAGAGGTCGCTCCAAAATAGGCTTATTTAAATCATAAATACCACATTTTCTAAGCGTTTTAAGCGTATCTTTGCAGTTTGTGTTTCATTTAGACAAGTATTCATCACATCAACAATTTTTTAAATCACTTTCATATTTTGTTATAGTCCACCTATAGATGTCGCTCCCAAAAAGAATGTTTAAGTCATAAACACCACATGTTCTAAGCAATATAGATAAAACTTTGCAGTTTGTATTCTATTTTGGCAAAAAAAATTAGTCAGTTTATATTTTGTTGTTTAGAGGTAGCCCTCAAATATGCCTTTTTAAGTCGTAAATACCACATTTTTTAGAGAAAGAGTTTGGCTAAAAATTGCAGCGTTATTTTTTTCAATGTTTGCTTTAACAAAAAGGATGGTTCGAAGATTTGCTGTATATCCACAGATTTTTCCAGTCATAGAATTGAGTGCAATGCATGGTGGAGGGTATATAAGATTCGGCATGGCCAAACTTAACGTTTTTAACGTGTTTTAAATAATATATAGTCGACTCTGCCTGATTTTTACCATTCTTTATTTGTTCCAATATTTCTTTGTTATATTGGAATAATGCATATTATCAACTTGTAGGATTTACTTAATAAAAAGGTAGCATAATTTTAATCTCTTGTAAATTCACATATTCGAATTTCGCTTTCAATCCGAATCTACTTTTCTGCCTTAACGACTTTAAAGCTCTTTAAAATGAAATTAGCACAAACGAACGTCTTCAAGCGGATGAATGTATTTGAGGACTGCTTTGAGTATGTATGCATACCGTTTGGAGAAAATATGTACATAAGAGTGGACCTTATTTGTATGGAGTACTTTAAACTATGGACATGATTTGGATTCATTCATCGCTTATGCTTTGAAAAAACCATTACTGAGCAAAAAAAATATTTTTTTTGAACTTGACCCCTGCCTCCATTTTTCATATATTTTTATCAATATGTGTCCTAGACCTAAAAATTATTTTTTTGTATAGATTGTGGCAGAGACGTATACAGAGAAATGTTTTAAACATAGGCACTGTATACAATTTTCACTGTATACAATTTTCAAAATCACTCAAAAAAACACGAAAAATATTTGGAAGGCCGTTAAAAAAACAATACAAAAGCGTAAAAAATGGTAACAGTAAAAGTAATAACAACTAAAAATAAGAAAAGTGCATGGTTTCCTCGCTAAAACTTTTTAAATTATGCATCGATTTTCTTCGGAATTTATTCATAACCTTTCAGAGTTTACGGTAAAATCACAAAAATATGACAATTATGTGTTTCTAGATGTTTTTATGAGGCTTTTATTTAAAAATTATTAAAATTTTCTCAAAAAATATGATTTTTTGCAATACTTTGTAAGCTATCGTCGAAACCGCTGAACGGATGGAAAATTGTATTGTGCGAAGTTGAAGGCTACTTAATTCTGAAGTTTGTAAAGCTTACCTGAAACAATTCGGATGAATGGTTCTCTAGTTATGCCATAATATGTGGTTCAAACTCTCTTTTTTCTTAGCCTAAAGGGTTGTCTCTTTAAATTCTCGCGATAAGCTGTGATATGGAAAGAAATTAGTTGTTGAACCACATATAGTGGCATAACTCGAGAACCATTTATCCGATTTGGTTGAGGAAAGTTTTAAAGAATTAAATATTAAGTAGCCTTCAACTTCATATAATACCATTTTCCATCCGTTGACTATATACGAGTATTACAAAATATTGCACAAAAATGTGATTTTTTGATAAAATTTTAATATTTTTAAAATAAAACTCCCATAAAACAATCTAAAAATGAACAAATGTTATATTTTTATGATTTTATCGTAAAGTCTGTTCGGTCATGCATTAAACGAGCCCATTGCGAAGAAAATCGATGCATAATTTAAAAAGTTATAGCTAATTTAGTAAGGTTTTAACTTTAAAACTTTCTTATCGATGTAAAATTTACAAAAACTAACTTTTAAAGCTAAGATTGGAGATTTTGACGTTTTTTGACGTCTAGAATCAGAATCTATGCATTAGAACAGAAAAACTAGAAAAAATTTTGTTTTTGTCGACCGGTGTAAAATTGGTTGACTTTAAATTTATGATAACCAGATATGGCGAAAATTAAGTTAAAATTACATTTATGATTTCTTATCTATCTAGCTTTTTAACATGTAGGTTGCAGTGATGGAATGAGTTTGCACAACCGTGTATGTAAATTTGACTTTATATTGGGTGTGGGAATAAGTAGTACGGTGTTGGCCATTACACAGAACTTATCACGGTATTTGCAAACGATTAACCTAGATATAATAAAGGCTTACGAAATCATAAAATTGGCAACGACTAAATTAAGTGACATGCGTAGAAATTCAGATGCGGAGTTTGATAAACTGTTTGAAGAATCCACACAACTTGCAAGAAGTTTTTGAATAGAAGCTGCACTACCTAGAAGAGTAGGCACTCAAAAGTATAGGGCTAATATTCCTTGTTCAGATGTCAAGGCGTATTTTAGGACAGCATTGTTCATACCATATCTGGACAAAGTAATATCACATTTAAATAATAGATTTTCCCAACATGAAGCTATAATTACAAGTCTGTTTAATATCGTTCCGATACGAGTTGTAAATCTAATAAAGGAAGATTTCGAAGAAGTCACACTTTTTTACCAAAACGATTTAAAAAATTCAGCAAAATCTGTTTTAGCTGAAATAAGTATATGGATTGATTATTGGAAGCAGAAGAATGATAAGCCATCAAATGCATTAGATGCTATTTCAGTTTGTGATGAGGACATGTTCCCAAGCGTTTTCACCCTTTTGCAGATACTGGCCACAATACCTGTGACAACGGCAACTGCTGATCTAAGTTTCTCGACGTTAAGAAGAATAAAAACTTATCTCCGGAACAGAATGGAAGGAGAAAGGCTATCTTATCTGGCTTTGATGTCTATATACAAGGATGAAGTCAAAATCGATGAAATAATTGATATATTTCTTTCAAAAAATCGAAGATTACATTTTTAACTGTTACGTATTTTATTATAAAAAGTTTTACTGATCTCGTACTAAAGTACACATTTATATTTAGGAATAAAATTGGAATAAAAAACTAAGGATCTTAACTTCCATTACCTACACAATAAACGCAATTGTTTATCTTTGTTATGGAAAAAAAGGTTGCCCCCCCCCCCCCGAACCGAAATCCTGGATACGTCCCTGGATTGTGGCATACTGTTATATAAAATCAAAACCAATAATTTTGTTATTGATAATTTTTTTTAAAAAATTTTTTTTTATTGAAAATGCTATTATCGTCGAAGGTACCCTTAGTATTTGCACTTTAATTTTTGGAGTATATGCCCGATCGACTCATGCGTTAAATTGAAGCTATTAATATGGGCTACGAATGTCTCTTTCACTTAGAAACAGTGGGTTAGTAACAGTCATTAATCAAATTGGAAAAAGTGGATTTTTTTCAAAAAAAAAAAAAAACTATCCTAGGACAAAAAAACGTAAAAATAGAAAAAAAATCGAAAAAAAATATTTTATTTTATTTCTTAAAAGTTTGCATCCTAGCGAAGGAAATAATGCATAGTTGAAAAAAATCTGTAAATAAATGTAGAAATTATAGCCTTTTGGTAGAGGTAAGAAAATTTCAAAAAATCTTTTTTTTTTAATTTCTGTTTAAATAGCGATTTTATTTATTACTTTTATTTATATTATGTACATTTGAGTTTATTTACACGAAAAAGTTTCATTAGAAGTAATTGTGAGTTCTTTGTTGACGTTTGTAGATTTCGGAATCGGTTTCTCTAATGAGGAACCAAATATAATCTTCCATCATTCTCTCATCCCAGTGCCCTTGGTAACGCCGCTCGATGGACTTCAATTCTTAGTGAAACCTTTCGCCATGTTCGTTACTTACGTCGCCAAGATTCTCGGGGAAAAAGTTTAAATGAGAATGCAAGAAATGAATTTCGAGGGACATATTTACACCTGTTGGAATACATAGAGCGAAAAATAAGTTGGACGAATACATATATATGTGTTATATACATAAATATAGAAAAATATATTTCTTACCAATTTTTTCATAATTTTTTAACAAATCATTAATCATTGTTTCATATTGCGGGCTTTTATTGGATCCAAAGAAATTCGAAATCACTAGCTTAAAGGACCTCCATGCTGCAATTTCATCCGACGTCAAATATGATTCGAAATTTACATCTTTCATCAGTTTCCTTATTTTAGGCCCATCAAAAACGCCTTCTTCGATTTTTTGAAAAGAAAGACTTAAATAAACTTTTTAAATATGAGAGTGAATTGCCATCTTTCCTTAAGGCTTTTACAAAATTTGTAAAGAGCCCCAGCTTAATATGCTGTGCAAAATAATGTTTTCTTTTTGGGCGAGAGGTGTGTATTTTATCTTGTTTTCACCCAATGTAATGTCTTTTCTTGTTGCCCATTTCTTTCTTCTGTAATGATCTTCGCGAGCTCGGCTATCCCAGAGGCATAAAAAACAGCAATATTTTGTATATCCGCCTTGCATTCCACATAACATCCCAACTACTTTTAAATCGCTACAAATTTCCCAGTCATGTTGTTCATATTTTATGTATTTTATCAATTTAGCCATTGTATCGTATGATTCCTTAGTGTTGACAGCATGAGCAATGGGAATCGACGGTTTCTGATTTCCGTTGTGTAAAAGTAGTACTGCTTTCAAACTTTCTTTTCTGCTGTCAACGAGTAACCGCCATTCCTTTGAATTGTACGTTTGATTAAGTTCCTCGAACATTCCGGGAATGTCCTTGCAAAAGCATATGTTATCCACAGTTGTATAAAATTGTTTGTAAGGTATAGCACGGACTCTATAATATGATATGTTAACATCTGGGGCCAAAATATTGTACTGTTACATCCCAGATGCAAGTAGTTCTGCCTTATCTTTGATCAGTTCCAAATCTCTCACAAGATCAATGAGTTGAAACTGAGTTAAAACCGATGACTTCTGACTCAAACTTGAATCACTCAGAGTTGAGTACTCAGTTGAACTTGCTGATGTTTCCGTTATTAGGCTGTTAGCTATACTTGGACACTTCCTACTCCAATCTATTAACTCGACAAAAACTCGACAATCTATTAATCGACAAAAATAGCAGTCCGTATCGTGAATGAATGGTTGTCTCCAAATCATTGGCATTCCAAATTCCACGTGAAGTCTAAAATTAAAACGTTTTATTCCACAAAACATTGTAATACATTATTTTAAAGTACTTACCGCATTCTTCCACTAGTCCATCGAGTAAGATTTACATGGCACGAATTACACAAAATACTAGGTGTCCACGGTTCGTTCATATTTTTAACTCGTATACCAAAATATTGCACAAATATTTCTTCTATTATTTTACTAAACGCACGTCGATTTTTTTTAAATAGCATATTTTCGACAGATGTAGCAGAAATTGTCGGGATCATTTACACATTGAAAAGTTCTTTGCCGTTTACTCATACTTCGAAATATAACTTTATAATATTTTTCAGAAAATCGACTTATCTCTTTAAGGCGCTGAATTACACTGACATTGCATATCATGTTTTATGGATGGTTAAGAACAACCATAAAACCTCGTCCTCTCTATAATTTTATAATGTCTGACATAAATCCCCATAAAATAAAATGCAAGTGCAATGTCTCTTATATGTCTCTCTCACATATGGCGATTTCAATATACGCAAAAACATAATTTAAAAACGAAGAAATATGAAACAAGATTTTTTTGAATTTCCTTAAAATTTACAAAATGGCTCTTAACCTTTAACATCCGTAGATTTTTTCAAATAGACAGTGTTTTCTTCTTTAGCATGCTGGCTTTGTAAAAATGTAATAAAATAACTTTTCGATTTTTTTCTATTTTTTATGTAGATTCTACGTGAGAGCGATATTTGCAGCATATGTAGCCCTCATAATTCCCATTCATTTGAGGCATAACACGGCTCAATCAGGCTTATACTTGGCTTATAACCCAAATACTGAATGTACTATCCAAGAAAACCGGAATTAAAAAAAAAATTAACATAAATTTTTTTTTAAATATTTTTTTCGTGTTTGTGACTCTAGTTGCACCAGAAACTGTTTTCCACTTCCCTTGGACAAACATTTTGTTGCATAGTGTTATGGGTCATTACTCCCACATACTAGGTTAACATTTTCTGAGAATTTGAAAAAGATCTAATTTGTGACCTGTGACATTTGGAAAAGAATTACCCATATATAGATTTCAGCAAAATTTAATTTTTATAAAATATTGAATAGAAATGCAATTTTTAAAAAATTTCGTCAACATTTTTCAAAAAAAAAATCATTGAAAATTGAATTTTTCTATAAAATTTCTTAAAAATTTAATTTTGTTAAAAATATTTTTTTTTTTAATTTTATCGAAAATAAATTATTTTTTGAATATGTTTTCTAAATAATCGACCTTTTATTCTATATTATTTTTGTATTTAAATGACCGACTCGAGGTCAGGTGTTGTTATTGTTTAGTTATTGCTATCCAATATTTCGTTCTTCTTTGAAGAACAACTTCAGGGATATGAGTATAAAAACGAAATAACACAAAACATAAAGCGACATACGCCTTGCTTTGCCGTCGTCTGTTTTCTTACTGGGAGTAACCTGACCTCGAGCTTGTCATTTAAATACAAAAATAATACAAAATAAATTATTATCAAAATTAATTTTTTTTAGAAAATTAGTCAAAGTTAAATTTTTCTAGAAAATTTCGTTAAAATTGCATATTTCTAGATAATTTCTTTAAAATTCAATTATTCTAGAAAATTATGTTGAAATTGCATTTTGTTTTAATAATTAATCGAGTAATGATGGAACTTTATTTTTATTTTATAAGGGATTATTTTAATACTGTTTTTATTTTTTTTTTGAAATATTTTTCAATCTTTTTTTTTTAAGTTATTTTTTCCATTTCAAAAATACTCATGTTAAATCCATTGCAGAATAGTTTTAACTTCTTTTTTTCCCATGGATTACTTTTCTCACATTTTGCTGCACTAAGGTTTTGCTCTAAAAAGTTCGACGAAATATGATTTTATTGGAAACTTCATAGCAAATGCATATTTTTTCTAAAAAATTTCTTTCAAATTGTAATTACATAGAAATTGTATTTTTATAATTAATCTTTTAAAATTTACTAAATTGTATTTTTCTAGAAAATCTTGCCTATATTAATATTTTCTTCCAAATTTTGAGAAATCAATTTTTTTAGAAAATGTTTTCAAAATTGCTATTTTTAAAAAATGTTTCCCCAAACATTCGTTAAAAATTGCATTTATCAAAACAATATATTGTTGATTTTGTTTGTGAAAATTTCAGCAAAATATATATTTTATTAAAAATTTAATAGAAGTCGAATATTTACAGAGATTTTTTTTCAAATTGGCACATTTAAAAAATTTCGTCAAAAAATATTTCAGTGAAAATTGAATTTTTCTATAGAGAATTTTTCTTATTGGAAACAAATTGTTAATTAAAATGTTTTTTTTTAAGAAAATTGTGTCAAAATTAAATTTGTCTAGGATATTTCCTTGAAATTTCCTATTACTAGAAAATTTTTTCGAAATTCAATTTTTCCGGGAAATTTCCTACATTGTCATCGACTTTGATCAGAGGTCATTGCTCTTTAAAATACTCATCGATCTTTTATCACTTCAGAGGCTCATAGTCCGCCTTTGATCAGAGGTCATTGCTCTTTAAAATCGACCTTTGAAATTTCAACAAAATTCCTAGAATAAATTTAATTTCAAAAAATTTTGTAGAGAAATGAAATTTTTACAAAATTTTGTAAAGAAATGATGTTCAACAATTTTTCAAGAGACAAATAACAACTTTTTCGGAAAAATGCAATTAAATTTAAAAAGAAATTAATTTCAACAAAATTTGGTTTCAACAATTTTTTTAGAAAAATAAAAATTTAATGGAATTTTATAGGAAAATGCTTATTACAAGAATTTTTGTAGAAAAATTTAAAGAAAAATGTATGAAATTTCTAGAAAAATTTAATTTCAACGTAATTTTGTAGTAAAAAGCAATTCCAAAGTATTTTTTTTAGAAAAATTCAACATCTTTGAAATTTTCTTAAAAAAATGCATTTTAATAAAATTTTGCAGAAAATTTAATAATTATTTTTTGTGAAAGTCATATTTAAAATATTTTAATTGGTAATTTTTATGGGGATTTTGACTTTTGAATATGCCAAAAATGACTTCAGCAGTTCCTACTAAAAAGTAATGAAATAATCGATTGGACAACAATGAGATTATTTATTGAAAAATTGATAGAAATTGCAAATTTCATTGAAATTTTAATTTTACTGAAAATTAATATTTTCTTGCAAATATCTACAAAATTTAATTTTCAGCAATATAATTTTTATAGAAAATGTTGTCAAAATTGGTATTTATAAAAATGTTTCCCCAAGCTTACACTGTTCTAAAAAATTCTTTGATAACTGCATATTTTTATTTGCATTTTTAAAGATAAAAAATTAATAGTAATAAAAATTTTAATTTAATTTTTAACATTTTTTATTGAATTTTTCTAAAAAAAAGTTCATTAAAAATGGAATTTGTTTATAAAATATCTTCAAAATTGCTTTCTGCAAACAAATTTAGTCCAATTTTTTTTAAATTTTATCGAAAATTATTTTTTTATTAATAACTTCGTTTTTTTTTAAATATTATGTCAAAATTCATTTATTTATTCGATTTTCGACGAAATTTTCGAAAAAAATTAAATGTTCTTGTTTATTGTTGGTCTGTGCTTTTGTTATTCAGTCGGAACTAATTCGGTGTAAGAGCATATGTTTCAGTTGCTTTCTTTCTATTGCAAAAATGTAATGGAAATATATACAAAATGGTGTCTATCGAAACTGCAGTTAATTCTACCAAGCATTTAAAACTCTCTACCAATTTTTGTATTTGTTTCCATTACATTGTTGCACAAGACAGAAAGTAAGTGAAACATATGGTCTTAAACCGTATTAATTCTGACTGAATACAATATTTTTTATTTCAACGAAATTTTGTAGAAAATTTGATTTTAACAACATTTTTTAGAAAAATGCATGTTTAAAGGAATTTTCTAGAAAAATGATATTTTGAAGAAAAATATGCTATTCAAATTTGATTATGATTATGATTTTATTAAAAATTTCATATGATTTTATTAAAAATTTCATAGATATTTAAATTTTATTGAAAAATTCATAGAAATTTTAATTTTCTAAAAATTTCATAGAATTTGTTTTTTTTTGAAAATTTCACAGAAATGGAAATTTTATAATAAGTCTTTAAAAACTGACGAAATTACATTTTTCTACAAAGTCTTGCTTAAATTAATATTATATCCAAACTTATTTTATTAAAAATTTTGTCGATAAATATTTATATTGTAAATTTTCTTTTTTTCATGAAAAATGCATTTATATAGAAGATTTCAGCAAAAATTAAATTTAAAAGAAAAATAATAATATATATCGAAGTTTTATAATTTTTTTTTCAAAATTGATATTTTTATAAAAATTCGTCAAATTTATTTTTTAAAAAAATCATTGAAAATTTAATCATTTATATAGAAAATTTCAGCAAAAATTTAATCTAAGAAAAAATAATAGATTCCAATTTTTATAAAAAAATTTGTCAAAACAGATATATTTATAAAAATTAGTCAAATTTATTTTTTAAAAAATTCATTGAAAATTAAATTTATCTATAGACAATTTCAATTGAAAATTTTTTTATTGAAAATTTATATGAAAACTAACGTTTCCTAGAAAATATCATTGAAATTGTATATTTCTAGGCAATTTCTTCGAAATTTAATTTTCTAGAAAATTTTGTTGAAATTGCAGTTTTCTTGAAAATCGGCCGTTAATTAGGGGTCCTTCAAACTACTTTTATAGCTTCAGTGTCCCTTAATAACATCATCGATCTTTGGAATTTTAAAAAAAATTTCTAGAATAAATTTATTTTAAAGAAATTTTGTAGGGAAATTTAATTTTAACAAAATTTTCTAAACAAATATTAATCAACAATTTTTCTAGAAAAAATAACAACTTTTGGAAAAAAATGCAATTCAGCTAAATTTTCACAACAAAAAATGAAATTTTAACGAAGTTTTCCAAAAAATTAAGTTTCAACGGAATTTTGTATAAAATGTTGATTTTAACAAAATTTTGTAAA
The DNA here is from genome assembly GCA_963930755.1 of Eudasyphora cyanicolor. Classification (NCBI taxonomy): domain Eukaryota; kingdom Metazoa; phylum Arthropoda; class Insecta; order Diptera; family Muscidae; genus Eudasyphora; species Eudasyphora cyanicolor. Next base: position 263,489,576 of record OZ005734.1, read on the forward strand.
AAAATACAAATTTAAAAGAATTTTCTAGAAAAATGCTAACTTCAATGAAATTTTCCAAAAGAAATGCAATTTTAATAAAATTTTTCGGAAAAATTAAATTGCGAGGGGAACACGAACATTTTTTACATGGAGTCGTATGCTTGAAAGGGTTGGGAAGCCCTGCCGTAGAGGTGCATGACTTGAAGACCCTTTAACGAATATACATTTTCTTTTGAAGTGTTTGAAGTGTATTTCTTTGCGCAAAAAAATAAGCGCCAGTCTAAGTTTAATATTTCTATATCGAAGACTTTGCCTAGGCTATAGCAATTTGCAATATCCAGATGAATGGATGGGGGTGTACAGAAAAGCCACTAACCAAAAACGAACCAAACCAAACCGAACCAAAAAATATTCATATTGTCTTTGCGTGCCACCGCAACATTTTTCAAAAGATTTCTTTCTTTCTTATGGCTGGCTACAGCACAGGACTACAGTAGTTGTTCTTTGTACCAAAGGCTTTCGAACGTACTAAGCGTACGGAGGTTCACATTTCTTAAATCCATTCATAATCAGAAATAGAGAAATTCTCGTATACAGCACAAAATAGCAATAGCAACAACGATGCTTATATCAAAGTGCGAGTATTAAATGTATGGCTGAGCATTAAATATATGTGTTTCTGCATGTGTATTAGAGTCCCCCGCTCCATGTATGAAGGTCACAAAACCCGTCATATTTTCTTAGATTCATTAAATTTAAAACGGAAAATTATAGAATTGGAAAGGAAAAGCTAAGCGTAACAAGTAAGAACGTTGGTAAGTTCGGTCAGTCCGAATCTTATATACCCTCCACAATGAATCGCATTTTAATACTATAACGGGAACATTTTTGAAGTGGAAACAACTTGCAAAGATGGCATGTCAGACAGGATTGAATGGGAGATATACCAAAGTTTAAATCAGTTAGTACTATTGGTTTCACAAAAATAATTTTCAAATACGTGATATGACACAGAATAATAGATTATACCACAGTGTGTGTGCAAAATAGAATTTAAACATGTATCCTCGATGAAAACAAGTTACTCCGCATAATTTCGGCCCACTAAGTCGTATGGCATTAGCCGTTTTTTCCTGTAACATTGCGTTTTAGAGATATTTAGGCACATAGTTTGCTGGGTAAACAAAGAGGTTAATAAATTGAGAGACAATTTTAGTATACAGGGCTTCGGAATAGATGTTCAATGTCAAAGAACAAAATAAAGGAAAAACTTTTAGTAGTTTTTCTCTTAAAACATTTGACACCTCATCTCATCCCCTCACCCCAGAAAATCCCCCTCTAAAAATAATGATATATCAATAGTCTGAGAAATCGATGGATTTTTGAATGATGTATTGGACAAAAAGATTCCTTGTAAAAAATTACTATAGGTCCCCACATTGCACTTTATTGGCAACCCAGTGGTTTTTTATATACAGTCGATATTATTAAAGAATTAAATTTACGAAAATATTCGTAAATTGATTTTTTTTGCTTTATTTAAATTATTGGCAATTTAAATTGCATTTAATAACTTTAAAGTACTGGTATTCAAATTATAAGCTGGTGAAAAATGCTCCATTTTTGTGGGAGGTATCAAAACGGACATGCCAATAACGCCCGTTTTTCTCTGCTGGTGCTATAAAAGCATTATAATGTACAAAATTGCAAGTATTTGTATGCACTGGTATTAAAGTGAAATACTGCTATGTTGTGGTGAAAAATAGTCCATTTGTGTGGTATTAAAAGGGGCATTCCAATGACTCCAATTTTTCACAGAACTGTAAGTACTATAAAAGCATTACACAGTAAAAATTGTAAGGTATTTGTATGCACTGGTATTACAGTTATAAGCTGTTAACTTTTGGTGCAAAATGGTCCATTTGTGTGGGGGGTACCAATAGGGGCGTAGAAACTTCGCCCATTTTTCTCGAAATGATAGCGACTAATAAACTAATACTATGTGTGGAATTTCAGAAGATTCGAGTAAGTTGTATATAAGTTATTAAAGAATCCATATTTCACTAAATGTTAACGCTTTGTGGGCGTGGTACTAAAAGGACTGGACCAATATGGCCTATTTTCGAACTTAGCCAGAGATGGAGAAAAATATTACCGCATACCAAATTTGAAGTCAGCCAGCAGATAGAGACACAGACGGACGGATATGGCTCAAAAGACATAAAATGCCCCAAATCGAATTTCAGGCAAACATACTTGGAGTCTTAGGTCACTTCTTCGAAGTGATACACTTTTGGCCTCCTCCCTGTAAGGTGAGAGCATATAAATAGAAAAAATCGCAAACAAATATTGTATTAAATTTTTAAAAGGTAGCTAACGAAGAAAACAATGACAACCTGGAAAAAATGCATGGTTAAATGTACACGCTGAAAAAAAATCGCTTCTGTAGTATATTGTCCCAAACATATTCGGCTTGAAACGTATATATCTTTAGGATACACTCTAAACATATAATATTTGGTATACACAAAAATTATATATTTGGGAAGATGTTGTACTAAACAAATCTTTGTTTACATCCCAATGTGTTTCTTTTGGACTATTTTTTCCGAAACAAATATTTATTTTCATTTAAGTATTCAGAAAATATCAAAATTGTGTTAAATTTTTCATTAATTCAAAGTTAATTTTTTCAAAAATTTTAACGTCTTAAAAATAAAAAATAATAATTGAAATTTTTTCAAAAATTTTAACGTCTTAAAAATAAAAAATAATAATAATTGAAATCATATAATCTTGGATCGAAATATATACCTGGAGGATTGACAACCAATGATGGCTTGGAATACTCAGAAATTTTAAATGACTGGTTTAAAACATAAGTTATTGCTGCATTTGGTATCATAACTGGTAGGTTCAAACCAAAAAAAATAAAATTTAAATTCGAAAAATTCAACAAAAGTTTCGAAAATCTTTTTTAAATAAAATATATTTGGAGAAATTCCTAAACTATCATTTTATTTAAATAAATATTTTATTTGAGAAATTTAGTTTGCAAATATTATATGTTGTAACATATTAATATACGAGTTCCAAATATATTTTATTGATTTTCAAATAAAATTTGGCACTCAATTATGAGAATTGGACGTGAAAGTAGCCCAATAGATATTGAATAGCAGAAAAAATGTGGAACAAAACTAGACGGGGCAAAATCGCCTTTTTTTATATGTTTGAAACAAAAGAAAATATACTTGGAACACAAAGTTTTAAATATTATATATTTTCGAACAAATAAATTGTATTTGAAAATCAATAAAATGTATTTAGAACCCATTTGTTAATATATTAGAATAAAATATATTTGCAAACTAATTTTCTCAAATAAAATATGTGTTTAAATACCTTAATATTTAAATGATCATGTTAACACTTCCGTAGGTAAGACCTATGCCGTCTTACGAAATCTATATGTCTGCAAGAAATACACACCTCTAAAGATAACCAGTAAGGAAAGGCAGAATGTCGGGCGGGGCCGACTATATAATACCCTACACCTCCCTAACAATGCGATAAGGGTCATTGCGATAATTATTTGGAATACTTGGTAAATGGGTATGAACATATTACCTAATTCTAATCCGATAATCGCTAAATTTAGCAATATTCGTTCCTAAATTGAGAAACATCTTTCTGGAAAATTTAAATGATCGGAAGTAAAGTACAACTTTTATAGCGCTTTGATACCAAATCAATGGGGGCTATATCTAAATCTGAACCGATTTCTTCCAAATTTAAAAGTGTTCATTCATATAATAGGAAACCTTTTTCTGCCGAATTTCATACTGATTGGATATAAAATGCAGTTTTTACAGTGCTTACATATCAAATCGGGGGTAACATATATATGGGGGCTATATCTAAATCTGAACTGATTTTCTCCAAATTTGGCAGTATTCCTTTACGTAATAAGAGACCTCTTTTTGCCGAATGTCGCACTGTTCGGATATAAAATACAGTTTCTACAGCGCTTACATGTCAAATCGGGGGTTACATATATGTATTCGGGGGCTATATCTAAATCTGAACCGATTTTCTCCGAATTTAGCAGTATTTCTTCATGTAATAAGAAACCTCTTTCTGCCAAATTTCATACTGATCGGATATAAAATAAAGTTTTTACAGCGCTTACATGTCAAATCGGGGGTAACATATATATGGGGGCTATATCTAAATCTGAACCGATTTTAACCAAATTCAATAGGGATCGTCCGTGGGCCAAACAAATGATATGTGTAAAGTTTCGTCGAGATCGGGCCATAACTGCGACCCGTACTTTGATTACAAGAATACATCTACAGACAGACGGACAGACAGACGGACAGACAGACGGACAGACAGACGGACAGACAGACGGACAGACAGACGGACATAGCTAAATCGACTCAGAAAGAGATTACAAGTCGATCGGTATAATAAACAATCGATCTATCTCTTCTCCTTTTGGGTGTTACAAACAAATGCACAAAGTCATAATACCCTGTACCACAGTGTGGTGTAGGGTATACAAATTGTACTATCCAAGTCCTACCTAATTTCTAAGCTGCTATACTCATGTGAGTTATTTTCTAACTGTTCTAGAAACAGTAAGAATAAATTGCGCATAGCTTTTAACAGTATAACAAGATATGTCTTTAACCTGGACAGATCGGTAAGAATATCATCATTCGCAGAACAACTATATGGAGTCTCTTTTGAAAATTTTATAAAAATCAGGTCGATTATATGCCTACATAAGATCATCTATACAAAAGAGCCTACATAGTTATACAACAAATTATGTCTATGCCGATCCAACAGAGGAAAACAGCTTATACAAATAAGATATAAAAAGCGAATCTCAGATCAACACTTCTTTGTTAACGCTATACGTCTTGGAACAACCTCCCTCATAGTATTCAACTAATCATTAACGAACGTCAATTTAAATCTGTCCTAGTCCAGCACTTTTCAGCAAACATAAACACATTTTTATGTATATTTTGTTTCTAAAAATTAAAACACTTTTTTTCTCTTCATTTTGTTTTATCTACTATTTACCTTTTTTTATTATTGTTATTACTTTTTTAATAATTAATATTTTCTTCTCACAAATGAAAACGTATACAAAATAACTTTCCATACTTAGCAATAAGACTTGGTCTTTTGTATAGAAATAACGATAAAAAAATAAATAAATAATTTTTCGGAAAAAAATACAAATGAAATTATTGTTTATGAATATTTCCAAATACATATATTTTATTAAAAAAAAAAAAAGATTTTCAAAACTTTGCTGAATTTCTCGAATTTTAGTTTTAATTTTCTCCTTGTTTTCGAATTATGCATTCCTATTAAAAATGGTATTCTTAGCATTAACTTCTATTTGAAACCACTTATTTTTATTTTCTAACTATTCCAAGTCATTATTTTCCATTATAAAGAGATTTTACTAACATTAAATATATATTCACGCCAATAGATGTTAGATTGGGAAATAACATATCCAAATAAAAAATATTAGGATGTAGTTTCGTTTAGAACAACATCCTCCCAAACATATAATATTTGTATGTGCCAAATATTATATATTTGGAGTGCACCCTAAAATATATGTGTTTCAAGCAGAATATGCTTGGGACAATATACTACAGAGGCATCCAGTGCCTTAAACATCGCAAAAATTCCAATTTTTACCTTTTTCCCCCATTTTTGCTCAATAACTGGATTACAAATCCACAAATATTCTGTTTTTATACCCTCCACCATAGGATGGGGAGTATATTCATTTTGTCATTCCGTTTGTAAGACCTCTAAATATTGATCTGAGACGCCATTCTTAATCGTCGTAAAATTCTAAGACGGTTTAGCCATGTCCGTCCGTCCGTTGGTCAGTCCGTTGGTTGTAATCACACTACAGTCCGTAATAATAGAGCTAGTTTGATCAAATTTGGTAGAAATATTTCTTACTGTTGCAGGTTGTATGAGATTGCAAATGGGCAATATCGGTCAATGTTTTGATATAGCTCCCCTATAGAGGCCGCTCCAAAATACGGCTTTTAAGCCATAGATACCACATTTGTAAAGCAATTTAGCAGAAAATTTGCAAGACAAGAATTCATCACTGCAAAAATGTTACAAATCGGTTCATATTTTGTTTAAGTCACCCTATAGAGGTCGCTCCAAAATATTTTCTAAGCATTTTAACATAATCTTTGCAGATTGTATTTAATTAAAGCAAAAAATTCATCGTAGAAAAAATTTTTAAATCAGTTCCTATTTTGTTATAGTCCACCTATAGATGCCGCTTCCAAAAAGGTTTATTTAAGCCATAAACACCACATTTTCTAAGAAATTTAGTTGAAACCTTGGAGTTTGTATTCCATTTTGGCAAGAATTCATCTCAATAAAATGTATGCAAGTAAAATTTTACTTTTTGGTAGTCCCCGTGCAGATGCAGATAAAGCTTTTTTAAACCATAAATACCACCTTTTTCATGTGAAGAATTTAGAATTTGCGGCCCAAGAATTGCAGCATTCGTTTTTTTAATAATTTACTTAAACAAAAAGGATCGTTTCATGATTTGTTCCATATCGAGAAATAAAATTTAATGCAATGCATGGTGGAAGGGTATATAAGATTCTGCATGGCCGAACTTAACGCTTTTACTTGTTTATTTTATTAACTTTTTTTGCATGAAAATAAAATTTCAGAACATGAATATGAACCTACGAAGAAAACAAGATTATCAGAACCTCAAGCGTCAACTTCAACGAGTATGGATATTGACAATAATTGAAAATGTTTTAAATTTTGTTTCCATGCATAGATGACAAAAAAAACCTTTTTGGGGATTTGCAATCCAGTTATTGAGCCAAAAAGGTGAAAAATGAGAAGTTTGTTCCGCATTTTTTCTCCTATTTAATATCTAAAACTTTGCTTCAGACACAAATGAGATATTCCGTATGGTATACCGAGATATAACCGTGTTAAAATTCTGAAAAAGTGCTAAAAATCCACAGTGAGCCAAAAATTCGTATGACCATTGATTATTAATTGAGCGAACTTGACTAAACGAATGATGCTGAAGTTCTTATTTTTGGGGCTACTTTCACGTCCAATTCTCAGAATTGAGTCCCAATAACATGTATTGTACAGTGTTATACACTCTACTAAATAATAAAGGTACCGTATATGAAAATTGGAAATGAAACAAACTAGAAAAAATTTACCAAAAACAAATTGGTAATTTTATTTTATGAAATAATATGTCTCAATCTACACTAAAAAGAAATTATTCCATGCAGTATTTTCCTCAAAATTTTTTAAAACACGATGCAGAGATAATTTTCTTTTTTTAATTTTTATTAATTTTAGAAAGTAGTTCTTACACTTATACCATGGATGCATATGATTCATTATACCCTCACTTTAGTGTGACAAGGGTATATATCATTTGCTACAGAAAGAAGTGTAACACATCGAAGGAGTGACCTATGATCCCAAGTATTTTCGTCGGAAATCCGTTTTGGGTCATTTTAAGTTGGATGAGCAATGGCCGCCCGTCCGTCTGTCCGCTGGCGGGTGCGCACGACGAAAGGAGTAACCGATTGACTTCAAATTTGGTACGTGGTAATATTTTTGTCTATCTCCGGCTAAGTTCGAAGATGGGACATATTGGTCTACTCCTTCTAGTACCTCCCCCACAAAGGGTTAAAATGTTGTGAAATATTGATTCTTTAATAACTGCTATACTACTTATTCGAATCTTCTGAAATTCCACACATAGTATTAGTTTATTAGTCGCTATCAACTCGAGAAAAATGGGCGAAGTTGACACGCCCCATTTGGTACCTCCCATACAAATGCACCATTTTTCACCAAAAGTTAACAGTTTATAAGATTAATACCAGTGTTTACAAATACTTGAAATTTTGTACAGTGTAATGCTTTTATAGTGCCTACAGTCCAATGAAAAATTAGCGTTATTGCCACGCCCCTTTTGGTACCTCCCACACATAAGTACCATTTTGCACCAAAATTTAATAGCTTTTAACATTAATACCAGTGTATACAAATTCTTGAAATTTTGTACAGTGTAATGCTTTTATAGTGTATGTAACCCTGTGAAAAATGGACGTTATTGCCACGCCCCTTTTTGTACCTCCCACACAAAGGTACCATTTTCCACTAAATGATAAAAGCTTACAGCATGAGTACCAATGCAATGAAATACAACAACATTTTGCTCATTGTAACGTTTTTGAAGTATTCAACGCCCCTTTTTGTACCTTCCACACAAAATGGCCAAATCATATCCAAATTAATATCTCATAACGTTAATATCCCAGTGCTCATAAACGCTTATAATTCTGCACAGTGTAATGTATTTAAAGTATCTACTGTTCAGGGAAAAATAGGTGCATTTGGTACACCCCTTCTGGTACCTCCCACACAAATTGATAGAATAATTCGGGTAATATTCAATATAACATTACTCACAAAGTGAGCGTATACCTTAGTCTGTTTACCCGACTGAAACATTCTTACTTGTTCTTGTTGTAGAAAGTGTATAAACTGAAAAAAACAGTAAGGAAAGACTAAAGTCGGTCGGGGCCGACTATATAATACCCTACACCACTCTCATAATATTGAATAACTCTAAAATATAAATCAGAACGATCGGAGTGAAATTGCGACCTGTAGTCGACGAACAACTTAAGATGGACAGACGGACAGACAGACGGACAGACATGGTTAAATCGACTCAGCTAGTGATTCTGAGTCGATCGGTATACTTTAAGGTTTAAGTATACTTGGGTCTAGCTAAAGTATTTTCAGGTGTTACAAACATCTGCCATGAAACAAACTTATAATACCCTGTACCACAGTGTGGTGTAGGGTATAAAAACGATTGGATGTAAAATACAGCTTCTACAGGACTAAAGAGCCAAATCGGATGAAACATATATATGGGAGCTATAGCTAAATCGTAACCGATTTTCTTCAAATTCGGCAATGTTAGTCCATGGATCAAGAAACTGTACCATTCTAAATATCAAAACGATTGGATGTAAACTACAGAATCTATAGGACTAAAGGGTCAAACCGGACGAAAGATATGTATGGGAGCTATATCTAAATATTAACCGATTTTCTTCAAATTCGGCAATGTTGGTTCATGGATCAAGAAACTCTACCATTCTAAATTTCAAAACGATTGGATGTAAAATACAGCTTCTATAGGACTAAAGGGCCAAATCGGACGAAATATATATATGGGAGCTATGTCTAAATCTGAACCGATTTCAACCAAATTCAGTAGGGATCTTTACAGCTGCGAAATACTCTAAGCTGCAAAATTTCTTTCAGAACGATCGGAGTGAAATTGCGACCTGTAGTCGACGAACAACTTTACATGGACAGACGCACAGTGGAAAATGGTAGTGTAAGGCCTGATCAAAAATACTTTTCACAAACATTGAAATTTTTAAATTTTTTTAATACTATTTCAGAGGTAAGACATCACGTCATGATTATCTGCAAACATTTCCGAACATTTTCATCGGAAAAGGCGTTAAAAATACCACTATTTACAGATCTTTTGATTGTTAAAAAAATATAAAAATTCTGAACACTCATATAAAAATACATGTACCCGGCGTGTAACATACGTTAGAGCATAAATTGCGGACTTATGTGTAGGAAATATTCTAACGAATCGGATTCAGTAGCAAAATGTTTAAAAAATTAACAGCGAATATTCGCTGTATGCAATATACTATTTATGTAAATGTTTCTTGAATTCAACAACTTCAGCTAAGGTTTTAGTTGTTAGCTCCGTTTGCCTAGGTTCAAACTTTTGCATAATTTCAAAGCTACGTTCCTAACCTAAGTTGTGGCAAAAAATTGGCTGCTCCTTTTTGCTCCTTTTCAAACGGTGTGCAAAAAATTGGTTTAACATAGTATTTTCCGATATATTTTTTTAACAATATATTATTCCTAATAGTAGCCGACGCATTTGTTGTCAAATATTCATTCATAATATATGTTCTCTACACGATCTGGTTCTTGTCTATATAAACAGTGATAGAAATGTGGAATCTATTGAACGGTTTGTGCGCGAGAATGGAAATTTGAACGATGAAAATGTATCATATATAATTAATCATATTCAGAAGGGTTTAATACCGCATATAAATGATCGATGGCTAAAATCAGGAAGGCAAAAAGAGAATTTTTTTAAAAATAACGCAAATTTGTTAAATAAAGAATATTGTGTAAATGTGCCCATCGCTATGAAATCCATTAATCTCTTAAGGAAAAGGGGAAGACCTTTACTGCCATACGAAAAATCGGCTGATTCAACGAAAAGACGGAAAAATTTTTTACTTTTGGAAGACAATGGCCTACAACATATTCAGAGTGTATACAGTCAGAAACTTCGTGCAATTGGAGAAATAGAAGAAGCAAAACTTGTAGAATTAATAAGGTACATGGAGAAGTCGAAGAAGCAGGAACTACTGAAAACCCTAGAGAAGCATGAGGAAGTTCAACCTTTGGAAGACAATGGCCTACAACATATTCAGAGTGTATACAGTCAGAAACTTCGTGCAATTGGAGAAATAGAAGAAGCAAAACTTGTAGAATTAATAAGGTACATGGAGAAGTCGAAGAAGCAGGAACTACTGAAAACCCTAGAGAAGCATGAGGAAGTTCAACCTCTGGATAGCACAGAAGCATTGAGTGTATTTCTCGATCTCGACTTAACTAAAAGTCAATATACCAGAAGTCAGTGCTGAAATAACAGGCATAGATGTACAGCTAATACGAATGTTGTACAATATTCTACAAGCTTTATCATGCTGTGTCATGATAGATGGCGAAAATTATAACAAGTATGCTCTCCAAATAGCAAATCTATATGTGGAAAAATATAAGTGGAAGTGCCATCTTCTGTCCATAAATTATTAATACATGGAAAAAGCATTCTAAATCATTTCTCTATGTTGCCAATGGGTCATTTGTCAGAAGATGCCCAAGAATCGCGTAACAAAGATTATAAAAACTACCGATTGAATCATTCCAGAAAAAATTCAAGGATAGCGACAAATGAGGATGTATTTAAGAGACTTTTATGTACTTCAGATCCTTATATATCTAGCATCAGAAAAGAAACACGCAAAGCCTGTAGAGATCTTGATGAAGACGCGGTGTTGTTATTGAAAATGCCCCATACAGACAATTTTAATTTATAAAAATACTAGCTGGACCCGGTCCACTTCGTTGCCCCAGATTGAGATTTCCGATCCCGTCCATTTTTGAACCAATTACGTAGACTGCCATCAAATGCATATTTACTAAATTACAACACTCTCGCTAACAAATTGTTCAAGGTATTTCAATTTCAGAAATTTGCTTATAAGGGTGGGGCCACGCTCATTGGTCCGATCCCAACCCTTTTGGGCCATTCACGTAGACTATCACCAGATATATATACACGAAATTACAGCACTCTCGGTAAAAAATTGTGCAAGATATGACTCTCAATTTCAAAATTTGACTTATACCATATACATATACATAAAATTTCAGCACTCTCGCTAACAAATTGTGCAACATATCTCAATTTCAAAATTTGGCTTATATGGGCGGGGCCACGCCCATTGGTCCGATTCCGCCCATTTTTGGAAAATTCACATAATATGCCACTAAATGCATACACACAAAATTTCAGCACTCTAGCTAAAATTTTTTCTCAATATCAAAATTGGACCCATATGGGCGGGTCCACGCCCACTTGATATATCGAAAATTCAAGTACCCTATTTTCAGCACCCCCTACACATGTACATTCTGTGAAAATTTCAAGATGATCGGTCTAGCCGTTTAGACGTCTATACGGAACAAACAAACAAACCCACAAACAAACGATTTGCCACGCCCACATTTTCCCCGCCCACTATTTGCAAAATTTTTTTCCCAAAACCATCTCAGACCAAATAGCTTTCAAACAAATGAAAAAATTTTAAAATCGGTCCAGTGGTTTAAGCATCTATAAAACACATACATACATACATACATACATATATACATACATACAAACATTTTTCCATTTTTATATATATAGATAGCTGGACCCGGTCCACTTCGTTGCCCCCACACTTCAGATTTCCGACAGTAGGAATCTCTTTAATCTATTCGTAGGTACGAACAGTAGGAATCTATTAGTAGGTACGAACAGTAGGAATCACTTAAAAAATTGCCTTATATATAAAATGGACCCGGTTCACTTCGTTGGTCCACTATTTGCAAATTTTTTTTTTCCAAAACCATCTCAGACAAAATAGCTTTCAAACAAAAGAAAAAATTTTAAAATCGGTCCAGTGGTTTGAGCGTCTATAAAACACATACATACATACATACATACATACATACAAACATTTTTCCATTTTTATATATATAGATTGTGTTTTTTTCACAAAAAATAAAATTGTGTTTCAACTTAATTTTCTCATAATTTTAATTTATCCTTATAAATGAATTGATTTTAATTAACCATTAAAGATGCAAATTGCATACCAAATTCCAGAAAACTAATATTTCAACTTGGACCTTTTAATTCGGTCAAAACTGTGGTACAGTTTCAGAAAAAAATAAAAGTACAGATTTTGCAAGCTTACTACTGGATATGTAGTGGCGCGAAATCCGAAATATTTTCACACTTCCTTTTAAATATTGTCTTTATTATGTGTGCAAATTTTTAAAAATGTATCTCTCAAATTAACAAGGTTATTGATTTTCCATCAGAAAATGACGAAAATTTTCCACTGTGAGACGGAAGAACGGACAGACATGGTTAAATCGACTCAGCTACTGATTCTAAGTCGATCGAAATAATTTAAGGTGGGTCTAGCTGTGTTATTTTCAGGTGTTACAAACATCTGCCGTGAAACAAACTTATAACACCTTGTACCACAGTGTGGTGTAGGGTATAATAATGAAAATTAATATTGTCATACGACAAAAAACAACCGGTTTTTATTTTTAATTTAAAGCGGTAATCCGGTTTCTATTTTAAAAATATTTTTTTATCACCCTAATTTGACCACATACATATATTGACAAAATAGTTTTGTGAGTTACTCTAATGTCTTTGCATTTATGTTTTGTTGCATCTTTCGATATGAATAGAAAACGGCAAGAAACATTCATTCTTATATGGGAAAAATATGGTCTAGAAACATTTCATTTCTTTGTGTAGAAGAAGAAGAAATGTGTAACACCACAGATAGTTGCGTAAAAGCCAGTATGTATTTATGAGAATTTTTCTGTGTATACAAAACTCTGTCTTGGTCGACGATATATGTATGATTCCTGGAGTGACCAAAGTACGAACAACAAATACCTCTAATTGTTTAAATTTTAAAATTGAAAAATTGCAATAGTGAAGAAAAATTGGCCTTAAAGATATGCTTGTAAAAGGTATACATTTTCTTTTGGTTAAGGTCGAATTTACGGCAAATTTTAAACCGAAAAGTAAGAAATTCTGCAATAATATTCTAAATATAAATTATACATGTGAAAATTCTTCTACATATTATTTACTCGTATTATTAAATTTTCCGGATAAATGTTTTTCAATGATTTTGCCTTTATTGAAATGTCTCAATATTCCGTTTAATGATGAAAGTGCAAGGCCAACCGCGGCATTCATAATGTCTGTGTCGACCCATTTTTTCCAACACATTTTCGATTATATGGCCCTCTATGGCCATTTCGCGTTTCAAGTCAAGAATCGTCTCTAAATCTCTGTCTCTGGCGTAGCACTTATCCTTACCAGCACCCCACAAAAAATAGTCCAACGAAGTCATATAGCAGCGGCAGTAGTTCAAAAAGCACCCGTTATACATATATATTTTTTCCCGTCGCACTATGGGCCATTGTGGCCAAAATGCTGTACAATCTACAAAAATTTGTGGAATTTGATGAAATGATGAATGAAGGCAAATAAAGAACCCTATGTTCATATCGCGTACAATTTTTTAAAACATTTTTGCATTTTTATTTTTAAAATTTTAATAATTTTTCGATAAAAGCGTCAAAACATCGGAATATGCACAATCATTAAATTTTTTATCGCAATTCCGATTGGTCATGAATAAAATAAGATCATTCCGAAGAAAATCGTCATCTCACATAATTTTGAAAAAACGATATAGCGCCCAAAGTGCCCCGAAGGCGCAGGTGAAATCTTTACAGAATATTACAGAACACTTCAACGAAGACTGTAAACAAAATTTTGCAGTGACGCCGCGTGACGTTTTCTGGTTATATGAAACGTAATGTAAAACAAGTAAAAAAGTTCAGTCGGGTAAACCGACTTATGAATCCCCTCACCTTGAGTCCCAAAAAAATATTAGTAAATTTATTTACTTTTATCCATTTATCCATTAAAATAGCATTTCATAACTTTAAAGTATGTACTGGTGTTAAAGTTATAAGCTGTAAACTTTTGGTGTACAATGGTCCATTTGTGTGGGATGTACCAAAAGGGGCGTCCCAATTACGGCCACTTTTCTCTAGACTCTAGGTACTATAAAAGCATTACACTGTACGAAATTTTACACTGATAGAAAAACCTTTCGTCACCACGACGAATCAGTTTCGTCAATATATATTCGTACTGGTGACGAAATGTTTCGTACACGCGATGTTTTTGTACGTCAATAGAACGAAAACCAATGGTTTTGGTGATTTCGAAAATCGTGGAGGGAACGATAATGTTTCATTCCTACGGCGAAAAGATTTATTTGACCATTTTGCTGAAAATATGATAAAACGAAGCAATAAATTTACAGTTTGTGCTTAATTGTACTGTTCTATATACATTCTGATTACCTTAGTTAAATAATTTGTTGTAAAAGTTTAATTTAAAATATCTAATAATGGTGATGAATGGAGTTCGTCGTGGTGATGAAACCGATTCATCGTAGGGATGAATGGTGTTTATTGTGGTGATGAATGGGATTCGTCGTGGCAATGAACCCGATTCATCGTAGGGATGAAATGTGATCATCCCGAGGACAAAAGTTTTTGGAAACAGAGATTCGTCATGATGACGAATAAATTCATCAAGAGGATTATTCCATACGTTAGCTGACTTTTGACGAAAAAATAATCGTGATGATGTACATACAAATTCGTCATCATGACGAAGCTTTTTCTATCAGTGTAAGTATTTTTATGCACTAGTATTAAAGTTAAAAGCAGTTAACTTTTAGTACGAAAAGGTCCATTTGTGTGGGAGGTAACAAAAGGGGCGTGCCTATAACGCCCATTTTGCTCTGGACTCTAGGTACTATAAAAGCATTACACTGTGCAAAAATTCAAGTATTTGTATGCACTGGTATTAAAGTTATAAGCTGGTAACTTTTGGTACAAAATGGTCCATCTGTGTGGGAGGTACCAAAAGGAGCGTGGCAATAATGCCAATTTTTCACTGTATTGTAGGTCTTTGTATGTACTGTTAATGAAGTTATAAGCTATTGACTTTTGCTTAAAAATTGTCCATTTGTGTGGGAGGTACCAAAAGGGGCGTTGCAACTTCACCCATTTTTCTCGAGGTAATAGTGACTAATAAACTAATACTATGGTTTCAAATAAGTAGTATATAAGTTATTAAATAACCAATATTTCACTAAATGTTAACCCTTTGTGGGGAGGTACTAGAAGTAGTTGACCAATATGGCCCATCTTCAAACTTAGCCGGAGATAGAAGAAAATATTACCACATACCAAATTTGAAGTCAAATGGTTCCCCCTTTCGAGAGTTATCGTGCGCACTAGCCAGCAGAAAGACAGACAGACAGACGGACATTGCTCATTCGACCTAAAATGACTCAAAACGTATATCCGCCGAACATACTTGGGGTCTTAGGTCACTCCTTCGATGTGCTACACTTTTGGCTCGTAGCTAACGATCTATGTATACCCCTATCTCTAAGATGAGGGGATAAAAACAAATTTTTTTCTGCCAACAAAAGGAATGTATTTCCATGTAAATTTTAATAACGAAACCAAATAAATATTTCAAGCGCCTATATACAGGGCGGCTGATGAAAGCTGCTACCAAACAAATTTAATAACTCTTTTTCTATTTAATGGATCTGGTTATTTTTTTTTATTTTGCAGATTGATTTTTAAATTTAACAAAAATGGATAACTGGGACACTGAAACAAGAATTTGGATTGTCCGCCGCTATTACGCACTGTAGTCCGTAGTTTCGGTTCAAAGAGAGTAAAGGGGCACGTTTGGCGGCAATCCTCCGAGCAGATGGATCATAAAGAGACTTGTTAACAATTTTTCCGAGCATTTTTCCCATTTCGATTTAAACCGCAACATAAACAAACAAAATTGTCGAATATGGAGTGCTTCCAACCCACAGATATTCCATGAGACGGAATTGCATCCACTTCGTGTCACAGTGTGGTGTGCAGTTTCATCACGCTGCATTCTCGGGCCCTACTTCTTCGAAGAAAACGGTCACACCGTTACTGGAGGCCGTTACTTGAGCAGGGGGCATTTAAATTCCATTATTTGTAAAACTAATTAAGCTATATTTAATTAAATTCAATGAGGTTTAACATGAATAAAAGAAAACTGAATTCCATACACTGAACAGTTAACAGGTGACGCAAAAGTAACCTTTCGATGTTATGTTAGACGCGATTGGCGGTCAGCAGCTAACAGCTGATGCACCGTCTGGACTTTGTACGGAAACATCTTTAAATCTTGTACCAAAATTCGCTGTAGAGACCGTCTGATACTGACTGATACCCATTTGCGTGGCACGTCGTCTGGTCGATGTCGACGGCGCTTCCATGACATCCTCGGCTACAGCAGCAATATTCTCTGCAGAACGGCTACTCCGGGTCTGCCACGCCTGGCAGCATCTCGTGTTGTGCCAGTCTCTTCGAGGCGAGCGGCTAAACGTCGCAGTGTTTCACCAGTAGGCGTTGGACGGCCAGGAAATCTGTGCCAAAGTCACCGACCGATTATTGGTAAAATAAATAGTCAGCAATATTCCGCGTTCTGGAGCAGTGTAGCGTAACGTTGTTTATTAACGTGTATTTCGCATGTGTTTACTATACAAATGTCAAAACAGAACTGACATTAGGGGCCAATCGCAAAATTTATAGCATTTTCTGATAGGAGGATTACTTTTGCGCCACCTTGTATTTGAGTTTCTTAATGTAGCAATATTCATCAGCCACCCTGTATGATTTCATACCTCATAAAGCATGCCTTAAATTTATATATATTGTGGTTCAATTTGTTTTTCATTTCTATCTTCTCAACATTTCAGATTTCAGCAAACTGTACTATAAATGTAGATTCAAATATATGCCTAACTTTGGACAGGCATTTGATCATATAAATATAAAGATTTTTTTTTAATTTGGGATACACTATACTAAATATGTGCCCAACAGATTGGCATAATAATTTTTTCAATATTACATGTGCCATAAAATTTAAATTTTGGCCACAATTTTCAATTTCCGACCATAGTGCGTCGTTGCTTTAAAGACAATAGGGCCTTTACAAATTAGTTGTATTGTGATCTATTATATGCTAGTAGTTTTATTTCTGATCAAACTTTCCAGTATTATGATGATTCCATGACCGAGGATTCCATGATCAGTCCATAAATCACAGAAGATTTGTCAGGCCTACATTGTATCATAAGTATTCATTAAATTATGACAGGCTATGGAAGTTTCAGCTTATAAGATTATATTTCAAGTAAAACGTTTCCAGTCCCACAAGAAGAAAAGCAAAAGCAATAAGCAGCATTGAAATGTAAAGAAGGCATTTTGTTTTTTTAAATACACCTTACATAGTTTCGGCAATAAATTTCACTTTTAATTTCCTCTAATAACCGATTCAACGTACTTAATCAATTTAATTTGTAAATGGAAAACAGTAAAAATACTGACTTATTGAAGACCTTTGAAGGTACGTTAGTGACAGTGGAATGTCAATTCAAATGTTTATGCTTTAATGATTCCTAGTTTATTGGATGTCGGTAAAATCTAAATAAAATAATTATATGAAAATATACACGAACGCAAAATGTTGCAATAAAAATTTATGATGCCAAATTGTGGTTCTCCGGCTTTACAAATTTATCCTTTAGAGAAAAGTTTCCTTTAAAGTTATCATGTTATGCTTAGGATATTTGCTTGTCTTGTACTGAGGTGATATCTTCTGCGTTTATATAGATATATGCAACATTTGTATATATATATACACATAGATTACTCCATTTTATTGACAGTGTTCAGAACACGCAACATTTGTCTTTAATTTATATCGTGTCTTACCTTCCATTGTTAGGCTGTTAGCTCTGACGCCAGCGAACGACCACTTCATGCGACAACGAATGGGTGGATGGATGAATGAATGAGTGGCATTAAAGAAGACACCCGTGTCATAAAATGCCAACGGCATTGACTGCAGACATGCAAAGGAAACATCTTCATTAAATTTCCTGCAAAATAAAAGCAAATAAAAAATGTATTAAATAACAAAAAACGACACAGAAGTATTTAGTTGACTGTTTATTCATTAAAGTGTTGGCGAATAATTTGGGGAGTTTGGGGAGAAAAAACAGCGACGGTTATGCATATATACTTCTTTTGATAATAAAAATATGAGGTAATATTTATTAATTAGTAAGAATGGGTTTAGGGAATCGTAAGTAATCAATCATTATGGAAAGCGTAAATTACTTGGTTTTTTGAACTAAACTTTTGACGTTTAATGCAAAAGTTTCTCAATAAGTATATTGAAAGGATTAATATGGCATGGCTGATTTTTTGTAAACCAAAGGGGAGAGAATTTTAATGCAAGAAAATGCATAACATATATTTGTTATTTGTTTTTTATAAATCTGCCAAAAAGCTTATTCAGGTAAAATTAAGACCAAATGGTTGGCTAAGTTATCAACAGAAACTGCTGCTGAAGTAGAGTCTTCAGGTATTGAGAAGGGAAATTGAAAACGAATTCTGGATATTTTGGACTTTAAATTGCCCGGAACAGTAAAGGTACCCCTGGCAGAATTACATGCGGCGACTGCTCGGATAATTCTATGCCTCTATAAGCTATAGATTGGTGTAATTATATCGAAAACCGGTTTAAAATAGTAGCTAAAGCAGGAAAGACTTTGGAACCAAAAGACTTCTTCCACCTTGTCTGTCATCGATTCTGCTGAAGACTTTGGACTGATTGATCGACATTTGATGTTTTACATGTTTCTCCAAAAAATTACAAACACATTTTTTGCCAGTATTATTTCCTTTTTTTAATTCATCACTTTTTTGTTATATCTTAGTATATTCTTTGACATTTGTTCTTCCATTAGTACGAGGTTATACGTAGATCACAAATTTGTATTTAGAGCTCCAAATTATCTTAGATGATACGAGTATATTATTCCCTTCTAAATCCAAAAACAAACTCCCCTGAAATCTTTTATGTACCAAATGAAGTGCTGACTGATATATTGGACAGAGACTTCATGCTCCCAGAAATAAAACAGCAGCTGAAAAGTTTAAAGAAAACAAAGCCCCAGGCGATGACAGAATTCCTTACGAGTTTTTTATACACGCGACGAATGAATTTTTAGAGGAACTGTGCAAGGCATTTACAAGAATTTTCAACGGATATGATGATAATCTCAGCATTTTCCAATCAAGTGTTGTATTTCCCATACACAAAAAAGGAGATCCCAATATTCCAAGTAATTACAGGGGAATCACATTCATGAACTGTATTGGAAAGCTTATGGTTGGCATGGTTAATACCAGAATAACAGAATGGACAAATGAACTACATATCCGAAACGAATATCAGGCTGGTTTCAGGAAAGGCTACTCAACGGTGGATAACGTATTCAACCTGGTATCAATTGTAAACATAAAATTGTCAGAAAGTAGAAAAGTCTACGCATTTTTTGTCGACTTTAAGGCCGCTTTTGACAGAGTCCCCAGAAGCCAGTTAATTTATAAGTTACACGAAATTGGCCTTTCGACAAAAATAGTATATTTTATAGAGAAAATCTACATAAATACAAAAACAGCAGTATGGACGGGTGAAGAATTATCCGATTATTTTGAGACCAAAACGGGAGTAAAACAAGGTTGTTTACTACCACCATTACTATTCGCCCTATATCTCAATGATCTCCATGATTATCTGGGTGGTGGGCTGAACGTAGATGGAATAAATATACGCTTATTAATGTATGCAGATGATATAGTGATACTTGCAGATGACCCAATGATATTACAGCATATGATCGACAACTTAGTGTTATACTGTAATAAATGGGGAATGGAGGTTAACCAGACGAAATCTGAGATTATAATATTCCGTAATGGAGGAAGGCTAGCTGTGAATGAGAAGTGGACATATAATGGTGAAGACTTGAGAGTTGTAAATGAATACAAATACCTCGGAATAACACTAACGCCGAAACTCGCATTTACTAAGCATATAATAATAAAAACTGAAGCAAAAGCATGTTTATACGCGACCTGGATGAATTTTATTGGAAAGCCAAAAATATCACTGAAAGCCAAGTGGAAAATGTTTTTATCAGTATGCCGATCAATACAGAGCTACGGCTCACAGATTTGGGGAAATGGATACTTTGATGACGTCGAAAAACTATATAGATTCTTCATTAAGCGTATTCTTAACCTACCAGGAAACATACCAAATTACGTTATCGCTTTGGAGACTGGATATGAACCAGGCTATATATATACGTACATATTACACCTAAAATATTTGGCCAAAGTACTTTTCGACTTGGAACATCACAGACTCCCTCATATTCTTGCGGTTAAGACAATAGAGAAAAATATTTCATGGTATAAAGATTTAAAAAATCGGTTGATATCGCACAACATTGAGCACAACAACGTAATCTTAAATAAGAATTGTTGGTATATGGCCAGTCAAAATCTTATATGTGCATTAAAATATGCAAACTATATGCAACATATAGAAAAATCGAGGGAAAGTGAAAGGCGCATCTACAGATTACTTGACTCAAGTTTAGGATCAACATACTGTAATGAACATTTTAATCGAATGCAAATATCTTATATAATGAGAGCTAGAGCTGACATGATGGGACTAAATGGCGTCGACTATAGAAGAGAGCGGGATCAAATTTGTTCCATCTGTAACCAAGGGGAAGTCGAATCAGTGGAACATTTCATAGGACGTTGTCCAATTTTCAATAGGATAAGGACCAGATATTTCAGTAAAAGCTTGTTATCAGACATAGAGGTTGTATTTGTTCTAAACGGTGGTGAAGGTAGCTGTTGGATTAATTTGTATAACTTTTTACGAGAAGCTCTAAAATATAGAAAATTTCTAATAAATGAATATAATTATTAATTATTAAAGCTCAATATTCCGGCAGACGGTTTGCATATAAACCATGCCGTAACTTTGTATATTCAAAAACAAATATATTTACATTGTGTACATTTAAGATATATTGTTTTATAACGTTTTTGAAAAAATAAAGTATTTGAATTGAATATTATTCACGGAACAAAACCCGCTTTTACATATATGCACTTTCAAATGATTGAATAAGTCCACATCTATTTATCTTATGGTATTTTCTAATGGACCATAAAATGTTTTGGAAAATATAATAACAATACTCGTATCTCTTCGATTTTTGTTTTCAATTAAAACTTTTTTATTGACCTTTTACGATGAATTTATAAGAGCTATTTTGCGGGATATTTATGCATTTAAAAGACTCACATAAATTTGGCAAAGATTTACAGCAAAACCAAAATTTATTAAGATTTCCCGTGTATGTTTGTACGTATGACTATTTGACCATAAAATTGTTTCAAATTACTACAATTGCTACGGCAAAGTAATGCGAGTAAAATCTATAAAAATTTTCAAGCTGCAAATGTATTTTGCAACAAATCAAGCACATATCAAATCCGAGATATACTCTCACATAAATCCTATTTCAATTGAAAAGAATATAAAACAAGAAATACAAACGCACGCAAACGAATACAATATACTTATTAATGTGCAGAAAATGGAAGGAATGTATTCATTTACGAGACTGCTAATATGCTCCTTAATGCTATAAAATATGAAATAATATAATATAATAATAAATATAATATAATAAAATATAAAACAAGTAAGAAAGCTTCAGTCGGGTAAACCGACTAAGGTACACCCCCACTTTGTGAGTAATGTAAAATATAAATACATATAACATTACTAATTAATCTGTCAATTTGTGTGGGAGGTACCAGAAGGGGTTTAACAAATACTCTTATTTCTCGGTAAACAGTAGATTATGTAAATACATTGCACTGTGCCGAAATATAAGAATTTATGTGCACTGGTGTATTAACGTTACGAGCTATTCAATTTTGGTATGATTTGGTCATTTTGTGTGGGAGGTACAAAAAGGGGCTTGGTGATAACGCCCAATTTTCACATAACTGTAGGCACAATAGCAGCATTACACTGTACGAAATTTCAAGTATTTGTATGCACTGGTATTCCAGTTATAAGCCGCTAACACTTTGTATAAAACGGTCCATTTGTGTAGGAGGTACCAAAAGGGGCTGTACAATAGTGTCCATTTTGTACCGGATTCAAAATTTCAAGTATTTGTATGAACTTCTATTAAAGTTATAAGCAGTTCAATTTTGATGCAAAATGGTCCATTTGTGTGGGAGGTACCAAAAGGGGCGTGGCAACTTCGCCCATATTTCTCGAGGTGATAGCGACTAATAAAATAATACAATTTGAGGAATTTCAGAAGATTCTAATGAGTAGTATAGATTTTATTAAAGAATCAATATTTCACTAAATATTAACCCTTTGTGTGGGAGGTACGAGAAGGAATGGACCAATATGGTCCATCTTTGAACTTAGCCGGAGATGGAAAAAATATTACCGTATACCAAATTTGAAGTCAATCGGTTACTCTTTTCGAGAGTTATCGTGCGCACCAGCCAGCAGACAGACAGACGGACGGAGTGTCTTCGATCACTCCTTCGATGTGTTACACTTTTTACCGTAGCCGTATAATTATAATATTGACTCAATAAAATTGATATACCTTTTTTGGTATATCAATGTTCTATTTTGAGTTTTTCATAGTCAGTTCATAATACTTGACCCTTTAGTACCAAAAAATCAAGAACATAAATTGATAATTTTTCAGGATATTCACACGCTGAAAAAAAATCGCCTCTGTAGTATATTGTCCCAAACATATTCTGCTTGAAACATATATATTTTTAGAGTGCACTCCAAATATACAATTTTTGACACATACAAATATTATATGTTTGGGAGCATGTTGTTCTAAACAAAACTATGTTTACATCCTAATATTTTTTATTTGGAGATGTTATTTCCCAAACAAAGATCTATTTGTGAATATATATATATTCTTTAATTATTTTAAGTTGTCAGCAATTGAAAGGTAATTTTTAGAAAGTTTTAATGTTAGTAAAATTTCTTTATAATTCAAGATAATGACTTGGAATAGTTAGAAAAAAAATAAATAGTTTCAAATAGAAGTTAATGCAAAGTACTCCATTTTTAATAGACATGCATAATTCGAAAACAAAGAAAAAATTAAAACTAAAATTCGAAAAATTCAGCAAAGTTTTGAAAATCTTTATTTAATAAAATATATTTGGAAATATTCATAAACAATAATTTAATTTGTATTTAAACACATACTTTATTTGAGAAAATTTGTTCGCAAATATATTTTATTCTAATATATTAACATATGGGTTCTAAATACATTTTATTGATTTTCAAATAAAATTTATTTGCTCGAAAATATATAATATTTAAAAATTTGTATTGCAAGTATATTTTCTTTCGATTCAAACATATCAAAAAAGGCGATTTTGCCCCGTGCAAGGATTAAGGATATATTCCATATTATCACATTCTTCCAGCAAAAGGACATAAATATTCCATTCCGCAACATTGAGAAGAAGCAGCAGAGCTTTTCATTTGTATTAATGTCTTCAAAATACGTAAAGCGGTTAGGAAGATATGGCTAATTTAACAAATAGTAATTTTGAGAAAAATCCTTGAGATACGTAAAGTTGGAGCACAAACACTACAATGAATTTTGAAAAACTAAAAACGTAATAAAATTCCCGTGACTAGGAGAATTATTGTGGTAACTTTTGTGAAAATTAAATAATCATTTTTTGAGTTGGCAAAACTGCTTTGGAGTTATACTATAGGGAAAATCATATTGTCACTTTAATGAGAAAGGTATGTCTAACTTATATAATGTAATAAGGAAAAAATGTTAGTCAGGTAAACCGTCTAAGGTATACTCTCACGTTATGGAAAATGTATATTGATACAGCGTGTGCGAGATGCCAGAAAGTTGAATGAAAACTGTTCTTTCTTTGTTAGTCTACATTCATTGGAAGTATTATCTAAAATATATAATATGTAAACATTTAGATGATTACTGAAGAAATTATGGAAATGTTGTATTCGAATGAATCAGCCGTTCACTGCGCACAACATTTCTGGAATTTATATGTACTGGTATTAAAGATAAATTAGTCAACTTTTAGGACAAAATTGTCCCTCTGTGTGGGAGGAACTAAATGAGGTACCATTTATCTCAAGGTAATAGTGATAGATAAATTCTTACTATGTGTGGAATTACAGAGGATTCAATAAGAAATTATTAGAGAATCAACATTTCACTAAATTTGAACCGTTTGTGAGGGAGATTCTAGACGGTGTAGACCAATATGGTCCATCTTCGAACTTAGCCAAAGATGACCCTCCTCGGACAAATGTTACAGAGCTGGTCTTTTCTGAAAGTGCAAAATATATGGGAATAGTTGAAGATGCATACTGTTATATAAAATCAAAACCAAACATTTTTTATGGATACATTTTTTTTAAAGATGTTTTTTTAAAAATGCTATTATCGTCGAAGGTACCCTTAGTATTTGCACTATAATTATTGGAGTATATGCCCGATAAGGTCGACTTATACGTTAAACTGAAGCTATTAATGTGGGCTACCAATGTTGGAAATAACTCTTTCACTTAGAAACAGTGGTTTAGTAACAGTCATTAAACAAATTCGAAAAAGTAGATTTTTTAAATAAAAAATTCTGGGGCGAAAAAAACATAAAAAATAGAAAAAATGTCGAACAAAAAATATGTTATTTCATTTTCTAAGAGTTTGCATTCTAGCGAAGAAAATAATGCCTATTTGATCTATGGATAAATGTAGAAATTATAGCCCTTTTGGTAGAGGTAAGAAAATTTCAAAAAATCTTTTTTTTTAAATTTCTGTTTAAATAGCGATTTTATTTATTACTTTTATTTATATTATGTACATTTGAGTTTATTTACATGAAAAAGTTTCATTAGAAGTAATTGTGAGTTCTTTGTTGACGTTTGTAGATTTCGGAATCGGTTTCTCTAATGAGGAACCAAATATAATCTTCCATCATTCTCTCATCCCAGTGCCCTTGGTAACGCCGCTCGATGGACTTCAATTCTTGGTGAAACCTTTCGCCATGTTCGTTACTTACGTCGCCAAGATTCTCGGGGAAAAAGTTTAAATGAGAATGCAAGAAATGAATTTCGAGGGACATATTTACACCTGTTGGAATACATAGAGCGAAAAATAAGTTGGAAGAATACATATATATGTGTTATATACATAAATATAGAAAAATATATTTCTTACCAATTTTTTCATAATTTTTTAACAAATCATTAATCATTGTTTCATATAGCGGGCTTTTATTGGATCCAAAGAAATTCGAAATCACTAGCTTAAAGGACCTCCATGCTGCAATTTCATCCGACGTCAAATATGATTCGAAATTCACATCTATCATCAGTTTCCTTTTTTAGGCCCACCAAAAACTGCTTCTTGGATTTTTTGAAGAGAAAGACTTTTAAATAAACTTTTTAAATATGAAAGTGAATTGCCATCTTTCTTTGAGGCTTTTACAAAATTTTTAAAGAGCCCCAGCTTAATATGTAGTGGTGGCAAAATAATGTTTTCTTTTTGGGCGAGAGGTGTGTATTTTATGTTGTTTTCACCCATTGTAATGTGTTTTCTTGTTGGCCATGTCTTTCTTCTGTAATGATCTTCGCGAGCACGGCTATCCCAGAGGCATAAAATACCAACTACTTTTAAATCGCAAATTTTCCAGTCATGTTATTCATATTTTATGTATTTTATCAATTTCGCCATTGTTTCGATGATTATTTAGTGTTGACAGCATGAGCAATGGGAATCGACGGTTTATGATTTCCGTTTTGAAAAAGTACTGCTTTCAAACTTTCTTTACTGCTGTCAACAAATAACCGCCATTCCTTTAATTTGTATGTTTGATTGAGTTCTAAGGAATGTCCTTGCAAAAGCATCTGCTATCCACAGTTGTATAAAATTGTTTGTTTGTAAGGTATATCAAGGACTCTATAATACGATATGTTAACATCTGGGGCCAAAATATTGTATTATTTCATCCCAGATGCAAGTAGTTCTGCCTTATCTTTGGTCAGTTCCAATTCTCTCACTAGATCAATGAGTTGAAACTGAGTTAAAAGCGATGACTTCTGGCTCAAACTTGAATCGCTCAGAGTTGAGTACTCAGTTGAACTTGATGATGTTTCCGTTATTAGGCTGTTAGCTATACTTGGACACTTCCTACTCCAAGCTATTAACTTAGACAAAAATAGCAGTCCGTATCGTGAATGAATGGTTATCTCCAATTAAACAGAAATTTAAAAAAAGATTTTTTGAAATTCTCTTACCTCTACCAAAAGGGATATAATTTCTACATTTATCCATAGCTCAAATAGGCATTATTTTCTTCGCTAGAATGCAAACTTTTAGAAAATAAAATAACATATTTTTTGTTCGAATTTTTTTCTATTTTTTATGGTTTTTTTCGTCCCAGGATTTTTTATTTAAAAAAATCTACTTTTTCGAATTTGTTTAATGGCTGTTACTAAACCACTGTTTCTAAGTGAAAGAGTTATTTCCAACATTGGTAGCCCACATTAATAGCTTCAATTTAACGTATAAGTCGACCTTATCGGGCATATACTCCAATAATTATAGTGTAAATACTAAATACTTCGACGATAATAGCATTTTTAATAAAACATCTTTAAAAAAAATGTATCCATAAAAAAATGTTTGGTTTTGATTTTATATAGCAGTATGCATCTTGAACTATTCCCATATATTTTGCACTTTCAGAAAAGACCAGCTCTGTAACATTTATCCGAGGAGGGTCATTTTAAGCTAAGTTAGAAGATGGACCATATTGGTCTACACCGTCTAGAATCTCCCTCACAAACGATTCAAATTTAGTGAAATGTTGATTCTCTAATAATTTCTTATTGAATCCTCTGTAATTCCACACATAGTAAGAATTTATCTATCACTATTACCTTGAGATAAATGGTACCTCATTTAGTTCCTCCCACACAGAGGGACAATTTTGTCCTAAAAGTTGACTAATTTATCTTTAATACCAGTACATATAAATTCCAGAAATGTTGTGCGCAGTGAACGGCTGATTCATTCGAATACAACATTTCCATAATTTCTTCAGTAATCATCTAAATGTTTACATATTATATATTTTAGATAATACTTCCAATGAATGTAGACTAACAAAGAAAGAACAGTTTTCATTCAACCAGCAAACGTAAAAACGTTTGCTGGTTTCGAGCATTAATATTTGCATTCGGTGCGAAAGGGTTTTTATCCCAAACTGACAAAAAAATAGTTTTTTGTAACCAGTTCAGCATCCCTTACATCGTGTTGGGATGAGCAATTGTCGCAAATAAGTGACTAACCCTACTGCACACCCTCCAGTCTGATGAGGCCCTGTCTAAACTGCAAACGCTCCAACTCCATGGTGTCGTCATCGAGATCGGACGTCTCAATTATCGTGTCTGGTCACTGACCTATTGCACAGATCGCAGAGAGATTGAAGGTCTTGTGAAATCCCTTACACTCCAATGGGCTTGTATATAACGACCTGCAAGTTCTTCTTGAGAGGTGGTGACCTTATGACAACAAATGACTGCTGTGACCCTGCCACATCGAGACAACTACAAATATTTTTTCAGGAATAATATTTTTCTATGAAGATGGTTCCGAAAATATTGTCAAAATAAATGTTTTTAAATTTTTTTTATCATCAAATCAAAACAATATTTTTTGAAAGCTTGTTGTTACTATTTTTTGCTTATTTATAAATTCAATAATATGTATGTATATAAAAACCAGTCAGTTGGTCCATATTCATCAATGCATACATTCAAGGGTGGTGCATTATAAATTTCCAAATACGATCCGAAAAATTCATTGCGTGTTTACAACAGCATTTTAAGTATCCGCAATGAGGACTGTGCGGCTCTGTGTACGCGGCGCGTACTTATTCGTATTTGTTTGTATTTATGCCGTAATCAAGAATTGAAGTCCGTTTGAAGCGTTTTTATGGCATCCTCGGTCTGGTCGAGTCGGGTCTTCCAATTGCCTTTGTAGCGAGGACAACAAAGGCTACTCGTACTCTGGTGGTGGTGGTAGTGGCCATTAAGCGTATAAATTTCTGCAAAACAACGGCGGCCCAAAAAGCGAAACCAAATAAATGATTCGTCCAAAAAGCCATCAAACACTGTGCTCTGCAAAAATAAGGATGGTGATGGTGAACCGAACGAACAAATGAACGCAAAGCAAAAACAGGAGCAGAAACATTAACAGAAATTTGTGAGTTTTCACAGAGGTACAATCCCTCCCACACCCAATAAGTGACGTTCCACAGCGGACAAGGTGGACTGTTGGACGATGGATGAATGGTGTCTGTAAACAGAATTTTAATGGTTTCAAACAACTAAAAATGGATTAAACTTTTATGAAAAACGAATTTCATATTCGTTTGACTGGCAGTGGAATTTAGTGTAATGTAATGTGTTATGTTTTACCTCTTTTAATCTCATCCGAAACAGGTGAAACTTTCGCTGGAAATGATGGATGAATACTGATGTGCGGATGTGCGAAATAATACCGCACAATATCTAAAGTCAACATTATTGTTATGCAAGAGCTCAGATTGGGCACTATTATCACGATGTGATATTGCGATATGAGTATCATCGCCATAACGACTGTGTGTATGCAAGGGATGTAGTTTTTTTTAAAGTGATGAATTGAAACACATATACAAGCCCTGAACACATACAAACTGATGTACAACCAGCAATAACAGCAGACTCGTACCATTAATGGACAATGGCACACAATGATTCTGTAGAAAATAGTAGAGGGGAAGAATTGTCACTGATACTGTATTGTGGAAATTTGTGTCCCGATTGATGACAGGATTTTCCACGGTTCGCCTGAATACAACCGAAATATATGTGTATCTCGACTGCATCCGAGACATCCAACATGAAGACGATTACAGTTCCTCCTTCATCTGCTTACCTGATTTTCACGCTTTCGAAATTTGTTCGCTTTAGTGATTAGTTTTCTCATGATACGTTAACACAATTAAATTCTCTAACAAAATAATAGTAGAGACATTGCTCCTGGACAAAGCCTTTAACAAGCCTGAAGCTATGCCTAGCGGACTATATTTCGAAGTCGGAGGAATTCCAAGCGAAGACGAAGCGTAACCCGAATTCGGAACAGAACAAAATCAACCCGACTCCACCACAAAAACCAGAGATAAATCGAACCCGAGCATGGAACCGAAGTAGGAGCCGCACAATTAATTCGATTTACTGAAACTACATCCACTTCTGAAGTGAAACTTGTTCGCAATACCGAATACTAAACCAATAGTGAAAGAACTAAAGTCGGTCGGGCCGAATGTATAATACCCTCCACCATTATTTGTTAACCAACGCGCGGAGAAATATGTATGGATATATCACACTATAATTATTACGAATTGATGCAGGTAGAATAGAGTAAATTTATAATTTCGAGAAACGTCGTTTAAAAAACGTACACCCAGGAAAATAATTGGTTAGAACTCGATTGTAACAATAAACCAGTAAGGAAAGGCAGAAAGTCGGGCGGGACCGACTATATAATACCCTACACCTCCCTAACAATGCGATATAGGTCATTGCGATAATAATTTGGAATAATTGGTAATTGAGTAAGAACATATATATGTGGATATATTTAATTCTGGACCGATAATCGCTAAATTAAGCAATATTCGTTCCTAAATTGAGAAACATCTTTCTGCAGAATTTTTTAATGATCGGAAGTAAAGTACAACTTCTAGTATAGCACTTTGTAACCAAATCAGGAGGAACATATATATGAAGGTTATATATTAATCTGAATCGATTTGTCCTGAATTCTCATTCATGTAAAATAGAAACCTCTTTCTGTCGAATTTCGTACTGATCGAATATAAAATACAGTCTATACAGCGCTTAGTTAGATGTCAAATCGGGGCTAACATATATACGGGGGCTATATCTATATCTAAATCTGAACCGATTTTCTCCGAATTTGGCAGTATTCCTTCATGTAATAAGAAACCTCTTTCTTCCGAATTTCGCTCTGATCGGATATAAAATACAGTTTCTACAGTGCTTGAATTTCAAATCGGGGGTCACATATATATGGGGGCTATATCTAAATGTGAACCGATTTTCACCGAATTTGGCAGTATTCCTTCATTTAATAAGAAACCTCTTTATGCCGAATTTCGTACTGATCGGATATAAAATACAGTTTCTACAGCGCTTACATGTCAAATCGGGTGTAACATATATATGGGGACTATATCTAAATCTGAACCTATTTCCCCCAAATTTTGTATTGTCTCTAAATGTATCACGAGACTACTCTCCGTAAATGTTCGTACAAATCGGTTCACAGATGTTGTTTATACAGTGCATATATGCCAAATCGGAGGTACATATATATGGGAGCTATATGTAAGTCTGAACCGATTTTAACCAAATTCAATAGGGATCGTCCTTGGGCCAAATTAAAGATATGTGCAAAGTTTCGTTGAGATCGGACCATAATTGCGACCTGTACTTTGATTACAAGAATACATCTACAGGCAGACAGACGGACAGATAGACAGACAGACGGACATAGCTAAATCGACTCAGAAAGTGATAACTTTCGGGTGTTACAAACAAATGCACAAAGTCATAATACCCTGTACCACAGTGTGGTGTAGGGTATAAAAATAAAAGCAACATTCAAGAAATTGAAAGCACAAGGTTAAGCGATTTTTATACCCTACACAACACTGTGGTACAGGGTATTATAACTTTGTGCATTTGTTTGTAACACCCAAAAGGAGAAGAAATAGACCCATCGTTTATTATACCGATCGACTTAAAATCACATTCTGAGTTGATTTAGCTATGTCCGTCTGTCTGTCTGTCCGTCTGTCTGTGCATGTATTCTTGTAATCAAAGTACAGGTCGCAATTATGGTCCGATCTCGATGAAACTTTACACATATCTTTTTTTTGGCCCAAGGACGATCCCTATTGAATTTGGTTAAAATCGGTTCAGATTTAGATATAGCCCCCATTAATATGTTAGCCCCGATTTGACATGTAAGCGCTGTAAAAACTTTATTTTATATCCGATCAGTATGAAATTCGGCAGAAAGAGGTTTCTTATTATATGAATGAACACTGCTAAATTTGGAAGAAATCGGTTCAGATTTAGATATAGCCCCCATATATACGTTACCCCCGATTCGACATGTAAGCGCTGTAAAAATGTTATTTTATATCCGATCAGTGCGAAATTCAGCAAAGAGAGATTTCTTATTACATGAAGGAATACTGCTAAATTTGGAGAAAATCGGTTCAGATTTAGATATAGCCCCCATATATATGTTAGCCCCGATTTGATATGTAAGCGCTGTAAAAACTTTATTTTATATCCGATCAGTATGAAATTCGGCAGAATGAGGTTTCTTATTATATAAATGAACACTGTTAAATTTGGAAGAAATCGGTTTAGATTTAGATATAGCCCCCATATATACGTTACCCCCGATTCGACATGTAAGCGCTGTAAAAACTGTATTTTATATCCTTCTTTTATCCTTCTTATCCTTTTATAGCCTTCAACTTCGCACAATACAATTTGTTCGGTCGTGAATTAAACGAGCCCATGTAATACGAAATACACGAATTAATCGGTCAATTTGTATGAGAGGTACCAGAGGGGGTTTAACAAATACTCCTATTTTTCGCTAAACAGTGTTTATATGCCTGGTATATTAAAGTTATGATAACGCCTATTTTTCATAGGGCTATATGTACTTTAAAAATATTACATATACATATTAGTATATTAAATATTGTTGTATTTTTGTGCATTAGTACCCACGCTATAAGCTAATACCTTTTGGTATAGAACGGTACATTTGTGTGGTAGGTACCAAAAGGGGCGTAGCAATAACCCCAATTTTTCACTGGACTGTAGGCACTATAAAAGCATTACACTGTACACAATTTCAAGTATTTTTATGCACTGGTATTAAAGATATAAGCTGTTAAATCTTGGTGAAAAATGGTTCATTTTTAAACATAGGCATGTTTTAAACATAGGCATAAAATGTTTACAATTTTCAAAATCACTCAAAAAAACACGAAAAATATTTGGAAGGCCGATAAAAAAAACAATACAAAATTAAAAAATGGTAACAGTAAAAGTAATAACAAATAAAATTAAAAAAGTGCATGGTTTCCTCGCTAAAACTTTTTAAATTATGCATCGATTTTCTTCGGAATGATCTCAATTTATTAATAACCTTTCAGAGTTTACGATAAAGTCACAAAAATATGACAATTATGCGTTTCTAGATGTTTTTATGAGGTTTTTATTTAAAAATTATTAAAATTTTTCTCAAAAAATATGATTTTTTGCAATACTTTGTAAGATATCGTCGAAACCGCTGAACGGATGGCAAATTGTATTGTGCGAAGTTGAAGGCTACTTAATTCTGAAGTTTGTAAAGCTTACCTGATCCAATTCGGATGAATGGTTCTGTAGTTATACCATAATATGTGGTTCAACCTCTCTTTTTTCTTAGCCTAAAGGGTTGTCTCTTTAAATTCTCGCGATAAGCTGTGATATGGAAAGAAGTTAGTGGTTGAACCACATATAGTGGCATAACTCGAGAACCATTTATCCGATTTGGTTGAGGAAAGTTTTAAAGAATTAAATATTAAGTAGCCTTCAACTTCCATCCGTTCAGTGGTTTCGACAAGTATTTCGAGTATTACAAAATATTGCAAAAAAAAAGTGATTTTTGAAAAAAAAATAATATTTTTAAAATAAAACTGCCATTAAACAATCTAAAAATGAACAAATGTTATATTTTAATAATTTTATCGTAAAGTCTGTTCGGTACTCACAAAGTGAGGGTATACTTTAGTCGGTTTACCCGACTGAAACTTTCTTACTTGTTTTTGTTTTATTTAAATTATTATGAAATGAATTAATTGCATTTAATAACTTTAAAGTATGTACTGATATTAAAGTTAAAAGCTGTTTACCTTTGGTATAAAAAGGTCCATTTGTGTGGGAGGTACCAAAAGGGGCGGCCCAAAAGGCCATTTTTTTTTTGACTCTAGGTACTATAAAAGCATTACACTGTACAAAATATTTGTATGAACTGGTATTAAAGTTATAAGCTGATAGCTTTTGGTACTAAATGGTACATTTATGTGGGAGGTACCAAAAGGAGCATGGCAATAACGCCCTTTTTCCACGGTATTGTTAGTACTATTAAACCGTTACACTGTACAAAATTTCAAGTCTTTGTATGCACTGGTAACAAAGTTATAAGCTATTAACTTTTGGTTCAAAATTTTCCATTTGTGTGGGAGGTACCAAAAGGGGCGTGGCAACTTCAACCATTTTTCTCGAGATAATAGTGACTAATAAACTAATACTATGTATGTATAGAATTTCAGAGGATTCAAATTAGTAGTATAGAAGTTAATAAATAATCAATATTTCATTAAATGTTAACCCTTTGTGGGGGAGGTACAAGAAGGAGTGGACCAATATGGCCCATCTGCGAACTTAGTCGGAGACAGAAGAAAATATTACCACATACCAAATTTGAAGTCAATCGTGCGCACCAGCCAGCAGACACACAGACAGACGGACGGACGGACGGACGGACGGACGGACATTGCTCATTTGAATTAAAATGACCCAAAACGGATATCCGCCGACCATACGTAGGGGTTTGGGTCACTCCTTCGATGTGTTACACTTTTGGTTCGTAGCAAATGATATATACCCTCCTCTCTAAGATGAGGGGATAATAATGAAGGCGTTAATTGTAAATTTGTATTGAGAGAATATAAAATCATATTGGAAAATGTAAATTTGTAATGAGAACATGTAAATTCATAGTAAGATGTGTAAGTTCATATTGGACAAGTAAGAAAATTTCAGTCGGGTAAACCGACTATGGTATACCCTCACTTTGTGAGTAATGTAATATTGAATATTACACAAATTATTCTGTAAATTTTTGTGGGAGGTACCAGAGGGGGTTTAAGAAATACACATATATTTCGCTGAACAGTAGATACTTTAAATACATTGCACTGTGCCGAATTGTAACCGTTTATATGGACTGGTATATTAACGTTGAGATATTAAATTGTGGTATAATTTGGCCATTTTGTGTGGGAGGTACAAAAAGGGGCGTGGTGATACCGCTCATTTTTCACTGGACTATAGGCATTATAAAAGCATTACACTGTACAAAATTTCAAGTAATTCTATACACTGATATTAGTATTATAAACTGTTAACTTTTGGTGCAAAATGGTGCCTTTGTGGGAGAGGTAACAAAAGGGGCGTGACAATAACGCCCATTTTTCAATGGACTGTAGGCACTATAAAAACATTACGCTGTACAAAATTTCAAGTATTTTTATACACTGGTATTAATGTTATAAGCTGTTAACTTTTGGTGCAAAATGGTGCGTTTGTGTGGGAGGTACCAAAAGGGGTGCGGCAATAACGTCAATTTTTCACTGGACTGTAGGCACTATAAAAGCATTACAGTGTACAAAATTTCAAGTATTTCTAAACACTGGTATTAATGTTATAAGCTTTTAACTTTTAGTGCAAAATGGTGCATTTGTGTGGGAGATACCAAAACGGGCGTGGCAATTTCGCCCATTTTCCTCAAATTGATAGCGACTAACAAACTAATACTATGTGTGGAATTTCAGAAGATTCGAATACGTAAAATACCAGTTATTAAAGAATCAATATTTCACAACTTGTTAACCCTTTGTGGGGGAGGTACCAGAAGGAGTGGACCGATATGGCCCATCTTCGAACTTAGCCGGAGATAGAAAAAAATATTACCACATACGAAATTTGAAGTCAATCGGTTACTCCTTTCGAGAGTTATCGTGCGCACCAGCCAGAAGACAGACAGACAGACAGACACACAGACAGACAGACGGACGGACGGACGGTCATTGCTCATTCGACTTAAAATGACCCAAAACGGATTTCCGCCGAACATACTTGGGGTCTTAGGTCACTCCTTCGATATGTTACACTTTTTTCCGTAGCAAATGATATATACCCTCGTCACACTAAAGTGAG
Source organism: Eudasyphora cyanicolor (assembly GCA_963930755.1). Classification (NCBI taxonomy): domain Eukaryota; kingdom Metazoa; phylum Arthropoda; class Insecta; order Diptera; family Muscidae; genus Eudasyphora; species Eudasyphora cyanicolor. The sequence continues at coordinate 263,525,367 of OZ005734.1, forward strand.
GGTATAAAAATGTAAATTTCAATGAGAAAATATAAATTCATATTGCGAAATGTAAATTTGTAATGAGAACATAGAAATATATTTTGAGAAATATAAATTCGTAATGAGAAAATAACGAAGAATATAAACTCGTAATGAGAATTTGTAAATTCATATTGACAAATGTAAAATTGCAATGAGAACATACAACGCATAGTGAGACAATGTAAATTCGAAATGAGAAAACATAAGTTCATAATGAGAAACTTTTAACTCAATTTATCGAATATTATAAAATTCGTTCGTGGTAGCACTTGTTTTAATTTTAGGTCCTTATTCTCCAATGCTTAAGCCCATATATATGGTCTAACCCCACATATTTGGGCTGTTAGGAGAAAACTTCGTGTTCCTACGGTACAGTGTTGGGTTGTATGCGAACAAATAATTCAATATCTCGAGCACTTTTTGAATGAGTCCTGGTCAACACGAATGGCGGAGATTCTGCAAGAGATTAAGTTTAAATGATATGCACGTTGGATAATACTCAATTGGAGTTATTAATCTACTATTTTTATGTATTTTTTCTTTATTCTCAATATCTTATCAGTAACTGAATTAAATGTTATCAATATGAATTTATATTTTCTCATTATTTTTTTATATTTTCCCAATACGACTTTATATTACTCATTATGAATTTATATGTTCTCATTACAAATTTTCATTTGCCAATATGAATTAACACATCTTACTATAAATTTACATGTTCTCATCATAATTTACATTTTCCAATATGATTTTATATTCTCTCAATACAATTTTACATTTTTCAATATAAATTTACACGTTCTCATTACGAGTTTATATTCTACATTATTTTCTCATTTCGAATTTATAATTCTAAATATAAATTTATATGTTCTCATTTACATTTCGCAATATGAATTTATATTTTCTCATTGCAAACTTGAAAAGGTGTAGAAGATACTGAAAAATTTATTTCGATTTTAAAATTTGATTATTTGATTATTTGATATAATCGGTTTTTTAGTGGCTATTCTATTCATGATTTGCGTGGAATAATTACAGTTAAACACTAACAGCCCTATTCTCGAACGAATCACAAGCATATTTTTGTTATAATAACTACAAACTCAAATTTTAATCGACGCAATCTTACATTTTTGCACCATTTTTAGTGCAGGAGTATATCTTCAAAATCGTATGTATGTTTGGGGGATATCCGTTTCAAGACATTTTAAGTCGTTTGAGATATACCCACCCATCTGGCTGATGCGGCCGATAACTCTCGAAAGGAGTACAGGGTCTCCCATATTCGACGGACCCATCTGGCAACGCCATAACTTTTGTTAGAGATGTCAGATCGCTTAATGACATACCGCGTTTGAATCTCACATAAAGGGTCTAAATCTTTCCAAAATGCTGATTAATTTAATATCAGTGCAAATAAATCCATAAAATCTGTTATGACTCAATTTATCAAGCCTTTTCCCAATAACTAATGAGCAAAATGTTTCCACCGTTTTATGCATTTTGTCTCCAAGACTTGCGTTCGAAGAATCATTCCTTTTGGTATCCCACACAAATGATCAAATTCATATACAATTCCAAGGACTTACACGATTTTAAATTCAGAAGTTTATTTATTTATTTATTTATTGAAAGTATTTTACAAAAGTAAATTTCTAAAATACATTGAGTTTAAGTGCGGGCTACAGGGCCATTGCACCATGCATGGTTTACATTTCTTTTAGTTCAGAAGTTTATAAATGCCCATCGATACACCTTTTATTTAATATTTATCGTTTTATTGCAGCGTTTAATTCGCAAATACATTAAAAAACTATAAATTAAGAGTGTACATTTGGCATTACCATTTTTTTTTATCATTTCTCTCATGTCCTTATCCAACAAATAATGTTTCATAGTCTTTCGGCAAAAAGTCGACTCGGCCATTGATATTTCGCCTTCGCAGTTCATCCTTCGTGATATTAAAAACGGCCCATTATCTCCATTCTTTACGTATTATCTCTTTATTACTTTTTCAATAAATTATCTGAATTTCAAACTTTTTTTGACAAACAAAAAGGAAATAAAATTTGAAATACAAATATTAGAGTGACATTTCAACTGCTATCATCATGAAAAAAAATAGGTAAACCACCTGATAGTAACACAACCTTGTATAATTGAATCATGTTCAAAACTTAGAGAAAATAAAAGTCTGTATACTAAGCTTGACGTATATATTTTTTAAGTTTAGATGTCATAAGAAACAAAGACATATCGTATTGAAAAAATTGAATTTCAGTAGTTTTCTTCATACAAAAAAGGTAATAATAATGTATTTTTTTTTTCGTTAGCAACAATGCCAACATTTTTTAAATTAAAATGCTTTTATTTTGTCACAGAAATTCCTAAATAAGTTTAATTAAATTTTTAATTTTAAATTTCAATGACAAGTAAAAACTCATAAAAGATTATTTTTATGAATTCGAGAATAGCACAATTAGTCGGAGAAATAATTTATTACTCAGTCCAAAATAAATTATGTAGAATTATAGAGTTAGCAAATAAACCTAAAATGTAATGATGTGCTATTCTTTAGTAACGTACGAGTACTTAACGTTATTATGCATTATTATAATATCAATTTCGAGAAACACAAATCTCTTTTCCCTTTCTCCTATTGTAGTTAACCTCTGCGTCATTTGATGGCAATCATTACTAGAGCATAGCATCATTATTTCATCGGGATCTTGGATGAAGTTCAACGTTAATGCTTCGCTTGTAGTTCTCTATTCGCCTTTGACACTGAACTTCCTTCTTTCCTTCATCTCTGCACCGAAAAAGAAATCGAAGAATAAAAATCATTTCCAAATATCAAATACCATATGAGCTTGGGGAATGGGAGTATCGGTGATTGATGACATTCAAGTTTTCTTATGCCATATGTTTCGAGGTTTTGGGGATTTTTTCGCTTTCCTGGAAACCAAACACACATACGAAGAAAAACGATTTATAGCGTTGACATTGACATAACGATTGACACATCCTCCCGAATGTGTTTTCTTTTTGTTTGGTTTCCTTTACTCCTCCGTCCCTTATACAGCATCTTCGTTGATTTCTCCCTCTTCCTATGCATCTTAGGAAATTTCTACGATTTCTTGTACAAATCCCTGATAATTCTCTTTGTTTTCTCGTTGTTCTTTTTGTGGCGTTTGTTTCCTCTTCGTCGTATGTCATTAGCCCATTTCCTAATGGTGACTTTTGTGTGTTGTCTTTAAGTTTAGAATCATGTCATCGTTTGACAGATGTGATTTCAACATTGAAAATATGTGCGAAAGATTTGTTTTCATTGATCTATTACTTGAGAGTGTATGTGAGTGATTGTTTGGAACAACATGATAGTTCCATTTTAGTGCCAGAACAAATACACTAATCGTTAAGTAAGGACAGTATTAAAATTTCGAATTAACTTTTATTTGCATCTAAAATGTTTATGTATGTTCAACATAACTATAACTTTGATTGAGTTCCACTGGGCGTATGATTTACATTCCAAATTATTTTTACGCCACAGTATACAAAATGGAGAAGAGTTCAGATTTCTGCCAATATTTTCTAGACGACAATATATCGTTATCTGAAATCCAAAATCACGTAAAATCAAAATAATCAAAATTAATTTTATGTTTGATTATAGTCTATTAGGCTAAACTACACATTCCTACAAAATTTTGAAGTTCAATATCAAAAATTGACCATTTTATGAGTTATACTCAAAATGACGTTACAGCAAACAAGGTCATTAAAAACGCGGAAAGATTCATATTTTATTTAATTCAGAATGTACGCCACAACTAATTTCGCAAGATTTCTTTTTTGATTTCGCCTTAATAGTCTGAAATTCCTAAATTTGGTCAAAAGTTTAAAATTACTTTACTTGATTTTTTGTATTTTAGGCCAAATTGTCCTCTACAATATACCCAATTTCTACGATGGCCTTTTTTGAATACCAGTGCATACAAAGACTTGAAATGTTGTACAGTATAATGTTTTTTTTAGTACCTACAATCCAGAGAACAATGGGCGTTATAGACATGCCTCTTTTGGTACCTCCCACACAAAGGTACCATTTTGTACGAAAAGTTTACAGTTTTTTAACTTTAATACTACATAGTGCCTACAAATACTTAAAATTTTGTAAGTGTAATGTTTTTAGAATACCTATAGTCTGTCGAAAAATGGGCGTTATTATCACGCCCCTTTTTGGTACCTCCCACACAAATGTACCATTTGGTACAAAATGTTAACAACTTATGTCGTGAATATCAATATACATATACTCAAAATTTTGGCACAGTGTATAGTTTTTAAGTCCTGTTTAAAGTGGGAGTTATGACTACACCGGTTATAGTAGCTCCCCTACAAAAAGAGCCAAGACATACCAAAATTAAATAGCTCATAATATAACGTGATCCATTTGAAGGTTCCCTGCTTTTTTAAAGAAAAAAACACAGAAAATTCAAATTGAATGGGGAATGTTTATTATCATTTGAAAGAACATTCTTTGGCATTTATTTTTTGAAGATTATGTCTATCATATGTTGGCCGCGGCTACGTCTCAGATGGTTCATCCGTTGAGTCCAATTTTTGATGACTCGTTCGAGCTTTTCGACTGGTAACTGGCGAATGACACGCGTGATGTTTTGCTCCAAGGCCTGAATCGAAGATGGTTTGTTCGCATAAACTTTAGACTTTACATATCCCCACAAACAATGGAGCGAATAATTGATGACATGGTCAAAGGTAAAATAGCGGATGACAGGCTAAAATTCAAACAACACGCCTATGTCAAAGGAAGATCAGTGGAAACAGCTCTGCGTGAGGTAGTGCACCACATAGAAGAGTCCTTCAGTAAAGAAATGTATACACTTGCTGTTTGCATATACATTGAGGGCGCATTTAACAATGTACATACCGATACACTTATCCAGTCCTTAGACGAGTTTCAGGTTGACCGGGTGCTGAAAAACTAGATCAACAATATGCTAAGGAATAGGTGGATTATTATTACTTCATATGACGTAAAAATTAGAGACAAGGTAAATCGTGGTATACCTCAGGGGGGCATTTTATCGCCTCTTCTATGGGTTACGACGATACACAGTCTCCTAAAAGCCCTCACCAATGAAGGACTTAAACCAGTCTGTTATGCAGACGACGTTGTAATACTTCTAAGGGGCTTTCATCCAAATCTATTATGCAGAAGAGCTGAAGAGGCACTTAACATAGCATATAACTGGGCACAACCAAGGGGATTAAATGTTAACCCATACAAAACAGAAATATGTCTATTTACAAGGAAAACGAAGATCCCACGAAGATCCCGCCTCGATTCCTGAATAAGACAATTGCTATAACTAAAAAGGTAAAATACTTGGGAGTAATCTTGGATCAGAAACTGTACTGGAAAGATCATCTTGAAGAAAGAGTTACAAAGGCACACAGATGTTGGTCGTTGTGCAGAAGAGTTATAGGTTTAAAATGGGGACTACGTCCAAATATGACTCACTGGCTTTACATGAGCGTTATTAGACCAATAATCACCTACGCCTCTGTAGTGTGGTGGACATCAATGGACAAGAAGTGCAACGTAATACCTTTGCAAAAAATTCAACGTATGTGCTGTCTAGGCATAAGCGGGGCATTTAGAACTGCACCAACAAAAGCGTTGGAGACTATACTGCACATCCAACCAATAGACATCCGTATAAAGTATGAGGCAGCCCTCACAGCAAGACGTCTACAAGTGATGGGTGAATGGATAAATCGAGACCACAAGTCGTACCATCAGAAGATTTTAGAATATCTAGTTGGTCACATTCAAACGCCAGAAATCTCGGACCGCATTCCTGAAGTGCGGCTTACAGCTAACTGTGATACGTTTGTGCCAGACAGACGCTCCTGGGAAAATGGAACTTTGGCCCATGTGCCAGTGGGAACCAGCTGCTACACGGATGGGTTCAAGCGAGGAGGAAGGACGGGTCTGGGACTTTTTATTGATGAACCAGAAGTCGAACTTCACTTCCGCCTCCCTGACCATAACACGGTATTTCAAGCAGAAGTTCGAGCAATCACGGAGTGTGTGAACTGGCTCAGTAACACGACAAAGCCTAAATATGCCAACATCTTCACAGATAGCCAAATGGCGATTAAAGCAATAACATCGGAAAGGGTCAAATCCAGAACTGTGTTGGACTGTAAAAGAACGATAAATGATTACTCAGCCCATGTTGCGTATTTGCTGGGTACTAGGGCACAACGGAGTGATTGGAAATTAACGGGCAAACAACTTGGCTTCAAAGGGCAGAGAACTTCGAGTAATAAACTTGAAAAATTGGAAACCTTTCGAAGCCACGAAAAATGAGTTGAAGCACTGGGCAGTGATGGCTCATAAAACTATGTGGAATAGCGCAACAGTAGGAGCAACTGCAAAGATACTGTGGGGTGACCCAAATGAAAAGAAAACAAGAAGTCTTCTGAAACTAAACAAGATCGATATTAGTAAGATGATGAGTGTTCTAACGGGACACTCAAGCTTACAAGCACATCTTCATCGCATAGGACTAGCAGGAAACGACGAATGCAGGGCATGCAGAGAAAACATCGAAACGATGGAACATTTTCTGTGTCACTGCCCGGCTTTCACACATGCAAGATCCCAACATTTCGGGTCCGACATAATACCAGACTTGACTCATCTCAGAGAATATGACTGGAAGATACTGAGAAAATTCGTGTCTAGTACCGATTTTCTGTAACTCGTGAGGTATAAAAAGATCATAAATAAGGAGCGCACAACAGGCCGAACCACTGGCTTAAGTGTACACCCAGAGAAAACGCTTCATTCCATCAATGAAATTTTACATTGTATCAATGAAAAGTTACATTGTTTTTGAACCAATGTAAGGCTTCATTGATACAATGTAAAACGTTACATTGAACTAGTAAATGTTTCATAGAAATTTGTTACATTGATGTCATGAAATATTACGTTAATGTAATGAACGAGTTTCATTAATGTAATGAATAAGTTGCATTAATGTAATGAAAACGTTTCGTTGTTGTAATGAACATGTTTCATTGGTGCAATGAACATGGTTCATCGATGCAATGAACATGGTTCATCGATGCAATGAACATGTTTCATCGATGCAATGAACATGTTTCATTGATGCAATGAACATGTTTCATTGATTCATAGAACATGAATCATTGATGCAATGAACATGTTTCATTGATTCAATTAACATGTTTCATTGATTCAATGAACATGTTTCATTGATGGAATGAACATGTCTCATTTATGAAATGTACATGTTTCATACCTTTGCTCTGAAATAAAATAGAAAATTAAACAAAATTCTCCGTTTTTTATTGCAATGTTTATTGTAGTACATCAGTGTTTGTTCATAACTTTAAAATCATTTCAATCTGAAAATATAATATAAAAGATAAATAAATAATTAAAATTGTGGGTTTTGAGAAATTTTAAAATAAAAAGACAACTGAAGTTGAGAAAATAAAAAATGAAACAAAAAAAATCACAATACAGTTTGTTCTTTTAAATTCGTTTTTTAACTGCATTTGTGAATTTGTAAATACAATTTAAGTAAACACTTAAACCGCATTTTTACATACTTACTAATTGAAATCCATTCACTCGCTTGTACTGAGGCCAAAGTGAAAAAGCTTAATTAATATTTTTGCTTTTGTGCATAATTTTCGAAATTTGGAATAAGCAGTCCAGGCCAACCTAAAGTCATCTGCGGATAGATTGTCATATCTAAGGCAATGTGCGTACATTTCCGCATTTTCCCCAATTTCTAAACAAATAAAAAAATTATAAATAGGAGTGAATGAAAATATGTTTAGGACATAACTTGGTAGAAAGTACTTACCTAGTGTTTTTGGAGTGTTTCATCGTTGACTTCGGATATGGTTCTTGAAAATTGTTTCTTGTTGTGGCATTTGACATATATTTTCCAACTTCTGTTTTTTCGAACATGCCATTTCAAGCCTGACGTGTCTTCGTATGTATTACCACAACATCTATAGTTGTCATTTGTTTTAAGAAAATTATATTATTTTAAGTGCTTAAATAGATTTCATTTCTTTAAAATGAAGTACCACACAAAAAACATTTCTCATTCAGTATTTGTTGACATTTTGTTTCACTTTTAATATTTTCACTTTTGAATTTTTTTATTAACGCGCACAACTACGTCCGTTTAATGTCTATTATAAACTAAATCAAAGGGCTGCTGCCAGCACTCATGCAACAATTGATTCTTCGCCACTGATTTGTTTTGACTCGCCAAACACACAAAAAAATAACTGGATATTTTTTACGAAGAGTTTGCATAGCAAGGGGTGGGTTGTTGTTGTAAGTTTGCCATAGAGAATTTATTTTCTGGTCGCAACAGCACACCTAATGCATTTAATATTTGTTTATCTATTGATGACAGTTGTGGCACAGTGGTTCAGAATAATTAATATCGTGCACTAAAAACTGTTTAATGTTCGAAATATATTGTGAATAGAATTCAGCTTCACGACAATAATCGATTCAAAAAAAATTTAGTTTACAAATTCGTAAACATAAACAGAATGGATCATGAATACATAACATTTGATAAAAAAAACCCTTTTGACAATTTTGAATTAATGTACACCGACTGCTTTTTGAATAATAATAATAATGTCAGTGCGATTATAAAAATATAAAATTATTGCCAAAATGTCATGTTAATTGATAATACATCTAATAATATGAACACCTTGAAATTATTAGTGAATCATATTATTACCAACAAACCACCTTCATTCGACGTTAATGCCACTGTTCGGTGTAGATTCATAGAATTCCGCCTCTCTCTCCTCTCAAACAAATGCAAGAAAACTACGCCGCTCCATCGTTTTCATTGAGCTTGCACGACTCTGATTCACACATCAACATATTACATTTATTACCACACAAACACATTTGTGAAGATATAGGTATGTACATATGTATGTAATGTGACAAACACTTTGTTAGTATATTCACTGTTTAAATTCATTGCTGGAATGAAACTTTACATTTCTATCTATGAATTGTTACATTAATTTAATGCATCAGTTTCATAGACCTCCGTAAAGTATTGTTGTTTAATTAACACCACTACATACTCCTAAAATGTTTATAAAATAGATAAAATATATATATAGAACATCAATATAAAGCTAATTTCATTGTTTATATTCTTCACCGCACCACTTCATTGCAGCAATGAAACTTTTAAACTTCTATGAAATGTTACATTAATATAAAGAAACAGTTTCATAGACCTTTTTTGAGAATAAAAAGCACATAAAAAATAGTAAATCTGTTTGTGTAGTATTATTTTGTTTTATTAGTGTTAAAATCTTTACACCACTGATAATTTTTTTGTTAATTTTATATAAGTCTTCCTTTTTTTTATAAAATGTAAACTTCATACCATCAATGTAAACCGTTTCATTCCATCAATGACACGTCATAAATTAGAAAAACGCTTTAAAGAAACATTTCATTCCCGTAATGGCATTTTCATTGCATCAATGAACACTTTCATTGTATCAATGTAAAATAATTAATGAAACGCGTTCATTGATGCTATGAAGCATTTTTTTTTCAGTGTATGTCCATGGACATGAGACGTTTAAACGTCTCCTCTCCTCAACCTAACCTAACCTAACCTAACATATCCCCACAGGAAAAAGTCTAACCGTGTGATATCACACGATCTTGGTGGCCAAACGACCGGCCCAAAACGAGAAATTATCTGCTCACCGAAGTTTTCTCTCAATAAATCCATTGATTGATGCGATGTGTGGGAAGTGGCGCCGTCTTCTTGAAACCAAATGTCGCCGAGATCACGAGCTTCAATTTCAGGCATCAAATAGGCGGTTATCATGGCACGATAACGGTCGCCATTGACGGTTACGTTCTCACTGGCATCATTTTTGAAGGAATAAGGACCGATGATTCCGGTACGTCGGATCGGGAATCGGTCAATGGCAAAAAGATAGCTCTTAACGAGAGCTAAAATATTGCTCATGGGTATCAAGGTCGTGGGTCTACTGGAAAGTTTTTTTTTGGATTTACAAAAAATGGACTTAGCGCAATTGGCGAACGATTATTTTGATAATAAAACTGAATAATTTGAAAACATTGTTCAGGCGTAAGTCTTTCCATGATGAAATGCCAAACAATACTTAACAAAAATAACATGACACGACTCACACGTGATCTGTCGAAAAAAGGCTATTGAAAAAGTATCTCTACTTAGATCTCCCTATATTAGTATATATACCAGTGCATATTTACATTGCTCACAATGTGAGGGTATACCTAAGTAGGTTTACCGACTTAAACTTCTTACTTGTTTTACAGACCACGCGTTACTCATATCAAACAGCTTTGTCATTTTTGTTCAGTATCGTTTGACAAGTGGTCATGGAAAGACTCACACAACAACAACGTCTCCAAGTTGTTCAAAAATTTTCCAAATGAAAATCCGGTGTTTTATCGTGAAATTTAGCTTAGTGATTAAGCACATTTGTGGCTCAATGGATATTTGGGATGATGAACAACCTTATAAGTACCAAGAGCTAACATAACATCCATTAAAAACAACGGTATGGTGTTGGATAGTATATCAAAGGGTAGTGCTATGGTAACCCACCGAGTGGACTATATTCCAACTGTGTACACTTTCGAGAACTGTGTACACTTTCGTTGCCAGAATACCAGGTAATAGAAACCTTCTCCACTTCTATATGGATGGTTCGAAGCTTGATGAAAAATTTGGCTTCGGAGTACATTGTGAAGAACTTAGTTTCAATATAGCTCACAGACTACTAGATACCTGCAGTGTCTATCAAGCCTAAATAATGGCAATATGGGAAGTCGCCAAGAGGCTGAGTCGCAACATAGTAACCAACACTGGCGTTGTCATTTACTAGGGCAGCCAGGCTGCCATCAATTCTCTGGAGGCCACATCCCTAAATTCACAAACAGCCCTCGACTGCCGCAAATCTCTTAACGAGATGGCTGAGCAGTTTACTATACACCTCATATGGGTGCCTGGGCATAGGGATATCCCGGGGAACTGCAAAGCTGATGAACTTGCTAGGAAAGAAACGTCATTATAAATTCTCGAATAATTTGCATATATTGGTGCGCCAGCTTCCACGTGCAAGCTTTGGCTTAGGCAAGAGGCAATCAGGCAGTCCAACGAAAGATGGACAGAAATCGGCACCTGCAGGGTAGCTAGACAAATCTGGCCAAGGTATGATCAAAATATCTCCTCGCACTATAGAGGCAAAGATTGTCTACTTTAGCAACAGTTCTGATGGGGCACTGCTTGATCGGCGAATACGCCAAAAGATTGGGAGTTGACTCCAATGACTTCTGCAGAAGCTGTGGAGATGAGAAAGAAGTGGAGAGCATTCAGCGCTTGCTATGCGACTGTCCCGCTTTGAGTAAACGACGACTGGACATACTGGGTCGGCCTTTCTAGGCAGTCTAACAGATCTTTACAGTACCGATATTCGTACTATCGACAAATTTGTATATCAAACATGTTAGTATCAATGAGGGGCATTTCATCCCGTGGTAACACTAGGGATCTAAACGGTGAGCTGGTAAAGAAAAATACGTTTTTTTTTGTTTTTGTGTTAATTTTTGAGCTTTGGTGTGTTGTAACACATATTTTTATGGACAACATTTTTGTAGAACATTTCATCCCCGCCCACCCCATTTTAAGGGCTGTTTTTTACGATTTGTTAAAATAGGGACAAAAATTAAAGTTATGTGGGGGAGCTAGAAGGTTAATATGTTCCACAAAAATATTAGCCTTCATATTTTCCGTAAAGTTGCTGAACATACCCTACACCAAAAAAGAATATTTTTGTTACATTATAGTGAAAACCCATAATTTTTGAGGTACAATGTGGTTTTTTGTGCTTTTTTAGGGTAGCTAGACACGTTCAGATTGTATTGATATGTTCACAAAAGTTGTTCAAATTTACGTTGGCTAAAATTTTGCCACACATTGTTAGTGAAAAATTACGAGGCCCTGAAAGATATGCTGAATAAAGTGAAAAAAAAATTTTTCCTACACTTTTTCAAAAAAAAGTACGGAAAAAATATTTTTCGCATAAAATGTTAAGAATCTTTGTTCAGCATATTCTTCGCAACATTATTGCCAAATATAGCTAAGCGGTACCACCAAGTCTGATATAGTTGTAGGACAAAAGCTGATGACACCTTTTTCGAGGGGCCCACTGATGTTCAGAAACTTTGGGGGCCCATAAAAAAAATTGGCCACAAATTTCGCCAAACCGAGTATAAGGTAATAGAATCGAACCTATACTGTCAAGTCCGTGTAGTTTTCAAAAAGTGTTTGTTGTTGCATAGTGTAATTAAAGCGTTCTTGTTTTTAATAATTTTCTTAAACAAAAAGGATCGTTGCATGATTTGCTTGATATCCAATGATTTTTTCGGTAATAGAATTGAATGTAATCCATGGTAAAATGTATATAAGATTCGGCATGGCCGAACATATCGCTTTTTGGAATACCCTCACTTTAGTGCGACGAGGGTATAATAATTTGCTACGGGCCACAAGTTTAACACATAAAAGGACTGACCTTAGACCCAAGTGTGTTCGGCCGAAATCCGTTTTGGGTCATTTTACGTCATTTGATGTCCGACAGTCCGTCTGTCTGAGTGTTTGCCCGCTGGCTGGTGCACACGATAATTTTTGAAAGTTGTAACCGATTGACTGCACGTTTGGTATGTGGAAATATTAACCACTCACCATAGAGAGGAGGGTATACATCATTTGCTACTAGCCAAAAGTGTAACACATCAAAGGGTGACCTAAGACCCTAAGTATATTTGGCGGAAATCCGTTTTGGGTCATTTTATGTCATTTGAGCATTGTCCGTCCGTCCGTGCATCATCAGTGTGTCTGGTTGTCTGTCTTGTTAGCAACTATCACCTCGAGAAAAATGGGTAAGGTTACCAAGACCCTTTTGGTACCTCGCACACAAATGGAATATTTTGCAATAAAAGTTAAATATATTAATTATAAATATAATAATATAACGCCATAAAGGCGTTATTACATTTTCGTTCATATTTGAAAATATATTTTTTAATTTTTTACTGAATCTATTTTGTTAATATAAGCACAACATATAAAATGATTTCTCTCACAACAACTTTTCTGAATTGAGAACAAAATTTATTTATCATAGGGGTCCAAATTTGAATCTTCAATTCTTTAATATCTATTCTACAAGTATGCCAAGTTTTGCGCAAACGGTTGTCTGGTTAAGAAACGGCCAAATTATTCCCCTTTTTTAATTCCTCCCAATATGCTACGTTTAATTTGAAAGCGTTTGTCAAATTGGTGATGGAATTTTGAAGAATAATTTAATTGTTCGCAATAGTTTTCAAAGCAATTTCATAATTTATAATATATAATATAATTTATAATAATAATTTTCTGAAAAGTAAAATACACTCCATTATTCAGTTGATTTGTTGAAAGATCCCAATACATATATTAGCTATGGTTTATTTTTGTCATTGTATCAACATAATTACGTGCGATTGCACACATTGATACGCACGAAATATCAATATTTCACCACACACATTTACTGAATGAAGTCCGGGCGTTGTTGGACCACATGTAAATTTGCGTAGCATATACAGCATCGGGACAGTGAATTACAACCGAAGACTATAATACGGTATTTGATGTGTAAAGTAAATATCGAGGTTTAATTCAATATAAAACGTCATATATCCGTGGTACAAAAAAAGTATGGGTAAGATCGGTCGTCAAAAAAGGCCTAGAGATTGTAAAATGTCAGATCTAAATGGGGACTATATCAAAAGCGGTCGATACGGGCAATAAATTCTAAAATGTCATTTAAATGTATTGTAAAATATGGTCTATATAGCACCAATAAGTCAGATAATATACCATAGTATCGGTTGCAAAATGTGGTATCAAGCATGACAAGAAGTCGAATCGAAAGTAACCTTTATTACGAATGGATTATGTTAGAATAATATAACTTCGAGCAGTCCAATCAGTAACCAATCCTAATTTCAATGACCGGCAACTGTACATATATTTTCGAATGCTTATTTCTGGTCATCGCCATATCATGTGGCACGTCTGTGTCTGGTCCTGTATGTGTGCGTGTGTAGTCCTGCAGCAAACTCAGTAGGATTGCAACGTGTGTTTAGATCCTAGTGTCCTGCGTCCTTTGCTTTTACTCAATGAGAAGATAGCTCACTTTGTTGTCTGGCTTTTGGAAATTGAAATTCATATGATTTATGTAAATTTTAATGCCTTTGCATGTTGAACTCAGTGGCTAATAATGTCGAATGATGCATACAATGACTTACTTACATGAAAAACTGGGGTTTGAGCTTCATTTATGATGTTAGCATACGGCATAAACGTCTGAATATATTGGCTCTGAAAGAGAAGGCTGGGGGAGAGAGAGAGAGACAGAGATAAAGAGGTAGATAAGTGGTTGCCAAGGTTTATGGTTAATGTAATATCATCATTGACAATTCATTAGGAAATTAACCTGAAGTTATTGGGTCCACAAAAATGATATACGAGCATTAGCAAATTGAGGATATAGCACATGTTTTGCATATACATATTTAAAATTAAATAGGAAATTATTTTAAGCAACCAATTTGGTTGGTCTGAATATGTTTGTGGCCTATCAACTGCAATTGTGGGATTTTTGGCTTTGAGCGAACAACAAGAATACAAAATATCTAAAATTTAAAGTTAGTCATAAAAACGATGACAATTTTTTTAAATAAAAAGTTATGTTATTTAAGGTGTCGTAGTGTCTAGATTAGAACAATGTTCGATAGGACCGAATTCATGTCCGAGTCTGGAAATGCCAACATCATTTAATTTTGGGCAAAAACTAAAATGTTGTATTGTTTGGTACTGGAAATTCGGCAGCACAGTACATGAGTAATCTAATCTAATCTAATCTAATCTAATCTAATCTAATCTAATCTAATCTAATCTAATCTAATCTAATCTAATCTAATCTAATCTAATCTAATCTAATCTAATCTAATCTAATCTAATCTAATCTAATCTAATATAATCTAATCTAATCTAATCTAATCTAATCTAATCTAATCTAATCTAATCTAATCTAATCTAATCTAATCTAATCTAATCTAATCTAATCTAATCTAATCTAATCTAATCTAATCTAATCTAATCTAATCTAATCTAATCTAATCTAATCTAATCTAATCTAATCTAATCTAATCTAATCTAATCTAATCTAATCTAATCTAATCTAATCTAATCTAATCTAATCTAATCTAATCTAATCTAATCTAATCTAATCTAATCTAATCTAATCTAATCTAATCTAATCTAATCTAATCTAATCTAATCTAATCTAATCTAATCTAATCTAATCTAATCTAATCTAATCTAATCTAATCTAATCTAATCTAATCTAATCTAATCTAATCTAATCTAATCTAATCTAATCTAATCTAATCTAATCTAATCTAATCTAATCTAATCTAATCTAATCTAATCTAATCTAATCTAATCTAATCTAATCTAATCTAATCTAATCTAATCTAATCTAATCTAATCTAATCTAATCTAATCTAATCTAATCTAATCTAATCTAATCTAATCTAATCTAATCTAATCTAATCTAATCTAATCTAATCTAATCTAATCTAATCTAATCTAATCTAATCTAATCTAATCTAATCTAATCTAATCTAATCTAATCTAATCTAATCTAATCTAATCTAATCTAATCTAATCTAATCTAATCTAATCTAATCTAATCTAATCTAATCTAATCTAATCTAATCTAATCTAATCTAATCTAATCTAATCTAATCTAATCTAATCTAATCTAATCTAATCTAATCTAATCTAATCTAATCTAATCTAATCTAATCTAATCTAATCTAATCTAATCTAATCTAATCTAATCTAATCTAATCTAATCTAATCTAATCTAATCTAATCTAATCTAATCTAATCTAATCTAATCTAATCTAATCTAATCTAATCTAATCTAATCTAATCTAATCTAATCTAATCTAATCTAATCTAATCTAATCTAATCTAATCTAATCTAATCTAATCTAATCTAATCTAATCTAATCTAATCTAATCTAATCTAATCTAATCTAATCTAATCTAATCTAATCTAATCTAATCTAATCTAATCTAATCTAATCTAATCTAATCTAATCTAATCTAATCTAATCTAATCTAATCTAATCTAATCTAATCTAATCTAATCTAATCTAATCTAATCTAATCTAATCTAATCTAATCTAATCTAATCTAATCTAATCTAATCTAATCTAATCTAATCTAATCTAATCTAATCTAATCTAATCTAATCTAATCTAATCTAATCTAATCTAATCTAATCTAATCTAATCTAATCTAATCTAATCTAATCTAATCTAATCTAATCTAATCTAATCTAATCTAATCTAATCTAATCTAATCTAATCTAATCTAATCTAATCTAATCTAATCTAATCTAATCTAATCTAATCTAATCTAATCTAATCTAATCTAATCTAATCTAATCTAATCTAATCTAATCTAATCTAATCTAATCTAATCTAATCTAATCTAATCTAATCTAATCTAATCTAATCTAATCTAATCTAATCTAATCTAATCTAATCTAATCTAATCTAATCTAATCTAATCTAATCTAATCTAATCTAATCTAATCTAATCTAATCTAATCTAATCTAATCTAATCTAATCTAATCTAATCTAATCTAATCTAATCTAATCTAATCTAATCTATATAGTGCATACATTGCAAATATACCAAATCGGAGGTACGTATATATGGGTGCTATGTGTATATCTGAACCGATTTTAACCAAATCGAGGTCATTTATAAATTAAAAACTAAAAACTGGTGGTGTTGTTTTTAATATGTTTTATTTTTATTTATTTCCGATATTTCGATCGCCTTCGACGATCAACTTCAGGGATTTTCAATTTAAACAAAACAATCGACTTGTTGCCAACACAGCATTGTTTCAACTAAACGACTCAGAAATTGATTAAGCATAAGTAGATCGGTATAAAAAGCAAACTATAATACACGAAGTCATACTAGCCTGTAACACAGTGCACAGGAACAGCATAAAGCTGATATTTTTGAATCGAAAGAAAATAAAGTTGGAACACAAATTTTTAAATATTATATATTTCTGAAAAAAAAAATTAATCTGAAAATCAATCAAATGTATTTTTTATTAATATTAATAATATTTGCACATAAATATATATTTTCTCAAATAAAATATGTTGTTATCTTTATATATAAAATCCTTTGTACGTATAGTACCTACAGTCCATTGGGAAATTGCCCCTTCTGATACTTGCCATACAAATAGATGATATTAACGCAACTTAAATTTATAACAATTTAACTGAAACAAAAAAACAAGTAAAAAAGTTTCAGTCGGGTAAACCGACTAAGGTATACCCTCACTTTGTGAGTAATGTAATATTGAATATTACTCGAATTATTCTGTCAATTTGTGTGGGAGGTACCAGAAGGGGTTTATCAAATACACCTTTTTCTTGCTGAACATTAGATACTTTAAATTCATTGCACTGTGCCGACTTATAAGCATTTATGTGCACTGGTATAAACGTTATGAGACATTAAATTGTGGTATGATTTGGGCATTTTGTGTGGGAGGTACAAAGAGGGGCGTGGCAATAACGCCCATTTTTCACAGGGCTATAGACACTATAAAAACATTACACTGTACAAAACTTCAAGTATTTTTATACACTGGTTTTAATGTTATAAGCTGTTAACTTTTGGTGCAAAAAGGTACCTTTGTGTGGGAGGTACCAAAAGGGGCGTGACAACAACACCCATTTTTCCCTGGACTGTAGGCAATATAAAAGCATAATACTGTACAAAATTTCAAGTATTTTTATACACTGTTATTAATGTTATAAGCTGTTAACTTTTGGTGCAAAATGGTGCATTTGTGTGGGAGGTACCAAAAGGGACGTGGCGACTTCGCCCATTTTTCTCGAGTTGATAACGACTAATAAGCTAATACTATGTGTGGAATTTCAAAAGATTCGAATAAGTAGTATAGCAGTTATTAAAGAATCAATATTTCACAAAATTTTGACCCTTTGTGGGGGAGGTACTAGAAGGAGTGGACCAATATGGCCCATCTTCGAACTTAGCCGGAGATAGAAAAAAATATTACCACATACCAAATTTGAGGTCAATCGGTTACTCCTTTCGAGAGTTATCGTGCGCACCAGCCAGCAGACACACAGACAGACAGACAGACAGACAGACGGACGGACATTGCTCATTCGACTTAAAATGACCCAAAACGGATTTCCTCCGAACATACTTGGGGTCTTAGGTCACTCCTTCGACGTGTTACACTTTTTTCCGTAGCAAATGATATATACCCTCGTCACACTAAAGTGAGGGTATAATAATTAAGTTTACGAAAAATTCTTGGGACTCAAGGTGAGGTTATTTTTAAGTCGGTTTACCCGACTGAACTTTCTTACTTGTTTTAATTTTAATTCCTATATGCAATTAAATATTTGTTTTGTAAATAATAGTCCCAAATAAAAAATATTAGGACGGAAAAAAAGGTTTGTATAGAACCTAGAGTTTCTGTCCCGGGAATCCCGGTCATTTTTCATTCCCGGTTTCCTGGGAAATTCTTCCGGGATACCCGGGAAATATTTTATTTTCTCTTTCCACAGGTATGATTCTAGTTAAAGGTTTAATTAGTTAAATTGGTAGTGTAGCTAATGGTTTATCGGTTTCGATGATGTTGCAGAATGGGATGATATTCATATTAGTGAAAATACCAGGTCCAGGGTATTATAAGTTTGTACATTTGTTTGTAACACCCAAAAGGAGAAGAGATAGACCCATCGATTATTATTTCGATCGACTTGGAATCAGTTCCCGAGTCGATTTAATCATGTCCGTCCGTCTGTAGATGTATCCTTGTAACCAGATGCAGATCGTAATTATGGTTCGATTGTGATGAATTTAGCTCAGCGGACTTTTTAAGCCAAGGACGATCTCTTTAGAAATTGGAAACCGGTTCAGATTTATATATACTCGTATGTTCCTCCGATTTGGAATTAAAGTGCTATAGAAACCACTTTTCTTAAGCGATCTCTATGAAAGGGGAATCCCCAGATAATGGGACACTCGCTAGCAAGTTTAAAGAAACTGTATTTTTTAACCCATCAATATGAAACTTGGCAAAGGACAGTCTCTTCAATCATTAATAAAGACCGGCCCAAAACGTGAAATTATCTGCTCACCGAAGTGTTCTCTCAATAAATCCATTGATTGATGCGATGTGTGGGAAGTGGCGCCGTCTTGTTGAAACCAAATGTCGCCGAGATAACGAGCTTCAATTTCAGGCATCAAATAGTCGGTTATCATGGCACAATAACGGTCGCCATTGACGGTTACGTTCTCATCGGAATCATTTTTGAAGAAATATGGATCGATGATTCCGGTACGTCGGATCGGAAATCGGTCAATGGCAAAAAGATATCTCTTAACGACAGCTAAAATATTGCTCATGGGTGTCAAGGTCATGGGTCGACTGGAAAGTGTTTTTTTTTTGATTTAAAAAAAAATTGACTTTGCGCAATTGGCGAACGATTATTTTGATAATAATGAATAATTTGTAAACGTTGTTCAGGCGTAAGTCTTTCCATGATGAAATGCCAAACAATACTTAACAAAAATAACATGACAGCATGACACGACTCAAACGTGATCTGTCAAAAAAGGCTATTGAAAAAAGTATCTCTACTTAGATCACCCTATACATTTCGATAATACATGTAAAAGTTATAAAAGCTAAAGTTTCCAAACCATTTTTATGCAATTTTAAAAATGTTGTTTATTGATCCATTGGCTTATACAAGGTGGCGCAAAAGTAACCTTTCGATGTTTTTTGTGCCAAAGTCACCGACCGATTATTGGTCAAATAAATAGTCAGCAATATTCCGCGTTCTGGAGCAGTGTAGCGTAACATTGTTTATTAACGTGTATTTCGCATGTGTTTACTACACAAATGTCAACATTAGGCATTAGGGGCCAATCGCAAAATTTATAGCATTTTCTGATAGGAGGATTACTTTTGCGCCACGAGTTTGAAGGTAATGGTTTCAAATTTAGCTCAACTATATGCGTGCTTTCTAGGGGTAGGGTATTACGAGGGTTGCTATATATATATATTTCTGGCATAGGCAACACTGAGTGTTGCCTGGCGCCATCTGACATTTTCATTGGAAAGTTTGACATTTTTTAGAATAAACGTACTTAGAACGTTTTGACGTACGGCAAAAAAATGGAATTAACTTATGAACATTTTCGTGCGATCATCGATCAGAAGAGTGCATCGATCAACTTAAATCTTTGTATGGCGATGAAGCACCATCCTATAGCACTGTGAAAAACTGGTTTAATGAATTCAATCGTGGCAGACGCTCGCTCAATGACGAAGGTCGTCCAAAAACGGCCGTTGTGCCATAGAACATGGATGCCGTGCGTGAACTGATAATGCAACATCGTCATGTGACACACTGTGAGATAGAGGCATCCTTGGGCATTTCTTCCATCAGCATACATTCGATATTGCATGAACACTTGGCTGTAAAAAAGTTTTGTTCGCACAATTTGACAATCACTCAAAAAAAGGCTCGTGTTGATTAGTGCAAAGAAATTTTGAAAAAATACGATCGCGGTGCTTCAAAAGACATTTGTATAAGATCGTCACAGGTGACGAATCTTGGATATATGCGTATGAGCCCAAAACAAAACTGCAATCGACCGTGTGGGTCTTCGAAGACGAGCCAAATCCAACGAAAGTTGTTCGTGGAAGAAGCACTTCGAAGCAAATGGTCGCCTGTTTTTTCGGCAAAACTGGTAATGTGGCGACCAGGCTATGAAGCCGATGCGCAAATCGGCGGCGCGCCGCAGCCTATCAAGCTGACGCCGCCGCCGATTTTAGCGGCTCACATCGGCTGAAACTCAGCCGCCGAAGTGTATTTAGTGAGTCAAAAATATTTATTTTATGCAACCATGAACATTAAGAAAGAGACTACTAAATTGTACAATACGGTCAGACTTTTTAATATCGACCTATGTAGTTAATTTAAGCGTAAAAAGTTTATAAATAATACCAGATCGCTATCATTTATATTTAAAAAAAAATTCCAAAAATTTTATGGGGCATTCAAATTTAAAAATATGTTTGTTGGTTGTAAGGAAATTGCAATAGCTCACAACAGGACTTTTTGTGTAGACATTTTTTTAAACAAATGTACCTTTTTTGATTTGAATTTTTTATTATTATTTCATCCATAACTTTTACAAGTATTGAGCCTCCAAAATCTAAAAAATTTAAATTTTTGGTTGGGCTAAAATATATATAAAATTTTAAATGACATTCGTGCACCATCGCTTGTTGAAACTTTATCGGTTCAGCCCATTATACAATAATTGTAAAGGTAGTCTCATAAGCCCAACAACAAAAAGTCAACCCTGCGTATTTTTGCCATTTTGGTTGTCAAATTGAACTGACAGATAGACGTCAGTGACAGAGTGAGCACAACAACAACAATTCAACAACAAACTCGGAATTTTGTTTGTTAAATAACAAAAGTTAGTGAAGAAAAATAAAAATGTTATAAAATCTCGATTTTGATTTTTGTTATCTTAATGTGACACCCTCCGGTGGTACTGGCCAAGGTACCTCATCGAAGAGAAGACGTAAAAAGTGCAGTAGTTTGAGATGTCACGTGGCAGTTGCAGTAGCAGCTAAATTCTTCGCCAAGAATTTGGAATCATGGACTACAGCAATGCAAAAACCACAAAGGCAACGAAAAGGAATTTTTTGCAAGAAAACAACGAGTACTAAAGACAACGGTATTCCTCCCCCTTATCGAGTGTAAATAGAGAAACGACGGCCACAGGAGAAACCATGCAAACCATTCAACAGCCTAAGCAACGTGACCGTGTACCGAAATAAGGATAAACGTCACAAACATTCCTAATGCAATACCACTAGCCTGACACCACTTCCATCGGAGCTCTCCATCTTTCGGTATTTTGGGAAACGATCCATTTCCATGGTCATCAAGTTTGTCACAAATGCGACACTTGCTCATTTTTTCTTATTAGAAAAGTATATATTTTTTAAAATAAAAACAAACACACAATATACTTTATATTATATTTTTTCACTCAGTCTTATTTCTTTCACTTCCTATTACTTTTTTCCAATTACAATTTAAACTCATACGTTTCCTTTTTTCGCTCTCCACTGCTGTCAAAAAATGTAAACAAACATTTGGAATGTAAACAATGAGATTGACAACCAAAATGCTGTCAAACACGCCAAAATAAAAAAAATTTAATCAGCTACCTTTACAATTATTGTATCATGGGTTCAGCCGATTGTTGAAATTTGATCGGCTCAGCTGATCAGCCGCCGCCGCCGCTCGAAATTTTTTTCGGCTTCATTGCCTGGTGGCGACTGCTCCGCTTGAGCAACGTAGGGCGGAGCACTATGATCCAACGTCAAATTAAATTGAGATTAAAGATAATATTGTCACATACAAAGTTTCAAGTCAATCGGTTAATCCTTTCGACAGTTTTCCAGAGCATCAGCTAGAACTTTCGCCCAATATACTAAGGACATCATGCTCCTCATGAATGGGTGTTTATAAAAACAAACTTACGATTAAAGAAGGCCAAACTATATTGATAAAATTGACGACAGCTTTAGGACAAAACTACTGTAAAGTAATGTAATTAGAGTTATTCTGTGCTACCTGATTCAAACCCAGTATACAAAAGTTAATTGAACAACAACATCAACATTATTTAAATAAGTATAATAAATATTTCCTTCTGTGCAAAAAGAACAAACCTTGGCCTCTTTTAAGACAAAATATTACGAAAACAATATCACAAGAATGGCGGAGAGAGGATGAAATATATTTTCGACTTTATTATAGACAATGAAACTTTTCTGTATCAATATTTTGTTTACATCATGACGCGCGGTTTCTTTGCTATGTCTTTAGGTATATTATTTCAGGGACGCGTGTTTTTTTCCCCATCTCTCCCCACCTACTCTTCCCCTTCAGGTGGCTATGTCTTAGGCCACATTCTGCATATAGAACTCTGTATAGCACGACCTGAGGAGAATCTGTAAAATGCGATAGGCTAGTAAACAACACTTGCAGCTGCTGCAACTGCGACCGACAACTGAACTGAAGTGAACAACATTCAACGGAAACAAATAAATTTGGTATGCATAAAATGAAGGGGCTCGAGAAAACTTTTCATTCCATACTCGTTCGGTTTGGTGACTGACTGAGCGCGAAGCGGAAAGAAGGGAAGGGATGAGGAAAATGGTTGCAGTCTATTTAGTTTGTTTTTTTCAAGGACCTCCAGAGGAGTGCATGTGTTACCACAGATAGTAAGGAACTTTCACATGAAGACTACTACGATCCGGATGCTAGAAGGACGAATAACAAACAAATAGCCACAGTGGTTATAATTAGTCAAAGAAAATACAATCGCGAAAAAATAAATTATGAGCAACTTCATTTAACGCTGCTTGTTATAGAGATTGATTACATTGGCAAAGCAAGTATTCTTCACCCAGTATAATAAATCCTTCAGAGGACAATTTCTCCATAAGGGTGGTTACATTTTAAGGGCCGATGTTGATTTTGAATAAAACACAAATTATTTAGGAAATTATTGTCATTTCTTTTTATTATGATAATATTCGTATGTTTCAATTATGTATGGAACAAAATATCGGCCAAATGACCGCCGCGACCTTCTATGACGCCGAGGCATAATTGAGGTTCTATGCCGTTAATGTGGCGAATAATCTCATCCTTTAGCCCCTGAATTGTTGCTGGCTTATCGACGTACAGCTTTTCTTTCAAATAACCCCAAAAAAGGAAGTTCACCGGTGTCAAATCACATGATCTTGGCGGCCAATTGACATCGCCACGACGTGAGATAACACGGCCATTGAATTTGTTGCGCAAAAGGGCCATTGTTTCGTTAGCTATGTGGCAAGTGGCACCGTCCAGTTGAAACCACGTATTGTCCACATCCATATTTTCCAATTCGGGCCATAAAAAGTTCGTTATCATCTCACGATAGCGAACACCATTCACAGTAACTGCCTGACCGGCCTCATTTCGAAGTAGTATGGCCCGATAAGCCCATATATCGAAAACTAAAGGGTTTCCCAACAAGACGTGTTATTTTGGTATTCAAAGAAAAATGCAATTTTTTGAGATAAATGATCGGATGTTTATTTCATAATAAAGAGGAATGCCGTTAATAATGAAAAACAACATCAGCCAAATGGCCACCACGATCACGCTTACAGGACCATATCCTTTTGTTGAAATTTTCCATAACCAAATCCTAAAGTGGCTGCCCTATGTCCTCGATAGCCTCACGAATTCTATCTTTGAGGTCTTGAATCGACGCTGGGCTGTTGGCGTAGACCTTATCTTTCACGTGGTCCCAAAGGAAACTTTCCCGTAACAGAACAATGGTTTCGTCGCTTGTGTGGCACGTAGCGCCGTCTTGTTTAAAGTAAACGTTGTCCAGATCAATACCATCCAACTCCGGCCATAAAAAATCGTTAATCATCTTTCGATAGCGCAATCCATTCACCGTAACTGTTTATCCAACCTCATTTTCGAAAAAGTAAGGTCCAATGACCCCGCCGGACCATAAACCGCACCAAACAGTCACACGTTGAGGATGGAGAGGCTTCTCAACAATAACTTTTGGGTTTTCCGAGCTCCAGATGCGACAATTTTGCTGAATTTTTTGATGAAAATATAGCATTGTTTAGGACAATATCCTCCCAAACATATAATATTTAAGGGAGTCAAATATTATACGTTTGGAGTCTACCCTTAATATATGTATGTTTCAAGCAGAATATTCTACAGAAGCGATTTTTTGTCAGCTCGTGGGTACTGTGTCGTGATTTAAACAGCGGACGTGGAATAGAACATAGAACGAAAGGATATAAGTCGGAAGATGGAGAAGGATTTCATATTAATTCCATTTAGGCAGATGCGCTATTTATACCCTACACCACACTGTGGTACAGGGTATTATAACTTTGTGCATTTGTTTGTAACACCCAAAAGGAGAGAAAATAGACCCATCGTTTATTATACCGATCGACTTAGAATCACTTTCTGAGTTGATTTAGCTATGTCCGTCTGTCCGTCTCTGCATGTATTATTGTAATCAAAGTACAGGTCGCAATTATGGTCCGATCGCGACGAAACTTTACACATATCATTTGTTTGGCCCAGGGACGATCCCTATTGAATTTGATTAAAATCGTTTCAGATTTAGATATAGCCCCCATATATATGTTACCCCCGATTTGACATGTAAGCGCTGTAAAAACTTTATTTTATATCCGATCAGTATAAAATTCGGCAGAAAGAGGTTTCTTATTACATGAGGGAATACTGCTAAATTCGGAGAAAATCCGTTCAGATTTGGATATAGCCCCCATATATATGTAACCCCCGATTTGACATGTAAGCGCTGTAGAAACTGTATTTTATATCCGATCAGTGCGAAATTCGGCAGAAAGAGGTCTCTTATTACGTGAAGGAATACTGCCAAATTTGGAGAAAATCAGTTCAGATTTAGATATAGCCCCCATATATATGTTACCCCCGATTTGATATGTAAGCGCTGTAAAAACTGCATTTTATATCCGATCAGCATGAAATTCGGCAGAAAAAGGTTTCCTATTATATGAATGAACACTTTTAAATTTGGAAGAAATCGGTTCAGATTTAGACATAGCCCCCATATATAAGTTACCCCGATTTGACATGTAAGCCCTGTAAAAATGTTATTTTATATCCGATCAGTGACTGTATTTTATACCCGATCAGAACCAAATTCGACAGAAAGAGGTCTGTTTGCATGAATGAGTATTCATGGAAATCGGTTCAGATTTAAATATAACCTCCATATACATGTTCCTCCTGATTTGGTATCAAAGCGCTATATAAGTTGTACTTTACTTCCGATCATTTAAATTTTCAAGAAAGATGTTTCCCAATTTAGGAACGAATATTTCTAAATTTAGCGATTATCGGTTTAGAATTAAATAATATGTTCCTACCCATTTACCAATTATTCCAAATTATTATCGCAATGACCCTTATCGCATTGTTAGGGAGGTGTAGGGTATCATATAGTCGGCCCCGCCCGACTTTCTGCCTTTCCTTACTGGTTTTACTATGAATGTGTTTCGGACAACTAGAGGCATAAGAACAAAATTGTTCCTATATCAATCGCCAATGAAGTTTCGCAAATAAGTAAATACTACTTTTCTAATGAATTTATGATATTTTATTATATAAATAGCTGATCTCAGCAGACGTTTTCCTGCTCGTCCTGTTTGGGATGTATTGGTGTGACATTAACTGTTATTTCATTCAGAAATGAAGACATTCCGACATTCTGAAAAAATCACAATATAAATTTAAATAGGATATGATCACAGTGGACCTAAGTCTAATATATCACAATCTACTGATAGCTCTGGAAATGCGAATTTTGCAAATAATTTGACCACTCCGCCGTTTATGGAGTTTTAAATAATACTAAAACACAGATGAACTGAACAATTTTTAGCCTAATCACTAATGTGTTTTCGGAGATCATGCGTTACAAACAAGCGTACAAAGGATTTTATATATAAAGAAGATTAATGTTTCGCTATTTATGACATTTGGTTTTCACATCTACTTTCTCCATTTAATTTCGCTTCAAACACTGTGTCAGTCAGTGTAAAAAACTTAGTCGATCAAGAATGTTTATAATAACAAGTTGGAACGAATGCAAACTAAACTCAGTGTTACCGCCGCCGCCTTTAGTACTTCGGCAATTCAATAAGAAATTTCTAGAACTTCTTTTAAAGTTTTCTTCTAGTTTTCTTTTTTCATTTTTGAATTTGCTACGCCTTGGCCAAAAATTGTAGTCACACCTGGTAACCGTTCAGGCTCTTGTTATTGCTGCCAAAAAGGAAAAAATTTTTGATAAACAATTTTTTTTTGAGGGCGGCAAAAATTTTATTTGTACACCAGTCACCGAGTCACTCACCCATTCAGTCACTGCTCTCCGGTATCGAAAATATGAAAAAAAAGTTTAATTTATAACAAACAACAAGTTTATTTTATGTTTGTGCTTCAAAATTTGTTTGCACACAAATAAATAAGCTGTTGATGTTGTAATTGTTGTTGTTCGAGTTGTTGCTACTGTCTCTGTTTATGCTGCTGATGCTATGAGCATTACTGCTGCTATTGTGTGTTATTCTTGTTGTTGTAATATTTAAAGCAATTAAAACTTTTATTGTTCACTACAGTTTGTCTAATTATTACTTCAGGTGTTGCAGATGTACATACCTTCAAGTATCTCTTGTCAGAGTCTACACTAGACGAAATTAGAATAAGTACATCACGTTATTTGATGTATTTGTTGTGGTCAACATTTTATGAAATAAGTTATTATTATAGCTACTTTTGCATTTTATCTAGAATGATGCTGCACCAAGTTTGTTTAGTATTTATGTGCCTTGAAATTTAGTACGCGACGCAACGAAAATGGGAGAAAAGAGGGCAATATGAATGAAACACTGCCGTTATAGGATCAATGGGAATTGTCCCCCGGACGACTTATTTTTGAAAACGAAACTGAAATGCAGACAGTGAAGCGCACCGGGTCGGCTAGTGTTCTTTATACGTCATAGTAGTTGTAGAGATAACATTGCTGCACGAAAAGGCAAAATATTGCATTAACTGGAATTTGTCTGTTTTTTGTTGTTTTAGGCTTTGGTGTGTTCAGACATATATAGTAAAATTTCATGGGCAACATTTTGGTAGAACTTTTCATCCCAGACCTCTTAATTTTTAGGCGTGTTTTTTTATGATTTGTTAAAGTACTCTTATAACCAAAAATTATCGTTATATGGGAAAGCTAACTCTGAAACTAGTGATCAGATTGAAAACTTTTATAGGTAGCGGTTAAAGGTAATCTGAGTCTAAATTTTCTTAAAATTATTGCAAGTCGTTTCCGATTTATAAACATTATATGCAGAAATATATTATCAAATTGATAACACTATGTAACACAAATTGTTTTTTGCGTCCCAGACCTAAAATCTTTTTTTTAATAGATTGATGCATAATATAGGGTGATCTAAGTAGAGATACTTTTTTTGACAGATCACGTGTGAGTCGTGTCATACTGTCATGTTATATTTGTTAAGTATTGTTTGGCATTTCATCATGGAAAGACTTACGCCTGAACAACGTTTACAAATTATTCAGTTTTATTATCAAAATAATCGTTCGCCAATTGCGCTAAGTGAAATTTTTTTTAAATCCTAAAAACAGTTTCCAGTCGATCCACGACCTTGACACCCATGAGCAATATTTTAGCTCTCGTTAAGATCTATCTTTTTGCCACTGACCGATTCCCGATCCGATGTACCGGAATCATCGGTCCATATTTCTTCAAAAATGATGCCGGTGAGAACGTAACCGTCAATGGCGACCGTTATAGTGCCATGATAACCGACTATTTGATGCCTGAAATTGAAGCTCGTGATCTCGGCGACATTTGGTTTCAACAAGACGGCGCGCGCCGCTTCCCACACATCGCATCAATCATTGGATTTATTGAGAGATCACTTCGGTGAACAGATAATTTCACATTTTGGGCCGGTCGATTGGCCACCAAGATCGTGTGATATCACACCGTTAGACTTTTTCCTGTGGGGATATGTAAAGCCTAAAGTTTATGCGGACAAACCCGATTCGATTCAGGCCTTGGAGCAAAATATCACGCGTGTCATTCGCAAGTTACCAGTCGACATGCTCGAACGAGTCATCGAAAATTGGACTCAACGAATGGACCATCTGAGACGTAGCCCCGGCCAAAATTTGATAGACATAATATTCAAAAAATAAATGCCAAAGAATGTTGTTTAACATGATAATAAACATTCCCCATTCAATTTGAATTTTCTGTGTTTTTTTCTTTAAAAAGTAGGGAACCTCGAAATGGACCACCCTGTATTTTACGATGCCAAAACTTTTTTTGTTGTAATTTTTTTTAAAATTTTTTTTTTTGTAAAATTTACAAAATTTACCTGACGAGAAACATGTGTACTTGTACCTAAAAATTACAGACGGTATCCGATTTTGATGAAAGTTGGTGGAAATGTTAAATATGGTGCTCTGATATAGCATATACAATTTTGTTGAAAAATCTTCAAAACTATGGGAGATATGTACATTTAAACATACGAAATTGGGCAAAAATATCGGAAAATGCTTGCATTCGAATGGTCATAACTTTTGTTCTACGAGAGATATTTAAATATTTTATTTTGTCCTATATTCCTAAAGACTTCAACTTTAGTAATATCGAGATGGATGTTGTTTGGAAGCTGCATAACATATTTTTATTTTTAAAACACTTACTAAAATGTATATTTTTTCAAAAAGTAATATTTTTAAATTGAAAAAATGTGGACCAGATGATGACCCATATTGTGCCTTATATGTCCAAAAAAAAATCATTTTGGGATGGACGGTAGTTTTTGAGATGTCAATAAAAGTATAAGATAAGTTCACATTTTTCTCCTATACGAGTATTTTATTCGTACTTTTTGTAAACTGTTTTTTGGTATTTCAAAATCTATATTGTTTTTGATTTCAGTTGTTTTCGAAATTGTATTCCCCATAAATGGCAGAAAACTTTGAAGTTATCTTAGGCTTTTATTGATATCTCAAAAACTACAGGCACAATATGAGTTATAATACATCAACATTTTTTCAATTTAAAAATATTACTTTTTAAAAAAATATAGATTTTAATTAGTGATTTAAATATAAAAATATGGCATGCAGCTTCCAAACAACATCCATCTCGATATTACTAAAGCTGAAGTCTTTAGGAATCTTGACCTAGATTCAACAAAATAAATATCTCTCGTAGAAAAATGGTTCGTTTGTATGAGAGGTACCAAAAGGAGCGTGGCAACTTCGCCCATTTTTCTCAGAATGATGGCGACCTACTAATAGCGAGAAACGAGCACTTTGTGTTCTATATAGAAGTTTGACCCTTTGTGGGGGAGGTACTCGAAGGAGTGGACCATCATAGTCCATAATTGACCTTAGTCAGAGATTGAAAAAATATTGACACATAGCAGATTTGAAGTCAATCGGTTAATCCTGTCGAAAGGTATCGTGCGCACCAACCAGACATACAAACGGACAGGCTGACGGACATTGCTAAAATGACCCAAAATGGATTCCCGCCAAATATTCTTGGGGTCTCTTAGGTCACTCCATCGATATGTTACAGTTTTGACCTGCAGCATCTGAAAACCAGGATTATGTTAAATTCTCTTATTTCTACCAAAAGTGCTTTAATTTATACATTTATCTATAGACCAGCTGAACCCGATCCACTTCGTTGGCCCAGATTTCAGATTCCCGATCGAGCCCATTTTTTGGTTAATTACGTAGACCGTCATCACATGCATATACACAAAATGACAGCACTCTCGCTAACAAATTGTGCAATATATCTCAATTTCAAAATTTGGCATATATGGGCAGGGCCACGTCCATTGGACTGATCCCGCCCATTTTTTGATCAATCACGCAGACTACCACCAGATATATATGAACAAATCCCCGCTATAACCACAAATGATACAACTTTCTGCTGAGAATAATAGATAAGTCTTTTCGTGCCAACTTAACGCCAAAGCGAAGAAAATGAAAGAAATGTGGTACGAAAATGCACAAATTATGCTATATTGTATAATGCCATGTTTAATGATAGAAATTTCTTTCTTCTACGGTCAATAGTTTCAAAAATAATACATGCTTAACTAATGCTACGTTCTCTTTTGCCACACCCACTAATCCTATCCCGCCAATTTCTGCTGAAGATTTAGATACTAAAGTGTGTTCCAAATTTCGTTCTCCTACCATCAACACATCCTGAGTTATTGTATGGTATCCCGCCAACTTTTGGTGAAAGTACTAACATTGACTCCAACAACTTACAATCCAAATCTCGTTCTTCTAGGGTCAATAGTTTCTGAAATAATAAACGTTTAACTAATGCTACACCCACTTTTGTCACACCCACTGATTCCATCCTGCAAATTTAAAGTTTTAGATAATAACTCCACTAACGTGCGTTTAAAATTTGGTTCTTCTACGAACAAGATATTCAGAGATATTCGAATTTTAAATAATGCCACGCCCACTTATTCTATCCCGCCCACTTTTGGTGAATTTACTAATATTGACTCCAAATTTCGTTCACCTACGGTCAATAGTTCCTGAGATAACAAATGTTTAACTAATGATACGCCCACTTTTGCCGATCTCTCCCTTTTTTATTGAAGTTTTAGAAAATAACTCCACGAACCTGTGTTCCAAATTTCGTTCTTCTAGGGTCAACACTTTTTGAGCTATTCGGATTTAAAGTAATGCCAAGCCAACTCTTGCCCCGCCCACGTTTTTCAAATTTTTTTTCCTAAACCATCTTTGACAAGGGGACAAAAGAAAAAACTAAAATCGGTCCAATGATTTTAGAGTCTGTAGCATACATACATACAAACATACAAAAAATTTCCATTTTTATATACATACTAGCTGACCCCAGGAGACGTTGTCCTGCCCGTTCTTTTTGGGATGAATTGATTTGTTATTCATTGATATTTCATTAAAAATACATTCCGAATTTCAGCAAAAAATCGCTATAAAAATGTATTGGACTTAAGTCCACTATAGTGCCATATATCGGTTAGAAGCATACATACAAATTATTATCAAGTCAAACATATATTTTCATTTCAGTCAAATTGGTCTGGAAATGCGGATTTTGCAAATAACTTGACCACTGCACCATTTTTCGCGGTTAAAATAATTCTAAAACACTGATGACCCCGAACTGAACCTTATGTGAGATTTTTAGCCCATTCGTTCTTATGGTTTCGGAGATCATGCGTTACTAACAAACGTACAAAGGATTTTATATATAAAGAAGGATTTTATATATAAAGATATAGATTTTCTTCAAATAGGCATTGTTTTCTTGGTTAGCCTTGTCTCATTATGATTTATATGTTCTCATTACAATTTTACATTTGTCAATATAAATTTACAAATTCTCATTACGAAATTATCTATTTCTCAATATAAATTTCTGTATTCTCATTTACATTTCGCTAAATAAATTAATATTTTCTCATTAATTCTCAGATCAAAAAAATTGGCAAAATTAAGTTTCAGCCAACAGATCTACGATACGATAAAAGTTAAATACGATACGATATTTTTTTAGATTTGGGAACAGATAAAAGTCACTGGGAGCTAAATCAGGAGAATAAGGTGGGTGGTCAAGCAACTCATACTTTAATTCGTTGATTTTAGCCATTGTTACAGCACTCTTGTGCACTGGTGCGTTGTCTTGATGAAAAATTATTTTTGTGTGTTGTAAGCCAGGACGTTTTTCTCGAATTTGTACATTTAATTGATCCAAAAGGTTGCAATAGTACTCTGAATTTATTGTTTTACCCTTTTGCAGATAGTCATTCAATAAAATACCTTTGAAGTCCCAAAAAACCGTTGCCATAACCTTGCCAGCCGATTGAATTGTTTTTGCCTTCTTTGGGGCACTTCCTCCAGCTTCAGTCCATTGTTTGGATTGTTCTTTTGTCTCTGGAGTATAGTGGTGGATCCATGTCTCATCAACAGTTATGAAACGATGCTTAAAATCCATTTTATTTCGCTTAAAACGATCCAAACAAGCTTGAGAAATGTTCATTCTTATGCGTTTTTGGTCGACTGTTAACAAGTGCGGCACCCATCTTGCAGAAAGCTTTTTCATCTGTAGTTCTTCATGCAAAATTAAATGGACTCGATCATTTGAGATGCCCATGATATTAGCTATTTCACGCACTTTTATTCGTCGATCATTTAATACCATATCATGCACTTTGGCTACAATTTCTGTTGTTGTTGCTGTTTTTGGACATCCACTACGTGGTTCATCTTCAATGCTTGTACGACCACGTTTAAATTCAGCAACCCAATTTTTTACTGTTGCATATGAAGGAGCACTTTCACCTAACACATTCACAATATCATTATGAATTTCTTGTCCCGATAAACCTTTTTATGTAAATATTTAATGACACCACGCATTTCTAATTTTTCCATTGTAAAAAAATCGCGGATGCGTCTTTTGTGAACACCTGTTTCTATATGAAGGAGTTGCCAGATCGAAACAACATTTAACATGTGTTCATAGCAGAGATGGAAGTTTCCAAAACACTTAACTTTTTTCTGTTTATACCGCGCATTTTGTGCTAGGCTAAGAAGTTTCCGAACCGCCCTCGTAGCATGTTTTCAGTACATTTTTATATTAAAAATTTTCCAAACTATATTCCGTTAAAAAAATGGTGTTTATTTGTCCACCCCATCAAAAGTTATGTACAGAATAGAATAGGTCATTCAATTTACGTTATAAAGGAATTCCATAAAAATTTAAAAATTTCATAAAACTTGATCACTTCTCCTGTTTCGACTAATCATACATCGGAATGGAGCTATCGATATACCATTTTAAGGCGCTAAGAGAGTTTAATCTACGTCCCTCTTCCTAACCCCAGTAAGAAATCCCCCTCCATGTAGTACACAAATTTCTGAGAAATCACACATTATATATTATGGTGGGCATTGTCAGATTTTTATTCTCCGTATTTATCCCCTGTGGCCTCAATACACAATTACTTTCCCATTTAACACAATAATGTTTGAAAAACATATATAACATCTAATCATATGTAGACCTACACCAATATCGTTCTGTGTTCCGCGTGGATGGTACACCTATTGGTGATGTATGCGTGTTTTTGTACCACAAAGGACACCGTAGGATACTTTAATACTTGTGTTACGCTCCACACTCCACATGTACAATATACATTGTATATTGTAGTACAACAAGTCAAGCTGTCATGTTGCTTTGTGTAAAAGATGTAACGTTCTCCTCTCTGCTGTTGTTTCTCTGTTACGGTTCTTTTCTCTTCTCTCTCTCTCTGTGTTTTCAGTTCATTCTTGTTGTCCTTGTGGTGTTTTATTTTTCCATGAATGTATTGGTATTTTATCGTAACTTTCTTTATTTGTTTTTGTTGTTGTTTCTTTTTTTCATTTTACACTAATTAGTTATGTAGTTAGTATTTGTATGTGCGTATAGTATATGTGTCAGGATATACACTCACTCATTTGGACTGCCGGTGTTGAGATAAATTTTATGGCAGGACCATTTTGTTTAGAGACTCTGGTTGTTTGTTATTTTAATTGTCAAAACTTTTGCTTTCTTCAACAACAGTTATGAGTTTATAATTGTTATTTAAGAATGTTGTATGATATAACTTTCCATTGGAAACAATTGCTTTGACAATAAGTAAAGGATGTGACTGCAAAGCACTTTCTGAGCTATAAAAAACATTTAGCATTTTGTAGTGTTACATATTTATTGTGTTCCAAATTCAACTCAACAGGACGGTTATGAGTAAAGAAATGTGATAAACGCACATTAAATGATAATTTAAATTGGTAATTTTTTTTGTACGATATACAGAAGAAGCATAGCTCAATAAGTTTCTATGGATATGTGAGGTCTTAAATGTACACTGAATTGACAAAATATATGTTACGTCCTATATTCTTTTACGTACATTTGATAGGAGTACCAAAGTAAGAAAATTGCAGTCTAGTAAAACGACTAAGATATACTCTTATTTAGTAGTAGTTTACCCACATAAACAATTTATTAATACTTTGTTTGGGAGCCACAACGATTGAAACATTTAGCTCATTTTTTGTACATAATATGAATAATATGTATTTAACAGAATTTATCATTAGTGTTGCAGATACCCAAGGGGACTTCACAAGTACAGGGTGGCTGATATGTATTGCAACCAACTTCAGGTTTCTATCATTTCTAAACCGCTAGTCTGATAGCTGACAGATTTATTTCAGTCACAGTTCATTTTATTGTTTACAAGCTTACAAAAGCATTTTGATCTATTGCATTCAGAAAAAAGTTATTCGTGATGGAATTCAAGCGTGATAGTGTGGTTGCTTTATATTTGGGTGGAAAAACACAAGTGGCTATCGTTAGAGCCCTCCAGCATTTAAATGTGAATAAATCTTTTGTTTCTCGTACCATTGCTCGTTACCGTGATACTGGCAGTGTTGCATCGCGTCCAAAAAGTGGACGAAAAAAACGGTAACAACACCAGAAATGATCCGAAAAGTGAAGGCCAGATTTGATCGAAATCCACGCCGCAGTGGTAGAAAAATTGCTCGTGAGCTGAACATATCGCGAGAATGGATACAACACATATTAAAAAATGAGCTTGGACTAAAGCCATTGAAGTTCCAAAAAGTGCAAGAGCTTACCGATGCACAAAAAAAAGTTAGACTGGAAAGAGCCAAGGAGTTGCTTCGCTTGCACGAAAGTGGCCAGTTACCGAATTTGGTTTTCTCCGATTAGAAGCCATTCCAAATTGAGCAGTTTGTGAACAAACAAAATGATCGGGTTAACTTGCCAAAGAGGTCAGCTGAAAATTTACACCTTCGATTGGCCACCAGAACTCAAGCGCCGCCGATGATAATGGTGTGGGCCGCCGTAACGGCCGGTGGTCGCTCCCCGCTCGTATTCATCGACCATGGGGTCAAAGTAAATGTCAAATATTATCGGGAAAATGTCCTAAAGACAGTATTGAAGCCCTGGGCAGACAGACATTTCGGCCGCAGACCTTGGACATTCCAACAGGACTCAGCACCATCGCACTCAGCACGCGTCAACCACGAATGGCTTAAAAAGGAGGTTCCTCGCTTCATTTCTACCGCACAATGACCACCAAGATCTCCGGATCTCAATCCGTTGGACTTTTGCGCCTGGGGCATTTTAGAAAGTAAGGTTCGCACTAAAAAATACCAAAGTATCGATCATCTCAAGACGGCTCTTCGCCGGGAATGGGCCAAAATACCGCAGAGCCACTTTCGTGCAGCGTGTGATGGCTTTGTCGGCCGTTTGAAGGCCATAATTCGTACCAAAGGTGGCCAATTCGAACAAATCTAAACTGTTTCTAAAATTTTATGTTATTTCCGACATTTTTGCTTTTGAACAATAAAATTTAAAAAAAAATTTAAAAATATAGCGCTTTACTTTGTTGCATTACATATCAGCCACCCTGTATACCTAGTTTGCGCTGAACAGTAGGTTTTACAAAAACTCAAAATTTAAAGTTTGTATATACACTGGCATTAAGATTATAAGCTGGGTACAATTTTACGGAAAACAGCCTAAAATATTTGTCGATTTTTATACCCTACACCACACTGTGGTACAGGGTATTATAACTTTGTGCATTTGTTTGTAACACCCAAAAGGAGAAGAAATAGACCCATCGTTTATTATACCGATCGACTTAGAATCACTTTCTAAGTCGATTTAGCTATGTCCGTCTGTCTGTCCGTCTGTCTGTCCGTCTGTCTGTCCGTCTGTCTGTCCGTCTGTCTGTCCGTCTGTCTGTCCGTCTGTCTGTCCGTCTGTCTGTCCGTCTGTCTGTCTGTCCGTCTGTGCATGTATTCTTGTAATCAAAGTACAGGTCGCAATTATGGTCCGATCTCGACGAAACTTTACACATATCTTTTTTTTGACCCAAGGACGATCCCTATTGAATTTGGTTAAAATTGGTTCAGATTTAGATATAGCTCCCATATATATGTTAGCCCCGATTTGACATGTAAGCGCTGTAAAAACTTTATTTTATATCCGATCAGTATGAAATTCGGCAGGAAAAGGTTTCTTATTATATGAATGAACACTGTTAAATTTGGAAGAAATTGGTTCAGATTTAGATATAGCCCCCATATATACGTTACCCCCGATTTGACATGTAGGCGCTGTAGAGACTGTATTTTATATGCGATCAGTACGAAATTCGACAGAAGGAGGTCTTTTTACATGAATGAGTATTCAGGGAAGATCGGTTCAGATTTATATTGATTGTTCCTCCTGATTTGGTATCAAACCGCTATAGAAGTTGTATTTTACTTCCAATCATTAAAATTTTCCAGAAAGATGTTTCTCAATTTAGGAACGAATATTGCCTAATTTAGCGATTATCGTTTCAGAATTAGATAATATGTTTCTACCCATTTACCAATTATTCCAAATTATTATGGCAATGACCCTTATCGCATTGTTAGGGAGGTGTAGGGTATTATATAGTCGGCCCCGCCCGACTTTCTGCCTTTCCTTACTGGTTTTTTAGTCACTTTGTGAACGTTAAACCATAGGGGCTTAGCAGCTTAGCCCATTTTTCTCAAGTTATTACTATGCCGATACCTACATTCTAAAACATGCAAAGTCGACTTAGCATGTTTTTAAGTATATTGCATTTTTAATTTCTAAATATTTCAAATTATACTCAGTCAAAATGTTGTTATCCGTCAACCCAATCAAAAGTTATTTACAAAACAGTAGAGGTCATTCGATTTGAATTAAAAACAAATTCCACACAAATTTAAAAAAATTATAAAAGTTTGATCGGCTCTGCTGAAAAAAACTACCTATTTGCATTTACAGTTGTTTAAAATGGTGGTATCGATGTGGGGAATTAAAATTTCGGATAAGAGCATTTCCATGGCGTTACGAACTAAGTCCCCAATGAACTAAGTCCCCAAAACAAGAATGAAATAAGTCCCCAAAAGTTAATACTTGAAGACAAAAACAACTAATTTGGGGACTTATTTAATTTTTTGGGGATTTATTTCATTACTAAAATTGGGGAATAAATTCATAATGAAATAACTCCCCGAATCGAGAGAATGAAATTAAATCCCATAACAAATTTTTAGAGCTAGTTCATTTTCTTTCACTGTTTACTTAATTATTTATTTCCTACAAAGCAGACATTCCTGACAGACGAAACTATTAAAATTATTCCTCATGGATGCAATTAAAGATACAATTTGTTTAATTATAGCAGTAAAACATACTACATATTTTCCATCAGATTTTTCAAGTATTTTTTGTTCTGATGAGCAAGAAAATCAATAAAAGTTATAAAGCTCTCTTTCAATATGTTAATTACAACGTATTTAATTCGGAACCAGCTATATTCAAAACCAACTATGAGCAGGGTTTGACAAAGTTTTTATTTTTTCCCTCGAGCAAAACAGTCATTTTACATTTCATTATCAGAAATAATGTTTTTGTTTGAAAGTAAACTCGATCTTCCTCCTAGGGATCACATAGAAGTCCGGTAAAAATATATCATTACTTGAAGGAGAGTGAAAGCGTTGGAGGATAACATTTTTTACAATAAATCGTGGGCGCGTTTTTTCCTAAGAAATGTTCCTCGAGCAAAACTGTAACTTTTATATTCTTTGTTAGAAATAATGTTTTAGTTTATAAGTAAACTCTGTCCGATTCACAGGGATCACTTAAAGATCCGTTA
Organism: Eudasyphora cyanicolor; assembly: GCA_963930755.1. Lineage (NCBI taxonomy): Eukaryota > Metazoa > Arthropoda > Insecta > Diptera > Muscidae > Eudasyphora > Eudasyphora cyanicolor. The sequence continues at coordinate 263,564,236 of OZ005734.1, forward strand.
AAAAGAAATCATTACTTGAAGGGCAGTAAAAGCGTCGGAGACGAATATTTTTACATAATTTCGACCTAAAAAGTGAAAATATTTTTTAGTATTTCACATAGAGGGGTACAATTTTTTCAGAAACGAAATCGCCATAATGGTTCCCAAAACTACAATTGCCCGTATTGTGGCAAAGTTGTCGAAGACTATGCAAATATACACGTAATGCATTGCATACATTCAAATTATAGTGTTTTATTTATTTTTAATATATTGTTTAAGAATAAAATTTGGAGACATTATTTATTTTTGAATTAATTTTGTAATTGAAAAAATTCGGGTTTTAATTTATTTTCCATTTTGGGGCCTTATTTCATTGTATAGGGAATTTGATTCACTTTAAATTTTTGGGGTTTTATTTTGAATTAGGTCCTCAAATTTGGAGACTTAGTTCAGTGATGTTTTGGGGACTTAGTTCGAACCACCCATTTCCATGTTAAGTGATCACAGTATCTTTGTACTGTATTTTTGGGGTTTTATTTTGAATTAGGTCCTCAAATTTGGGGACTTAGTTCAGTGATGTTTTGGGGACTTAGTTCGAACCACCCATTTCCATGTTAAGTGATCACAGTATCTTTGGCTCTTGTACAAGGTCAAATAAAGGGTGGTTAAATTTTAAGGGTTGATTTTGAATAAAACATTTATGTGGCAATTATTGTCGTTTCTTTTCATTATGATAATATTCCTATGGTTCAATTATGTATGGAACAAAATATCGGCCAAATGGCCGCCGCGACCTCGGCGGCACACCTCCATCCGATGGTCCAAATTTTCGATGACGCTGAGGCATAATTGAGCGTCTATGCCGTTAATGTGCAGAATTATCGCATCCTTTAGTTCTTGAATTGTTGCTAGCTTATCGACGTACACCTTCTGTATCTTCAAATTCGGGCCATAAATAGTTCGTTATCATATCACGATAGCGAACACCACTCACAGTAACTGTCTGACCGGCCTCATTTCGAAGAAGTATGTCCCGATGACGACGCCAGCCCATAAGCCGCACCAAACGAACTGGGCGAGCATGCACAGGTATTTTCACATCTCCTACAGCCCCGTTTGCTGAAATTTGCGCACAATTCTCCCGACTGTGGACACATTTGGTCGATTATGCTGATCAAAAAAAAAACATCACGAAGTGCACGAAATGCTTTTTGATTTGAACGTCCATTTTCATAAAAGGCTTAAAAAACTTTAACGCGTTGCTCGATTGTGTATCTTTCCATGGTTCAAATTGAGTTAGTCTGAAATTGAGAAATGTCAAATGAAATGCAGAAAAAAACTTGACGTTTAGGTGTGGTTCACATTCAACATCGACCCATACAATTCAATCACCCTTTGTTATCAAGCACAAAAGCCTGATAGATGGATGGACGGACGGATATTGCTCAAATATGCTAAACAAATATAGGGTCACTTCTTCGATGTGCTGTCCTTTTTTTAAAAGTAAATTTTATGGACACTCCTTCACTATATATATACAGACGAAATAGTTTTTCGACGTTTTTCTTACTTTTCACATATCTTTTTGTTTGCCCAAGGACGATCCCTATTTAATATGGTTGAAATCGGTTCAGATTTGGATATAGCCCCCATATATATGTTAGCCCCGATTTGACATGTAAGCGCTGTAAAAACTTTATTTTATATCCGATCAGTATGAAATTCAGCAGAAAGAGGTCTCTTATTCTATGAATGAACACTGTTAAATTTTGAAGAAATCGGTTCAGATTTAGATACAGCCCCCATATATACGTTACCCCCGATTTCACATGTAAGCGCCTTAAAAAAATGTATCTTGTAACCGATCAGTGTAAAATTCGGCAGAAAGAGGTTTCTTATTACATGAAGGAAAACTGCCAAATTCGGAGAAAATCGGTTGAGATTTAGATATAGCCCACATATATATGTTACCCCCGATTTGACATGTAAGCGCTGTAGAGACTGTATTTTATATCCGATCAGTACGAAATTCTACAGAAAGAGGACTTTTTACATGAATGAGTATTCAGGGAAAATCGGTTTGGATTTATATATAACCTCCATATATATGTTCCTCCTGATTTGGTTGTTGTACTTTACTTTCGATCATTAATATTTTCCGGAAAGATGTTTCTCAATTTAGGAAAGAATATTGCTTAATTTAGCGATTATCGGCTCAGAATTAGATAATATGTTCCTGCCTACTTACCAATTATTCCAAATTATTTTCGCAATGACCTTTATCACATTGTAAGGGAGGTGTAGGGTATTATATAGTCGGCCCCGCCCTACTTTCTGCCTTTCCTTACTGGTTTCCTATTGGAAGAATAGCAAATTCATACAAAAAAATTCATCAAATTTGTGCAAATAGTACTGTGAACAATAAAAAGGCAATTTATTTATTTTTGTTTTTAAATAAAATGAAATTTTATTATTTTTCTTGTGTCTCTAAATTTATTCACGAAGTTATCTGCATTTTTTGCCCAATATCGAACGATGTTGTTTTAGAATAAAATACAAATAGTAATAAAAACAAATCGAAAAATAAATCGGCAAATTTTAAGATTTATTTATCTAAATTTTCCTATTTTTCTTAAATAAACAAGAAATATAAATAAGGAATCTCAATAAAAATTTTTAAATTAATATTGAGCTGTCTTGTCCTATTTTTGTATCTAGTATGCGTTTAAGAAGAAACTATACTTATTTCTGTGCATATGAATGTTTAAACTATTCCAGAGTATCTGTTTGTAATTATTTATTTGATATCTGAAATTATTTAAAGTACACTCACATGCAACAATAATCCATTAGTCGTAAACACAACTCCCAGATGGTATCCAACTCGGTGTGGTCCATCATCAGGGCTGGTATTTTGGCATCTTGTCCGAGGGATATACACATACATACAATCATACAGGATGTACAGTATTCACAAATTGTGTAATAGCATTATGCTTTTATATACATGTTTATCCTTCAGCATGGAAATATGCAAAAATTACACCCGTCCCCAAAAGCGATGAAAATTTTAGGCCTATTGCTATCCACCCATTTTTCTCAAAGGTTTTCGAAAGTGACAGTGAATAGGCAAATTGTTGATTTCATCAACACAAACTCATTATTGACATGTGTTCAATCAGGTTTTAGGTCAAATCATAGCTGTACTGCAGCTCTCTTAAAGGTATCGGAAGACTTAAGAACTGATCTTGATGAGAATATGATTTCTTTCTTGGTACTACTTGATCACTCAAAAGCATTTGACACAGTGGAACACAACATTCTATGTCTTAAACTAATAATAAATTTTATTTTCTCCACAAAATCTATGATGCTTATAAATTCGTATTTAGCAATGAGACGTCAGTCTGTTGTGATTAAAAACTCATGGTCTACACCTCTTAATACCTCACTTGGAGTTCCCCAAGGCTCTATACTTGGACCTCTAATATATTCATTATACTGGAACGATCTCCCAAATCATGTGCAGCATTGCAAGGTTCACATGTATGCTGATGATGCACATTTATATAAGAGTATAAGTACAAATGGAAAATTCTTGAACCATTGTGCTGCAAGTTACATGGGAAAAGGCAAATGGTCTATCTATTAATCCTAAAAAATTTAAATGTCTTAAATTAGCAATCCCTGTTACCTCTGATTTAGCGGTAACAATATCAGGTGGCAAAATAGACATTGTAAATTCTGCAAAGAATCTAGGTGTAATCTTCACCAATAGACTGAAATGGAATAATCATGTGTATGCTACAGTAGGGAAGATATTTGGTGAACTGAGAAATCTATATTTAAGTCAAAGGTTTACTCCACTCAATATTCGTTTGTTAATAGCGAAAAAATATCTAGTACCCAAAATGCTATACTCATGTGAACTTTTCATGCACTGTGATGCTGATATAAAGAATAGACTATGCGTTGCTTTCAGCAGTATTGTAAGATATGTTTTTGGCCAGAGTAGAAGGGACCATGTGTCGAGTTTAGCCAAAAAAACTTTTAGGTGTTTCGTTTGAGGACTTTTTAAAAATAAGGTCACTCTTGTTCCTACACAATATAGTTTACTCCGGCGCGCCTGAATATTTATGCAATATATTACGTTTTTCGCGATCCAACAGGGGTAGACAACTGATTCAAATAAGACATAGCAGAAGTGTCTCTAATCAGCACTATTTTAGTAACGCTATTCGTCTCTGGAACAATCTCCCCAATAATATTAATAACATTAACAACTGTCGGCAATTAAAGACTAAAATTTATAATAATTTTTCAGTTTCACTTTTATTGTGTTGTTGACAAATTATCTTCTTTATTTTCTATTTTTTCTCTCCATCTTCATTCATATGCAATTTCATTCATAAATGTAAACTTGCAATATATTTCTACTTCTTAGATTAACTATAAAATTTATAAATCTGTTATTATTTGTAATTAAATTAGATACATTAGTTTTAGGTTTTAGTAAATTTTAAATATTTCAACGATATGCATGTGTTGTGAAATATATGTAAAAGAGAAAGCCGGTGCAACTTATAAGACTTTGCCTTCGCACAGAAAGTAACAACAAAAATAAATAAATTAAAAAAAAATAAATTCAAAATCGTACACTGAGCCAAAAATTAACCTTATATAAGGTTAACTTAACCATAAATAAACATGATTTGGAGTCTACGTTATATAAGGTTAATTTGAACATTTTCTTGTTGACTGGTATTTAACAATAATAATATTTAATTTAACTATTCCATGGTTGAATTTTTTAACCATGAAAATTGTTAATATTATAATAATAATTGTTACTTTAACAATGCATTTTTGAATTTTTTAACCATGAAAATTGTTAATATTAACATTTCATAGTTAATTTATTGAAACAATGCATGTTCAATTTAACAATGAAATTGTTAATATTATTAACTATGAAGATTGTTATTGAAACCTTTTTTATTGTTAATTTCACTATTTAGTGGTTACTTCATGTAACCAGAAACATAGTTGTTTCAATAATTTATAATATTTATATCAAATAAAACAAGAAAAATTTAACTTTCGCATTTTTATTTTATTTACAAAATATATGTTAATATATATATGTATAAGAAACACCTGAAAAGAAAAAAAACAAAAAGGTTAGAAAATATAAGTATAAATGTAAAAAAGGGTGCAATTGTAAGAAGATCTTTTGACTTTTTACCTAAATTCTGTAGTTCAAAGAGCATAAGCTTTTACCGATGGGCTGATCTGATGGAAAAATCTGCTCTGTGACTATAAGTTAAGTGCCTACGTTTCTGTGCTTGACCAACATGTGATCAGTCCCCGCTCAAAAGGTGCCGTCCACGTAAACTCCGTGTATCTTTCGATTATTAAGGGCCCAGGACGGTTAGGCACTTAGTTTGGGGTACTGAGCTTAGTCCGATCTTACGGCAAACTTATAGGAGAGAGGAGATTAATAACAAAGGCAATCTGATAGAAAGCCGATGTCCCACCAAAATCATAATCGGAATAGATATAAAAATCAAGGATTGGGTAAGTCAATGGATGATACTTCAAGGAAGTGCACTGAATTGTATATTAAAAACAATTAAGAAAGTTTCAGTCGGGTAAACCGACCAAGGTATAGTTGTTATTAAAGAATCAATATTTCACTAAATGTTATCCCTTTGTGTGGGAGGTACCAGAAGGAATGGACCAATATGGCCCATCTTTGAACTTAACCGGAGATAGAAAAAAATATTACCGTATACCAAATTTGAAGTGAATCGGTTACTCTTTTCGAGAGTTATCGTGCGCACTAGCCAGCAGACAGACGGACGGACATATCTCATTCGACTTAAAATGACCCAAATAATATGCGCTGAACATACTTATGGTCTTAGATCACTCCTTCAATGTGTTACACTTTTGGCCCGTTGCAAATGATATATACCCTCGTATTACTAAAGTGAGGGTATAAAAAAACAAATGTATGCATGCATACCACTTTTCGTTTAATTACTTCGCACACTACAACTAGTACTGATACAGCTTATCAACAGTTTCTAGTATTGGCACAACTTACCAACAGATTCAAGGCCGGACTCCCAGCACAAGCAGCCGCAAGCCACAGAAAAAGAAACAACTGAAAAGAAAAAAACAAAAACATCGTTTATATGTATGTAGGTATTACGAAAGCACTTCTAACAACATATGTATGTATGTACATTTAACAGTATCAACATCGCACAACAAAAAAAAAACTAACGTATGTATGTATGTACGGCGTAGCAGCCACAAGTGTTCAAACGAAAAGACAAGATGAACACATACCCACACGTACACATCACTTCTCTCTGTATGTTTGCTTGCTGCTGCATATACTTACGTACATACATTGTTGTTTTTTCATGCTCAGTTAATGCGACAGCGTGTACATATTTTTTTCCACTCTTAACCACTGAATTTCACAATTGTAATGGCATAATCACAAAAAATAATATTAATATTACATTCGCCTTTACTATAATTAAACAGGCACAAAACACTATTAACATTTTTAACACACATATTTTATTATTTCACTTTTTAAATACACATATGTACGTACATACTTATGAATGTAGTTCTTTACAAAATGTTTTACTACTTACCTCTATACCAACAGCTTCCGACAACAGGACTAGTCCCATCGACTATTCAACACCAACTGAACTCCCGCACTCGATCAAGCACCGAAGCTGGCATTTGGTGGTGTTTTCAATGAGCGAGATAAATTCTCTTATGACGACAGTCGCATTCGTTTCAACTTCGTTTAACTTAATACTCAACTTCGTCTAACACAAAGCAGTTGAAAAACGTCGACCACAACAGAGCCGAATTGTTGTTTATCTCGCACATTTTTCTGCCTCTCTTTCATAAAAAAACCAACCATATATAATGTTAACTTAACCATTTTTCATGTACATTTGAACTTATATAAGGTTATTTTTGTCTTCGTAATCAAACATTTACCATGAAAAATTTAACCAGACACATGGTTAAAAAAATCATTGTATTTTCGGCTCTGTGTATGGGGAATATTTTTATAAAACATGTTGATGAATACAGGAAAAGCTTCAATTTAGCTAGAAAACGTATGAGCTCAACTTCGCAACTTCCAAGTATTCCGCTAGAAGTGGTCCTCGAAAACGCGAACATATTAAATTTAATTTTTGAGATTAATCTGATCAATTTTCCAAAATGCTAACATTTAATTATATTTTTTAGAGATCCTTTTCGTCCTTTTGTAAAACAGACAAAAGTTGCAAAAAGGGGCGATGAGACATAGGACATATATGACATAGTTTGTCATTGACCCCGATTAAAGGTCATTCACACCGATTCAAGGTCATTGAATCCGACTATAGGCTAGCGAGCCCGGATTAAAGGCCAATGACCCTGGATTAAAGGTCAATGGGGTAAATTTCAAAAATTTCGGGTAAATTTCAAAGACCACGGATTCAAGGTCATTGACCCCGGATAAGAGGTCAATTACCCATGATTAAAAGTCAATTACTTCGGATTAAAGGTCAATAATTTAGACTAAAGGTCCTTGACCCAGATTAAAGGTCATTGATACCAATAAAAGGTCAGTGATCTCGGATTAATGATCAACGACATAGGATTAAAGGTCATTGACCTAGATTACCTCTAATAATGATCAACGACATAGGATTAAAGGTCATTGACCTAGATTAAAGGTCATTGTCCTAGATTAATGAGCTAGGTCATCGACACCAAATTAAGGTAATTGACCTAATAAAGGTCTCAGAGCTCGCGTTAAAGTTCAATAAATTTGGATTAAAGGCCATTGTAGACCCCGATTAAAAGTCATTGAACTCGAATTTAATGTCATTGAATCAGATTATCAAAAGTTCAATGGCCTCAGATTAGAGGTCATTGACCCCGTATAAAGGTCAATGACTCAAATTAAAGCTCATTAACCTGGAATTAAATGTCATTGACCAGATAAAATGACATTGACCCCGGATTAAAGCTCAATGAGCTAGGCCATCGACACCAAATTAAGGTAATTGACCTAATAAAGGTCAATGAGCTCGCGTTAAAGTTCAATGAATTTGGATTAAAGGCCATTGACTCAGATTAAATGACCCCGAATTGAAGGTTGTAGACCCAGATTAAAGGTCATTGAACTCGGATTTAATGTCATTGAATTATATTAAAGGTCATTGAATTATATTAGCTCGCATTAAAGGACAATGACTGCGTATTAAACGTCATTCACCTCGGATTAAAGGTCATTGACCCTGGATTGAAGGTCATCGACCCCGATGAAAGGTCATTGAACTTGGATTAAATGTCACTGACCACAGATTAAACGTTAATGACCTCTGATTAATGGTTACTGACCTCGGATTAAAGGTCATTGACTTAGGATTAAAGGTCATATTCCCAGTTTAAGACCATTGACTCCGCTTAGAGATATATGGCCCCGGATTAAATGTCAATGATCTCAGATTATGTCACTGATCCCGATGAAGGGTCATTGGCCCTTTGAAACACGGATTGAAGCCCAATGACCTCGGATTAAAGGATATTGACTCCGAATAAAGGTCACTAAACCCTAATAAAAGTCAATGTGCTCGTATTATATATTGTGTGTAATTGGACACGGATTTACGGTCATTGATCTGAATTAAAGGTCAATGACTTCTATTTAAGGTCAATAACCCCGACAGAAAGTCGTTGACTTCGGATTAAAGGTCAATGAACTAAGATTAATGGTCACTGGCACCGATTAAAAGTTAATAACATCATACGATGTTATAAGGTATTTTCCGGTTGGGTGGGTGGTGCGACCTCCCTTAGTCCAATCATAGCCGAATATAGCTACGATCCTTCTACAAGTCGTTGCTATTAAGTTAAATTCATCAGCACACACAACCTTTTGACCGAACTGTATGTGAAAAATGGGCGCAATTGATGCACGGAGAAAAAAATATGTTTGGGACGGGCACAATCATATATATGTTTGTGGGTAAACATATTATGTTTGCACACAATCATAATATGTTCGAGGCAAAATTCTAGCATATTAAAAACTATATGATTGTGTCCTAACATATTTTTGGCAAAATAATATATTAGAACATATTTTTTAGAGAGTATTACTCTCAGAGAGCGCAATTATATGACTCATAATTTTGTGCAAAGAAGGGTAATATGTATATGGTAACCGTGTGTATGAGGAGGAATGGCACCGACACCAAAGGGTATTATTATTATTTGATGATGCTTACTCGACCGGTCGAGCTTAAGGTCGGGTTTTTTTTATTGAATAGTTGTAGTTTTAACACGTACAACAAATTCAAAATAAAATAAAGAATATGATATCAAAGATGTATAGAGGTTATTCATTAAAAAACACAATTATTTAAAACATTTTATTTAAAAAACGTTCTATAATACTGACGCCGTTTTATTGCCCCACATAAATTATTTTGCCAACATACATATGTATGTATGTGTGCTTTTCATGTTCTTTGAACAAACACACTCCTGCACTAACAAATTGTTTTCATCTGAAATGACCCCGGGTGCAGTAGTGAAGAGTGCACTGTACTATTGAAGTTTTGCCTTGCTCTGCACATTGCACAAATTCTTTTAAAGAGACACAACTCATAATTCAGTAATTTTCAGAAAACTCAAAAACTATTCTGCAGCTCATGAACTAGTTTTCAGAAGCAAAGTGTGTATTACTGTATTTGACGATTTACATTAGGTTACTTGTTGCTGTGAACCGTTATTATTTCATGTCATATATATGTTTGGATATAAGCATAAAAATGATTACATACAATCATATATATGATGACGAACAAACATATACATGTTTGCATACAATCATATAAATGTTTGTGAACATTACTGCTACCCCAAACATAATATGTTTGGGAGCTGCTCCAAACATATATATGTTGCCTGGAAAATATGTTTGGGGCAATATGTTACAGAGGCCGTTTTTTTCCTCCGTGTGTATACATATCTCTGATACAAGAAAATTCACTATACCAAAATGGAATAATAATAACAGAAAAAATCCTTGAAATCCAATGCCTCAAAGTGTCCGCTGTTCAGAGGAAAAATTAACTTATCTGTCAAGCCAACGTGCATATAAACACAAATTCAATCTAAAATAAAATACAAAGAAAATAGGAGATAGTATTTTTTTTAACATTAATTGAAAAAATTGATGGATTCTTCACAAAATATTTCGCAAAGTAGCATTAATTTGTATTTAACAGCACATAAATATAAAATAGGTTAATCCCTTCTAAAACTAAAAAAAAAATATTCAAATTTCGTATATAATTAATTAGAACATTAAGACAAACTACTATGTATGCAAAAAATTTCTTTGTTCGGTATTAAAAATTCTTAGCTGGAAGCTATAAGTGATAGCCTAGTGAGGGTTTAAGACCAATTTGTAAGGCTACAGGGGAGGCAAAATCTGTAAATATCCCTCAATTAGAGATTTTGACAAACTTTAATGGAAAAAGGAAGCGTGAATTTTAAATTGTTCTCTCTCCTAAGAACGAACTCTTAAGCAACAAGTAAGAAAGTTTCAGTCGGGTAAACCGACTAAGTATACCCTCATTGAATATTACACAAATTATTCTGTCAATTTTTGTGGGAGGTACCAGAAGGGGTTTACGAAATACACCTATATTTCGCTGAACAGTAGATACTTTAAATACATTGCACTGTGCCGAATTGTAACCGTTTATATGGACTGGTATATTAACGTTGAGATATTAAATTGTGGTATAATTTGGCCATTTTGTGTGGGAGGTACAAAAAGGGGCGTGGTGATAACGCTCATTTTTCACTGGACTATAGGCATTATAAAAGCATTACACTGTACAAAATTTCAAGTAATTGTATACACTGATATTAATGTTATAAACTGTTAACTTTTGGTGCAAAATGGTGCCTTTGTGGGAGAGGTAACAAAAGGGCGTGACAATAATGCCCATTTTTCAATGGACTGTAGGCACTATAAAAACATTACGCTATACAAAATTTCAAGTATTTTTATACACAGGTATTAATGTTATAAGCTGTTAACTTTTGGTGCAAAATGGTGCATTTGTGTGGGAGGTACCAAAACGGGCGTGGCAATTTCGCCCATTTTCCTCGAGTTGATAGTGACTAACAAACTAACACTATGTGTGGAATTTCAGAAGATTCGAATACGAATAATACCAGTTATTAAAGAATCAATATTTCACAACATTTTAACCCTTTGTGGGGGAGGTACCAGAAGGAGTGGACTAATATGGCCCATCTTCGAACTTAGCCGGAGATAGAAAAAAATATTACCACATTTTACCTAAATTTGAAGTCAATCGGTTACTCCTTTCGAGAGTTATCGTGCGCACCAGCCAGCAGACAGACAGACACATAGACAGACAGACAGACAGACAGACAGACAGACAGACGGACATTGCTTATTCGACTTAAAATGACCCAAAACGGATTTCCGCCGAACATACTTGGGGTCTTAGGTCACTCCTTCGATGTGTTACACTTTTTTCCGTAGCAAATGATATATACCCTCGTTACACTAAAGTGAGGTTATAAAAATGCATACTAAGTTTTTTTAATTCGTAATCGTTTGTCCTGTTTAATGATTATTCATATTTCAAGGACAAAAATTTTGAAATTATTTTCGTTACACCTTTTACAATAAGAATATCACCAATAGGTATATCAACTGAAAGAGAAAAAATACTACTCATTAAATTTGTTGCAATAATTTTCCAAGAAAAAAAGTGTATTAGAAATGTCCATTAAAAATTGTATCCTTAAAAGTTTTAGGTAAATGCTGAAAAATGTTTTTCTGCGTTGTCCCAAACATACTCTGATGCAAACATAATACACTTGAAATTTTTAAATTATTTTCGTCTAATATCGTTTAATATAATGCTTTCCAACCGTTTTTTATGGTTGCAGTAATTAGAAATTGATCTACTGTACTCACGAGTATGTAGGGCAGGATGTGCGAACATCCAGTGTGCCGAGCAGTATGTATTTCATATTTATGTAGTGCATTCTGTTGCCAACAATAAAATATTTTTAGTTTTTTTTTTTATTGCATTGTTATACGTACATTCTTTGAATGCGGTTTGTTTTTCATAGAAATTGTAAGAATCTGCCATACTGCAATTTCCATCCGTCGTGTAAGGACGAGAATGAGTGCATAGACTCACTATAAGGATAACAACGAAAACTCAAGCAATAGCAACAGTAGCTGTGGTAGCTGTGGTAGCAGCAGCAGGATTGTGTGATTGTCCTCGCCGTATGTAAGATGCCCGCTTCTTTAGTTCCCAGATTGCAATGAACCCCACAAAAACAGTTGTGTCCAGAGGAGATGGCGTTGGATTTTGTTTATTTTATTATGGACATCGATCAAGGGATAGGGTATGGTCGTTTCATGAGTCGCTTTGGGACACATTGGAATCATCTTGGGAGAAAATATGTTGATTTTCTTTTATTTCGGAGCTTTACAAGTAGCTTTTAAGTGTAGTCCCTGAACAATGTATGAGTGTTTGGGTATATTGGAATTCGAATTTAGCTCTAATAATTTTTGGTGAAATATTGATGAATTTTTCGGAATTTACCAAAATGTGGGTGGAAAAATCGCCGATTGATAGTGATGAATAACCTACCACAATTTGTCAAATGACTGAATATTCGGATATTTAATTTCGATTTTATAAAGGATTCAACAACCAATTTCACCATTTTTTTTGTTATGACTGAAGAATTTCCTATCTTTGAACATAGCCTGAGATGAGAGAAATTGATTGTTCACTACATAAGAAGTTATTGTGCACACCAGGCAGACGGACGGACATAGCTCAAATGTCCTGAAATGGATTTCCGCCAATTATACTCGTATACAGAATCTCATAGGTAACTCTTTCGATGTGCTTTCATTAATTCCAAATACGTCATACTCACAATTTAGATTTTATAAAAGATTTAACATTTCAACTAATTTCACCATTTGTTATGACAGAAGGAGTGCTCCAGAATTTCCTATTTTTGAACATAGCCTGAGATGAGATAAATTGATTGGTCAGTACTTACGAAAGTTATTGTGCATACCAGACATACGGACGTAGCTCAAATGTCCTGAAATGGATTTCCGCCAATTAAACTCGTATAAAAAATATCATAGGTCACTCCTTCGATGTGCTAAGATATAACCTTTGTATATAAGATGTAATCTTTCATTAATTCCAAATATGTAATATCACAAGAACGGTCATATTTTCCAAATAGAGATTAAAACACTACCGAAGTTTAAGAACTAATCTTAGCTCGATTAGTAAAATGTTTGATTTTTAAGTTATTAGTTGAGTTACTAGGCTGAACATTTCTTAAATTTCAAAACATTATAAAAAGGGTACATAAAATTCGACTGCAACCAATATAACTCCCCGTTTATTCGTTTTTATTATGGAATGCATTTTTTTTTTCGTTTTTTTACTTTTTTCTCATTTTTCTCTTATTTAATTCTACTGAGAATGAAGAAAACAATATCATGTGCTGTTATTTTGTTGTTGTTGCCGTTAGTTGGTCTGGTCCGGTCTGTTTTCCATTTGACATAAACAATATGTTTGCAATTTGAAGATTGCAATATGTGCCCAGTTAGAGAAATAAGAACTGACGTTTTCGTTTTCTCTTGCGGTTTATTCAAACATTGGGATACATAAAAACAAACTATTTATTGTGGTATTGTTTTATTAGAATTTTCCTTTACAAATAAATGATAATGGGGCATAATTGTCATTAAAAGGGTAGTATTTATATGGAGGACCAATTAAAAAGTGGCAAAAACGTTCTCACCAAAAAGATTTTCGAAAACTTGGTTCAATATTTAGGTTAGGTTATGTTGAATAGAGGAGACGTTTAAACGTCTCATGTCCATGGACATACACTTAAGCCAGTGGTTCGGCCTGTTGTGCGCTCCTTATTTATGATTTAATATTTACAACCCTATATTAATGCATCGTTTGGTTTGATTGACATAGGACCCTATATATAGCGTGATCCAATTCGAGGTTCCCTACTTTTTTAAAGAAAAAAACACAGAAAATTCAAATTGAATGGAGAATATTTATTATCATTTGAAAGAACATTCTTTGGCATTTATTTTCTGAAGACTATATCTATAAAATGTTGGACGCGGCTACGTCTCAGATGGTCCATCCGTTGACTCCAATTTTCGATGACTCGTTCAAGCATTTCGTAAGTCTTTCCATGATGAAATGCCAAAAAATACTTAACAAAAATAACATGACATGATTCACACGTGATCTGTCAAAAAAGGCTATTGAAAAAAGTATCTCTACTTGGATCACCCTATATATTTGGCTAAAATCCGTTTCAGAAAATTTAAAGTCATTTGAGCTGTGTCCGTCCGTCTGCCTGTATGGTAAGATATTTCTCAAAAGGAGCAACCAAGCACTGGGAGTAATTACAAAAAGAGAAATAATTCTGCCGTATCTTAACCGATGTCGACAAAACTTGGTATACAGGGGCTCAAAGCTTGCCACCTGTGTGAGCAAAATGTTTAAGCGCGTGAAAATTTCGCCTTTGTCGTATGATACAAAAAATGTTTGTGTATTTTACTAACCGAGGTCTACAAAAGACTTTTTCCAGATCCTGCACTAGTATTCTGTGAATATAATTGCAATATGATGAACAAATTCGATCCGATATATCCAATAAGACAAAATCTATGGCCATTTCAAGTTATATTTAAAAAAATAAAGGGTCCGCCAAATAACTTTTTTTTTGAAAATGCTATAAAAAAAGACTACTGAAAACGCATTGGATGGTTAGTTGGCTTCAACTCCTGAACCAATTGGACTTTGTATGGCGTCATACCAAGGTTGATGTTGATGGCGCTTCACGCACACTTTCTGCCACAGCAGCAATATTCTCGGGTGTACGCACTGTTTTTGGCTTTTCACGCTTTGGTTTATCGATGAGGATGCCAGTTTCTTTCACTTTTTTCACAACATTACCATGATTTTCAATGTAATGTCGCAATATTTGCAATATACACATATTCGTTCAGCGGAAGGATAAAACTAATTATCTGTCAAATCAGACATGAGGTAAGTGTTGCCATTCACGAAATAAGCACTAGTTGAAAAAAAAACGTTAGATGGCGGACCCTTTATATATTTTGTAATTTTTTTGAAAAAAAAAATGTATAAGAAACGGGAAAGGGCCTATCATCATATTTGAAAATTTTACCGGAGAATCAAAACAGTAAATAAAGTGAAAAATGTTTTCCTTCGAAAAACGGGGGTTTCAGGATAATACCTAAAAACATGATTTATAACTTCTTTGTGAAAATTGTGTGAAATAGGAATTTTGAACTATGAAAAAAGACATGATTTGTTGTTAGGCCCCTTTGAATTTCGTTAATAAATTCGCTATTTTTGATATTAGGTCGCTAAAAATTGGTTAGGATGTGTGTTTTCATGCAGAGTACCAACTTCTATCAAAAACTGAATTTACCGTTTTCTTGTTGTTACGCTCCTTTTCGTTCTGATGATATGCCGTATTTTGGAGTTATAGACTAAATTGTTAAAAAAAGGGATTACATATTTATACTCATCTTAAAAGAAAGTTCCTAGAGAATGTTCTCGAAGAAAGAACGGATCAAAAATATTCACTGGCATTCGTGCAAAGCTTCTGCAATTTACACCTTTTTTATCCCCTCACCTTACAAAGGAGGTATACTAGGGCGGGTCGATTTAAAAATCGCCCATTGCTCAGTGAAAATCGTATTCTAGGGATCAAAATAAGAAACTTTGCCGAAGGAACCATACCTCTAAAACGAATTCTGATGTCCCGGAATTTGAGTCGGCAAATTCAAATACGATCCAAAAGTGAAATAAATAGAAGGAGTGACCTAAGACCCCGAGTATGTATGGGGACAATTCGATTTGGGACATTTTAAGTTATTTTGAGCAATGTCCGTCCGTCAGTATGTCTACCTGACTGTCTGTCTGCTGGGTGGTGCGCACTATAATTCTCGAAAGGAGTAACCGATTGACTTCAAGTTTGGTATGCCGTAATGGGCGATATTTTTCTCTCCTTCTAGTATGTCCCCAACAAAGGCTTAACATTAAGTGAAATATTGATTCTTCCAGTGGAAAAATTCCCGTAATTGGCACGCCCCTTTTGGTACCTGCCGCAAAAATGGACTATTTTGCACCAACGGTTTCTGGCTTATATCTTTAATACCAGTGCATACTTTATAAAGGGTCCGCTATCTAACTTTTTTTTTCAACTAGTGCTTATTTCGTGAATGGTAACACTTAGCTCATGTCTGATTTGACAGATAATTAGTTTTATCCTTCCGCTGAACGAATATGGTTGTGTATACGCTTGAACAAGTGGGCCTGCGATCGACTTACAGAAGATGCCGATTTTGCCAAAAAAAATCATCTTTTCAGATGAAGCTCATTTTGATCTTGGCGGGTATGTAAACAAGCAAAATTGTCGCATTTGGGGCACAGAAAACCCGCACGCATACATTGAAAAGCCGATACACCCAAAACGAGTCACTGTTTGGTGCGGATTTTGGTCCAGAGGCATAATTTGGCCATGAGCAAGGAGTGGCCGTTGCAGTCAATGACGATCGTTATCGGGCCATGTTGAACGAATTTTTGTTCACAAAAATTTAAGAGGAGGATATTGGCAACATTTGGTTTCAACAGGACGGCGCTACGTGCCACAAAGCCGAAGCTACACTAGATGTTTTGCGCGATGTTTTCAAAAAAAAAGTTATTTGGCGGACCCTTTAGTTATTAAATGCAATTTAAATTGATAATTAATTAATTCGTAAGTTGGTTTACCCGACTGAAACTTTCTTACTTGTTTTTATCAAGATACTTAACTCTGCCGAATTGCATAATGATCGAATGAAAAAGCCTGTTTCTATACCGCTTATATACCAAATCGGAATGAACATATATATATATATGTAAACTCCAATGTATTCATGATTGGTTCATGAAACTTCTTCAAATTTCTTATAGGTTGGTTGAAAATTGAGTAAATCTCAGGCGATTTTCACCAATTTAAATAGGGAGCAAAAAAATAAGTTCCTGCCAAATTTCGTTGTTATCGGAGCACAATTTGATTACCTGTCGGACCTGTAGTTTGATTACAATAATACATCTACAGACATTCGGGTATAATAAACAATGTGTCTATCTATTCTCCTTTTGGTGTCAGAATACCTGTACCGCAATGAGGTGTAGGGTATAAAATGAATGAAATTGCCTCAACCCCCCCTTTTAATATCCCCATGTGCCATTTTTGTATGGTTTTGACTTAGGATTTGATAATATGGCAATAGAGCGCTCTTTTATAATCTCCAATAATTTGTTTCTATCTCTACTCGTTTGCGAGATATTTGTATGGAAGATTGATCCAACACCGATTTATGGGAAACAATTTTGATTTTCTTGTCCGACTCTACTTTTCTCTCGCCCTCTCTTCCTGAGTCATTATTTTACGTTCTTGCGATCAGAATATGCAAATTTCTTTCCACCCTCATTGTAGTCCATGTAATAAAAATTAGGCAAAATATTTAAAAAATGGTGTGGACCATAATGTCTAGCTGTTTTTCAATAAGAGCGCTACAAAAGTTTTTTTAAATAAAACAAAAACGGTTTTGGATATCAATGAAATTCTTTATTCCTGTGAAAGTTTCCAATAAATTGATTGTGGCATTCGCTGTGTGGCTTGTGGCGCCGTCCTGTTGGAACCACATGTCCTCCAAGTCCATATCATCCAATTGGAGCGGTAGCGATTCCCATTCACAGTAACGTGCCGGTCTTGATCATCACGGAAGAAGTACGGCCCAATGACGCCGCCGGCCCATAAACCGCACCAAACCGTAATTTTTTCGGAATGCAATGATGACTCATGGAGTACGAGTGGATTGCTGTCTGACCAATAACGCATATTTTGTTTATTGACGAAGCCATTCAGCAAGAAATGAGCCTCATCGCCATTGGACGTAGCGCTCTTAACGTTGAGGCCACTGACTCCGAATTTCGGTAGTAAATTTTAATAATACAGGACGATACATTTCATTTGCTACGAACCAAATGAGTAACTCATCGAAGGAGTGACCTTAGGTGTGTCCGGTGGAAATCCTTTTTAGGACATTTGCAGTAATTTGAGCAATGTTCGTACCACAGTTTGTCGTACGAACATGTCTGATGCGCACTCCTGGTACCTTTCCCACAATGGGTTACAATTTAGTAAAATATTGATTCCCTTATATCTTCAATACTAAAGGGGTCATACGAAAAAATTGCGTTTTAAAATTGTTATAAAAAAATGGATAAATATTTGTCAATAATGTTTGCCTTCATTGAAATGACTTAACATTCCTGTTAATGATGGAACACCACTTCATTCATATAGCTGCCTCGGCTGGCCTTGTAGTAGCCCATTCTGTGTCCACCCAATTATTCAACACATTTTCGATTGTGTGGCCCTCTATGGCTGCAAGTTCGTGTTTCAAGTCATGAATCGTCTCTGGATGGTTGGCGTAGCACTTATCCTTAACGGCTCCCCACAAAAAAGTCCAACGGAGTCAAATAAAATCGCAGCTGCGAGGCGGCCGTAGTTCAAAACGCCACCGTTAGATGGGCCACACGTTACTTTTGCGAATCTTTTGTTATCCCCTACTAGTGTAATGCCTGAATACCGGGAATAATGGACGTTATAGCAACTCCCCTTTTGGGACCAGTCACACAAAATCGCCAAATCATATCAAATTCAATAGCTCACAACTTTGATACCACTTCGCATAAGCACAAACATTTTGAAAATAGGGGTATTTTAAAAAGCCACTTCTATTTCATTTGTAAAATAGTGTTGTTTTTTTATGATTTTGCTGAGATTTTTCTTTTTTTACTTTCTTAGCAGATTTCTGAGGAACGCATACAACCCAATGCATCAACGAAGGAATATCAGTCTTACTTCCCTTTTCATAATAGCTTACTGAAGAGAACAGTTTACTTACATACATAGTAGAAACTAAAAAATACTAATTCACTGTATTGAATTTTCTCTACCCATATAAAATGTGTTTATGTGCGTTTATAACCTGTCTAACCCAAAATTGAATGTTAAATTAGATTTTCATATTTATGCTTTTCTAGAAATATCTAAATTTAAAATCTATGAATAGTTAAGAAACTTAACACGTCTTTAGATGACACAAACGCCTTCACATATATTAATTATATCAATTTATTTTGAATAACTTACAATAGTAATTAATGCATTAAGGAGGTGTGGTGAGATTTGCAGATTTATTAATTTTATTTTGATGTTTGATTGTGGCCTGGACGATACAAATTACTTCACAAGGAGAAATATCGTATTGTGACTAATCACATATACTTAAATACGAAACTTATATTTATGCTTAAACACCAATTATGTATGTACTAATATACAATTTCAATTGTATTCTTCAGAATCATAGAATCAAGTTTTGAGGATAAATTTGCAAAGCCTTAGCTCAGATATTATACCATCGGACACAAATACTTTAGAGGAGGCAGCTTAATATTCTCTCGTGTGAACATTGAAATGTTATTATTTATATAACTCTTTGTTACATAATAATATAACTACATCTCCACTTTATGGAGATGTAGTATCAACAACACCTAGGCATTTGTTATAACACAATACTAATTGTTGACTACACATACACTAACGAACATAAATATTGACACAGCAACAATAATTAAGTTAACGCCTCTATATAAGTATATGCATCTAAAGACAATAGCCCGATATGATTTTAAGTTAAAACCAGTAAGGAAAGGCTAAAGTCGGGCGGTGCCGACTATATAATACCCTACACCACTCTCGTAATATTGAATAACTCTGATATATAAATTTTGTAATTCATGTATAAATTGTTTACATAAATTTACTTTTGGGACATTTTATACTTAAATAATACCCTGTACCACAGTGTGGTGTAGGGTATAAAAACGATTGGATCTAAAGAGCCAAATCGGATGAAACATATATATGGGAGATATAGCTAAATCTTTACCGATTTTCTTCAAATTCGGCAATGTTGGTTCATGAATCAAGAAACTGTACCATTCTAAATTTCAAAACGATTTGATGTAAAATATAGCTTCTATAGAACTAAAGGGCCAAATCGGACGAAACATATATATGGGGGCTATAGCTAAATCTTAACCGATTTCCTTCAAATTCGGTAGTGTTGGTTCATGGATCAAGAAACTCTACCATTCTAAATTTCAAAACGATTGGATGTAAAATACAACTTCTATAGGACGAAAGGGCCAAATCGGACGAAACATATATATGGGAGATATAGCTAAATCTTTACCGATTTTCTTCAAATTCGGCAATGTTGGTTCATGAATCAAGAAACTGTACCATTCTAAATTTCAAAACGATTGGATGTAAAATATAGCTTCTATAGAACTAAAGGGCCAAATCGGACGAAACATATATATGGGGGCTATAGCTAAATCTTAACCGATTTCCTTCAAATTCGGTAGTGTTGGTTAATGGATCAAGAAACTCTACCATTCTAAATTTCAAAACGATTGGATGTAAAATACAACTTCTATAGGACGAAAGGGCCAAATCGGACGAAAGATATATATGGGAGCTATATCTAAATCTGAACCGATTTTCTTCAAATTCAGCTATGTGGGTTCATGGATCAAGAAACTCTACCATTCTAAATTTTAAAACGATCGAATGTAAAATACAGCTTCTATAGGACTAAAGGGCCAAATCGGACGAAAGATATATATGGGAGCTATATCTAAATCTGAACCGGTTTCAACCAAATTCAATAGCGATCTTAACAGCCGAGAAATACTCTAAACTGCAAAATTTCAGAACGATCGGAGTGAAATTGCGACCTGTTGTCGACGAACAACTTTACATGGACAGACGGCAGTGTTGGTTCATGGACGGACGGACGGACATCGTTAAATCGACTCAGCTAGTGATTCTGAGTCGATCGGTATACTTTAAGGTGGGTCTAGCTGTGTTATTTTCAGGTGTTACAAACATCTGCCGTGAAACAAACTTATAATACCCTGTACCACAGTGTGGTGTAGGGTATAATGATAAAGCGACATAATGTCCATTGACGTCCTGACACTTTCGAAAATGACACAATGTCCATGGACCTTATGATGCTACAAAAAGTGTAGTACATTATGTCCCAGGACTTTATGACATTGAGAAATACGAGTATACTTATATACTCGGTACGGTCTCAGGCTACTAAAAAAAGCAGGCTACTAAAAAAGATTATTTAATTTTTAACCAGATCTTTTATAGAAAATATGTTCGGTGTTTGTAAATACTGATTGAATGTGGTGAAAATTTACTAATTTTAAACAAATTAACGTTAAACTTCACGAAACTTAAATTTCACATTCGGTAATAGGAACGGTCCTCAATATTTTGTGTTTAAGTGCACTAGGATTTATTTTAATGTGGATTTTTAATACGGATTTCTAAAAACATATATTTTGCAATAAAGTTCTGACTTATTTTATTATAAATAAATATCTGTCTCTGCAACATTTCGACACCCTGAAAAAGATAAAGATGTGTATTTTGGGTCGAAATTCATCTGGGAACATTTCTTGTGTAGGGTTTTAGGTAACATCATTCGATGTCATATACATACCAAATTATATTGTCTTTACTTCAATAATGTAGGGTATAAAAATACTGTGAGATGTCAGAATCAACAAGTAAGGAAATTTTAGTCGGGTAAACCGTATAATGTATACCCGTACTTTTTGAGTAATGTAATATTAAATATGGCAGTTTATTTGGGAGCTCTCTCTACAGACAGTTCGAAATGTTGTCTAAAATACAAAATACGAAAACATTTAAATGTTTAGTGCAAAAGTTATGGGAATGTTGTGAATCTGTCAGTTTGTGTAGGGGGTACCAGAAGTGACTTGCAAATACGCATATTTTTGTGCTCCACATTAGATACAATGTGTGAAATAACAGAGGATTCAGATATGTAGTATATAAGTTATTAGAGAATAAATATTTCATTAATTTTTCATAGTTTTGTTTTTATCCCCTTACCTCAGAGAGGAGGGTATACATATCATTTGCTACGAGCCAAAAGTGTAACACATCGAAGGAGTGACCTAAGACCCTAAGCATGTTCGGCGGCTATCCGTTTTGGGTCATTTTAAGTCGAATGAGCAATGTCCGTCCGTCCGTCCGTCTGTCTGTCTGTCAGTCTGCTGGATGGTGCGCACGATAACTCTCGAAAGGAGTAACCGGTTGACTTCAAATTTGGTATGTGGTAATATTTTCTTCTATCTCCGGCTAAGTTCGAAGATGGACCATATTGGTCCACTCCTTCTAGTACCTCCCCCACAAAGGGTTAACATTTCGTGAAATATTAATTATTTAATAGCTTCTATACTATTTATTTGAATCCTCTGAAATTATACACATAGTATTAGTTTATTAGTCACTATTACCTCGAGAAAAATGGGCGAAGTTGCCACGCCCCTTTTGATACCTCCCTCACAAATGGACTTTTTTGAACCAATAGTTAATAGCTTATAACTTTATTAGCAGTGCATACAAAGACTTGAAATTTTGTACATTGTAATGGTTTAATAGTACCTACAATACAGTACAAAATGGGCATTATTGCCACGCTCCTTTTGGCACCTCCCACACAAAAGGACCATTTTGTACCAAAAGTTACCAGCTTAAAACTTTAATACCAGTGCATACAAATACTTGAAATTTTGAACAGTGTAATGCTTTTATAGTACCTAGAGTCCAGAGTAAAGTCGCCGTAATTGTCACGCCCCTTTTGGTAACTCCCACACAAATGGACCATTTTACACCAAAAGTTAACAGCATATAACTTTAATACCAATGCATATAAATACTTGAAATTTTGTACAGTGTAATGCTTTTATAGTATCTAGAGTGCAGAGAAAAATTTACGTTATTGGCACACCCCATTTGGTACCTCCCACACAAATGCATTTTTTTGCACCAAAAGTTAACAGCTTATAACTTTAATACCAGTGCATACAAATACTTAAAATTTCGTACAGTGCAATGCTTTTATAGTACCTAGAGTCTAAAGAAAAGTGGCCGTTATCGGCACACTCCCGTTTGGGTACCCCCCACACAAATGGACCATTTTACACCAAAAGTTAACAGCTTATAATTTTAATACCAGTACGTACTTTAAGGTTATTAAATGATTTAACTAAATTGATAATAATTTAAAATAAAAAAAAAAATTTACTAATATTTTTTGGAACTCAAGGTGAGGGGATTCATTAGTCGGTTTACCCGACTGAACTTTTTTACTTGTTTCATTAAATGTTAACATATTTTGAGGGAGGTAGTAGAAACAATGGAATGGAGATAGAAGCAAGTAAGAAAGTTTCAGTCGGGTAATATTATATTGTGAGTAATATAATATGGAATATTACACTACTTTAAATACATTGCACTCTGCCGAATTATAAGCGTTTATGAGCACTAGTATATTAATGCTGTGAGCTATTCCATTTTGGTATAATTTGACCATTTTGTGTGGGAAGTACAAAAGGAGAGGTGGTGGCAACGCCCATTTTTCACAGGACTATAGGTACTTTAAAAGCGTTACACTGTGCACAATTTTGTAGTATTTTCGAGCATTGGTACTCACGCTATAAGCTTTTAGCTTTTGTAAAAAAGGAACATTTGTGTGGGAGGTACCAAAAGGGGCGTGACAATAACGCCCATTTTCCACTGAACTGTAGGCACTATAAAAGCATTACACTGTACAAAATTTCAAATATTTGTATGTACTGGTATTAATGTTATAAGTTGTTAAATTTTTGTACAAAATGGTCTCTTTGTGTGGGAGGTACCAAAAGGGGCGGGTCCACTTCACCCATTTTTCTCAAGTTGATAGCGACAAATAAACTATTACTATGTGTGGAATTACAGAGGATTCGGATAGGTAGTATAGAAGTTATTAGATATTCAGCATTTCACTAAATTTGAACCCTTTGTGAGGGAGGTACTAGAAGGAGTGGACCAATATGGCCCATCTTCGAACTTAACCTGAGATAGAAAAAAATATTTTCCCGTACCAAATTTGAAGTCAATCCGTTACTTCTTTCGAGAGTTATCGTGCGCTCCAGCCAGACAGACGGACAGAGAGACGGACATGGCTCAAATAACTCAAAATGGCCGAAAAGGGATTTCCGCCGAACATACTTGGGGTCTTAGGTCACTCCTTCGATGTGTTACACTTTTACACTGATATATACCCTCTGATATATACACTGATATATACCCTCGTCACACTAAAGTGAGGGTAGAGTACAGAGATATCGTGCGCTGCAGCCAGAAAGTCGAACGGACATTGCTCAAATGACTTTACAGGGTGGCTGATATGTATTGCAACCAACTTCAGGTTGCTATCATTTCTAAACCGCTAGTCTGATAGCTGACAGATTTATTTCAGTGAAAGTTCATTTTATTGTTTACAAGCTTACAAAAGCATTTTGATCTTCAGATTCAGAAAAAAAGTTACTCGTGATGGAATTCAAGCGTGATAGTGTGATTGCTTTATATTTGGGTGGAAAAACACAAGTGGCTATCGTTAGAGCCCTCCAGCATTTAAATGTGAATAAATCTTTTGTTTCTCGTACCATTGCTCGTTACCGTGATACTGGCAGTGTTGCATCGCCGCAGTGGTAGAAAAATTGCTCGTGAGCTGAACATATCGCGAGAACGGATACAACACATTAAAAAATGAGCTTGGACTAAAGCCATTGAAGTTTCAAAAAGTGCAAGAGCTCACCGATGCACAAAAAAAGTTAGACTGGAAAGAGCCAAGGAGTTGCTTCGCTTGCACGAAAGTGGCCAGTTACCGAATTTGGTTTTCTCCGATGAGAAGTCATTCCAAATTGAGCAGTTTGTGAACAAACAAAATGATCGGGTTAACTTGCCAAAGAGGTCAGCTGAATATTTACACCTTCGATTGGCCACCAGAACTCAAGCGCCGCCGATGGTAATGGTGTGGGCCGCCGTAACGGCCGATGGTCGCTTCCCGCTCGTATTCATCGACCATGGGGTCAAAACAAATGCCGAATATTATCGGGAAAATGTCCTAAAGACAGTATTGAAGCCCTGGCAGAAAACATTTCGGCCGCAGACCATGGACATGCCAACAGGACTCAGCACCTATCGCACTCAGCACGCGTCAACCAAGAACGGCTTAAAAAGGAGGTTTCTCGCTTCATTTCTACCGCACAGTGGGCACCAAGATCTCCGGATCTCAATCCGTTGGACTTTTGCGCCTGGGTCATTTTAGAGAGTAAGGTTCGCACTAAAAAATACCAAAGTATCGATCATCTCAAGACGGCGCTTCGCCGGGAATGGGCCAAAATACCGCAGAGCCACTTTCGTGCAGCGTGTGATGGCTTTGATTTTTGAATTCGAACAAATCAAAACTGTTTCTAAAATTTTATGTTATTTCCGACATTTTTTGCTTTTGAAGAATAAAATTTAAAAAAAAAATTGAAAAAATACAGCGCTTTACTTTGTTGCATTACATTTCAGCCACCCCGTAAATTACCTAAAAGTGATTTCCGCTCAATATACTAACGTAATGTCTTAGGTCACTCCTTTTGGCATGTAGCAAATGATATATAGCCTCCTCTACTAAAAGTATTTTTATTTTATTGAATAAAATTCAATTCCGGTGGAATATATAGTACTCGTATACAGAACCATTAATTACATAATAACTATTAATGTTTTTGGAGAAAAGCTGAATCAAATCATTGGCAAACTGGAGTTTATCCTATTAATATTATTATATTTTTTGTGTGTTTTCAGGCCTAAACGACTGAACCGATTTTCTTGAAACTTGGTGAGCAGATAGACCAATACTCGCAAACTAAAATAGGCAATTTCGATTTTGGATTTTCCGCCAAGTGATTTTCGTACACGTATGGACAGGAATGTTATATAAACCACTGGCTACTCAAGCGCCATCAGAAACTTGAGTATTGGTTCCGTCCTTTCAGAAGCATTTTTAATGATACAAAGTAAAACTTTATAAATATGAAGTTTCTCGGACAAGTGTTTGTTGACCACAGCAAACATTCAGTTAAGGGCGTGACTGGAATATGCTATTCGGATTCACACGATTTGAATTGTGGTCAGTACAGTAGTGACCAAAACAATTTTTAATCTTTCAAACGTCACTTGGGAGCTAAGCACATATCTATGAATTAATGTTTTATATATACAGGGTGGCTGATATGTAATGCAACAAAGTAAAGCGCTATATTTTTTAATTTTTTTTTTAAATTTTATTGTTCAAAAGCAAAAAATGTCGGAAGTAACATAACATTTTAGAAACAGTTTAGATTTGTTCGAATTGGCCACCTTTGGTACGAATTATGGCATTCAAACGGCCGACAAAGCCATCACACGCTGCACGAAAGTGGCTCTGCGGTATTTTGGCCCATTCCTGGCGAAGCGCCGTCTTGAGATGATCGATACTTTGGTATTTTTTAGTGCGAACCTTACTCTCTAAAATGCCCCAGGCGCAAAAGTCCAACGGATTGAGATCCGGAGATCTTGGTGGCCATTATGCGGTAGAAATAAAGCGAGTAACCTCCTTTTTAAGCCATTCTTGGTTGACGCGTGGCCCACACCATTACCATCGGCGGCGCTTGAGTTCTGGTGGCCAATCGAAGGTGTAAATTTTCAGCTGACCTCTTTGGCAAGTAAACCCGATCATTTTGTTTGTTCAACTACTGCTCAATTTGGAATGCTTCTCATCGGAGAAAACCAAATTTGGTAACTGGCCACTTTCGTGCAAGCGAAGCAACTCCTTGGCTCTTCCCAATCTAACTTTGTTTTGTGCATCGGTGAGCTCTTGCACTTTTTGGAACTTCAATGGCTTTAGTCGAAGCTCATTTTATAATATGTGTTGTATCCGTTCTCGCGATATGTTCAGCTCACGAGCAATTTTTCTACCACTGCGGCGTGGATTTCGATCAAATCTGGCCTTCACTTTTCGGATCATTTCTGGTGTTGTTACCGTTTTTTTTCGTCCACTTTTTGGACGCGATGCAACACTGCCAGTATCACAGTAACGAGCAATGGTACGAGAAACAAAAGATTTATTCACATTTAAATGCTGGAGGGCTCTAACGATAGCCACTTGTGTTTTTCCACCCAAATATAAAGCAATCACACTATCACGCTTGAATTCCATCACGAATAACTTTTTTCTGAATGCAATAGATCAAAATGCTTTTGTAAGCTTGTAAACAATAAAATGAACTGTCACTGAAATAAATCTGTCAGCTATCAGACTAACGGTTTAGAAATGATAGCAACCCGAAGTTGGTTGCAATACATATCAGCCACCCTGTAATTACACTTCTCCACGGCGCACGATGGGGAAATATGATGAAATATGCGCGCATAGACTTTGAAAACATCTTTCAAAAGTAAATTTTTTGGGAGTGTTATTTTATTGTGGATAACATTTAATGAAAATACCTAAAAATTTTATGAAAATATCTCCAGGCGATTTTGAGTTATGACTATTC
The DNA here is from genome assembly GCA_963930755.1 of Eudasyphora cyanicolor. Classification (NCBI taxonomy): domain Eukaryota; kingdom Metazoa; phylum Arthropoda; class Insecta; order Diptera; family Muscidae; genus Eudasyphora; species Eudasyphora cyanicolor. Next base: position 263,592,012 of record OZ005734.1, read on the forward strand.
AAAATTTGTCTTTTTTACTAATAAATGCAAATAACATTGCGATGATAAAATGCATATACTAAAATGCTTGCAGAATTCGCTTTTATTGGTGAAATGCGATAGGACTTGCAACATATAATAAGGTACTATTCATGTTAATTTTTGTGTATAAAACGTATTTTTAACGCCTTCCAATGAAGAGATATTTCAAAGTAAAAACAACAGTTTTTTTTTTGTTATTCAAAAAAAATGATCCACAGTAAATAGAATACAGCTTTTTTGGATCACGTGGAATCACTACCATATGACATAGAGCAGAGAGGTGACTTAGGAATGAATCCAACGGTACCTAGTTTATCTGCGACTTTTTGCGATTATGGCAGATTTTTGAACTTTAAATATGTGCTTTTTTTTCTTTAAATATAGAAAATATGTGTGGGAGCTGTATCAATCTATGAACCGATTTTCCCGAAACATATGGACCTTGGTTAAAAAAAATAACGTTTGTGAAATTTCGGCAAAATCGGATAATAATTACGAAGGGTACTGAACGGACGAGAATAAATGGATTAACACGCGGCTGCAAGTTTTATCAAGTACGATTAAAAATAGAGATCTTGTTAATATTATAAGGATTATAGTAATTTTTATACTTCACTTTTTCTACAAAACCTATAAAAATATAGTTACAATAAAATATATATGCTTCCGCAGTTTGTGTGTATTAGGGTGGACCGATTTTTGTTTGTTTTTAATTTAACTTTCAATTATTATCAGTCTACGAACCATTGTCTAAAGTACATTATAGTAAAATTTCAGCTTTCAAAAATATTGCAGCCCTCAATTTTATCCTATTTAAGTTGTCTTAGTTTAAATTTTAAAAGCATGGCAGGTTTTGTATACTTTTTTCGCAATGTTGACAAACATATTTCTGAACTTCAATGGTCTGCATATTTAAAATGCAGCAACACACAATCATGCACCTGAAACATATTTTAAACTAAATTTTGTCAGCTTTAATTTAAAATCAAGATCACTGAATTTGGCACGATATTCGGAGTTTCACACTAATTTCCACAAAGTCGATTTTGAAGCCCCACTGTGCGATAAATGGTACACCAAATTATTCTCCAAAGAATTCTCTTGAAGATGGTCCAAACCGTTGGACTCTACCTTGAGTTCCAAAAAACATTAGTAAATTATTTTTTTTTGTTGTAATTAAATTATTATCAATTTAAATTGCATTTAATAACTTTAAAGTCTGTACTGGTATTAAAGTTAAAAACTGTTTACTTTTGGTACAAAATAGTCCATTTGTGTGGGAGGTACCAAAAGGGACGTGCCAATAACGTCCACGTTTCTGTGGACCCTAGGTAGTATAATAGCATTTCACTGTACAACATTTTAAGTATTTATATGCACTGGTATTAGGTTATAAGCTGTTAACTTTTGTTGTAAAATGATCCATTTGTGTGGGAGGTAGCTAAAGGGGCGTGTCAATAACTCCAATTTTTCTCTAGATTCTAGGTACTACAAAAGCATTACACTGTACAAAATTTCAAGTATTTGTGTGAACTAATATAAAAGCCATAAGCACTTAACTTTTGGTGCAGAATGGTCCATTCGTGTAAGAGGTACCAAAAAGGGAGTAGCCAATTCGCCCATTTTTCTTGACGTGTTAGCGACTAGCAAACTTATACTACGAGTATGTGTGAAATTTCAGAAGATTCGAGTAAGTAGTCTAGAAGGTGCTCGTATTAAAGAATCAATATTGCACTAAAAGTTAACCCTTTGTGGGGAAGGTACTAGAAGGAGTGGAACAATATGGCCCATCTTCGAACTTAACCGGAGGTAGAGAAAAATATAACCGCATACCAAATTTAAAGTCAATCAGTTACTCCTTTCGAGAGTTATCGTACGCACCAGCCAGCAGACAGACACGCAGACAGACAGACAGACGGGCGGACGGACGGACATTTCTCAATTGACTTAAAATGACCCAAAACGGATTTCCACCGAACATACTTAGGGTCTTAGGTCACTTCTTCGATGGGTTACACTATTGGCTCGTAGCAAATGATATATACCTTCCTCTCTAAAGTGAGGGGATAATGACCCAAATCGAATTTCCGCCAAACATACTTGGGGTTTTAGGTCACTCCTTCGATGTGTTACACTTTTAGCTCGTATCAACTGATATATACCCTCCTCTCTAAGGTGAGGGGATAAATATTAACACATACCAAATATCGTTAAACCTGTAATCCATACAGGTTAATCCTGTATGTTATCCTGCGCACCAACCAGACAGATAGACGGACAGGCTGATGGACATTGCTAAATTGGCTTAACACTCCGTTAGGCACATGTTTCAATAGTCATTTACGTGTCTCATGAGTCTTGCCAGACCCATAGACATTTTCCTGTATTTGTATGAAAATATCGGGTTTTTTGTGGTTTAAGGTTCTTAAACTTAAAAAAATAATTTTAAAAAATATCGTAGAATGTGATAAAAATACATTTCATATTTTCGAGCAGAATAAGAGCAATATTGTAAAGATTTATCAAAATTGTTTGTTTAATGTTACTGATCTGTCCAAAAAAAATGTATTTGATAACGCTTAGATTCAAAATCGGATATATATTTATATAAATATGCGGTGCTATATATAAATCTGGACTGCTTTATTGATATTTGACTGCGGTTTTTTGGTTCAACAAACTGTTATCCGTAACATTTTATAAAGATCTGTTGAGAAGTGAAATGCAAATATATACCAATATAGTTATGTATATATGGGGCCTATATCTAATTCTGAACCAATATTCTTAAAATTCGAAACCCTCCAAAATTCCAAAATTATTGGAAGAAAAATACAGCTTCTGTAGTGTTAAGCGGCCAAATTGGAAGCACCATATATGTGTAAGAACAATATTGAGTTTATATAAATGACAACTAAATGGAAAGTTATAAATTTCATGAAAATAAAATAATAAAATTGTACAGACTTTCTTACGAAGTCAGTTTGGGTCTAGCCAGACTAATGAGGCACGTAAACAATGTGTTCCTCAGAAAATCATTATAATTTTATTATAAGGTGTTAATCGTCATGATTTCTCCATAGATCGATAAAATGTCATTTTGTAGGAAGCTACATGGCAATTCAAGTCTCTAGCGAGTTTAGAAATATCTTGCAATTTCAATTATATACGAAAAAAGTCTGGCCAGACGCATGTGCGTTAAAATGACCGAAAAACTGATTTCCGCCAAGTATTCTTGGGTTGGGTTGGCCCGCAGTATTTGATATATACCATTGTTCACAAAAGTGGGGGTATTCTCTTATTTACAATCACACTTTTTTTTGCATTTTTTTCGATTTTTAATGTTTCTTCTTTAACGACAGTTACAAAACTTCCGTGTCCACTTGAAAGTATCATTACTAACATTTTGTAGTCCTCATAAGTTCCTTTGATTTAAAGGGTTTGTACCGGACTTATCGAGCATATACCTAAAAAATATACAAATATTAAAGGCAACTTCCAAGAAAATAAAAATTTGAAATATTTTTTTTTAAATGTACCTTAATTTTTTTCATTTTTTACGTGTTTAGAACACCATATTACACCAGAAAATTTTGTGCGCAACCCGCTTTAGTCTAAGGTGTCCGATATTTCTGAGAAAAACACGACTTTTAGAGGTTATGTAATATCGCTCTAGGTTTTTAGGTTTAGGTTAGGGTGGCAGCCGTATTTTTTTTACAAGCTCACATAGACCAGTTTAGGTCCCTAGTGTTACCACGGGCTGAAATGCCCCTCATCGAAACCAACCTGTTTGATATATAAATTTATCGATAGTAGGAATATCAGTACTAGAAAGATCTGTTAGGCTGCCTAAAAAGGCCGACCCCAGTATGTCCAGTCGTCGTTTACTCAAAGCGGGACAGTCGCAAAGCAAGTGCTCAATGCTCTCCACTTCTTCCTCATCTCCACAGCTTCGGCAGAAGTCATTGGAGTCAATACCCAATCTTTTGGCGTGTTCGCCGATCAAGCAGTGTCCCGTCAGAACCTGTACTAACGTAGACAATCGTTTCCTCTCTAGTGCGAAAAGATATTTTGACCTTCTCAGGTCATACCTTGGCCAGATTTGTCTAGCTACCCTGCAGGTGCCGATTTCTGTCCATCTTTCGTTGGACTGCCTGATTGCTTCTTGCCTAAGCCAAAGCTTGCACGTGGATAGTGGCGCACCAATTTGTAATGTCGTCCCTTTCCTAGCAAGTTCATCGGCTTTGCAGTTCCCCGGGATATCCCTATGCCCAGGCACCCATATGAGGTGTATATTAAACTGCTCAGCCATCTCGTTAAGAGATCTGCGGCAGTCGAGGGCTGTTTGTGAATTTAGGGATGTTGCCTCCAGAGAATTGATGGCAGCCTGGCTGTCCGAGTAAATGACAACGCCAGTGTTGGTTACTATGTTGCGACTCAGCCACTTGGCGACTTCCCATATTGCCATTATTTCGGCTTGATAGACACTGCAGGTATCTGGTAGTCTGTGAGCTATATCCAGACTAAGTTCTTCACAGTGTACTCCGAAGCCAACCTTTTCATCAAGCTTCGAACTATCCGTGTAAAAGTGGAGATGGTTTCTATTACCTGGTATTCTGCCGACCCATTCGTCTCTGGCGGGAATCATAGTGATGTAATTTCTCTCGAAGGTGTACACAGTTGGTATATAGTCCACTCGGTCGGTTACCATAGCACTACACTTTGATATCCTCATGTGACCATAGTTCTTATACCTCCACAGTGATAGGCAGTTTCATCTTATTGCCGCTTTGGTTGCAACTTCTCTCGCCACAATATTAATCGGCAGTATATGGAGTAGGGCTTGTAGAGACTCGGTCGCTGTAGTCCTTAAGGCTCCGCTTATGCTCAGGCAGGCAGTTCTCTGAACCTTTGTTAGTAGGTTGGTAATGGTTAGTTTGTCAGTTGCCGTCCACCATACCACAATACCGTATAACAGTATTGGACGAACTACTGCTATATATATCCAGTGGACGATTTTAGGAGAGAGAGAGAGTTTGCAGGAATATAAGGCGACGTTGGCCTTCCTTACACGTTCCAATACGTTAAGTCTAAATAACATTTTCCTATCTAGAATTATTCCTAAAAATTTTGCACTTTCAGAAAAGACTAGATCTGTTCCATTTATCCGAGGTGGAGGGTCCACATGTGGGACATTATTCATCCTAGTAAAGAGAACCAATTCTGTCTTGTTGGGGTTAACGCCCAAACCGCTGCTTCTGGCCCATCTAACCAACTTGTTCAGAGCCACCTGTAGGATGTCTCTGAGGACGTTTACGAATTTGCCACTCACTGCGATTGCCACGTCGTCCGCATATGCCACGACCTTGCAGCCACAACGTTCTAGATCTAGCAGGATTTCATTCACCGCTAGGTTCCAAATTAGTGGAGACAGTACTCCTCCTTGCGGGGTCCCTCTGTTTACATACCTTGTTAGAGTTGTGGACCCTAGACATGCTGTTATGCGTCTTCTGGTGAGCAGACTTTGAATTAGTCTAATCAAACTATTATTAACTTTTAGATGTGACAGTGCCGCAATTACCGCATCTGAGTGAATGTTGTTAAAAGCCCCTTCTATGTCAAGAAATGCCACCATGGTGAATTCCTTGAAATGCAGGGACGATTCGATAGTGCTCACAAGTTCGTGCAGGGCTGATTCTGTAGACTTTCCCTTATTGTAGGCATGTTGGTTCCCCGACAGGAGTTTTGTATCCAGGTTTTCCCTAATGAAATGATCTAAAAGTCTTTCCAGACCTTTCAATAGGAAGGAGGATAGGCTAATTGGTCCGAAGTCTTTTGGCCTAGTGTGTGATATCTTTCCCGCTTTAGGTATGAATACCACTTTGGTATCCCTCCACCGATTAGGGACGTATGAAAGCCTGATACAGCCTACATAAATTTTCTCCAGCCAGGGGATAATGTACTTTAACATTTTCTGCATTTCTGCTGGAGTGATGCCATCTGGTCCAGGTGACTTGAAGGGCTGAAAGCCCAGCTTATTCTGGATCTCTCAGTCAAGAAGCTAGCGACGCTCGCAGTCCACTCGCACTCTTGTTGGTCCTGCTGATCCTCGGGTTCTGTTACAGAGTTGCCCGGGAAATGTGTGTCGAGCAGTACATTGAGCGACTGCTCGCTGTTTTTGGTCCAGTTATTTGCCTCATCCTGTAGATATCCCACTGTACAGGGTGAAGCAGATAATATCTTCCTCAGCCTAGCGGCGTCGGAGACCTTTTCCACTTCACCACAGAAGGTATACCAAGAGCGCCTTCGCGCCTTTCTAAGCTCCTTCTTATAGATCTTGAGTTGCTCTTTATAGGCATCCCAATCATTAGCGACCCCAGTAGATTTAGCCTTATTGAATACCTTGTTGCAGGTCTTTTTCATAGCCGTTAGCTCAGAAGTCCACCATTGGGGTTTAGTTTTACCCTTGTACCTTGTTTTCGGACAGGCTTCTTCAAGGGAACTATTGAATGATGTGGTGATATGATCGACCAGATTATCCAGACCGGCTTTGTCATTCGGTTCGTACAGAAGTTTAGAGTTGAGGACTTTCTTGAAATTCTTCTCATACAGGTGCCACTTTGTCTTCCTTACATTTCTGGGGACGGCAGGTTTAGGCGCTTTTTCCGCGAGTTTGAACTCAATATAATGGTGATCTGAGAATGAGTGGTCGTCCAGTACATTCCACCCAATAATTTTGTCTGACAGCCGGTCAGTAGCAAACGTTACGTCGAGTACCTCCTGTCTGTCTTTAATTGTAAAGGTCGGTTTATTACCTATGTTACAAATACTAAGGTTGGTAGTTAGAATAAAGTCAAGAAGCGAATCACCCCTATTGTTTATATCCGTACTACCCCAGATAGTATGATGAGCGTTCGTGTCTGCGCCAATAATCAGCTCGATCTCGTCAGACGTTGCTTCTTCCAGTACTTCCCTGAATAGAGCAGTCGGTACTACAGCTTCATAAGGCAAGTAGCTGGAGACCACCCAATATATGCGATTACCGATCTCCAGGCTAGCAGCTGTTTGGTCTTTACCACTTAAATTAGTCAGGAGAAAGATACTTAGATCTTTCCTGGCCAAAATGCAGGTACTTGGAGTGCCTTCACAGTTGGCCACAAGCAGTTTAAAGTTGGGTGTCCTAATACCGCACACCCTTCCTCCCACTACGTAGGGCTCCTGTATCAGGACGATGTCTACTGCGCCTGTGGACAGGCGCAGCAATAGAGCCGCTGAGGCTGCTTTAGCGTGATGGAGGTTAATCTGTAGAATTCTTACCATCATTGGTAATTGACAGATTAACATCCACCCCGACAAGGGTGTTATCGAACTCTTCGTCCGTATCGTCGAGAAGCATGTCCCCGCTATATGCGTCAAAGAGTCCGGAGACTCCCCTCAGCCTCTCTGTGTCCGAAGTAGAGCTTTTGTCCTCAGAGAAGGACGTTACAGATCTTCTGTTAGAGTTGGAGTCACCAGAAATAATAGGCGTGGGTACCTCCGCACTTCCAGGAAGTGCCACGGTGGACGACTCACCTTCTGCAGTGGGAGCTATATCCTGCTTGTATATCTTAAAGACTATAGTCTCGAAGCCATATTGTAGGGTTGCACTCGCACCTTGTATATGGGAGGTGGATTCAGCGTTTAGGATAAGATTGACCTGCCGCTTTTTACCATCCGCCTCACCCACCTTGCTGATTCTCCAATTATGGGCCGCCAGACCAGGATTGGAATCTTTTATTATTTCTAAGATGTCAGCCATATAATATCGCTCTAGCTCACTGGTGGCTCAAAATATAGCCGATATATTTTGGGGATATTCACTAAAAATTTTGACCCGGCCTAATTTTCATTCTATCCGCTCCTCATCAAATTAAAACCGTAATAATATCTCTGGGATATCGTCATTTATAGAGTTATGCTCGTCTCTCTTTCTGTCCATAAAATCCAAATAGAGAATTATCGACTCCTCATCAAATTAAAACCGTAATAATATCTCTGGGATATCGTCATTTATAGAGTTATGCTCGTCTCTCTTTCTGTCCATAAAATCCAAATAGAGAATTATCGACTTTAAAATCTGCATGAGGTGTTAATTTCTTAATTGGTTACTTTTGTCAGGCCCAACAAAATATCACGGGTGAAAATGGTACAATGTGGAGTATGAGTGTTTTATCGTGACAAGCACATACATTTACCATACGCACTCAGGGACATCCAACTTTAAAATGGGACAGAATACCACAAACATCTGTAGTTAGTTTTGGATACCGCAAAGGCAAGATTGCAGCTCAACAACGCAAAACACATTTTTTTTGAAAAATACTGTTTAGAAATTTGACGTTTTTGCAATTGTTCATATAAAATAATAAGATAAAGTGGACTAGATTGCCAAATCTCAAATTTAGGTGACCCTCTCAACATGTCTGCACGAAGTATTTTATTATCCAAGAAGTTTGTTTAATGCCATTGCTCCAATGAGAAATATTTTGGAAATGTTTTTGTACAAATGTTAGTACATTATATACACAAAAGTCCTTAACAAAACTACAACTAATTGTAAAATTGCGGTGTAATATTCGGCAAATAAATAGTCATAATAAACATGGGGTTTGTAAAAGCAACAAATTAGGTATATAGGACATGCATAGATACTAACATACGAGTATATACATTCAAAGACATGTCAACATTGTTGTTAACAACGTATCTATTTCACATAGGTGAATGCCTTCCAATTTGTGTCTACATTAATCACAACAACGTTGTCACAACAAGAAAAAAAATCCGATTTTATTCGTTAAAAAAGCAGAAACATCGACGATAGCATTTGAACTAATTGCCTTCTTTTGTATGTTATACATTGACACATTTCGACATTTCAACATTTTGACAGTGAAACCTCTTTCGTCGAGGGCTAATACAAATGCCGTATCGCCGTATCGTAAGGACGACTGCCTTTCACGGTAATGTCAAACCGAGACAAAAGGTTCACTCACTTCATTCATTTGTTGTTCCACAGAGTGTCGTCAGACGACACTCAACGGCTAAAACTTTTAAACCCAATACACATACATACGCGTACGTTCGAATGGCTGTGTGGTGACACTAACAGGTATACCTATCAGTGACATCGCATTACGAGGGTCGCATATAAAATGTCTTTTTGTGGCGAGATTGAGATAAGCAATTCGTTTATAGGATTGAATGAAAATATGGGGTCTAAAGTGGTTATGTTTTAATTTGAAAGATGAAGGTAAATAGAGTTTATTTGGTGACATCGCGATAGACATAACGTTGCTGTAATTGTATTTTTGTCATGTCCATTCATAAAATACTATATTATTTTATAATACTACTCAAATACAGGGTGGCTGATATGTATTGCAACCAACTTCAGGTTGCTATCATTTCTAAACCGCTAGTCTGATAGCTGACAGATTTATTTCAGTTACAGTTCCTTTTATTGTTTACAAGCTTAAAAAAGCATTTTGATCTATTGCATTCAGAAAAAAAGTTATTTGTGATGGAATTCAAGCGTGATAGTGTGATTGCTTTATTTGAGTGGAAAAACACAAGTGGCTATCGTTAGAGCCCTCCAGCATTTAAATGTGAATAAATCTTTTGTTTCTCGTACCATTGCTCGTTACCGTGATACTGGCAGTGTTGCATCGCGTCCAAAAAGTGGACGAAAAAAACGGTAACAACACCAGAAATGATCCGAAAAGTGAAGGCCAGATTTGAATGGTACCGAATGGTACAGAACTCGATGGTAATGGTGTGGGCCGCCGTAACGGCAGATGGTCGCTCCCCGCTCGTATCATCGACCATGGGGTCAAAATAAATGCCGAATATTATCGGGAAAATGTCCTAAAGACAGTATTGAAGCCCTGGGCAGACAAACATTTCGTCCGCAGACCATGGACATTCCAACAAGACTTAGCACCATCGCACTCAGCACGCGTCTACAAAGAATGGCTTAAAAAGGATGTACCTCGCTTCATTTCTACCGCACAATGGCCACCAAGATCTCCGGATCTCAATCCGTTGGACTTTTGCGCCTGGGGCATTTTAGAGAGTAAGGTTCGCACTAAAAAATACCAAAGTATCGATCATCTCAAGACGGCGCTTCGCCGGGAATGGGCCAAAATACCGCAGAGCCACTTTCGTGCAGCGAGTGATGGCTTTGTCGGCCGTTTGAAGGCCATAATTCGTGCCAAAGGTGGTCAATTCGAACAAATCTAAACTGTTTCCAAAATTTTATGTTATTTCCGACATTTTTTGCTTTTGAACAATAAAATTAAAAAAATATAGCGCTTTACTTTGTTGCGTTACATATCAGCCACCCTGTAAATACTCTAGTAAGCATAAATACTAATAACATAGTAAAATATAGCATTTTCTATAACAAATCCATTTCGGCAAATTATCTATAAAATTGCAATTGGACAACATTGGCGATTAATTCGAGACCATTGACGTCTAATTTGGGTCAGTGATCGGGGACATTGGCAGGATTAAATGTCAATGGCCTGATTGAAAGTCATAGATCGGAGTAAGGGCCATTGACCGGATTAAAGGTCGTTGACCGGATTATGGGTCACCGATATTCTTAAAGTTAATTTATGTAAATGCCGGATCCAGACAAAAAACTGAAAATTAAACGTTGGAATTTGTTCATACAAATTTGAGATACGACTCATTTCATCATAACAATTTTTTCTGTCAAAAAAAGGGAAAATCTTAATAAAAAATGTTTTTGTTATCTGTATATAATACACTAGTTAACACAATTTTTTTTATAAGGGATGTGTTTTTTTACATTTGCCGGTGCAAATGGACATGCGTAGCCAAGTGAAAGGGACATGCGTAGCAAGTGAAATATAGATAACAAAAATTACCACATGTCAGAGATAATAAAACAAGCAAGAAAGTTTAGTCGGGTTAACCGACTTATAGATCCCCTCACCTTGTTTTAATTAAATTATTATCAATTTAAATTGCATTTAATAATTTTAAAGTATGTTCTGGTATTAAAGTTAAAAGCTGTTTACGTTTGGTACAAAATGGTCCATTTGTGTGGGAGGTACCAATTGGTGCGTGCCAATAACGGTCACTTTTCTCTGGACTCTTGGTACTATAAAAGCATTACACATTACACTGTACAAAATTTAAAGCATTTCTATGCACCGGTATTAAAGTTGTAAGCTGTCAACTTTTGGTGTAAAATGGTCCATTTGTGTGGGAGGTACCAAAAGGAGCGTGCAATTACGGCCACTTTTCTCTAAATTCTAGGTACTACAAAATCATTGCACTGTACGAAATTTGTATGCACTGGTATTAAAGTTAAAAGCTTTTAACTTTTGGTACAAAAAGGTCAATTTTTCTGAAAGGTACCAAAATTGGCATGTCAATAACGCCCATTTTTCTCTGGACTTTAGGTACTGTAAAAGCATTACACTGTAAAAAAAGTCAAGTTTTTTATGTACTGGTATAAAAGTTATAAGCTGGCAACATTTGGTACAAAATGGCCCACTTGTTTGGGAGGTACCAAAAGGAGCGTGGCAACATTGCCCATTTTTCTCGAGGTAATAGAGACTAATAAAGTAATACTATGTGTAGAATTTCAGAGGATTCAAATACATAAGTAGCATAGAAGTTATTAAATAATCAATATTTCACTAAGTGTTAACCCTTTGTGGGTGAGGTACTAGAAGGAGTGGACCAATATGGCCCATCTTTGATCTCAGCTGGAGATAGAAGAAAATATTACCACATACCAAATTTGAAGTCAATCGGTTACTCCTTTCGAGTGTTATCGTGCCTACCAGCCAGCAGACAGACAGACAGACGGACGGACGGACGGACATTTCTCATTCGACTTAAAACGACCTAAAACGGATATCCGCCGAACATACTTAGGGTCTTAGGTCACTCCTTCGATGTGTTACACTTTTGGCTCGTAGCAAATGATATATGTATACTCTCCTCTCTAAAGTGAGGGGATATCAAGTAAGAAAGTTTTCTTTGTGTGTACTTTAATATGAAATACACGAATTAATCTGTCATTTGTACAGGAGGTACCAGAGGGGGTTTAAAAAATAATACTATTTTTCGCTAAACAGTACATACTTTAAATATATTGCACTGTACCGAGTTGTAAGCGTTTATGTGCACTGATATATTAAAGTTATGGTATATTATAAGTTAGGGGTTTCCAACAAGAGGTGTTATTTTGAATCACCCGGTATTTCGGTAGCTGTCACTTTTGAAGCTTTTATTCTTTGACATTTGACAAGTAGAAACTACGCCATTACTAAAAGTTTAACGATACACGATCATCGAACGATACAAAACGACCAAAAAACGATACGAACGATACAAAATCATCTTGACTGATGGCGGTGGCTACGTCAACAAGCAAAATTGTCGCATCTGGGGCTCGGAAATCCAAAGAGTTGTTGTTGAGAAGCCTCTCCATCCTCAACGTGTGACTGTTTGGTGCGGTTTATGGTCCGGCGGGGTTATTGGACCTTACTTTTTCGAAAATGAGGTTGGATCAACAGTTACGCTGAATGGATTGCGCTATCGAGAGATGAATAATGATTTTTTATGCTCGGAGTTGGATGGTATTGATCTGGACAATGTTTACTTTCCACAAGACGGCGCTACGTGCCACACAAGCAACGAAACCATTTCTCTGTTACGGGAAAAGTTTCCGGACCGTTTTATCTCTCGAAGATGTGATCACAATTGGCCACCTCAAAGATAGAATTCGTGAGGCTATCGAAGACATAGGACAGCCACTTTGCGATTTTGTTATGGAAAATTTCATGAAAAGGATATGGTCCTGTAAGCGTGGTCGTGGTGGCCATTTGGCTGATGTTGTTTTTCATTATTAACGGCATACTTTCCTCTTTATTATGAAATAAACATCCGATCATTTATCTGAAAAATGGCATTTTTCTTTGAATACCAAAATAACACCTCTTGTTGGAAAACCCATATTCCATTTTAGTATGATTTTGCCATTTTGTGTGGGAGGTTCTATAAGGAGCGTGTTGATAACGCCCATTTTTCATACGGCTATATATACTTTAAAAATATTACACTGCTCAAAATTTTGTTGTATTTTCGTGCATTGGTACTCACGCTATAACCTCTTAACTTTTTGGCACATTTGTGTGGGAGGTACAAAAAGGGGAGTGGCAATAACCTCCCTTTTTCACTGGAATGAAGGCACTATAAAGCATTACACTGTACAAAATGTCGCGTATTTTTATATGCACTGGTATTATAGTTATTAGCTGTTATATTTTGGTGCAAAATGGTCCGTTTGTGTGGGAGGCACCAAAAGAGGTGTGGCAACTTCGCTTATTTTTAAATGGATTGTGGGTACTGTAAAACCGTTATACTGTACAAAATTTCAATAAATTGTATATACTGGTCATTCAAGTTATAAGCTGTTTACTTTTTATGAAAAATAGTACATTTGTGTGGGAGGTACCAAAAGGGGCGTGGCAATTATGCTCACTCTTCACTGGACTATAGGTACTATAAAAGCATTATACTTTACAAAATTTCAAGTACTTGCATGAAGTAATATTATTGTTATAAGCAGTTAATTTTTGGTGGCGAAGAGGGGCGGAAACTTCACCCATTTTTCTCGAGGTGATAGTGACTAATAAACTAATACTATGTGTAGAATTTCAGAGGATTCAAATAAGTAGTATAGAAGTTATAAAATAAACAATATTTCACTAAATGTTAACCCTTTGTGGGGGAGGTACTAGAATGAGTGGACCAATATGGCCCATCTTCGAACTAAGCCGGACATACAGAAAAATATAACCGCATACCAAATTTGAAGTCAATCGGTTACTCCTTTCGAGAGTTATCGTGCGCCAGCAGACAGACACGCAGACGTATCACTAAAGTGAGGGTATAATGCAATTTCGAATACATTTTCTATAAAATGAAATTTCGAATGAAACATTTTGACAACATTTTATAAAAGTACAAAATTTCGACAAAAATATCTATTATATGAAATATTGCCGAAATATATTCTATAAATATAAAATTTCGATGATATGATAAAAATACATATATATGGGCATTTCCCGCGAATGGTCAACCAGGGCCGAAAAATTAAATGTTGGTAATCATCGTATTTTATTATGAATAATTATAAAAAAATGAATAAAAAATGTCTAATTTTTTAAAATATGGTTTCATAGCTTATCTCAGTTGTTTTCATGAGAAAATTTGCCTAAAAACTGAAAAAATTTATTTTTTCCATTTTAGGCTACTTTTACAGACAATTTTATATTTAATTATTTTACATATAAAAACATATGTTGTGCTTGCACTCTTTCTACAAAATTTCTCTATTACAATCAATCAATTAAATTAAAGAGAAAAATGCAGGGAGACCAAAAAAAGTTCGATTAACGATTAATTTAACGGTTAAAACAGATGGAAAAATTGTACTTTCGCGACCGTATGTTCGCGACAGGCACCTAAGCCAATTAGAAAAAAAACCAAAGAGATAATTTATTGTGTAAATACTCGATAGAAAGCTACATTAATCCTCTTTTAAAATAAATTAATAGCTTTAGAATATTCCGTTCCTTTTCGCAGATTTTTGCATGTTACTAGATTAAGCCAATGTTGACTTTTATTTCGCATAAGTTCGTGACCACATGTTTATTGCTATCATTATGAAAACTAAAACTCGATGAAACCCATCTTTTGCACCTAACATAGAGCTACCAATATGCTATCAAATCACAAAAAAAAAATGCGGGGAAAATTTTTGTTTTCTATATTTTTTGTACATCAAAATCGTACGAACGTACGTTCGCGACCAGCGGAAATGCCCATATAAAAAATATCAACGAAAATTATTTTTTAGAATATTTACTCGATTGTAATTTTTATTGAAATCTTTCCTCGAAAACTCTTTCTACAGAAAATGTCCTCGAAATCGCAATTTCATTTTAAAGACAATTTTGTCGAAATTTTACACTAATTTTGTCAAAATTTATTATTTTTGAAAATTGTGTCAAAATTTCATATTTATAGACAAACTCTCCGAAATTTTACTTTGTAGAAAGTTTCATTAAAATATTATGTTGCTTGCTTGCTTTTATTCGGTCTGCAAATCTTTGTGATTTTAACTAGGATACTCTCCCGGCTTCAAGACCATTTTGTTTCTATATTATTATAGAAACAAGTGTTTTATACAAATGCATGGCTCGGCAAAACATTGTGAGTCTTCTGACTCACCACAACTACACTTAGTGCTGTCAAAAACCATAAAAGCTTTTCTGCATAGTGTGGTAATTTTCCATTTGATGGAGCAAAATTTGCTTCTCATTGGACATGGCTGGTGTTTTGTATTAACTTTGGTTAACAATTGTTTTTGGAAGATTTTGGAGAAGTGTGGTTTCACAAAGATTTCTCATTCGCTTGAGTGTAGAAATCAACCATATAGTGGTCCGTATCTCCTATACAATTGCAGCAGAACTGTTGATAACGAGTGTCACGGCCAGAGATCCGAAATCTTCGCTCGAATTCGAGTAAAGAGTGAAACTCGCTCGAATTCGAGCGCGAGTACTCCTGCGAGTGAAAAAAAAAAATTCGAGTATACTCTTTTTTCTTTGCCACTCGAATAAGAGCGCATATGCTTCGCTCGTTTTCGAGTGCGAGTAAAATGCCCTCGAAATCGAGCAGATTATACTCTTGCCGAGTACTCTTTCAGTTTTTCTCGTACAGAGCGCGTGTGCGGAGTAATTAGTTGGGTTCATTTTATTTTTAAAAGTTTACTCGACAATATTTTGATACTAAAATAAAAAAATGAACTACTTAAAAATATAAAATATTAAAATCACAGCATTTTACACATATACTATTTTTATTTCCATCCTTATTATTACTCGTGTAATAAATAAATTTAATAAATAATAAAAAAAAAATCTTCTTCGTGAGTATTTTTGTACACAAAAACCGCCGTCCCCTGGCTCTTGGCTCTTGCACACGATCTCCCCTCCTCAGCCAAAGCAACACCAAAAACCGTTTAAGTTACTATTCTTGCTACTACACACATACGCACACCCAAATCTGCAAAAAACCATACCAAAGGCAAAAAATAAAATGCTTGAAACTGTAAAATGTTCATTGACTACATACATATCTCTTTTATTACTCTTTACTTTTTTATTACAGCAATTTCTATTTTGCCACTCGATTTCACTCTTAGAGTAAACTCTCGCTCTATTTCGAAGATTTTTACTCCCACTCTTAATTTTTAAGAAGGAGTACTCGCGAGCGCTCGCGCCTAATATAAACGAGCGGAGAGTAAACTCTTTTTAAAACTCGTAATCTTCGAGTACTCTTCTTCGCGAGTACTTTTCACTCGCGAGTAAAATCGAGTAAATCTGAGCTCTGGTCACGGCTCAGAAATCATGATCCAGTATGTGTGCTGCCAATTTTTAATACATATTTATACACCGCCATGTATAAAATACTTGTTTCTATAATAATATAGAAACAAAATGGTCTTGACGCCAGGGGAGTATCCTAGTTAGAATTAAAATTTTATTTTTAGAAAATTTACTCAAAACTACATTTTACAGAAAACTTCATGCTTAAAAAAATTTTTTCATGCTTCCATATGTATAGAATAAATTTTGTCGAAATTTCGTATTTATAGAAAATTTCGTCGAAATTTCATATTTATAGAAAATTTTGTCGATATTTTATATTTATAGAAAATTTCATCGAAATTTTATTTTTATAGAAAATTGTGTCACAATTTCAAATTTATAGAAAATGTTATCGAAATTTCATATGTATAGAAATTGTTGAAATTTCGTATTTATAGAAAATTTCCTCAAAATTGTATATTTATAGAAAAACTCGTCGAAATTTTATATTTATAGAAAATTTCGTCGAAATTTTATATTTATAGAAAAATTCGTCGAAATTTTATATTTATAGAAAATTTCGTCGAAATTTTATATTTATAGAAAATTTCGTCGAAATTTTATATTTATAGAAAATTTCGTCGAAATTTTATATTTATAGAAAATTTCGTCGAAATTTTATATTTATAGAAAATTTCGTCGAAATTTTATATTTATAGAAAATTTCGTCGAAATTTTATATTTATAGAAAATTTCGTCGAAATTTTATATTTATAGAAAATTTCGTCGAAATTTTATATTTATAGAAAATTTCGTCGAAATTTTATATTTATAGAAAATTTCGTCGAAATTTTATATTTATAGAAAATTTCGTCGAAATTTTATATTTATAGAAAATTTCGTCGAAATTTTATATTTATAGAAAATTTCGTCGAAATTTTATATTTATAGAAAATTTCGTCGAAATTTTATATTTATAGAAAATTTCGTCGAAATTTTATATTTATAGAAAATTTCGTCGAAATTTTATATTTATAGAAAATTTCGTCGAAATTTTATATTTATAGAAAATTTCGTCGAAATTTTATATTTATAGAAAATTTCGTCGAAATTTTATATTTATAGAAAATTTCGTCGAAATTTTATATTTATAGAAAATTTCGTCGAAATTTTATATTTATAGAAAATTTCGTCGAAATTTTATATTTATAGAAAATTTCGTCGAAATTTTATATTTATAGAAAATTTCGTCGAAATTTTATATTTATAGAAAATTTCGTCGAAATTTTATATTTATAGAAAATTTCGTCGAAATTTTATATTTATAGAAAATTTCGTCGAAATTTTATATTTATAGAAAATTTCGTCGAAATTTTATATTTATAGAAAATTTTGTCGAAATTTTATATTTATAGAAAATTTCGTCGAAATTTTATGTTTATAGAAAATTTCGTCGAAATTTTATATTTATAGAAAATTTCGTCGAAATTTTATATTTATAGAAAATTTCGTCGAAATTTTATATTTATAGAAAATTTCGTCGAAATTTTATATTTATAGAAAATTTCGTCGAAATTTTATATTTATAGAAAATTTCGTCGAAATTTTATATTTATAGAAAATTTCGTCAAAATTTTATATTTATAGAAAATTTCGTCGAAATTTTATATCTATAGAAAATTTCGCCGAAATTTTATATCTATAGAAAATTTCGTCGAAATTTTATATCTATAGAAAATTTCGTCGAAATTTTATATCTATAGAAAATTTCGTCGAAATTTTATATCTATAGAAAATTTCGTCGAAATTTTATATCTATAGAAAATTTCGTCAAAATTTTATATCTATAGAAAATTTCGTCGAAATTTTATATCTATAGAAAATTTCGTCGAAATTTTATATCTATAGAAAATTTCGTCGAAATTTTATATCTATAGAAAATTTCGTCGAAATTTTATATCTATAGAAAATTTCGTCGAAATTTTATATTTATAGAAAATTTCGTCGAAATTTTATATTTATAGAAAATTTCGTCGAAATTTTATATTTATAGAAAATTTCGTCGAAATTTTATATTTATAGAAAATTTCGTCGAAATTTTATATTTATAGAAAATTTCGTCGAAATTTTATATCTATAGAAAATTTCGTCGAAATTTTATATCTATAGAAAATTTCGTCGAAATTTTATATCTATAGATATCTATATCTATAGAAAATTTCGTCGAAATTTTATATCTATAGAAAATATCGTCGAAATTTTATATCTATAGAAAATTTCTATAGAAAATTTCGTCGAAATTTTATATCTATAGAAAATTTCTATAGAAAATTTCGTCGAAATTTTATATCTATAGAAAATTTCGTCGAAATTTTATATCTATAAAAAATTTTATATCTGTAGAAAATTTCGTCGACATTTTATATCTATAGAAAATTTCGTCGACATTTTATATCTATAAAAAATTTCGTCGACACTTTATATCTATAGAAAATTTCGTCGACATTTTATATCTATAGAAAATTTCGTCGACATTTTATATCTATGTATAGAATATTTCGTCGAAATTTTATATCTATAGATAATTTCGTCGAAATTTTATATTTATAGAGAATTTCGTCGAAATTGTACATGTATTTATAGAAAATTTCGTCGAAATTTAATATATCTTTGGGGGAGACGTTAGGTATAAATGTTACGCAAAGCATCCAGAGACAATTGAAGCATTGAAACATAAAATCGAAGATGCCATTGAAGAGATTCGACCCGTAACAATCGAAAATGAACTAAAAACATGGGTTGATCGGATGGATCGGATACTGCCGAGCCAGTCGTGGTAGTCATATGAATGATATTGTGTTCCATTATTAAATGACAAAGTTCAACCTTTCCAATAAAACCAGAAATTTGAAAAATTATCAGTACTTCAAATTTAAAATTTTAAATGGCCCACCCTTTATATAGTTCTCACTAGCAAAAATATTGAATCAAATATCATTTTTATATTTTTCCACATATATGTAAATCATTTATACACAACAATATGTTTTTGCACAACGTAAGCGGCTATCCACTTCAACTCTTTCTCTCTGAATGAATATTTTTGCAAAATATCTATCTGATCTTCACACTGTGCGGCAGCATTCGTACTTTCACCTTTATCACTGTGACAATTTTTGCCCTACAAACATATTCACTCACTTGAAGCCGGGGAAAGTGTTGCGTGTTTATGTCACTGTTGTCACATTAGGTGACATATGGAATGATAATATTTCAGCGAAAGTTGTTTGTTTTCGTCGCTCACACACCCTCTTTCACTCTGTCTATTAAGGAAATGAAATGAATGTGTTCCTATGCTAGATTTGTAGCACTGATATAGGTAGGTATATAGGTATGTAAGTACATTAAGGTATCTTCCTTTTAGTACTTAAATCAAACAGTCGAGAACGAAATGAAGCACCAAAAACTAATGGCATTTTGAATACATTGTAATGTCAGGTGGCAAAAATAATTATCTTTAATGGAGAGAGCATATTTTGACGAATGTAAATGGTAGCGTATGATTGTTATTGCAATTCAAAATTTGTATGTAGCTCATACGCACCACCGAACGTTTAAAGATAAATAGAAGTTTGTTGTGATGTTTGTAATGAGTTGGGAAGTTGATTCTATAAAATTAAAATTACAAAACATATTAAGTGCATAATATATATGCATTCATCAGGGCTTTAAAAAGCTCATTAAAAACCAAAACTAAACAAAAAAATACAATAATTTTCCACAGCACACAATCACCATTTACTGAATGATACTGCGAGGTACTCATGGTTTAATCTTGATATATCTATATCTCACGAAGGAGAATATTTTGAATTACTTCGGCAACTGACTAAAAGAGAAAATCGTACCAAATTTTCTCACCAAACACAACAAATAAAAATTTTTGTAATTTTTCTGAAAGCCCAATTAAGACAATATGAGTGTCAAATGGAAGGGTATATTTTAGGCTATCTAAATACTATTTTAAAAGTGGAACCAAAAAGTTGTAAAAATAGCCTTGCAAATTTTAGTCCTTCAGTATCTTTTAAGATCCACGGTAGAAATTTTTGAAAAAAAAAATAATATTTTGTAGATCTTACTGTTAATTTATTCATATCCAAATTTTAGCATTTAACGTTGTTTATTTTGTTTTTTAGAACTAATTTAATTTTACATTGATGGTTAGTTTTTTATTTAGAGAAATCTAAATATGTTATAAACATTCAAAACAATTGTTTAAACTATTTCATGGTTAAGCAAAATTTTAACACTGCGTTTGAATGTGATTGCGTACCCACGTACTGTATTTTGAGTTCGCCAAAGTGTATATTACTGTAGGAAATAGTATTCTTAATACAAGAACAATACTACTTCTCTACGGCATAGAGTAAATAAAAACAATAAAAAAAGTGCATTGGTTATGCATAGAACGAATTTTCTAACCATGGAATAAGAAATAACTCAAACAAACCGTTGTTTATTTCAGGTTAAACCGAAAACAGGTTTCTAAAAATTTTAATTTTTGACGAAACAGATCAGTGTTTTTTCAAAATAACTGGTTTTTTGTCACTCTAGATCTAGAAAATGTAAAGTTTTTCCAATCTGCCAATTAACTTCTCATTATCTTTTCTGGATGGACAACAAAATTAGCTATGATTGCCATCAGTCAGATATACTCACTTATACAAAAGCTATGGTCATTTGAAATTATTTTTGTCATTATTTGTATTTTTGAAAAAACATTATTTTTTGAAAAGTATATCTTCTTACTTTCCATAATTTTTGTCTCAGTGGGTACATCTTACCGAAATTTTTCACATTTTATAGCTCGTTAATAAGGAAAAGTTGATGTGAGGGAAATCGGTTTATATTAACAAAATAACAAAATCAGCACAAAAATGAAAAAAATCAATTTTCAAATGCAGACAGAAATGAGATAACGCTTTAAAATATTTATGTAGTTATTATCTTCAATGGTATATTTTATAGTTCGTAGGTAGTGAGATAATAAATCAAAAGAAATTCTCGAATTATTATATTTGCAAAAGCCAATCGCACAATTCCCAAAACAATTTAGAAAATCCCCAAAAATTGAATTTTTGCATTTTCCCTTGCAACACCATACCACATACAAAAATAGTAAATGTTTTAATATTTTAGCCTCGCAATTATAGAAAATGTGGCTTAGTTTTCAACTTTCTGTAAAAATGGTGTAAATTGGAGAAGCTTGGCAATATTACCAGCGAGTATTTTTGACCCAAACTTTCTTCGAGAACATTCTCTAGGAAGTTTCATTTAAGATGAATATTCAATATGTTATACTTTTTTTTTAATTAACTGTGTCTATGACTCCAAATTTTCGCAAAAAAAGTGACAAAAACTTTTTTTTTGAAATTATAAATTCAAATGACCATAACTTTTGTCTTTTTGGGTACATCGGCTCGAATTTATCGTCATCATATAGCAAATTTTATTACCAATTCAGAAAAGTTGCCGTGAAAGAACGAAAGAATATTCACAAAATACTAGAATAGGATAGGGAAAAATTCAATTTTTAAATGCAGATATCTCGGGAACTTGATGACATAACTCTAATCTGAAAAAAACCTTTTGTAGACCTCACTCAGTTAAATGCACTGAATAGTTACTTAAAGAGATGACAAAAACAAAAGATAAACGCGCTGAAACATTATGGCCAACTTTGAAGCCCTGTGGCTCTGTCCCTGTATGCCGCAAGGGGGCAAAGTTTAAAACGTAAATTCTCTAATACCTCTTCTACAAGCCTAGCAAAATTTTTCGGAATAAGTTGTCTGCTTAAGAAATCGCCAATTATTTATATTTTTCTTCTATTCCTCTCTTGGGCGTTTCATCTCATAAAACCTATAAAACACATTTTTTTTTAGAAAACATTTTCTCAGCTTTTCACACAATGGCTACTATATTCACTAATCTTAAACCCAATGGATTTTTTATATGATTGAATGGATTGATTATGAGACGTCAAAAAAGACTGATCTCGAGGAATACCATCAGGCCATATGTCCGTCCGTCTGTCTGTCGGGGTGCCTGTCTGCTGCGGCTATAACTCTCGAAAGGAGTAACTGATTGACTTCAAATTTGGTATGCGGTAATATTTTTCTCCTCCCTTATTTCGAAGATGGGTCATATTGGTCTACTCCTTCCAGTACCTTCCCAAGAAAGTGTTAACATTTATGTCGATTTCGGTACTGGAAAAACTGCAACATTTCCTTTGCCCTTTCCCGTATAATTCACCTTCCAAATTAATTTAAAAATTTGAAAATTCAACATGATTTCAACTTCAAAAGTGCAAATATTTTTTAGTATTTCATGTCGACGAGGAACATTTTTTTCCAGAAACGAAATCGCCATTAGTTAAAAATATTGTTTCCGTAATAGCTTCTATACTAGTTATTTAAATCTTCTGAAAATCCTTTATTTTACTTTATTAGTCGCTATCACCTCGAGAAAAATGGGCAAGGTTGTCACTCCCATTTAGGTACCTCCCACACAACTCGACCATTTTGCACCAAAAGTTGACTGCTTATATCTTGAATATCAATTCATATAAGAGTAGTTATTTCTCAAGTGTCACAGGTCAAATATTCGATTTTTCTCAAATTCTCAAAAAACGTTTTTCTAGTATGTGGGAGTAATGACCCACGATACTAAAAAAATAAATGAAAATTGGAGGCAGGAGCGAGGTCAAAGTTCTGAATATTTGATTTTTTCCTCTGTAATGGTTTTTTGAAGCTAATTTTAATGCTAAAAACATACAAATTTATAGAAAATAATTTTTCTTAAGGGATTTTCCGTGCACTTTTCATAAAAAATATTTATTTTATCATAAACAATTTATTTTGGTCACTTTTCGCGAAAACTATAAATATAAATTGCGATATCTCAGAAACGATCTAATTTGTTTTCGTATTTTTTTTAAATTGGTTCTATGTACTCTACTGATGGTGTAAATTTTGGAGAGGGGACGGCTTTGGTTGAGAAGTCACATTATAATAACTGAAAATCTTCACTAAATTAAAAAAAATATTTAAATGTGTTTTCAACTAAATGTTATTGTTATTTTTTCAAATATTTTTATCCCCTCATCTTAGAGAGGAAGGTATATATCATTAGTGTAACACATCGAAGAAGTGACTTAAGACCCTAAGATGTATGTTCGGGGATATCCGTTTTGGGTCATTTAAAGTCGAATGAGCAATGTCCGTCCGTCTGTCTGCTTGCTGGTGCGCACGGTAACTCTCGAAAGGAGTACCCGATTGACTTTAAATTTGGTATGTGGTCATATTTTCTTTTATCTCCGGCTAAGTTTGGAGATGGGCCATATTGGTCCACTTCTTCTAGTACCTCCCCCACAAAGGGTTAACATTTAGTGAAATATTGATCATTTATTTACTTCTATACTACACATTTGACTCCTCTGAAATTCTACACATAGTATTAGTTTATTAGTCACTATTACCTTGAGAAAAATGGGCGAAGTTGCCACGCCCCTTTTGGTACCTACCACTCAAATGGACACTTTTGAACCAAAATTTAATATCTTATAACAATTTTGTACTGTGCAATCGTTTAATAGTACCTACAATACAGTGAAAAATGGGCATTGTTGCCAAGCTCCTTTTGGTACCTCCCACACAAATGAACCATTATGTACCAAAAGTTACCAGATTATAACTTTAATACCAGTGCATGGAATTATTTGAAATTTTGTACAGTGTAATGTTTTTATAGTACCTAGAGTCCAGAGAAAAATGGATATTATTGTCACGCCCCTTTTCGTACCTTCCACACGGATGGACCTTTTTGTGCCAAAAGTTAAAGCTATTATATTTAATACCAGTGCATAGAAATACTTGAAATTTCGTACAGTGCAATGCTTTTATAATACCTAGAGTCTAGAGATGGCTTTAATTGGCACACCCCTTTTGGTACCTCCCACACAAATGGACCATTTTAGACCAAAAGTTAACAGGTTATAACTTTAATACCAGTGCATACAAAACTTGAAATTTTGTACAGTGTAATGTTTCTATAGTACCAAAAGTCCTGAGAAAAATGGGCGTTATTGGCGCGCCCCTTTTGGTACCACCCACATAAATGAAAATGTTTGTACCAAAAGTAAACAGCTTATAACTTTAATACCAGTACTTACTCTAAAGTTATTAAATGCAATTGCAATTGATAATAATTTAATTAAAACAACAACAAAATAAATTTACTATCCGACTGAACTTTCTTACTTGTTTCTATGTAATTTGGTGAAGATTTTTAGTTATTATAATGTAACTTCTGAACAAAAATTGTCCCCACTGCAAAATTTACACCATCGGTAGAGAACATATTGACCATTTTTTATAAAAAATTTAAAGAAAAAAATTAGATCGATTCTGAGATATCGTATTTTCGCGAAAAGCGACCGAAATAAACATTTTGTAGATAAAATTAGCATATTTTATGAAAAGTACGCGGAAAAAACTTTAAGAAATTATATTTTCTATTTTCAATGTCTTACACAGTACAACATATGATTTTGGGACTCAATTCTGACAATTGGGCGTAAATGTAGCCCCAAAAATAAGAACTTCTGCATCATTCATTTGGTCAAGTTGGCTCAATTAATGATTTAATGACCATAGTATTTTTTTTTGCTCAAGGTGGATTTTTATCACTTTTTCTATATTTTTTCTCGGTATACCGTACGGCATATATGTTTTGTGTCTGAAGCAAAGTTGAAGATATTGAGCAGGAAAAAAAAATGTGGAACAAACCTAAAAAAGTACATCCAGTGCCTTAAAAATCGCAAAAATGCCCACAAAATCATACAATTTCTGTCAGTAATATATTTAATTTTTTTTTGCGATTTTTAAGGCATCGGATGTACTTTTTTCTTATTTTTGATATGTGACACTTGAGAAATAACTACCCATAAATACTTGAAATTTTTTACAGTGTAATGCTTTTATAATACCTAGAGTCCAGAGAAAATTGGGCGTTATTGGCACGCCCCATTCGGTACCTTCCACACAAATGGACTATTTTGCACCAAAAGTTAACAGCTTATAACCTCAATACCAGTGCAAGCTTGATAGTTACAAAATGCAATTTAAATTGATAATAATTTAATTAAAACAAACAAATAAATAAATTTACAAATATTTTATTGAACTATTACTTGTTTAATATTTTCACAGGAACATTTTTACACAATATACTTAAAAAATTATAATTTAAAGTATAATTGTTTTAATCAAAAGATTTTAAATGTGTCGTCATAAAAAAAATCACAAAAATTTGTCTTTTTTTGAAGATTTTTTTAATAATGATATAATAAAATATGGTATTGGTATAAAAAATTTAAAGTCTTCCTATAGATAAGCAAGCTCTGCATACTAGATTGCTATACTTTAGCTGAATGGTGATTTCCTTAGTTTTTGGTAGCTCCGTCTTGCCATGACGCACGAATACAAAAAAATTGATGATTATTATTTTTTTAAATTTAAAATTGTATCACTAGTCATTAAAATGTGAGAAAGACGAATTTAATTGATAAACAATTTTTGCAGTAAAGTAAAAGAATTAAATTTTTATTAGACGATTTACTCAGGTTTTGTTCTCCTGCATTATTAAACTGTTTATGGCGTTATACTTTTATGGCCTCTTTGTGTTTTTATGGTCTATCAAAATATAGCAAGTATCTTCAAAATTTTCGAAAGTCCTTAATGTAAAGACATATTTATGTTTAACTGAATTCACGCTCGAGTATTTATGTGTGGCTGGATGTATGTGTGGAGAGGTATTGTGGTGTTTGGAAATTTATTACGCGAAAAATGTTGAATTATGACTTTAACAAATTATTCCAAAGTTTGTGTTTTGTGTGTTTGTTGGTTATAAGAAAATATAAATACTCATTCGTTAACTCGTTGCTGCACATAGAAATACTTTCATAGATATTCTTAGACTGATAGGTGTGTGAGTGAATTTGAAAGACGTCTAACTACACATAATTATATAACTACACAAGAATTTAATTTATTTACGACTTTGTTTCTTGTCAGATACAGACTTATGAAATTAAACATTCATTATCTATTCGGAGCAAATTCATATAACTATTTGTATAAGGTGACTTATTCAACTATCACAATTAACGACACTGATAAACACATGCGAGTACGTCTGTTGGTTGCTTATATAATGAATTTGTCTTCCAGAGACACTCGTCTGTGATGGAATGTCTTCAATTTTTCTTGTTGTGTGGAAAATGGGATGATTTCCTTTTGATAGAAATACTTACAAAAGTCATTTTGTCTTTGTCATCAGCAGACGACGAAACATTTAACTTTCTTTTCTTTCTTTACACAATTCGATTCATTTGGAAAAACTGACGTAGAGGAAACGTTGAATGACATCAAAATGACAATAGTCGAACAATAAGTGTCATTTTATGATTGAAGTACTCGTATGTATCATATACGAAGGGAAAAAGGGTAGACGATCATAATTTTTTTCAAAGAAATTGATTTGGTCAATTTGGCAGTATCTTGATTAGAATGGTGTGCTTGTAGCATAATTCATAAAATTATATTTTTAGTTGTAAAACGAAAGAAACACAAATTGTTTTAATACTTACCTCTGGGTGCAACCAAATATAGTCGCAATCTAGCGGTAATATATTGATATTTAGTCATTTTTGAGATGTTGACCAAGAGTCCTGAAAAGTGAAAAAAATGCCATATTAAATCAAATTAAATTATTTCCAGAGAGGTTTATAAAATTGTGCAAAAAATTCTGGATGAAAAACGGTTCCTTTTTCAAAGAATTCTCTTGGATAATCCAAATGAGTAGGCCAAACTCGACCACATTTATTTGTAATTTTTCATACGAAATGTGGTTCAATAAAAATTAAATAATCTTAATATGTATGTGTTTATTTTAAAAATAACTGCAAGGATATTTACAGAGAATTCTTATGGGGAATAGTTTTTATGATCATATTAATCTGTATCTCTATTGCTCATATGTTAATTTCGGCTCTTTTTTTACAGAAAAGCTTAATTGTAATTGGGGCCAAATCACGGCATCCGTTAACGAAATCGTTTACGTGTCGAACAAGTTATCGCAGCAACGACATCTTTGGCCCGTGTACGAAAGAAGTCGTTGCTGCGATCAACAATTTTGATTTCTTGTTATCATTTTGTGTGGAATGGCAATGTAAAATAGTGAAGAAGAAGAAAAAAACATAAACAACTTAAAGAAATAGGATTAAATATAATTGCAGTAATGCTTATTTTAAACATTCAATAGATCCAATGTTATTTTGTATTCCTCATCTTCGGATTCATAGGAGGAATACAAAGCAGAGCCTATTCTAATAGAAATAAGGAATAAAAGTAATCCTTCGTCATTGTCTGAACTAGTGTAAATACTTCCAAAATATGTAAATTATGATTAAAAATAAGTTTTGCAGATTAAAAGGCGTTTAAATTTCAAAAGAATCGTTTAACTATTTTTTACACTATGCAACCAACAATTTTTGTTTGTTTCCGAGACCCAAAAACTTTTTTTTTTGTATTGATTTAGGCATACTATTTTATCAAACCAAAACCATTTTTTTATGGTAAAGTTTTTTTTAAAATTTTTTTCTAGAATTCCATTTTTAATGGAAGCTACCTTTAGTATTTGAACCATATTAAAGTATACGCTCGATAAAGCCGAGATACCATTTAAATTAAGAAAATTTTGAGGGCTAAAAATGCTGAAGACATTACTTTCATTTAGAAACTGAAGTTCAGTAACTGTCGTTAAAACAATTAGAAAAAAATCGATTTTTTTCAAAAACATCGTTTATTTATAATATGACTAGCGGACCCGGCGAACTTCGCCTCGCCCCAATTTAACGCCTTCAGATAAACTCCAGAGTGATAATAAAACACAGATAGTTAAAATTTTAATGCGATTTGTTTAAAAGGAATCGAAATCAGTAGAGATAAATCGAATCAGATGATAAACAACAAACAACGAAGACAGAAGACAGGCAACGTACAGATGACCGTGCGAAAAACAGGGAAATTCGAGATTAATTCCACAGACTTCCTACGATTGGTTTTGAGATTTATTGATTGTCATCGCAAAAGCCAATCGTACAGGGAACTGAATCCGCTTGAATTGGAATGAAAGATCAGTTGGAATAATCGGAATTCGTGGGATAAGGACTTCCTCTCCTTTGAATTTTCCCTTGATGATCGTCGCCTGAATCACATTGTCCATCAGTTTCATAATGGACAACCGCGAACTATGCACAATTTCGGATGATTCAGATTCCGCAACATGATTATGATCGATCCCACCTTCAGCTGTAAATTATGCGGCGGAGCTCCTGGCACATCAAGCGAGTTCGATTTTACTTTGAATAATAAAATTCATGCTATCGACGTCCTTATTCTTCGCTGCTAATATTGCCCGTTCACTAATCTAATCGAGATTTGGAAACACTTTGGTGATGAGTTCCTCGTTCAACGATGTGAACTCGCAAAAATTTGCCGGGAACAATATCAATGCAGTGGAAACATCAACAGTAATTTGGCCATTGCCAAGCGCCAACAGTTGTTTCGAGAATTCAAGAGCCGATGAGTCGTTCTGCAGCGCGACTCTCATGTTCGTGGTCAATTTCAACTTCTTCAAAAATTTGCCGGGAACAATATCAATGCAGTGGAAACATCAATAGTAATTTGGCCATTGCCAAGCGCCAACAGTTGTTTCGAGAATTCAAGAGCCGATGAGTCGTTCTGCAACGCGACTCTCATGTTCGTGGTCAATTTCAACTTCTTGACATAACTTCTTGACATGCAGCCACAAAGACCACTATTTCAGGCATGCATTAATTTCATCGGCAGTAGATTTCGGGATGACGGGAAGCGTTTGACGAAAATCTCCGGAGAGCAATATCAGACTCACCAAATTGTCTCAAATCACGTCGTAAATCCTTCATCGAAAAAATGTTCGAATTGATAAATATCGTGAATTTTAATTGATCGTAATGCTTGTACCGTTTGCCGATGTGATACGCGAAATCAGTGTAACAATACGCAAAACTCGAATGAATTGCACCAAGAAAAATAGCACATACTCGTACATATGTTTAATAGAAAACTTTTTTGTTTAATAGAAAATTAATAAAAAAATTTGGATTGAAAAGGAGAGCAGCAGATAGGAACAGTAGGAATCTCGCAAGAAATAGCAGTAGATAGGAACAGTAGGAATCTCGCAAGAAATAGCAATTTTCGATTTCCCCAATTTTCCGACTTTTCCGGAGGGTTTTCCCAAAATTTTCTTTCGTAACAACCTTCTCCAGGCAAATACGAAGAACTGAAAAAAATTGAGCCAAATCGGTCCAGCCGTTCTGACGTGATGCCATTACACAGATGGACCGTTTCATTTTTATATATATAAGATAATAATTTTTCATATTTTTTATTTTGGCAATTTTGTTTGGGAGATACAAAAAGGGGTGTGGCAATAACGCTCATTTTTAAATATACTATGGGTACTATAAATGCATTGCAACACTGCACAAAATTTTAAGTATTTGTATGGTCTGGAATCAAAGTTATAAACCGTTAACTCTTTGTGTAAAATGGGAGGTACCAAAATGGGCGTGGTAATTTCGCCCATTTCTTACGGTACTGTAGGTACTATAAAAGCATTACACTCCACAAAATTTCAAGTGTTTGTATGTGCTTCAATTCAAGTTATAAGCCGTAAACTTTTTGTGCAAAATGGTACACTTGTATAGGAGTTTCCAAAAGGGGCGTGGCAATAACGGCCATTTTCCACGGGGCTGTACGTACTAAACAAGCATTAAACTTCACAAAATTTCAAGTATTTCTATGGACTGGAATCAAAGTACCAAAAGGGGAGGTACCAAAAGGGGCGCGGCAGCTTCGCCCATTTTTTCTAAAGATGATTAATAAACGATACTGTGGAATTGTGAAAGATTCTGGGTAGTAGTACATATGTATGTTATGGGATTATCCGTATTTCACTAAATTTGACCCTTCGTGCGGGAGGTACTCGAATGAGTGGACCAACATAGTCCATCTTTGACCTTATCCTGAGATAGAAAAATATTGGCACATACCAAATTTTAAGTCAATCGATTAAACCTGTCGAAAGTTATCGTGCGCACCTCTTCACCTTAGAGAGGTATATATCATTTGCTACGAGCCAAAAGTGTAACACATCGAAGGAGTGACCTAAGGCTCCAACTATGTTTGGCGGATATCCGTTTTGGGTCATTCTAAGTCGAATGAGCAATGTCCGTCCGTCCGTCCGTCCGTCTGTCTGTCTGCTGGCTGGCGCGCACGATAACTCTCGAAAGGAGTAAACGGTTGACTTCAAATTTGGTATGTGGTAATATTTTCTTCTATCTCCGGCTAAGTTCGAAGATGGGCCATATTGGTCCACTCCTTCCAGTACCTCCCCCACAAACGGTTAACATTTAGTGAAATATTGATTATTTAATAACTTCTATACTACTTATTGGAATCCTCTGAAATTCTACACATAGTATTAGTTTATTAGTCACAATTACCTAGAGAAAAATTGTGTACAGTGCAATGCTTTTATAGTACCTAGAGTCCAGAGAAGAATGGGCGTTATTTGTATAGACTGGAATCAAAGTTATAACCCGTTAACTTTTTGTGCAAAATGGGAGGTACCAAAAGGGGCGTGGTAACTTCGTCCATTTCTTACGGTACTGTAGGTACTATAAAAGCATTACATTCCACAAAATTTCAAGTGTTTGTAAGTGCAAAATGGTACATTTGTTTGGTAGGTACCAAAAGGGGCGTGGCAATAACGGTCATTTTCCACGGGGCTGTAGATACTATAAAAACATTACACTTCCCAAAATTTCTAGTATTTCTATGGACTGGAATCAAAGTTATAAGCTGATAACTTTTTGCGCAAAATGGTCCATTTGCATGGGAGGTACCAAAAGGGGCGCGGAAGCTTCGCCCATTTTTCTAAAGATGATTAATAAACGATACTATGTGTAGAAAGATGCTGGGTAGTATTACATAAGTTAAAGTTACTTACATGAGTCATAAGTTACTAATTATCCCAGTATTTTACTACATTTTGACTCTTCGTGCGGGAGGTACTCGAAGGAGTGGTCCAACCTAGCTCATCTTTGATGGTATAAATAACGAATTTTGTTGAAATTTTGTTTTAGCAAAAGCGCTATAATTTCTACAGTTAGCAGTTTTGTATCCGGCTGTTAGTAATTTGTTTTGAAAATTGTGGGATTTACCTTTACTAATAGAATTTACATCGATTTGTGACGTCTGCAAAACAAATTGAAATAGATAACTTTTTAAATATTTTACGGATTTATTAAATTTCTGTCTATGTTTGAAAACATTTTTTTTCTCGATTCTTTCCTATGAATTGGTATATCATAGAGCCGGATATATCATTTAATTGATCATTATTTTTTGTGGACAGACAACAACAAAAATATTGCCATCAGATAAAGTCAGAACGTTTTGAAATTTTGCACAGAGTATTTTGTATGCCCTGTGACGATCCCTATTTAAATTGGTGAAAATCGGTTTATATTTAGATATAGCTGGAAATAGAATTATGAAATTTGGTGGGAATTAGGGAATTTATTAGAACTGGACTAAATATGATACAGTGGGTGCACAAGTGGGTTAAAAAAAGGTAAAATATGGTATACTCGTAGTGTGCCAATAAGGGTAAATATGGTCCCAGGATGGTTTTGGAACATATCGAGGGCTTATAACACTGTGCAGCAGGAACATCTTTCCAGAACGAGGCCAATTGATTATGAGAGTACATTTCAAAGGGCTATATCAATAGGCTATATAACAAAAATTCGAGTCCACACGTGCATCAAAACCACAAAAGAGTTTGAGTTGGGCCCTGAAGACCTAAGGCCACAGATATAGCATATTAAACACAACGGAAAGGAAATTCCTCAAGTTTCCGAAAAGGAAATAACAATCCAGTGACATATGGGGCCTTAAAAAAAGTCCGCGAAGGCCCAAACCATATAAAGTATCAAAATTAATAAATACTAAAACAAGAGGGAAATTTCAGTCGGGAAACCGACTAAGGTATACTAAAGGGTGTCCCAAGAAGAGCGCAATTTTTTAATTACTGATGCAGCAATTGAATTGTTTCTCTGGCTGTATGACATGTGGCGCCGTCTTGTTGGAACCACATGCCCTCCACATTCATTTCTTCAATTCTAGGCAAGAAAAAACTGGTTATCATTTCACGATACCGAACGCCATTGACTGTTTGCGCTTGACCTGCCTCAAAGGTCCAATGATTCCTCCAGCCCAAAAACCACACCACACAGTGACACGTTGAGGATGCATTTGCTTCTCGTGAATCACTCGAGGATTTTCACCACCCCAAATGCGACAATTCTGCCTATTGACGAAGCCATCAAGATGAAAATGGGCCTCGTCACTGAAGATGATTTTATCGGCAAAATCAGCATTTTCATGTTGTCTCTCCAATACCCAATTAACGAACTCCCTTCGCTGTCCTTCTCCATTTTTACTAACCTCGTACCTTCTACTAACAAACAATAACAATTATTCAAATATCAAACAATGACACTTCGAATGTTGGGAGTTTTAAAATTGCGTTCTTCTTGGGACACCCTTTACATACCCTCACATTGTGAGCAATTTGAATGTGTACTTGTCGTTATATGTACTAATATTATGAGCTATTTAATTATGTCTTGGCTCTTTTTGTATGGGAGGTACTAGATCGGGTGTGGTGATAACTCCCATTTTTAACAGGATTGCAGGAATTTTAAAAAAACCTTACACAGTCCAAAAGTTTTAAGTATTTATATACAATGGTACTCACGATATATGCTGTAAACTTGTTGTACACAATGGTACGTTTGTGTGGGACGTACCAAAAGGAGCGTGATAATAACGTCCATTTTCCGACAGAGTGGAGATACTATAAAAACATTATACTGTACACAATTTTAAGTATTTGTATGTACTGGTATTAAGTTATATGTTGTTAACTTTTGGTGCAGAAAAGTCCATTTGCGTGGGAGGTATTTAAAGGGGCATAGTAATAACGCCCATTTGTCACTGGACTGTAGTTACTATAAAACCATTACACTGTACAAAATTTCAAGTATTTGTATGTACTGGTATTAAAGTTATAAGCTGTTAATTTTTGGTGCAGAATAGACCATTTGTGTGGGAGGTACCAAAAGGGGCTTGTCAAAAAACCGCACTTTTCACTGGACTGCAGACACCTACTGTGCACAATTTCAAGTATTTTTAATAACTGGTCCATTTGTGTGGGAGGTACCAAACGGGGCCGGTAAATTAGCCCTCGTGGTGGTAGCGGCTAATAAATGTATAATATGTGTGGATTTTAGAAGATCTGAATAAGTAGCATAGAAGTTATTAGAGAATTAACATTTCATTAAATTTTAACCCTCTGTGGGGGAGGTGCTAGAAGGAGTGGAGCAATATGGCCCAACTTCGAAGTTAGCAGGAGATAGGAAAAAATATTACCACATACCAAATTTGAAGTCAATCGGTTACTCCTTTCGAGAGTTATCGCGCGCACCAGTCAGCAGACAGACAGACGGACGGATGGACGGACATTGCTCAAATAACTTAAAATGACCCAAAACTGATTTCCTCCGACCATACTTGGGGTCTTAAGTCACTCCTTCGATGTGTTGCACTTTTGGCCCGTTGCAAATGATATATACCCTCGTCACACTAAAGTGAGGGTATAAATATATGAGGCCTATAATATTCACTTCCAATTGTTTAATATATGCATTGATTTACTCCATTAGAGTACGTATACAAATATTGGGACATTTTTTGTCTATACGCCACTTTTCTGAGCTTCCAAATTTTGAGATCTGAGTCGTGTCATGCTGTCATGTTATTTTTGTTATGTATTGTTTGGCATTTCATCATGGAAAGACTTACGCCTGAACAACGTTTACAAATCGTTCAACTTTATTACGAAAATTGACGTTCTGTGAGGAATGTGTTTCGTGCACTTCGCTCAACTTATGGTCACCACAATCGGTCTACTGAGCGTACTATTCGCAACACCATCACTCATCTTGAGACCCAGCATTCATTATTGATAATATTCGACCGAATAGACCACGTCCAGCATGCAGTGACGAAAATGTAGCGGCCGTAGCCGAGAGTGTACACGAAGACCGTGGAGAGTCGATTAGGCGCCGTTCGCAGCAACTCGGACTGACGTATGGAACGACTTGGCCATTTTACGTCGAGATCTTAAATTGAAAGCATACAAAATACAGCTTGTGCAAGAACTGAAGCCGCCCGACCTTTCCAAGCGACATCGCTTCGCTATATGGGCTCTTGAAAAGTTCCAAGAAGATCCGAAGTTTTCGAGCCAAATTTTATTTAGCGATGAGGCCCATTTCTGGCTCAATGGGTATGTAAACAAGCAAAATTGCCGCATTTGGGACGAAGAGCAACCTGTAGAGATTCAGGAGCTGCCACTTCATCCAGAAAAAACAACGGTTTGGTGTGGTTTGTGGGCCGGTGGAATCATCGCACAGTGGTTGCGCCCATAGGCCAAAATTCAAAAAAATCATAACAACAAAAATTTGCGAAAAGTAACCAGATTGTCTCTAAAATGTCCAAGTTCTTTTATGGCAAACCGTTTTTTCCTGGAAATCTAACTGGACATTCTAAAAATTGAATTGAAGATGTGAACACGAGTTGATTTGCAGAGCGCAACTGCACGCATCACGAATATTTCACATCACAAGCGAAATTTAAAGTGGTCAGTCAATTAATTAAGTCTCCGAATTTAAATTATTTGAAATGGATTCTGAAGTTAAAGGTATTTATTTTAAGTTGCAATATTAATAAAAAGTAACTTGTGTTATAGTTATTTTGAAATTAGTGCTTTAGATTATTCAGTTTTTTGTACATTTTGTGTGAGTCTTTATTATGTTCACTTAAAGGTTTAGCTGTTTTGCCCCAAGATCCCCCGATTATTTTTTATTTCAGTATATTTGTGAATGTCTTAAGGTAATATAAATGTTAAAGTTAGCTACAGATATTTGCAGATGTGTGCATAATCAAGGATATACTAAGACCATCTTTTTTCTTCAAAGTCAAATTTGCCTTGCAAAGCAGCTGTTTTGCATTGTGTTGTGCTATGTTTTTGTGTTCTTAATAAGTTCAAATTTTAATTGTGATAGATGACTCCTATCAGTGTGTGTTTACTCGCTTGTACATATTAAATTGTTGGTGTACATAAATCGGCACCAATGCAGAAAAATTACGATAGGCGATCAATGCTGTGCGAAGCAATATTGAAAATATCGGCTACACGCCCGACATGACCGAGCTAACGAAATGTATTGACTATATATGCAAAAAGTTACTGCATTGTGGATTCAGTATAAACGCAAGAAGGCATCAGTTCAGAAATAGTTAAAGGTGCTCAAGATGGACGTCCGAAAGTAGATTTTAATGAGTCATTAAAGAGAAAAAAGCGACGAAGAATTGCAGAGCTTTCAAAAACCGTCTAAAGTCTAAAAAAAGGGCATTAAAATGTTTAGGAGAACAAGCGAAAGACCTCTCGGATCACAACAAATACCGATTTGATAACTAGATTGTTTTTGAGCTCACATCCATTTATTACTGGCTAAAGAAAGCTCCCACGTTCAAAAAAGTCAGTATTATCAACATTATCATATCGGTCACTCACTTCAAGAGTGACATAACTCAAAATTAAAATTTTTGAGGTTGCCTTATAAAAATGCGAATTTTGCAAATGTCCACAAAGTAATCTCAGCGAAATTTGGTATATAAGTAAACAATCATATTTCGGATTATTGAAGTGTTTTTAACATCTTATTTCATGTTACTTATCTTTTTATACGGACTTAAAGTTAAACATCTTGGCAGTTTTCAATTTTGAGTTATGTCACTCTTGAAGTGAGTGAGCGATATGACCTACTGCATGACATAAATTTAAAATATTTTGTAATTATTTTACCTAAAAATATTATTTTAAATGTGATAGTTATGAAGAAAAAAAATTTCAAACCGAAAAAACAAAGTTATTCAAATTTGGTCCGATATTTGCTATGGTAGCTATAGGATATAGTAGTGCGATATGGCCAATTTTTTTATTATAAATTTAAAATATTTTTCTAAATTTTTGGTGAAAATTTCATAACGATATAACAACTAGAAGTATTTATGACCGCGGCTCCATACAAGCCCAACCACTGTGCATCGGTCCATATTTCTTCAAAAATGATGCCGGTGAGAACGTAACCGTCAATGGCGACCGTTATCGTGCCATGATAACCGACACATCGCATCAATCAATAGATTTATTGAGAGAACACTTCGGTGAGCAGATAATTTCACGTTTTGGGCCGGTCGATTGGCCACTAAGATCGTGTGATATCACACCCTTAGACTTTTTCCTGTGGGGATATGTAAAGTCTAAAGTTTAGGCGGACAAACCCGCTTCGATTCAGGCCATAGAGCAAAACATCACGCGTGTCATTCGCCATTTACCTGTCGAAATGCTCCAACGAGTCATAGAAAATTGGACTCAACGGATGGACCATCTGAGACGTAGCCGGGGCCAACATTTAATAGACATAATCTTCAAAAAATAAATTCCAAAGAATGTTCTTTCAAATGATAATAAACATTCCCCATTCAATTTGAATTTTCTGTGTTCATACCCTACACCACACTGTGGTACAGGGTATTATAACTTTGTGCAAGAGGTTTCGTTCTACATGAAGAAATACTGCCAAATTCGGAGAAAATCGGTTCAGATTTAGATATAGGCCCCATATATATGTTACCCACGATTTGACATGTAAGCGCTGTAGAGACTGTATTTTATATCCCATCAGTACGAAATTCGACAGAAAGATGTCTTTTTACATGAATGAGTATTCAGGGAAAATCGGTTCAGATTTATATATAACATCCGTATATATGTTCCTCCTGATTTGGTATCAAAGCGCTATAGAAGTTGTACTTTACTTCCGATCATTAAAATTTTCCAGAAATATGTTTCTCAATTTAGGAACGAATATTGCTTAATTTAGCGATTATCGGTTCAGAATTAGATAATATGTTCCTACCCATTTACCAATTATTCCAAATTATTATCGCAATGACCCTTATCGCATTGTTAGGGAGGTGTAGGGTATTATATAGTCGGCCCCGCCCGACTTTCTGCCTTTCCTTACTGGTTTTTTCTTTAAAACCGTAGGGAACCTCGAAATGAATCACGCTTTATTTTTCGGCAGATAAGTAGATTGAATTATGAACCCTTTCGATTTTTAGTGTTGTTGTAAATGTTTCTTATACACAAATCTATCTTTGGGTTTCTATGTATATTTCACGAGTAGTATTAAATTCAATTTTTTTTTCGATTTCCCAAAAGCAAACAAAATTAAAATGCTTGACTCGTATTTTTAAGATTAATTTTTAAAATCCAAATATAAACACGTATATATTTCAATTTAAATATCTTTAACTCAATTTTCTCCGTCAGGGAAACTTTCATTTGCAAATAATCTTTCATATTTCAATGCATATTTGCTTAGACTTATTTGCCTCTTTGCTCCGGCAAAATGACTTTTGTTCTCAAACTGAATTGGAAACGCTGACAAACATATTGACATGGCAAAGAAAGTTTCCAATAAAAACGTATCTCTTATGTTTTGCATTTGACAACAGATGCCGACGTGAATTTTATACAAATTTTCCATATGGTGGATGAGGAAGGGGGAGTGGGGAGCAAATGGGAGCAAATTTTACGACTACGACAAGTCTATTAGACAACCCAAGGAACAAAATTTGAAATGTGTTTTGAATAATTTAGCGTTTTCAGATTAAAAAAATAAACTTTTCGGGTGTTTAGTCAGCACAGATTTGCGAGTAATTAAATTTAATTAACTGCTGTTGACACTTTCGACTTTTTGGTGAAAAATAAGAGAGATTTTGAAGAAAAATTATATTTAAGATGCATTAATATGTATGTTAGTATGAATGACTACCGCTGTTCTAGTCATAAAATTATAATTTGATTAGAATACAAATGTGGTCGGTGAACGTGACTTAATAAATCACGATAACAATACTTCTGATTGTGAAGAGATAATATACACGTACGCATTTCCCTTGCGTTAACAATCGCTGCACAGTGATTCAGGCGAATTTGAAAATCGTCTACAATGCCCGTTGAGTAAAATAGATGATGGACGAGCGAATATATTGGATATTTTTAGTAGAAGATCAAAGTTGGTTTAGTCAAAGCCATCAAAGACCCAAAAGATGGGCAGGTCACACCAGAGAGAAGCAACAGCGGAAGAAGAATTCATTTTAGCATTTATGAAAGTATAGCCAATATAAATAATTTGTAGGTGGTAGATCGCTTCAATATAGTGCACCTTGACAACGCCAAATGATCTACAAAGTAGTGGTTCTACTTAACACCACCCTAACACTGGGTGTAGTGCGACCTTGTGCCCATCGGTGTATGGTTTGCAGTCAGGAATAATCAACTGTATTAGTACGGAGCCCCTCAGCGATTTTTATAAGTTCTACTCCATTATAATGTTGGTTTCGGAATATAATGTAAAGAACTTAGCCTTGACATATCTCACAGACTACCAGATACCTGCAGTGTCTATCAAGCCAAAATAAGGGACGTCGCGACAACGACGACGCGTCGCCATGTGGCTGAGTCGCAATATAGTGACCAACGCTGGAGGCCACATCCCTAAATTCACAAAAATCCCTCTACTGCCGCAGAACTCTTAACGAGATGGCTGATCAGTTTAACATAAACTTCATATGCGTACCTCGACATAGGGATATCAAGGAGAACTACAAAGTCGATTTTTTATAAAAATATCGAAGAGTGCTCGCATTTAAATATTTTCTAGATTTGTAAAGACTTCAGCTTTAGTGATACCAATGAAAATGTGCGTGATATATATGTACAAAAGCTGCGTACATATGTACAGGGTGGCCCAAAATGATCGAAGGGGCTTTAGTTCATTATAAATTTTTATTTAAGACATAATTATTATTATTTTTTCAATACATTTAATGGAGAAATATTTTTTTTAATTTTGTTTTTATTTATTCGGCTCGTTTTACAATTGTGTGCTGTTCCATTTAAAAGTCATTCCCAAAGTCTTTTTTTTACAAAATATTGAAAAGAAATTAAAATATATATATATATATATCGTTCCCGAGCTACGAAACTATTTTCTGCCAAATTTCCTTAAGATCGGTTGTAAAATGCGATACCCCAACGAAGGAAAGGGTTTTTCAAAAGGGACGCTACAAAAGTAGACCGAAAGGGACAGCAAACGGCGCCATATTTTTTGCCGCTCTTTTGACATTTCTCTTCAGTAAGGTTTGCCATTTCATGATGGAAAGATATACGAGCCAACAATGAGTCGAAAGTATTAAAATTTACTACCGAAATTCGGAGTCAGTGGCCTCAACGTTAAGAGCGCGAAAAATCGAAAAATCATCTTCAGCGATGAGGCTCATTTCTGGCTGAATGGCTTCGTCAATAAACAAAATATGCGTTATTGGTCAGACAGCAATCCACACGTACTCCATGAGTCATCATTGCATCCCGAAAAAATTACGGTTTGGTGCGGTTTATGGGCCGGCGGCGTCATTGGGCCGTACTTCTTCCGTGATGATCAAGACCGGCACGTTACTGTGAATGGGAATCGCTACCGATCAATGATAACCGAATATTTTGGGCCCCAATTGGATGATATGGACTTGGAGGACATGTGGTTCAAACAGGACGGCGCCACAAGCCACACAGCGAATGCCACAGTCAATTTATTGGAAACCAAGTTTGGAGAACGTGTTATCTCACGAAATGGTCCAGTCGATTGGCCGCCTCGGACGTGCGATTTGACGCCGTTAGACTATTTCCTGTGGGGCCACGTCAAGTCTGTTAACTTTTGGTGTAAAATGGTCAATTTGTGTGGGAGGTACTAAAAGGGGCGTGCCAACTACGGACACTTTTCTCTAGACTCTTGGCAATATAAAGGCAGACAGACAGACAGACATTGCTCATTCGACTTAAAAGAACCCAAATCGGATATCCGCCGAACTTACTTAGGGTCTTAGGTCACTCCTTTGATGTGTTACACTTTTGGCTCGTTCTCTCTAAGGTGAGGGGATAAACAGAACATTTTTGCGATTTTTAAGGCACTTGATGCACTTTTTCGGTATTGGATATGTTATGTATGCTGCCCTAATATCGAGGTAATTTTTATACCCTACACCACACTGTGGTACAGGGTATTATAACTTTGTGCATTTGTTTGTAACACCCGAAAGAAGATGAGATAGACACGTCGTTTAATATGTCGATCGAGTTAGAATCACTTTCTGAGTTGATTTAGCTATGTTCGTCTATCTGTCCGTACGTCTGTGCATGTATTCTTGTAAGCAAAGTACAGGTTGCAATTATGGCCCGATCTAAACGAAACTTTGCACATATCATTACTTTGGTCCAAGGTTAGATTTACATAAAGGTCCCATATATATGTAACTCCGATTTGGCATATGAGTCATTCCATGCCACGGGACGACTTTTGACATCACTATTTTTGATTGCTTCGACATCACTATTTTCGATTGCTTCGAAATCTACGGGGCTTATTTAACGAGATATTTGCATTTTATGTTTGGTAATGAAATTCAAAATTTTGGCCAAAAACTAGTGGTAGCAAAATTTCGCCTTTTTCCTTCTAAGGGGCTTATTTAACGAGATATTTCCATTTTAAGTTTTGCCAAATTTTGGCCAAAAATAAGTGATTACAAAATTTCGCCCTTTTCCTCCTACGGGGCTTATTTAACGACATATTTGCATTTTATGTTTTGCTAAGG
Source organism: Eudasyphora cyanicolor (assembly GCA_963930755.1). Taxonomy (NCBI): domain Eukaryota; kingdom Metazoa; phylum Arthropoda; class Insecta; order Diptera; family Muscidae; genus Eudasyphora; species Eudasyphora cyanicolor. Next base: position 263,633,572 of record OZ005734.1, read on the forward strand.
AAATTCAAAATTTTGGCCATAAATTAATTATAACAAAATTTCGCCTGAAATGAAATGAATGAAATCCTGCTAGATCTAGAACGTTGTGGCTGCAAGGTCGTGGCAAATGCGGACGACCTGGCAATCGCAGTGAGTGGCAAATTCGAAAACATCCTCCGAGATATTCTACATGTGGCTTTGAACAAGTTGGCTAGATGGGCCAGAAGCAGCGGTTTGGGTGTTAACCCAAACAAACAGAATTGGTTCTCTTTACTAGGATGAATAATGTCCCTCATGTGGACCCTCCTCCTCGTATAAATGGAACAGATCTTGTCTTTTCTGAAAGTGCAAAATTTTTAGGAATAATTTTGGATAGGAAGCTGTAAACGTACTGGAATGTGTAACGAAGGCCAACATCGCCCTATATTCCTGCAGGCAGGCTGTTGGGTCGCGGTGGTCCTCTCTCCTAAAATTGTCCATTGGATATATATAGCAATGGTTCGTCAAATACTGTTATACGGCATTGTGGTATGGTGGACGGCAACTGACAAACTAACCATCACAAACCTGCTATCACAGGTTCTGAGAACTGCCTGTCTGTGCATAAGCGGAGCGTTAAGGACTACAGCGACTGAGTCTCTACAAGCCCTTCTCCATATACTGCCGATTAATGTTGTGGCGAGAGAAGTTGCAACCAAAGCGGCACTAAGATTAAACTGCCTATCAATGTGGAGGTACAAGAACTACGGTCACATGTGAGGATATAAAAGTGTAGTGCTATGGTAACCGACCGAGTGGACTATATATCAACGGTGCGCACCTTTGAGAAGAACTACATCACTATGATACCAGCCAGGGATGAATGGGATGGCAGAATACCCGGAAATAGAAACCATCTCCACTTCTATACGGATTGTTCGGAGCTTGATGAAAAGGTTGGCTTCGGAGTACACTGTGAAGAACTTAATTTGGATATAGCTCACAGACTACCAGATACCTGCAGTGTCTATCGAGCCGAAATAATGGCAATATGGGAAGTCGCCAAGTGGCTGAGTCGGAACATAGTAACCAACACTGGCGTTGTCATTTACTCGTACAGCCAAGCTGCTATCAATTCTCTGGAGACCACATCCCTAAATTCACAAATAGCCCTCGACTGCAGATCTCTTGACGAGATGGCTGATCAGTTTAATATACACCTCATATGGGTGCCTGGGCATAGGGATATCCCGGGGAACTGCAAAGCCGATGAACTTGCTAGGAAAGGGACGACTTTACAAATTTTCGAAGAATTTGCATATATTTGTGCGCCACTATCCACGTGCAAGCTTTGGCTTAGGCAAGAGGCTATCAGGCAGTCCAACGAAAGATGGACACAAATCGGCACCTGTAGGGTAGTTAAACAAATCTGGCCAAGGTATGACCTGAGAAGGTCAAAATATCTCCTCGCACTATAAAGGAAAAGATTGTCTACATTAGTATCAGTTCTGACGGGACACAGCCTGATCGGCGAACACGCAGGAAGATTGGGTATTAACTCCAATGACTTCTGCAGAAGCTGTGCAGATGAGGAAGAAGTGGAGAGCATTGAGCACTTGCTATTTAACTGCCCCGCTCTGAGTAAACGACGACTGGACATACTGGGGTCGGCTTTTCTAGGCAGCCTTACATATCTTTCCAGTACCAATATTCGTGCTATCGATACATTTGTATATCAAACAGGTTAGTTTCGAAGAAGGGCATTTTAGCCCGTGGTACCACTAGGGACGTAAACTGGTCTATGTGAGCTGAAGATATAAAAAAAGAAAACGGCTGACACCCTAACCTAAACCTAAACCTACTGAGCCGGTTTAAATATCTAGAACTGAATCCAGAAATTTCGTCTTTGACTAAGGCAATAGTAAAAGTAGATAAAAAGGAGTTCATAGTAACTTTTTCAACTTAAAAATTAGCCCCAAGTGCCAGACTCTATCAAATGCTTGTTTAACATCTAAAAATTCGGCTGAACAATAAAGTTTTTTCCCAAAAAGTTTTTTGCATTGCGATGACATTGTTCTGGAGTACCATGTTGATTTCGGAAGCCAAACTGGTGATGCGGAATAATTTTGAGACTATCGAGAATTAGTGTTAATCTATTTTTAAAAAGTTTCTTAAATAATTTTGAGAAAATTGGCAGAAAACTATTGTTCTGTATGACGTGACAATATTTTCTGGTATGTTTGGTTATGGTTTCAATATAATCTTTGCAAATTTCCGTTGAGACGGATAATGGCTTATTCTTAAAATATAATTGAATGAATATTGTTGTTAAAATACGATCCCTTTTTTTTGAAGTAATTTAATTACACCAGAGTCAATATTGTCGTATTCTATTAGAAATTTATTGTTTTACTTCTCGAAAATTTAAAGTTTTTATTGGACGAACTATTTGACAGGGTACATCAAGAAAGTCTGAAATTGCCGCGATTTCAACTCCATTAGAGAAGGAAAATTATCTTTAAATGCTGCTACTTTGGTTTCAGCTGTTCTACTTAACGCTCCGTTCATGTTCTTAATGGGTACCTTTCTCTTCTTTGGTCGCGAAATATATTTGGTTGCTTTCCACAGACTGTGTTCCGAATTTTTTAGTGGAACTTAAACTATTCAAGAATATTCTAGTGAAATCTGCTTTCTCCTCTTGCATGATTTTTTAAGAAAATTGGAATCTCGATTAAAATTAGTTCTGTCAGTAGGGGATCTAGTTCTCTTCCAAATTTTTCTCTTTTCTGTAATAAGTTCCCTTATTTCTGTAGACATCTGAACCATAGAGTAGATATGTTCGCAGCTTCATGAATAACTTTTGATAGTGTTTCTAGAGCATCATCTAAATCTGCTCCATTTTTAAGTGGAATTCCTAAGCTAAGATTTGAATTTATATATGAGTCAAAAGATTTTTTGTTAGTTCTATTACTTACGATTTTTTCTTTTGTGTGAGTTTTCGACAATTAACATTGAATGTTATAATAATGGGGCTGTGATCGGAACATAGGTCATTAGAATTTATTATACCCACCAGAGATTCAGAAATACCATTATAAATTACAAAATCTAATAAATTTTTTGTAATGCATTTGTACACATCTATTTCTTTTGGATTTTGTAGTCTGGATCCCCACCATAGATGTTTTGCATTATAATTTCAAATTTTTTTGCTACTAGAGGGTCATTATGAACGGACTATGAAAAACTCAAAACGGAACCTTGATGGACCTAAAAAAAGTTGTTCCATAAATGAGCAATTTGTTAATAAATTGACTATAGCGCCACCAATCAGGTCCATATACAGTTACGCATGCTCACATGATTATATAAAAAAATTAAATAATGTATAAATTGTTTATTGATTCTAATAAAAGTACTATATATTGTTTAATTGTAGATCTGCCCTGAAGATGCAACTCAAAGAATTGCGAAATATTGGCAAAAATCTATATATATAAAGAAGTGTTTGTTTGTTGGTTTGTTTGTACCGTATAGAAGTCTAAACGGCTGAACCTATCTTCTTGAAATTTTCACAGAATGTACATGTGTGGGGCGTGGTGAAAATAGGGTACTTGAATTTTCGATATATGAAGTGGGCGTTGCCCCGCCCACATAAGACAAATTTTAAAATTGAGATATCTTGCACAATTTGTTAGTGAGAGTGCTGCAATTTTGTACATATGTATCTGGTGGCAGTCTACGTGATTGGTCCAAAAATGGGCGGGATCGGACCAAAGGGCGTGGCCCCGCCCATATAAGCCAAATTTTGAATATAAGATATCTTGCACAATTTGTTAGCGAGAGAACTGTAATTTTGTTAATATATATCTGGCGGCAGTCTACGTGATTGCTCCAAAAATGGGCGGGGTCAGACTAATGGGCGTAGCCCATAAGGAAATTATGAACTAATAATGGAAAGCATGATTTTTAGGAAATTTTAACTAAAAATAATCATGAATCCTTATTTCGAGTCCATGAATTTGAACTCAAAATTAGGAAAACATACTAAAATCAAGGGAAAAATTAACTATTTTCGGACTATGTTGTAGTGTTAAAAACACAAAAAATTCTGTCCTTTTTCGTTCCGCAATTTTTATTTTTTCGCAAATCGTTACTTGCAGAAACTTAAATTTATGGAGAAACATTAAAAATGTTACGCCCGGGACGAGAGTCGAACCGACAACCTTATGATAGTGAGCCAGACACACTATATATCGAGCTACGAAGCTCTTTTGGGATTGACATAAAAATGTCATTCATAATAAAATTTCTTCGTCGCCTATAAATATAGTATATGGCAACTCTATTTATCATTATATGATGGCAATCCTTTTATCAAATTCAAGTGTACATAAAAATACATTGTTTCGAAAATTTTGGGATATATACATAATTGTATTTAAAAACAAATTTTTCATAAAAATTTAAGTGTCTACGTAGCTCAGTTGGTAAACATGTTGTTCAGAAAACGGAAGGTTCTGGGATCGAATCGCATTCGGAGGTAAAATTTTATATACATAATGTTTAATGTTTAATAAAATAAATTTCAATTCCTAAAATAAAGCAGAAGAGAGAAATCCAAAGAGGAAGTTGTAAGAGAGAGATTCCAACATATAAATGGAGGAGGAAAGGAAAATGATTGAAGTAGGATCGAAAATCGCAAAAAAATCATGGACTAAAAAGTCGAAGAAAAATTTTAATTTTTCTTTTCTTTTTGCATAAATTTAATTAAATTTTCCTAAATTTGAGTAAAAATTTACTTGCAATAAGGACAAAAGTATGCTGAATTTGCATAATTTCAAGTCAGAATTTGCTAGTATTGAGTTAATTTTCCCTATTTTAATTTCAATAGTTACTTAAAGGAAGTACGAGTTAACTAGAAATAAGTTAAAAATATTTCATAATTGTGAGGAAATGTATGAACTTTATAAAAGGAAAAATAGCTTTAGCGAAATACGAAGTTCAATATTCCTACAGTTAAGTTCATTTTAACTTGCTCTAGGGTTCACTTTTTTTTGAGTGTAGAGTGCTGTAATGTTGTACATATGTATCTGGTGGCAGTCTACGTGCTTGGTCCAAAAATGGGCGGGGTCGGACAAATGGGAGTGGCCCCGCCCTTATAAACCAAATTTTTAAATTGACATATCTTGCACAATTTGTTGTGCTGTAATTTTTGCATATTTTATCTTTCCTAAAGTAGGATGTGCCACATTTAAGGCGTGTTTCGTTTCATATGAATATTAGATATAATACAAATTTTAATTTGAAACAAGTAGAACTTCAGTGTTCTGTTTTCTATGTTGACATTCCCAACAGCGAATTTGAAAGGGAACAAAGAAAATGGTTGCATTCGTGTCGGCCACTGACCGTTGAGAACAAATATGAAATGGTAATTTTTCAAAAAAAGGAAGTACAAAATTCCCTATCTACCTAATGCCCCCAAAGAATTTACATTTAGTTAAAGCCAATAACAGTGGTAACATCGTAACCTGGAAAAAGATACAGCAAAGCAAACGAGTGTAACAGAACCAAAAGACAGACCAAAAAGAGAAACAAATCGAATAAAAGGAATTTAAATTTGGTGCTAAATCATGCAAATGCATAGATTCCAAGAGTACAGCAGAGCACAGAGAGCACCAGCAGAGCTTGTAACCGGATGGTTGGATCGCTGGCTGCCTGCCTCAATGATGATTGGAAGGCAGTTTGGATGAGGGTTCTGGTGCCATACATTGCATGCTATTGCCACTCAAGGAAAAACAAGGAAGGAAACAGTGAGGCCACCGCAACCTTTTGAACTGAAATTGTCTAAAATATTTAAACGGGGGGAGGAAGTGGAGAACGGAGCAACACAAGAAGAGATGAAGCAAAAGAAAATATGTATTTGTTTTGCGGAAATGTACTTTTCTTTTGTAGCCAAAGTATTTGCTTTGAACATAATACGACATAGTTGTGGTAGTGGTGATGGTAATGGAGGTTGTGGTGGAAAGTAGACCTGCTTTAGATATTTCTCCTCCTCTCTGTTTCCGTTTCCTCCCCCGTGTTGCTTGTTTGCCGTTTTCTACCGGTTCTATAGTCTTTCCGTTTGATATATGAGTATGTTTAAATGTACGTATGATTTTTGTTGCCATTGTTTTTTCTCTTCCTAGGTATGTTTTTTTGGATAGGGTTTGGTTTGCTTTGAAGCATAGAATTTTTAGGTAGGTAATGTAAATAAAACGTAAATGTCTTTGATACAAAAAGTTAAATCGAGGAAAATAAATTCTTTTGTAATTTTAAGTTATTCCTGTACAAAAGATCGGAAACGGAAAAAGAGAACAAAGTGTAGGTAAATATTTTATTTCTCAAATAATAAAATCACTCCCAAAAAACTGACATAGGCCAAATTGAATGTGAATATTACAATGCAATTAAATGCAGTGGGGAAATGTAGTAAGTACAGTGGATAACATTTCACGAGCGGGAGCTTAAATATTTAATTGTATTTAAATGAAAGTATTACAAATTAACTAAAAGTATTATATTTATATTATATATTTTTATGATGCAGTAAGTACTAAACCTCTGCATCAAGACATTCATTTCTTCGTCTACAGTAGTGTACACTACTTCACTGCACACTGAAACATTGTATATTTTACTCGATTGACACCACCATAGAATTATCGGAAAAAACAACAAACACTTCACACTGTTTGATGTTTACAATCTAGTCGTGTACTCTGCTCGTTCGGTTGTTGTATTCTTTATACTCGTTTCAATTCGTCAAACGATGAGTATAATGAAGCGAGTACAGTGCTGTTTTCTATTTCTTCAGTATGTACACTAGTGTATTTACCCCTCAAAATCAATAAATTTCTAAGGTGGTCCGCCGCTTTTTGTTGTTGCGTCTCTCTTTGCAATGACAATGAGTACAGTAGTGCAGTGTACACTGAAATCGAGTATTTCAGTTTTTGTGTACAGTACTTGAATGAGTATACTTCTTCATTGTCTTGTTATACCCTCACTTTAGTGTGACGAGGGTATATATCATTTGCTACGAAAAAAAGTGTAACACATCGAAGGAGTGATCTAAGACCCTAAGTATGTTCGGCGGATATTCGTTTTGGGTCATTTTAAGTCGAATGAGCAATGTCCGTCCGTCTGTCTGTCTGTCTGTCTGTCTGTCTGTCTGTCTGTCTGTCTGTCTGTCTGCTGGCTGGTGCGCACGATAACTCTCGAAAGGAGTAACCGATTGACTTCAAATTTGGTACGTGGTAATATTTTTTTCTATCTCCGGCTAAGTTCGAAGATGGGCCATATTGGTCCACTCCTTCTAGTACCTCCCCCACAAAGTGTTAAAATGTTGTGAAATATTGAATCTTTAATTACTGCTATACTACTTATTCGAATCTTCTGAAATTCCACACATAGCATTAGTTTATTAGTCGCTATCAACTCGAGAAAAATGGGCCATGTTGCTACGCCCCTTTTGGTACCTCCCACACAAATGCACCATTTTGCACCAAAAGTTAACAGCTTATAACATTAATACCAGTGCATAAAAATACTTGAAATTTTGTACAGTGTAATGCTTTCATAGTGCCTACAGTCCAGTGAAAAATGGGTGTCATATTCACGCCCCTTTTGGTACCTCTTACACAAAGGTACCATTTTGCACCAAAAGATAACAGCTTATAACAGTAATACCAGTGTATAAAAGCACTTGAAATTTTGTACAGTGTAATGCTTTTATAGTGTCTTTTGCACTGTGAAAAATGGGCGCTATTGCCACGCCCCTTTTTGTACCTCCCACACAAAGGTACCATTTTGCACAAAAAGTTAAGAGCTCACAGCATGAGTACCAATGCACAAAAATGCAACCACATTTTGCACAGTGTAACGCTTTTGAAGTCCTATAGCCCTGTAAAAAATGGCCGTTATCACCACGCCCCTTTTTGTACCTCCGACACAAAATGGCCAAATCATACCAAATTTAATATCTCATAACGTTAATATACCAGTGCAAAAAACGCTTATAATTCGGCGCAGTGCAATGTATTTAAAGAAAACATTTGTTAAAAATATTCTGGTACCTCCCATACAAATTGACAGAATAATTCGTTTAATATTCCATATTATATTACTCACAAAGTGAGGGTATACCTTAGTCGGTTTACCCGACTGAAACTTTCTTACTTGTTACTTATTTGTTTTGAAACCTGTTTGGCGGTTACTGTTCTCTTCACTCATTCATTTGTTTTGCGAAAATAGAGTGTGTGGCAGTAAGTATTTGATAAACAACTGAATGTCTTGAAAGGCCATTCAAGACATTCATTGCAGAGGTTTAGTAAGTACCTACGAGTATTTTGATTCTACATGAAATTTGAAGAAAAAATCCTTAAAAACCATTCCTCAATCATATATTTTGAATTTCCTTCAATTTTTATAACCGGATACAAGCTTTATTTAAGAGCTACTATTTGGACAAATTTTGACTGATATTATTAAACATCCTTGTGCAGAAACCTGCACCAAGTCTGCTCCTATTAGATAGCAGCTATGACTCAAACTACAACGAGATCGGTTAACTACAGTCCGAGGTGGAGGCTGTTGAATTTTGTCATTTTCACAAATTTTCCAACTATGTATATGGATGGGAAAAAGGCTGTTTGGCTTAAAGTTCAAAATTCAAAACTCCCTGACTGAGGCATCCCTTAAACTATATCGTGGAAATTATGTGTCATAACTACAATACAATAGTACCAAACTTGGTGCAAGTTTCACCCCGGTTAGAAGAGATCGGTTTTAAAAACTGACTCACTTGACATGAAATCCCCATTAGCTTTATACATAGGGTCGCAAATCCATATATAAGGTCGCAAAATTTATATATAGGGTCGCAAATCCAGATTTCAAATTATTCCAAACGGAAGGCCAAAGTTAGTATGGTGGAGGTAATACAAATTCAGTCTTTAATCATGACCTACTACTACCCAGCAACAAATTAAAGGTAAACCTCTGGTTAAGCTCCAAAGAACAGATCCGGCCAGTTCGTACTTGTCAATAAAAATGCATTAAATCATTCGAAGCAGACAATAAAGCGATAGGTTCCATGCAGGTCCTTATACGAGTATTTATCCAGAGATGATAGTCTCTCGAAGTTCTTCGTGAGTATTATGTTGTGATTCTTGACGTTTTTTAATTCTGCTAGTTGAAACGTGTTATGGTGCGATTCAAAGACAATTGGATCACAGATCACACGTTAATGACTTAGCTCATGGCTGTTTGAAATATGTCAGCCAACTAGAAATCAACAACACTGTTGCATTTTAATACAATTTGGATAACTTTTTAGCTGCGACGTAAAACAATATGTTCGTAAAGAACATAATAGATAGAGATGCTTGTGAAGAACATAGAAATATTAACAGTTTGACTTCTACAGCAACGCACAGTGGGAGGAATTAAAAACGGGAAAAATTATGTCGTTTTTTAACCTGTTTACCGATAGCGACAAAACTTCGCATGCTTCTAGAGTAAGTATTGTACAATTTATGTTTTAAACATAGGTCCTCCATTCTGCACATCGGCGGAGCAACATGTCCTTATAGCTCTCCAAATCCGGCATAATTTTTTTTAATGTGTGTGACCTCTGTGCTTCTCGCCTGTTTTGTAAGATATTTTTGCATTCTGCCATATGTAGCTCCGCTCCTCTATCGTATAGAGCCCCAATTTGAAACTTAAATTCAATAGCACCTTTTCTTTGCAAGCATGGCAAGTTTTTTAATTCTTCGAAATGAGATGTATGAAATTAGGTAATTTTACAAGAATACAGGAGGTTATGCATAAATTGGCTAGATGGGCAGGAAGCAATGGTTTGTGCGTTAACCCAAACAAGGCAGAATTGGTTCTTTTTACTAGGAAGTATACAATTTTACACGGGAATCATCCTCGGCTAAATGGGACAGAGCTAGTCTTTCTGAAAGTGCAAAATTTCCTGGTATAATCTTAGAAAGAAAATTGTCCTTCAGACTTAATGTATTGGAACGGGTAAGGAAGAAGGCCTTATATTCCCGGAGACAAGCTATACACGGGGAAAAATCGCCGTTTTTGATATGTTTGAATAGAAAAAAATATATTTGGGACAGAGATTTTTAAATATTATATATTTCTGAATAAATATATTTTATTTGAAAATCATTAAAATTTATTTGAAGCGCATATCGATACTTCCATTCTAAAACGTGCTAAGTCGACTTATCATGTTTTTAGGGAGATTGCATTTTTAATATCTAAATTTTCCAAATTATATTCAGTCAAAATTTGGTGTTTATACGTAAACCCAATCAAAAGTAATTCACAAAACTGTACAGTACCATCGTAATGGAATTCCCTTAAATTTAAAATTTTTATCAAACTTTAATCGCCTCTCATGAAAAACAACCTTTTTGCACTAAGCTTAGTTTAGAATGGAGGTATCGATATGTTAATAAATATATTACAACAAAATAGATCTGCAAACTAACTTTTTTAAATATAATATGTGTCCACAAACTAATAAAAATATTGTTTAGACAGTTCTCCAAGTATATTTTATGTTAAATAATTCAAAACTTTGCTACATTTTTCGAATTTCACTTTTCATTTTTCTTGATATCGAGTTATATGTAACAGTTAAAAATTGAATTAGCCCTTGTTTTAAAGCATTCATTATCATCTTCTAAATATTCAATTAGTAGTTATGCAAGATTATGTGATGTCAATTATAAAGGAAATTTACATTTAAAATTAAAAAAAAAATATCTTTAAATTACTGAACACATGCTTTAAGTTAATTGTATCGATATATTTATACCCTCACTTTAGTGTGACGAGGGTATATATCATTTGCTACGGAAAAAAGTGTAACAAATCGAAGGAGTGACCTAAGACCCCAAGTATGTTCGGCGGAAATCCGTTTTGGGTCATTTTAAGTCGAATGAGCAATGTCCGTCCGTCTGTCTGTCTGTCTGTGTGTCTGCTGGCTGGTGCGCACGGTAACTCTCGAAAGGAGTAACCGATTGACTTCAAATTTGGTATGTGGTAATATTTTTTTCTATCTCCGGCTAAGTTCGAAGATGGGCCATATTGGTACACTCCTTCTGGTACCTCCCCCACAAAGGGTTAAAATGTTGTGAAATATAGATTCTTTAATAACTGCTATTATACGTATTCGAATCTTCTGAAATTCCACACATAGTATTAGTTTATTAGTCGCTATCAACTCGAGGAAAACGGGCGAAATTGCCACGCCCCTTTTGGTACCTCCCACACAAATGCACCATTTTGCACTAAAAGTTAAAAGCTTATAACATTAATACCAGTGTTTAGAAATACTTGAAATTGTGTACAGTGTAATGCTTTTATAGTGCCTACAGTCCAGTGAAAAATGGGCGTTATTGCCGCGCCCCTTTTGGTACCACCCACACAAATGCACAATTTTGCACCAAAAGTTAACAGCTTATAACATTAATACCAGTGTATAAAAATACTTGAAATTTTGTAGAGCGTAATGTTTTTATAGTGCCTACAGTCCATTGATAAATGGGCGTTATTGTCACGCACCTTTTGGTACCTCTTCCACAAAGGTACCATTTTGCACCAAAAGTTATCAGTTTATAACATTAATATCAGTATATACAATTACTTGAAATTTTGTACAGTGTATATACTGATGCTTTTATAATGCCTATAGTCCAGTGAAAAATGAGAGTTATCACCACGCCCCTTTTTGTACCTCCCACACAAAATGGCCAAATTATACCACAATTTAATATCTCAACGTTAATATACCAGTCCATATAAACGGTTACAATTAGGCACAGTGCAATGTATTTAAAGTATCTACTGTTCAGCGAAATATAGGTGTATTTCTTAAACCCCTTCTGGTGCCTCCCACAAAAATTGACAGAATAATTTGTGTAATATTCAATATTACATTACTCACAAAGTGAGGGTATACCTTAGTCGGTTTACCCGACTGAAACTTTCTTACTTGTTTTTGAATACTTAAAAGCAAATAATAGTTCCAAATAAAAACCAGTAAGGAAAGGCAGAAAGTCGGGCGGGGCCGACTATATAATACCCTACACCTAACAATGGGATAAGGGTCATTGCGATAATAATTTGGAATAATTGGTAAATGGGTAGGAACATATTATCTAATTCTGAACCGATAATCGCTAAATTAAGCAATATTCGTTCCTAAATTTAGAAACATATTTCTGGAAAATTTTAATAATCGGAAGTAAAGTACAACTTCTATAGCGCTTTGATACCAACTCAGGAGGAACATATATACGGATGTTATATGCAAATCTGAACCGATTTTCCCTGAATACTCATTCATGTAAAAAGACATCTTTCTGTCGAATTTCGTACTGATCGGATATAAAATACAGTCTCTACAGCGCTTACATGTCAAATCGGGGGTAACATATGGGGGCTATATATATATGGGGGCTATATCTAAATCTGAACCGATTTTCTCCGAATTTGGCAGAATTTCTTCATGTAGAAGGAAACCACTTTGTGCCGAATTTCGCACTGATCGGATATAAAATAATATTTTTACAGCGCTTACATGTCAAATCGGGGGGAACGTTTATATGGGGGCTATATCTAAATCTGAACCGATTTCTTCCGAATTTAACAGTGTTCATTCATATTATAAGAAACCTCTTTCTGCCGAATTTCACACTGATCGTATACAAAATAACATTTTTACAGCGCTTACACTTCAAATCGGGGGTAACGTATATATGGGGACTATATCTAAATCTGAACCGATTTCTTCCAAATTCAATAGGGATCGTCCTTGGGCCAAAAAAAAGATATGTGTAAAGTTTCGTCGCGATCGGACCATAATTGCGACATGTACTTTGATTACAAGAATACATGCACAGACAGACGGACATAGCTAAATCAACTCAGAAAGTGATTCTAAGTCGATCGGTATAATAAACGACGGGTCTATTTCTTCTCCTTTTGGGTGTTACAAACAAATGCACAAAGTTATAATACCCTGTACCACAGTGTGGTGTAAATATATCGTATAATATTTGTTTGTGCCAAATACAACACATTTAGAGTGTACCCTAAACATATATATGTTTCAAGCTGAATATGTTTGGGACAATATGCTTCAGAAACGATTTTTTTCAGCGTGAGGAACACGTTTAGTGTCCCTCTCCCAAAATCGTCTGTTTGATATACATACATAGCAGTAGTTCGGCCAATATTACTGTACGGGATTTCAGTGTGATGGACGGCGATTTGTAATCAACTAATTAAGGTTCACGTTAGCGTTCTGAATGCAATATTCTCATACAGCCTTCAGCAACAACAAATATTTCAGAGTTCTTTGAAGTGACTTTTAAATATTTACCTAAATATTTTTTGTGAATGCGTCATTCGCGGGAAAAGTTTTGTTGTTGACGTTACAAAAAAATCGAAGTACGATTTGAGGTTAACGTGAATTTGCATGTTTATACCCTCAATTAAGTGTGACAGGGGTATATATCATTTGCTACGAACAAAAAGTGTAACACATCGAAGGACCTAACCCCCAAGTAAAGGGTTTTCCAACAAGAGGTGTTATTTTGGTATTCAAAGAAAAATTCAATTTTTTGAGATAAATGATCGGATGTGTATTTCATAAGAGGAAGGTATGGCGTTAATAATAAAAAACAACATCAGCCAAATGGCCACCACGACCACGCTTACAGGACCATATCCTTTTCATGAAATTTTCCATAACCAAATCGCAAAGTGGCTACCCTATGTCCTCGATATCCTCACGAATTCTATCTTTGAGGTGTGGAATCGACACTGGACTGTTGGCGTAGACCCTATCTTTCACGTGGCCCCAAAGGACGAAGTCGCAAGGTATTAAATCACAAGATCTCGGTGGCCAATTGTGATCACCTCTTCGAGAGATAACACGGTCCGGAAACTTTTCCCGTACCAGAGCAATGGTTTCGTTGCTTGTGTGGCACGTAGCGCCGTCTTGTTGAACGTACACGTTGTCCAGATTAATACCATCCAACTCCGACTATAAAAAATCACTTATCATCTCTCGATAGCGTAATCCATTCATCGTAACTGTTGATCCAACCTCATTTTCGAAAAAGTAAGGTCCAATGACCCCGCCGTACCATAAACCGCACCAAACAGTCACACGTTGAGAATGGAGAGGCTTCTAAATAAAAACTCTTGGGTTTTCTGAGCCCAGATGCGACAATTTTGCTTGTTGGCATAGCCACCGAGGTGGAAATGGGCCTCATCAGTCAAGATGATTTTGTATCGTTCGTATCGTTTTTTTTGTTCGATCGTTTTGTATCGTTCGATGATCGTGTATCGTTCCATTTTTAGTAATGGCGTAGTTTCTACTTGTCAAATGTCAAAGAATAAAATCTTCAAAAGTGACAGCTACCGAAATACCGAATGAACGATATGTTTCTTAACCTAATATACGTTTTAATAAAATATTTGTTTTTAATACAACTTATTAAAAAAGTTATATTGCAATTACCCTTAATTCCGTGCAATAATTAATGTGTTACAAACTACAAAGGGATTCTTCACACTCGTCATTTCATTGCAATTTATATTTGCTCAAATATTTCAAATGCGTTTTTCTTTTTAACTTTATGTTGCAAAAGAACACTGCTGTTCGCATAAAATCTTAGGTATGTTGTCGCATATAAATGTACGGTTATATACGTTTGGATAAATGTGTGTATTTACATCCTTCAGTAGAAAGTCGTAGAATATTTCCATGCTCATATGTTTAGTACAACAAGTACTTAACGTATTTTAATAACGCACAGCGACTTTGTTAAACCCTACATGCAATTTTATTTGAAAGCCGTTTAAAGTCATGAATATAAATCATATTTCCTGATACTCTTTCCATAAGAGATTTTGAATTTGTGTTGAAAAATTATAATACAAATAAACTTGTTGATTTTGAGAATTTAAATTAAATCAGAAACAAGGAAGGAGGGGATCATTTACCATGGGTCATGGACATTTGAGCAGTATCCATCCTTCGGTCTGACGGATTCACTTCAAATTTGGGATATGATTAAATTTTGTCCATCTCAGACTAAGTTCGCAAGTGAGTCATATTGGTACACTCCTTCTAATACCTCCCACAAAAAGGGATAACATATACATAATTAAATATGGATTCTCTAATATCTTCTATACTACCCGAATCCTTTGTAAATTATACAGGGTGTTTTTTTAGACGTAATGTTTTCAATCTGGCAATACTTTTTTCGGGGTATGTCTCTTGACAGCTGTCACTTGATTTATGCTCTGTTCGGTTTGCCATTCCATAATGCATAGACTTACTCCGGAACAATCGTGCTAATTTATTACCAAAATAATGGTAATAATTTTTCCGATTTTAACAAGAAAATTTTGTTCAGCGATGAAGCTCACTTTTGGATGGAGTAATGATAATCCAGAAGTCATTGTTCAGACGGTGTTACATCCACAAAAAGTCACTGTTTGATGTGCTCTATGGGCAGAGGGAATCAGGGCCATAATGTTACAGTTAATGGGGAACGCTATAGAGCCATGATTAAATACATTCTCGTGCCAGAATTGGAGGATATTGATGTGGACAATCTTTGGTTCCAACAAGACGGCGCTGCATGCCATATAGCCAACGAAACAATCAATTTGTTGAAGAAAACTTTTGGTGTGCGCATTATCTCGCATCGTGAGCCTGTGGCGTGGCCTCCAAGATCGTGCGATTCAACACCGCTGAACTATTTTTTGTAGGGTTATGTGAAGTCGCTTGTCGCTACGCAGAAAATCCCGACGCGATTGACCCTTTGAAGAGAATATTCGGCGCGTTACTGCTGACATTCAGCCCCAAATTCTGCAAACAGTGGTCGAAAATTGGGCCTTGCGACTGGAATTTATTTGAGCCAGCCGCGGCGGCTACTTGCACGAAATAATATTTAAACCATTTAAACCAAATGCACAATTTTTTAAACCATAATGGCAAACCCTTATCTTTATAATAATGCACAATTTTTGGCCATAACATTAAATTATATGCGTTTGATTTCTTCTTGAAAGCCACCCGTCTAAACAAGCACCCTTTAGAAACTGAAGTTTAGTAACAGTCGTTAAAAAAATTAGAAAAACTCGATATTTTTTCAAAAACATCGTTTTTGCTGGCACGAAAAAAACAAAAAGTATGGGAAAAAATTCGAAAAAAAATGTTTGTTCCATTTTTTGAAAGTTAGCATCGTAAAGAAGAAATCAGTGACTATTTGTATAAATGTATAAATTATGACCCATATTGTAAAAATAGAGATATTAAAAAAAATTATTTTTCATATTTTTTATTTTGGCAATTTTGTTTGGGATGTACCCATTTCTAATATACTATGGGTACTATAAAAACAGTTCACTGTACACAATTTTAAGTATTTATATGGACTGGAATCAAAATTATAAGCCGTTAACTTTTTGAGTAAAATGGTCCATTTGTATGGGGAGTACCAAAAGGTACTTTGTCCATTTTTTACGGGACTGTAGGTACTATAAAAGCATTACATTCCACATAATTTGAAGTGTTTGTATGTGCAGGAATCCAAGTTATAAGCCGTTAACTTTTTGTGCAAAATGGTCCCTTTGTACTCGTATTACACTTCACAAAATTTCAAGTATTTTTATGGACTGGAATGAATGTTATAAGACGAAATTTTGTACAGTGTAATGCTTGTACAGTACCTAGAGTCCAGAGAAAAATTGGCGTTTTTGGCACCTACCTTTTGGTATCTCCCACACAAATGGACCTTTTTGTACCAAAAGTTAACCGTTAACTTTTTGTACAAAATTGTCAATTTGTATTTGTGGTTCCAAAAGGGGCGCGGCAACTTCGCCTATTTTCCTACAGATGATAGCGATTAATAAACTAATTCTACTTATGTGTGGAATTGTGAATGATTCCGGGTAGTAGTATATAAGTTATTGCATAATCAATATTCACAATAGGGGGTATAAGATCAGAATTTTGTTAAAATTCTCTTATTTCTACCAAAAGTGATATAATTTCTTCATTTATCCAAAGATTTTCTTTAAATATGCATTGTTTTCTTGGTTGACAGCCTTCAAAATACGGCACAAACGATTTTTTGGCAATTTTTATACCCTACACCACACTGTGGTACAGGGTATTATAACTTTGTGCATTTGTTTGTAACACCCAAAAGGAGAAGAAATAGACCCATCGTTTATTATACCGATCGACTTAGAATCACTTTCTGAGTTGATTTAGCTATGTCCGTCTGTCTGTCTGTCCGTCTGTGCATGTATTCTTGTAATCAAAGTACAGGTCACAATTATGGTCCGATCGCGACGAAACTTTACACATATCATTTGTTTGGCCCAAGGACGATCCCTATTGAATTTGGTTAAAATCGGTTCAGATTTAGATATAGCCCCCATATATATGTTACCCCCGATTTGACATGTAAGCGCTGTAAAAACTTTATTTTATATCCGATCAGTATGAAATTCGGCAGAAAGAGGTTTCTTATTACATGAGGGAATACTGCTAAATTCGGAGAAAATCGGTTCAGATTTAGATATAGCCCCCATATATATGTAACCCCCGATTTGACATGTAAGCGCTGTAGATACTGTATTTTATATCCGAACAGTGCGAAATTCGGCAGAAAGAGGTATCTTATTACATGAAGGAATACTGCCAAATTCGGAGAAAATCAGTTCAGATTTAGATATAGCCCCCATATATATGTTAGCCCCGATTTGACATGTAAGCGCTGTAAAAACTTTATTTTATATCCGATTAGTATGAAATTCGGCAGAAAGAGGTTTCTTATTACATGAAGGAATACTGCTAAATTCGGAGAAAATCGGTTCAGATTTAGATATAGCCCCCATATATATGTAACCCCCGATTTGACATGTAAGCGCTGTAGAAACTGTATTTTATATCCGATCAGTGCGAAATTCGGCAGAAAGAGGTCTCTTATTACGTGAAGGAATACTTTTAAATTTGGAAGAAATCGGTTCAGATTTAGATATAGCCCCCACATATAAGTTACCCCGATTTTACATGTAAGCCCTGTAAAAATGTTATTTTATATCCGATCAGTGTCTGTATTTTATATCTGATCAGAACGAAATTCGACAGAAAGAGGTCTGTTTACATGAATGAGTATTCAGGGAAATCGGTTCAGATTTAAATATAACCTCCATATATATGTTCCTCCTGATTTGGTGTCCAAGCGCTATATAAGTTGTACTTTACTTCGGATCATTTAAATTTTCAAGAAAGATGTTTCCCAATTTAGGAACGAATATTGCTAAATTTCGCGATTATCGGTTTAGAATTAGATAATATGTTCCTACCTATTTACCAATTATTCCATATTATTATCGCAATGACCCTTATCGCATTGTTATGGAGGTGTAGGGTATTATATAGTCGGCCCCGCCCGACTTTCTGCCTTTCCTTACTGGTTTTGACTATTTTTTCGTGCCAGCAAAAAACTTTTTTTTTTAAAAAAAATCAATTTTTTTTTAATTGTGTTAACGACAGTTAATAAACATCTGTTTCCACATGAAAGTGCAATTACCAACATTTTCCTTTAATTTAGCGTGCATCCCGGCATTATCGAGCATAAGATGTTATGCGCAGCCCTTCGACAAAAATGTTGTTGCACAGTGGAACCAATGTTGCACTAAATTTAAACCCTTTGTGAGGGAGGTATTATAAGGAGTGGACCAATATAACAGGATAAATATCTTGACTTAAAATTCAGAATGGGGTAATAGTTTGGTCAATCTAAGGCTATGATGGAGCATGTTGCTCCACTCATTCTGGTACCTCCCTTATTTAAGATTTAGTGAAATCCCTTATAACTGTTATACTACATAGCCTAATTTTCGGTAATTATCCCCTCACCTTAGAGAGGAGGGTATATATCATTTGCTACGAGCCAAAAGTGTAACACATCGAAGAAGTGACCTAAGACCCTTTTTTGCCGAAATCCGTTTTGGGTCATTTTAAGTCGTTTGAGCGATGTCCGTCCGTCTGTCTGTGAGTGAACTCTCGAAAGGATTAACCGAATGACTTCAAATTTGGTACGCGGTAATATTTTTCTCTATCTCCTGCTAAGTTCGAAGATGGGCCATATTGGTCCACTCCTTCTAGTACCTCCCCCACAAAGGGTTAATATTTAGTGAAATATTGAGTCTTTAATAACTTCTATACTGCTTACTCGAATCTTCTGAAATTCCAAACATAGTATTAGTTTGTTATTAGCTATCATCTCGAGAAAAATGGGTAAGGTTGCCACGTCCATTACCAGCTTATAACTTTAATACCAGTACATACAAATACTTGAAATTGTGTACAATGCTTTTACAGTACCTAGAGTCCAGAGAAAAAGTTGCGTTTTTGGCACGCACCTTTTGGTACCTGCCACACAAATGGACCTTTTTGTACAAAAAGTTAACAGCATTTATCTTTAATACCAGTACATACTTTAAAGTTATTAAATGCAATTTAAGTTGATAATAATTTAATTAAAACAAAAAAAATAAATAAATTTACTAAATTTTTTGGGACTCAAGGCGAGGGGATTCATAAGTCTGTTTACCTTCACTCTGTATCCCTAATAACTTGTCAAATGTTGATTTCATGTTGATTGTAGGTGTTCAATTGTATCTGCACGCTGAAAACCCCTCTTCTGTAGTATACTGAAGTTCACAGCGCAATTTTTTAGAAATTTTAAATGTTTGTAAAATTTAATTAAAATTTAAATCGTATAATCTTTCGTAACTATAAATTGCATTGCTGGATTAACAACAAATAATAAAATGGAACGAAAAATAGCATGACCATTATGTGGAATTAATTTTCAATATTATTATTAGTGAGATTTCAACAAATCGCAAGCTTTGCTCTCGTGTAAGTTTATCCATGATGCAATGGCAAACCAAACTAAACAAAAAGCATATATCAGCAGTTATATCGGTTGTCGAATCAAGCAGTGTTATTGAGATATGGTCATAGTTGTCACTCTATTTTTTACCTCCCAGACAAAGAGACGATTTTGTACCAAAGTTGAATCGATCGTACGCGGCCGGTTTCAAAATTAGCCGACCTAACAAAGAATGAACAAAAAATTTGGGAAAATGTTTCTTTATTTCTCAAGATAATCTCCTTGTAGCTCGATACACCTTTTCCAGAAATTTTCAATAGCTTTGATAGCCTGTTTATAGTAAGAACCAGAGTAAGAAGCCTCCGCACCGATCCGCCGTTTTTAGCCGCCGCCAATCTTTGCGGCTAAAATCTGCTGAAACACAGCCGCCGTCCAATAAAAAAATTCTATAATATAGGTTGAAAAAAATACTTTTTTGAAAAGCAAATAACCATACAGCGGATATATGGAAAGGGCTTTCCGTTTTAATTAGTTTTATTGTCACAAGTGGGTGCATATATTAAAAATAAGAATTTTGATAGTAATTGAAAAATAATTATCAAAAATTATGTTTAAAGGAAATAACATGATTTATTATCAGATTCTGTGCATAGAGAGAAAATATTTTTTTTTTGAAAAAAAAAAAACAGTCAAACAAGATTTAGAAATATGAAAAAACCAATGGAGTATTACAGAACTACATAACATAAAGTATGCTATGTTGACTTAGCGTATTCTAAATGTTCGAAGTTATCTTCAGTCAAATCCGTCAATCCAATCATATGACGACAACAATCGCTAATTATGCTCTTCCCTTTTATTTACTCTCTTCTACTATCTCACTTCATTCCATCAGTGATTGTAGTGAACAAGAAATAGCAGCTCGGAAATATTCACTACCACACAAACACACTCATAAAAGTATTACATAATTATGTCCACGCTTACTTTTGAATAATTGTAAGCATAGGGATAATTGGAAGGACTTTCTTGAGTGGAAGGACTTTCCTCCAATGACATATATGTGTAAAAATAATTCGAAGGGTGGCAAAATTATAAGCAGTTATTGGTGTTGAAATTAGCTTACCCATCATGTTATTTGGTAATGGGAAATTTTGCTGGGTTATTTAAGAATAATTTATTATAACGAAATATCATACTTTGGAAATCGATTATTTTTTCACTTCATCCTAACCTTACCTCCACAATTTCTTCCAATTAAATTAAAAAACATCCATTGTTTAAGAATAAATACCAAAGATAATTTGTAAAGTATTATTTATCCCGAAATTAATATTCCTAGACAAGAAGGTCTTTCATACGAACACTTCGTAAAATGCTAAAATGACTATCATAGAGCCGCCGAGTTTCAATTTTAAGTCGGCTCAGCTGTCTAGCCGCCGCAGCCTATCTATAATTTTTAGTGGCAGCAGCCGCCGCCAATCTTGGTTCGGCTTCATTCTCTGGTAAGAACTGTGTAGCTCCTTAAAATAGCCATTAAACGCAACCTCCACCTCTTCGTTGCTGACAAATCTTTTTCCACCGAGACATTTTAAAAGTTAAGAAACAATATACAAGGTGGCGCAAAAGTAACCTTTCGATGTTTTTTTGGCTGTAATTTAAAAAAAAAAATGAAAAACTTTGATTCTTCTTGTGTATTATTTTTATTTGGTCTTTTAATTTTTTTTACATCAAGTCGAGAATATGATGTCATGTAAATGGCCGCCGCCACAGTTGATTGTCATTTGAGCCCTTTTTATGGCATTTTCCATCACTTTGGCCAAAACTTCCGGCGATAGGTCCTCACATTCTTGACGGATATTGTCTTTAAGAGCTGCAAGAGTCTGAGGCTTGTTGACATAAACCCGCGACTTCAAAAAGCCCCACAAAAAGAAGTCTGGAGCGGTCAAATCAGGCGATCTTGCTGGCCAGTGCAAATCGCCAAAACGGGAGATTAGGCGCCCGGGAAATGCATCCTTCAGCATATCGGTTGTGGCACGTGCAGTGTGTGCCGTTGCACCGTCCTGTTGGAACCACATGTTTTCCAATCCGAATTCATCAAGTTGCGGCAAAAAAAAATCGTTGATCATTGCTCTGTAGCGCTCATCATTCACAGTAACCGTTTGGCCCGCGACGTCTTCGAAGAAAAAAGGTCTGATGACTCCTCCAGCGAAAACAGCACACCATACAGTGACTTTGAGCGGGTGTAATGGCTCTTCGTGGGTTACACCCGGATTTTCAGTGCCCCAGAAGCGTAAATTTTTCTTATTTACGTACCCGCTAAGATGGAAATGGGCCTCATCACTCATGATTATTTTTGATGAAAAATCATCTTCCTCTTGGTGGTGATTAAGGATGGCTTGAGCGTATGTTAGACGCGATTGGCGGTCAACAGCTAACAGCTGATGCACCGTCTGGATTTTGTACGGAAACATCTTAAAATCTTGTACCAAAATTCGCTGTAGAGACCGTCGACTGATACCCATTTGCGTGGCACGTCGTCTGGTCGATGTCGACGGCGCTTCCATGACATCCTCGGCTACAGCAGCAATATTCTCTGCAGAACGGCTACTCCGGGGTCTGCCGGGGTCCACGCCTGGCAGCATCTCGTGTTGTGCCAGTCTCTTCGAGGCGAGCGGCTAAACGTCGCAGTGTTTCACCAGTAGGCGTTGGACGGCCAGGAAATCTGCGACGAAATTCACGTTGTGCCAAAATCACCGACCGATTATTGGTCAAATAAATAGTCAGCAATATTCCGCGTTCTGGAGCAGTGTAGCGTAACATTGTTTATTAACGTGTATTTCGCATGTGTTTGCTACACAAATGTCAAAACAGAACTGACATTAGGGGCCAATCGCAAAATTTATAGCATTTTCTGATAGAAGGATTACTTTTGCGCCACCTTGTATTATCCGAGAGTGCTAAATAATAATAAGGTGCGTGCTGAAGCAATTCGAACTAAAATTGACCATCGCAATAGTTGATGTGAACTGAGCAAACGGATGTGTGATGAGCAAACATGCACCCATCTTGCGCATAGCGATCTCATCATCAAATTTCCATCAATATGCGATATATAGCAGTTTTTGAAATGCTTATGACTTCAGCTAGCTTACGAACCTCCAACAGACGGTCATCCATTACCATTTTGTGGATTTTTTAACACCACACATTATTTTATAGTTGTAAACGAGGAAGCAGACCACCTCAAGTCGGTTTGCATATTGGTTTCACTGAGACCTTCATTATCGGTGACCAATGTTTTCCATGTTTATAACATCACTGAGATCGATTACTTTTGAGTGCTTAAGGAAATATTCAACAATTTTGGTTCCAAATACAATTATTTTATTTCAACTGAAACATTTCAAAAACAAATAAGAAAGTTTCAGTCGGGTAAACCGACTAAGGTATACCCTCACTTTGTGAGTACTGTAATATAAAATATTCACAAATTAATCTGTAAATTTGTATAGGAGGTACCAGAGGGGGTTTAACAAATACTCCTATTTTTCGCTAAACAGTAGATACTTCAAATATATTGCACTGTATCGTAAGCGTTTATATGCACTGGTATAATAAAGTTATGATCTATTCAATTTTGGTATGATTTCTGTGGGAGGTACCAAAAGGAGCGCGTTAATACAACCCATTTTTAATAGGGCTATATGTACATTAAAAATATTACACTGTTTAAAATTTTGTTGTATTTTCGTGAATTGGTACTCACGTTAAAAGCTCCTACCTTTTGGTATAAAATGGTACATTCGTGTGGGAGGTGCTAAAAGGGGCGTAGCAATAATCCCCGTTTTTCACTGGACTGTAGGCACTATAAAAGCATTACACTGTACAAAATTTCAAGTATTGTTATGCACTGGTATTAAAGTTATAAGCTGTTAAATTTTAGGTGCAAAATGGTCCATTTGTGTGGGAGGTACCAAAAGGGGCGTGGCAACTTCGCCCATTTTTCACTGGATTGTAGGTAGTATGAAACCATTACACCGTACAAAATTTCAAGTCTTTGTGTGCACAGGTATTCATGTTATAAGCTGTTAACTTTTGGTGCAAACTAGTACATTTGTGTGGGAGGTACCAAAAGGAACGTGCCATTTACTCTCACTTTTCACTGGACTATGGGTACTATAAAATCATTACACTGTACCAAATTTCAAGTATTTGCATGAAGTGACATTAATGTTATAAGCAAATAACTTTTGGACCAAAATGGTCCATTTGTGTTGGAGGTTCCAAAAGGGGCGCGGTAACTTCGCCTATTTTTCTCGAGGTTTTTTTATTTTTTTTTTTTTTATTTATTATATTACAACTTAGTAGAGAAAACTCATCTAGTAATTTTACAATATTGTACGCATGGTACTGAATTTTACACTAAAAAAAAATTAACATTAGTGAACATTGTTGTTGAGAAGTAATTCAAAAATTACACTCACAGTTTACTTATTGAATATGCTTACTGAACTAGATCCATGGGAATTGTTCGTTGAAGTATTCTATTGACAGCATAGTTGTGAAAGATGTTATTCAAGTCGGAGTTAACATGTGCCTGTAGTTTATTGGCATGCTTCTGAGCGTTGAGGGATATCTCTTCCGCAATTGTTTTTACTCCAAAGTCCCTATGCAGGTCACTATTTCTTACGTACCAAGGAGCTTTGGTAATTGTACGTAATATTTTATTTTGGGTTTTCTGAATTTGTTCAGTCTCCTTTCTTGCAGCACAGCCCCAAAGCTGAATTCCATATGTCCATATTGGTTTAATTATTTGGTTGTATAGCAGTAGTTTGTTCTTGATGGATATTCTGTTATCCACTAATAGCCAGTATATTTGGCTAAATTTTAATTTAATTTCCTTGTTCTTTTTCTTAACATGTTCCTTCCACTTAATTTTAGTGTCGAGTGTCATTCCTAAATATTTGGCATTATTTGCGAATGGAATCCGCGTGGTGTTAAGAAATAGTGGTGAATGAGTTGTACGTTTATTCGTGAATAATATATGAACAGATTTATTTTCGTTTAGATTCATCCTCCATTTGTTAAACCAATTTAATATTGCTGTTAGTATTGATTGAAGGGGATCTGTTGCTTCTATTTCATTTTTTGCAGTGGTGAGAACAGCAGTGTCATCGGCGAATGTTGCAATTGTTGCATTAGTGGGACTAGGAATATCTCTTGTGTATAAAAGGTACAACATTGGTCCAAGAACACTCCCTTGGGGTACACCTGCTTTTATGGTCTTCAGTTTTGAAAATTCATTTTCTATTTTCACGCGAAAGTGCCTATGCCTGAGATATGATTCCATTATTTCATAGAAGTTTGTCGGAAGCTCATTATATAGTTTGAATAATAATCCTTGGTGCCATACTTTATCAAATGCTTGACCTACGTCAAGAAATACTGCAGAGCAAACTTGTTTGTTCTCGATAGCGTTTTCAGCTACATCTACAATTCGATGAACTTGCTGTATTGTTGAGTGTTGACCTCTAAATCCGAATTGGTGACTTGGAATTAACCTCCTTCGTGTTATTATAAGTTGTAGTCTCTTCGCCAGAAGTTTCTCAAAAATTTTTGATAGTGTGGGAAGTAGGGATATAGGTCTATAAGATGACAACTCGTTTTGGGGTTTTCCAGGTTTCTGGATAACAATTATTTCAGCCACTTTCCATTCATGTGGAAAATACCTCTATCTGAAACATGCGTTTATTATAAATAATAATTTCTTTAGGGCTTCGTGTGGCAATTTCTTTATTATTTTTGCGGTTATTAGATCGTAACCAGGGGACTTTTTATTACTTAAATCCTTTTCTATGGTATTTTTCAATTCCTTGAGCGTAGCTGGTTTGATAATGAGATGATCAGTTTTTTCTTTTCTGACTATGTAATCGTTATTTGTTCGACTTTTCAATGGTTGAAAAATTTGTTGGAAATGCTCAGCAAACAGTTCTGCTTTATCTTGAGGGCTTTGTGCCCAATGACCGTCTATTGTTTTGATTGGTGGTATCTTCGATTCCGATTGATTGACATGTTTCGTAGCTTTCCATAAGCTATAATTTGTATCTTTGCTGGTTCCTAGATTTCTTAGGTTCGCAGACATAGTTTTATTTTTTGTCTCATTTGTTAAGTTTTTTAGTTGCGTAGTAAGTCTGTTTAAAATTGACTTATTTTCTTGTGTTCTTTCCTTTTGCCATTTTTTCCTAGCCTTGCGTTTTTTTGTCAGTAAATCGCGAATTTCTTTGGGATATATGATATTTCTTGTAGTGTTGTTTAAATCTGGCGTGCTTTCCCATGCTGATGCTTGAATTGCCTCTATCAAAGCTACTAACTCATCTTCTATTTGTGATGTTGTTCTTAGTGGGGTTTGTAGATTTATTTGTTCAGTCAGAAGATACTTAAAAAGGTGCCAGTTTGTGTTGTTGTTAGAGAGATAAGGAAGACTGTCTCTTTTTATTACATTATCACTTATTGTCATTATAATTGCAGAGTGATCTGATGAAGATAGCGCTGTAGTGTTCTGGATTACTATGTACGTTTTTGGTATATTTTTTAGCAAAAAGAAATCAATAAGATCTGGTGTTAATGCTGAATTTGTTGGCCAATAAGTGGGTTCGCTTCCTGAGTATATATCGCAATTTAGAAACCGACATGCTTTATATAATTCAAATCCCTTAGGAGATGTTAATCTAGATCCCCAAATTTTGTTTTTAGCATTAAAGTCTCCACCTACTATAAAGTAATCACCGAGTTTATTTAGTAAGTTAATGTAGTGTTCACTTTTAATATTGTGTCTTGGTGGTGAATATATAGCGCATATTTTATATGATTTATTCTGTTTTAGTTGAACTGATACAGAAACTAGTTGAAACATCTCATTTTCGACTTTATCGTCTTCGTGGTGTCTTATATTGTTTTTTATTATTAGAGAAGCGCTACCTCTCGGTTTCTGGGAAGGATGTAGTGCGTGGTACATCGTATATCCTTTGATACATGCGTAGGATTGTTTTGTGAAATGGCTTTCAGATATTAATAAGACGTCAATTTTGTCCTCTTGGAGGAAAATTTCTATTTCATGAAGTCGTTTTAGCATACCATTACAGTTCCATGTAGCAATACGTAGGGTCGACATTAGTATGAATTATTAGTTGTGTGAGTTTATTACAATAGCGTTTATACGTTCGATGAGTTTTTCGTTTAGTTCGGCTTGAAAGTCAAGTCGACGATTAATCTTTTCCATATTTTGTAGTATCTGATTCAGAATGCTTGTATTTTCCTGTGCACGAGGATTTAGTATATCTGAGTAGGTTTTGGATTGATTTGCTTGTTGCGGAATTATTTGCTGCCTTTGCCCATGGATAGGTTTCTGAATCAATTTAGGCTGTTTTATGCCTTCTTTGCTTATTCGGCTCTTATTTCTAATTTTTTGAAGCTCTTTGGCTACTACGCATCATCTATAGCTTGCGGGGTGGGTTCCCTTGCAGTTGATGCATTTTGGTACTATTTTTTTTGGCATTTGGCAGTTTTCTGTATCGTGTTTACCTGCACATTTAACACATCTTGCTTCTCTCTGGCAGTAGTGTTTAGTATGATTGAAGCCTTGACATCTTTTGCATTGGGGAATTAATTTAGTTTGTGGTTTTAAAGCTTCCACTTTAACTCTCATTCTTATGATATCTCTAATTTTATAGATTTCATCAATGCTGTCATCTTTATTGAATGTAACACGAGATAATGGTAGTTCTCTGTAGCTGTATTGAGTACTATTTTCAATCTTTTCCTTTTTCAGTATGTTAACGATATCCAGAGGATTAAATCCTTTGCTTCGTAGATCTTCTATAATTTCCTCTTTATTACATGAAGGATGGAGACCCCGTATAACTACTTTATTTGGTCTCTCGATTTTATTCTCGTACGTGTACCATTCCATCTTCTTTTCATTTAAAGTGGCTGATAAATTTCGGTAGCTGTTTGGTTCAAACGTGTTAATCTTCCATACATTATTATTTAGGGCTGTAATGCTAAATTGTTGTACATTAGCAGATTTCAGTATATATTTTATTGTTTCATATTTAGGAATTCCCACAATATTGATTGGGGGCGGAGTTTCTAATCTCAGTTGTGATTGACAAGTTTCATTTCCATTTTGGTTTGTATTTGAATCTATTGGGTTTCTGTTGCCCTGGAAATTTTCCTTTGTTTTATTTATTTTCTGTTTATCTTTCTTTGATCGTTGCATGATCCAATTAGTTTCTCTCTATTTGGGCTACTTCAGTTGCAATTTCGCCTCTAATGTTATTGGGATCTTCCATTGCGCCTTCTTCGTTGTTGTCAATGCTTCCATCATCACGTTCATAATGAGCATTTGTACCATCATACAGTTGTTCTTTTAGTTCTTGATTTTCTTGTTTTATTTGTTGTAATTCACGGAGAATATTATTAATTGTTTGTTGCATTTCGCATATTTGCTGCTTTAACATTGCATTTTCATTTTGAATTATTAGAATTCTATTACCTTTCAGGGGTGTTCCCCCTCCGGGAGGCGGGTTATTGGAATTCATTTCTTTATTTGAATTTGACATACGTTAACCTTGTTAACAGGGTGACACAGGATGTCTCAAACTATTTAATAGTAGTGAACACCACCCACGTTTGTTAGCAGAATGATCTGGCAACACTGTTTGTATGTGACAGCGAGTGACAAGATCAGCTGCTGATTGTTTATTAAAGGATAGAAATAGTCCGATTTTATATCGTAATTTATAAATTTTTTGTTTTAATTAAAATTTTGAGTGATTTACTGGCATCGAAATGATGAAAACAGTTTGTTATATTACCGCACAACCGACCGTATTAGCTTATATATTCCAGCACACCGATATAACACACGGCAAGTAGTATTTGGTAAAGTGATTTTTTTAGCAAGACAATGCACAGTTTTTGTTTATTATTGTCTACACACGGTCTCGAGGTGATAGTGACTAATAAACTAATATTATGTGTATAATTTCAGAGGATTCAAATAAGTAGTATAGAAGCTATTACATAATCAATAATTCACTAAATATTAACACTTTGTGGGGGAGGTACAAGAAGAAGTGGACCAATATGGCCCGTCGTCGAACTTAGCCGGAGATGGACAAAAATATTACCACGTACCAAATTTGAAGTCAATCGGTTACTCCTTTCGAGATTTATCGTGCGCACCAGCCAGCAGACAGACAGACAGACAGGCAGACGGACATTGCTCATTCGACTGAAAATGACCCAAAACGGATTTCCGCCGAACATACTTTGGGTCTTAGGTCACTCCTTCGATGTGTTACACTTTTTTCCGTAGCAAATGATATATACTCTCGTCACACTAAAGTGAGGGTATAATGACGATGTTTTTCTTTGTGCAGGTACTTGAATATCGGTAGAGAGCAATGTTTTTTAAATGCGCAAAATGGGCGTATGTGCCAAGTCCAATGCTGATATTCCGCACACAAATTGACAAATTCATATAAATTTCCTCATATTTTTGTACTTAAGACAACTGCTGCAATGACTATTCTGACAAAATGTGAGCAAATTGTTCCACCGTTATGCCATCTCCCACAGAAAGTACCAAATTCAATATAATATTTCTCACAAATATTACTCGACTGCTTTTTCATCGAATTTAAGACGAATTTTATGATTGACATAAGCTGATTTTTAATTTAGGGAAATTGTTGAATATACATATGTTTTTCTTTGAATTGAAGACAAATTGCATCCTTGATTTATGGATTCAGCGAATCATATTCGCTTAATTTCCATTTCGAACGTATGTTTTCGTGGAATTGAAGACAAATTGCATCCTTGATTTATGGATTCATCGAATTTTGTTCGCTTATAAATAACAAACAATATGTAAATGTTCTTGGAAAATCGAATTTGTATGTATCAGCAATATCGTTTGATTTGAATAAAAACGGCGTTTAAAGTACAATGAAATACATATTCTGATATAAAATTTGGGTACATATCGCAAATCTCGTTGAAAAGTATCAACTATTTAAAAATTTTAAGTTATTCTAACGGTAATTCATTCTATTCTGTCTGCTGAATATTTGTATATGGCACATTTAATACAGCCTTGGGTGAAATTTCCGATTTTTAGATGTGATACTATTGCATGAAATGAGCAGCTATATGCATGTAGTACAATTCTGCGAAATCATCAACGATATTCAGATAATAGAATATCAGCCCGCACAATATTAAATATAGAATACAAAATTCGCCGTAGGGTGTCCTTAAACTGTATTCAATCGAATGTAATGTTGTTATTTCTCCGAGATTTATGCACAACGCTAAAGCTCGCGAAAAATGCAAATGTTATTCGGTCTTGTTTCCTAAGCAGTTGTCGCTTCTTTGTGCACAAAAGGTCCTTTTTTACATCATTTGCATTAAAAAACGACTCACTTTGTAGTTCGTCTTTTCTCTCCCCGCAAGGCTCTTATGTGCTACACACAGTCGTATTTATGGTAAAAGGCTCACACTCACACGCACTCGCACACGTCCTAGCATAATACTGAGAAAGGTGTTAAGGTCGTCGTTGTCAGGATGTATGGAGAGAAAGTTGCAGATTTATGGAAAAAGTGAATGATTTTCACCAGTTCAGA
Source organism: Eudasyphora cyanicolor (assembly GCA_963930755.1). Taxonomy (NCBI): domain Eukaryota; kingdom Metazoa; phylum Arthropoda; class Insecta; order Diptera; family Muscidae; genus Eudasyphora; species Eudasyphora cyanicolor. Next base: position 263,664,227 of record OZ005734.1, read on the forward strand.
GCGAGCTGCAGTTTGCTGAGTTGAGTTTATTTGCTAATGACTTGGGTAGCTAGAGTTGGTCTTGATTGTTTATGCTTTTCATACAAGGGTAACATGGTTAATGTCTGTGGTTTAGTTAGTCATATATACATAAATTAATTATTTTATAAAGCCTACATAAAGTAGTCATAATTAAGTTTTACATTATTTCTCACCGCGAAGGGGATTATTAAAAATTAAAACAATTTATACATGGAAGGTATATTTTATGTATAATTGTATCACTGGAATTAATCCGAAGACTTCTGTGCTTCTGCTTCACATTCTGATCAACTTCTGAATGGAAAAACAGAACAACGAAATAAAAGAGAATTACATGCAAAATATGGATTTTAAAGTAAAGTTATACGTCTCGATATTGCAAATATTGAGGATAGACAGGATGAGGGTATATCGTGACACAGCCGCGCCAAACAGATGTAATTAATCTTTCAATTTGTGTGGGCGTACCAGAAGGATCATGTCAATTACGCCATTTTCTCGCTAAATAATTGGTAGTTCAAAGACATTGTACTGTAACGAATTATAAGATTTTATGAGCACTGGTATCAAAGTTACGAGGAAATTAATTTTCATATGATTTGGCCATTTTGTGTGGGAGTTACCAGAAGTGGCGTGGCAATAACTGCCATAGTTGTAGTAAAATCATTACACTGCACAAAATTATAATCTGTTAACTTTTTGTACGAAATTTTTTGTTTGCGGGAAGGTACCACAAGGGGAGGGCTACTTCGCCGATATTTCTCAAGGTGTTGGCTACAAATTAGTTATTATTATATGTGGAGATGGGAGATTCGGATAAGAATTATAGATGTTATCAGAGAAACAATTTTGCACTTAATTTTAACCCTTTTGGGATAGATATTAGGAGTGGATAAATATGACCCATCTTCGAAACTAGCATGAGATAGAGAAAAATCCAAACCAAATTTGAAGTAAATCCGTTATGGGGATTTCATGACAAGTGACTGCATTTTTAAAACCGATGTCTTCTGATTGGGATAAAACTTGCACCAAGTTTAGTGCTATTGGATAGTAGTTGTGACTCAAAATTTCAAACAAATCGTTTAAGGATTGTCCGAGTTGGAGGATGTTTTGACATTTTGGTCAAACGGCCCTTTCTTCCCATCCATATAACTAATTTGCTATTCTATTTAGAAAATTTAGCTCAAAGTGTTTTCGATGGTTATTTCTTCAACCTTTTTAAAAAAAATCACAAAAATATTTTTTTTTTCTTATTGCGAAATTAAAAATGGTTTACGCATTTTTGTCAAATACTATATTTATACTCAATACAACTTTGAGCATTTGTTTGTAACACCCAAAGTTCAGTATAATTTGTATAATACTGCACGACTTAGAATCACTTTCTGAGTTGAGTTAACTATATCCGTCTCTCGGTCTGCCTGCCTGTGCAACGATAGTTTAGCTTTAGTTCAATTTAAACTGCGTCGTTGCTATAAGAAATGTATCTGTGACATTTTAATACTTTAGTAATCATTTTTGCAGTTATTTAATAATTTTATGTTTTATGCTGTGCAGCTGCAGTGTCGTTAAACCCTAATTTTTATAAATAATTAATATAATATGACGAAAGATTAACTGTATGTGAATTATTCTTATAGTGTTAAATGTATCATGCCTATTATTGAACATCTTTTCCTCTTTATGTTTTTTAAAAAATGTCGTTGCCAAATTTCAATAAAAATGCATCCCTGAGAAAGTTGGAAAAATCCCATCGAAACGTAGGATGTTAAATATAAAATAAATTCTTTTATTTTCATAAAAAAATGACCTTGAAAACCCACCTAGAATTATTCAGGAACTACATAAAATAAAGCTTATGTCATTTGCTTTAATAGAAGATTCGACCTGCTATATACACACAGAATACAGTTTGGTTGCCTCAACTGAATTTTGATAGTTCTGTCTGCTATCATGCGAAACCAACATTTCGGTTGGTTGCCAACAATCAATTTGGTTGCTCCAACTACGAAAATGGTTGCTAAAATTATCTGTAGCATATTGCCACAACCAACTGTTTTAAAACATTGGTTGCTCTGACAATTTGTCAGTCATATACTACCGACAATTAATTAAAAACAGTTTACATTAATTTTTATTCTATTTATGAACAAAAAACCAAACAATTCATAACAAAATTAAAAAACCCATATTACAAATTCATCACTATTATGAGATGTGGAAATATTTGACACAAATTTTAGTACACGAAAAAAATACAAAACTTATATGCAAATATCGCTTAACCCTGTGCTTTCAATTTCATGATTGTTGCTTTTAGTTTTAATATATATTATATAAAACATTCTGCACAGCATATCCTGCATTCCACACATTGTTATCCGCACGAGATTATTTTTGACTAAATATGCCGTTCTTGAACAAAATGTTTAAGATTTGTTTATGTCGAGTAATTTTATTTTTTGTTCGTCATGTATCAGCAAAAGAACACCAAGCAATCTTTTGGTTGTATTTCCCAAAATACATTCAATATTCTAAATTTGGGAAATTATTGGGATACCCAAAAAACGAATATTTATTAATATTTTTTCTGTTGTAGTAACCAATTATTCGTTGCAATAATAATCTTTGGTCAATTGATACAATTTCTGTTGTCAACAATACAACATTGGTTGTCACAACCAAAAATCGTACATATGGTACTATAATGAAAGTTTAAAATTAGTTACCACAACTAACCGAGTGTAATTGAAAAATACAATCATAATTCGATTGATACAGCCATCGATTTTGTTGCAAGCATTATTATTAGATCGTATCCATATTCTTACTGTTGTTTCAACTATTTATATATAAATATAACCGACACACGGTGTAGGCAATAGGTTAGGTTAGGTTAGGTTGAAGAGAGGAGACGTTTAAACGTCTCATGTCCATGGACATACACTTAAGCCAGTGGTTGTGCGCTCCTTATTTATGATCTTTTTATACCTCTCAGTATCTTCCAGTCATATTCTCTGAGATGAGTCAAGTCTGGTAATGTGTCGGACCCGAAATGTTGGGATCTTGCATGTGTGAAAGCCGGGCAGTGACACAGAAAATGTTCCATCGTTTCGATGTTTTCTCTGCATGCTCTGCATTCGTCGTTTCCTGCTAGTCCTATGCGATGAAGATGTGCTTGTAAGTTTGAGTGTCCCGTTAGAACACTCATCATCTTACTAATATCGATCTTGTTTAGTTTCAGAAGACTTCTTGTTTTCTTTTCATTTGGGTCACCCCACAGTATCTTTGCAGTTGCTCCTACTGTTCCACACAGTTTTATGAGCCATCACTGCCCACTGCTTCAATTCATTTTTCGTGGCTTCGAAAGGTTTCCAATTTCCCAAGTTTATTACTCGAAGTTCTCTGCCCTTTGAAGCCAAGCTGTTTGCCCGTTCATTTCCAATCACTCCGTTGTGTCCTAGTACCCAGCAAATACGCAACATGGGCTGAGTAATCATTTATCTTTCATTTACAGTCCAACACAGTTCTGGATTTGACCCTTTCCGATGTTATTGCTTTAATCGCCATTTGGCTATCTGTGAAGATGTTGGCATATTTAGGCTTTTTCGTGTTACTGAGCCAGTTCACACACTCCGTGATTGCTCGAACTTCTGCTTGAAATACCGTGTTATGGTCAGGGACGCGGAAGTGCAGTTCGACTTCTGGTTCATCAATAAAAAGTCCCAGACCCGTCCTTCTTCCTTGCTTGGACCCATCCATGTAGCAGCTGCTTCCCACTGGCACATGGGCCAAAGTTCCATTATCCCAGGAGCGTCTGTCTGGCACAAACGTATAACAGGTAGCTGTAAGCCGCACTTCAGGAATGCGGTTCGATATTTCTGGCGTTTAATGTGACCAACTAGATATATACCCTCCTCTCTAAGGTGAGGGGAAAAAATTAGGCAATATCCTAGTCCTAGTATTAAGAAACACCACCATCACGGCTGCATCTAAATCTTAACCATCAAGAACTTCTTTCTGGCAAATTGTATACAGATCAGATAAATGTTGCTTTTATAGTACGTATATGCCAAATCGGAGGTAGATATATATGGGAGCTATATCTAAATATGAATCGAGTTTAACCAATTTCAATAGGGATTGCACTTGGGCAAAAAATAACATATATGTGCAAAGTTTTTTTGAGATCGGACAATATTTGCGACTTGTAAATTTTTTCAGATTTTTAAACCCACAACTTTGAAGGATATCCAAGGATAAACGTTTAACAGGACATTTTCTATAGCATTCGTCCTTCGATTTTTTTCAAAAATTTTATAAATAGCGGATAATCTCCCCTTTTATTTGATATGCTTAGTTATCAATTCACATTGTAATAAGGGCAAAGAGAAACATTTCCAAATTCTATCCTTGACATTTTTAAAGTCCTGTAAAAAGTACAAACGTTCGCGAAATAAAAAATTAGTATCCAGTTTATCTACTCGTTCGTTCTTGGGAGAAAAAGTTCGTATTTGTCGCACGGTGTAATAAGGAGAATCGTATATCAATCTCTGAGAGGAAAACAATCAATAAACATATATAAAGTTACTCACTCATTAATTTTCATTTGATTTTAAATTAAGTAAAGATTTCTTGATTTAAGTCAGAGAATCTTACTTTAACAAAAGATAAGATATTGATAAGACTTAAAGTATTCTAAAGACTTAAAGTATTTAAAGTATTGCATTCTTAAATCAATCATTCTATTCCTGGAATAAGAATATTTCGACTTAAAATCATTACGAATTCAGGGCTTGAAAATCAGTACTTATTCATCCAAAAGTAAACAAAATTTATTACCATTATGACCTCGAGCTTGAATATTTATTGACTATTATTTTGCATGATTTGCAAACGTTGTTCCGGAGTAAGTCTATTCATTATGAAATGGCAAACCAAACTTTGCATAAATCAAAACTCCGAAAAAGTATTGCCATATTGAAAACCACACGTCCAAAAAAACACCCTGTATATGAAGCTGTCTCCTATAAAATATTAAGCGATTGATAGATACACTTTGTCGAAAATATAAACTAATGAAGCAAATTGTTAACATAAAAAAACGTTGACATAATCCGGTGAAAAAACAGAAATTTGGAAAAGAATTACAAAATATATCATAAATTTATTTATTAACAAGTTACCTTAAAACAAGAACACAAATGGAGTTTGTGTCCCACAAAAAAAAACATTTTATTTTATTCTTTCTAATTTATCAAAAAATCCCAATATAAAATCATTATTAAGAATGAAAAAATCCCGATTTATCCCGAAAATCCCAAAAATCCCGGGATATCAAAAAATTTCGGGATCCCGAAAAATTTTCAATTTAAAAATCCCGAATCCCGGGATTGGTGAAAACCATTCCCGTTTGACATCTCTGGTCGCGATTTTTGTGTCCCTCTTGACCTACACATATATGTGTAGGTTTCATTAAGGCGCTTCTGAAGTACAAGTTGAAAGTACAGTAAGGGTGCAAATTGCTTTGGTCACTGCTACACTGACCACAGCCTGAGAATTTACCTAATCGACAATAGTATACATGGTACCACAGTATGTGGTGAGCGATATATTTTGAAAATGGGTTAAAAATTTTTAAAGCGCAGTTTTATGTCCGAGTTGGCCTCAGACTGGACATTGAAAAATTGTTTTCGCATCTCCTTTGAGGACAGTATGGATCTTAAGCTTTCAAAATCTGTAATATAATGGAAATTATTTTGGTTACTGCTACACTGACCGCAATCAGAGAATTCTCTATTGTTTCGAGTTTTTATTTATCGTTTATAGTACTTTATATTTACAAAGTTTTAACTTTGTATTCTATAAGAGGCTTCTGAAGGAATAAAATAAAACTTTTCGATGGCGCTAGAAATGACCACGGGCCAAAAAATGACTGTGGTTTATACAACACTCTTTTATATGTTTGTGCAAACTTTCAGCTTTCTAGCTCTAACGGGAACCTCGGCGGTTAATTGGTGGAAAATCACTTGGCGGAAAATCGAAAATCAAAGAAGCATATGACACTTCTCAGGCATTGGTCTATCTTTCCACCAAGTTTCAACAGAATCGGTAGCCATTTAGGCGTGATAATGGAACAAACACACAAACAAAGGAATTTACTTATATTAATAGGATAATATAATTTCGTATGATAAATAAACAGTTTCGTCAAGCTAGGTAATACCTACTTATGTTACCACAAGAAATTGCATATTCATTAGTACTGCAAATAAACAAATGTTCAAGAATATTCTGAAAAACTATTTTTCTCCCTTGGCTTCAGTCATTTTCAAAGTTTCAAGTAAATCCTATTAATTCATATTATGAGTGAGAAAAAGTAGTATTATTCATCATTTTGGACGTTTGCATTTAAAAGTTTATTTTTGTTGTCTACATTGTCGTAGTTGTTGTATACTTTAAATTGCATTTCTTTGACGATAGAGTCCATTCAGTGGTGTGTATTTTGTTTTCATTAAGACCCGATAAGAGCAAAGCAGAGCAGAGCAAAGCGATGGAATCACCAAAAATGCACCGTGTGTCCATCTGTCCGTCCATGCGGTGGAGGAAACACGTATATTTTCTGTTGGAGTTTTGTATTACACATCCAATTTTCAGCAAGAAGATTTTAACTGTCAGCAACTTTCATGACTTAATTTAAATTTACGATGCCAACAGGAGATGAGGAGATGCAACCCAAACACTAACACTATGACGATGACGACAACAACAACGACGCCGACGACGACGATGGCGATAAGTGCGAGTGCGAATGTGAGAGCGACGAGTGAGAGTATTATTTACACAAACGCACCGCATTCATAGCTCAGTGCAGAGAAGCGACAAAAACGAAAGAATGGCTTTTGTCACAAATATACACCCACGCCAACTCCAACAGCAACATCAAGCGGCAGAGACAACGGCAAAAAGGCCACCCATACAAATGCATACCGCTACACCTACACACGCACACACACACACACGTGGCTTCTTTATAAGCACACAGTCACATGTAATGTGACACCCAACGAAAAAAAATATGAATAAAAAAGGAAGACAACTTCAATGTCCCCAAATGCAACACACCGAAGGCACTCTATTTGTATACGAGAATATGTGTATGTTAGTTTGGTTGTTTGTTTGTGTGTGTGCCAAAAAGAGCTGATGTACGAATATTTAAATTTACACCTAGAACACACAGCCACATACATGTGGCATTTAGTAGGGTTGCCAAATTAGATAGTTATGCGGAAACAATAATTCATGTTAGACCATCCACTATAGTATGGTCGATATACTCATTATACCCTCACTTTAGTGATACAAGGGTATATATCATTTGCTACGGCCAAAGTGTAACACATCGAAGGAGTGATCTAAGATCCTAAGTATGTTCGGCGGTTATTCGTTTTGGGTCATTTTAAGTTGAATGAGAAATGTCCGTCCGTCGGTCCACGATAACTCTCAAAAGGAGTAACCGATTGACTTCAAATTTGGCATGTGGTAATATTTTTCCTATCTCCGGCTAAGTTTAAAGATGGGTCATATTGGTCCACTCCTTCTAGTACAACCCCACAAAGGGTTAAAATGTTGTGAAATATTGACTCTTTAATAACTGATATACTATTTATTAGAATCTTCTGAAATTTCACACATAGTATTACTTTATTAGTTGCTATCAACTCCAGAAAAATGGGCGAAGTTGCCACGCCCCTTTTGGTACCTCCAACACAAATGCACCATTTTGCACCAAAAGTAAACAGCCTATAACATTAATACCAGTGTATAAAAATATTTGAAATTTTGTACAGTGTAATGCTTTTATAGTGCCTACAATCCAGTGAAAAATGAGCGTTATTGCCACGTCCCTTTTGGTACCTCCCACACAAAGGTACCATTTTGCACCAAAAATTAACAGCCTATACAATTAATACCAGTGTATTAAAATACTTGTATTTTTATATAATTTTGTATTAATATATAATTTTGTACTTATTTTTTTGTTGAATAGGGAATTCAATTTTAAAATTTGAACGTTTTTAGGGCATACCGAGGGCTTATATTTATTTTAGCCATGACTGAATATATACAGATAGATTTGTTTGTGGGTCGTTGTCTAGATAAAATTGATCAGCTATTTGAAATAAATCGCATTGCGGAATTTGATATACATACCTAAACCATAACGCTGTGGAGGGATATTTTAATTCTTGGTGCGGGTGAACAAGGATGCAAGTTTTTTTGATATTTAATTCTTGTCTCATATTCAGAAGATGTGAAAAAACAATTTTCCTTTTCAGTTTCATCATTCAATTACACTATGCTACAACATTTTTGCCGAAGGGCTGCGCATAACATTTTCTGTTGTAATATCGTCGGCTTAATGCTATTTTCCATACGCCATTTTTGTGTTTTTTGAGCTAGTAGTTGAAAATAGGTGTTTTAAGCATGCTCTTTCAGAATCTTCAATAATTTTTTCATATCTCGTCTAGTTTTCGAGATATTGGTAGGGTAAATCGATTTAACTCTGATTTACGGGAAATAATTTTGATATTTTTGTTCTATGTTCTCATTTTGCTCTCGCCCTATATTTTTACTCACTATTTTACGTTCTTTCGATCACAATATGTAAATTAATCTTCTTCCATACATACAAATATTGAAACAAGAGGATATGGACCAAAATGTCATGTACAAAAAAATTTTATAACTTGCTTTTTTTAATGTAATGGCATAGAATTGCATGAGAATCACACGAACACTGTTGGAAACCCTATAAAAAGTGTTTAAGACTGCAGTCCCGTTTTTATCCCCTCATCTTAAAGAGGAGGGTATACGAGTATATCATTTGCTACGAGCCAAAAGTGTAACACATCGAAGGAGTGACCTAAGACCGGCGGATATTCGTTTTGGGTCATTTAAAGTCATTTGAACAATATACGTCCGTCCGTCGGTCTGTCTGCTGGCTGGTGCGCACGATAACTCTCGAAAGGAGTAACCAATTTACTTCCAATTTGGTATGCGGTAATAATTATCTCTGTCTCCGGCTAAGTTCGAAGATGGGCCATATTGGTCCACTCCTTCTAGTACCTCCCCCACAAAGGGTTAACTTTTAGGGAAATATTGATTCTTTAATACCTTCTATACTACTTACTCGAATCTTCTGAAATTTCACACATAGTATTATTTTGTAAGTCGCTAACACGTCAGGAAAAATGGGCGAAGTGACCACTTCCTTTTTGGTACCTCCCACATGAATGGACAATTTTGTACCAGAAGTTGCCAGCTTATAACTTTAATACCAGTGGATATAAATACTTGGAATTTTGTATAGTGTAATGCTTTTATAGAATAGTGGCCGTAATTGGCACGCCCCTTTTGGTACCTCCCACACAAATGGATAATTTTACACCAAAAGTTAATAGCTTATAACTTTAATACCAATACATACTTTAAAGTTATTAAATGCAATTTAAATTGATAATAATTTAAATAAAACAAAAAAAGAAATAAATTTACTAATATCACTGTGCTCGAAATGGACACTTTAAAAATGTAACAGAAATGAGACCTTATGGATATACCTATTTCGACATTGCTGAATTCAGTGGTGCTAGCCGTTTTTCTATGTTAGCTCTTGTTTTCGCGATATTGGACCACAAAGTTTGCAAGGAAATCATAGAGGTTATTTGTCTCGGAGGTGATTTTAAAGTGGAAGGCTACGGAATTCACGCTGCATTCTAAGGAACGAAATAAAGGGAACCCTTCGAGAATTATTTCTTTCCAAATAGTCGCCCACGCTTCTTACCCCTTATCCCTGAAAAATTTCAGTCAAATCTTACCACATACATACAAATCGTTCACATTTTTAGATGGTGTCATTGAGAAAAATATTCGTCGCGAAAAATTACTATGAGTCTCCTTACAAAATATTTATGAAAAACTAACAGGTTTCATAATTAAGCAGGTTTTGTTGGTTACCTTTGAAATTTCCATTGACACTAAACAAAAAATAATGTACAAAAATTAAAATCAAAAAATGTTGTTACAAATATTTTCAGCTATGATTAGAAAAATACACAAAGTATGTAATAGTTCCAAATCTGCTTAATTCTCATAAAAAAGAAATGACTATTTTTTCGCGAGGTATATTTTTCTCAACGATGCCTACTAAAAATGTCGACGATATGTATGATTTTTAACATATGATAAGATTTCATTGCACTTTTTCAGGGGTAAGGGGGTGAGAAGCGTGGACGATTGTTTTGAGAAAAATAATTGTCCAAATGTTCCCTTTATTTCGATCTTTGGACTGAAGCGTATATTCCGAAGTCTTCCACTTCAAAATAACCAAAGAGATAAGTCATCTCTCTGATTTCCCAACAAACTTTGTGGTCGAATATCGCGAAAACAAGAGCTAACATAGAAAAACGGCTAATGACACCGGAGCATGGCCGAAATAAGTCTATCCATAGGGTCTCCTTTCTGTTACATTTTTGGACTAGCACAGTGTAATTTAATTAAAACAAAAAAAAATAAATTTACTAATATTGTTTTGGGACTCAAGGTGAGAGGATTCATAAGTCGGCTTACCCGACTGAACTTTTCTACTTGATACTATTATATTTTGGTACGCGCTTGTTGTATTATGTGGGTGGTATTACAGCCTTAAGTATAGCCACCGCAAAATTAATGCATTGTACCATATTTTTAATGTAGAGAAGGGCTGTTAAGCCGTTTGGACTCCTCGGTTAGCCCTGAGAACAGGCTAAGTAAACATTAGGCATGTTTTCGGAACAAGCTAGCGATTATAGTTTAGTACTTTGCAACGGAAACAACTGACTTCCACTAAATGGCGCATAAGCAATAAGTGGCGGATTTCCACTATCTGGTAGCAATGGTGCCATGAGTTGCGTGAGAAAGAACAGTGCGAAACAGGCAAAAAAAATTGTGATATGTATTTATAAAACATACATTTACTATTCAATGTTCAATTGTTTACACTCTTTTTGCAAATATTAAAATAATTTTCCATTTTTGTTCTTTTCCTTCCCGTTAATAATTGACAACAATCTCTCCTAAAATGAGATGCCATGCTGCGAAATATAGGATGCCCAATCCGGCAACACTATACCCGATTAAGACCGGAACATATGCACCAATCTTCATCGGGAACTAATAATGCTTAAAAGTGCTTAGCTCCCCATACAAATTAAGCACCTATGGTGTAACGAAATCACGCCTATTATCACATACAATTGTCCCACATTTTATTACACTGTATTAGACAAGTTAAAATTTTTCAATCAGTTTTTCAGCTGGTCTTAAGTGGCGAAAGGTAGTAGCGTTACTATCCATTTGAGAAGCTTCCTATGTGATGTTACGAGTATTAAATTGGTGATGATTCAAAAAACGTGCAGAAAACGCCATCAAAACTGTAAAGAACAATTGTATGTTTAGCTATAAGAGAACATGCCGCTTTTGACTGAATTCTTTTTACTGTACTCGTATGCCAAATAATAGATAACTACATAAAGATAAAACGTGCAGAATTTGGGGCACATCGGCGATTATTAACTATGGATTTAACAGAACATTCAAAATAATACTTTTTTATTCATTTAATGTTATATTTTTCGCGTTATGTACCAAAAATATGAAGAAACTACACAATTTTTTTCCGGTTCATTGTGCTGCGAAAAGTAAGGTATGTTTTGCCACCAGTTTTATGGTTACATGGGGATCACATTATGGAAAATATTGTCACCTTATATTTGCCCCTTCGTGTACATTTTGATTTATTTTTTTCCAAATTCATTGGGACCAGACCTTGTTGAAAAAGGTTCTCCGAATAGACATCTCTTTTTCAGGAATGTGAGTATGACCATAAGCATTAGTCGTTGAAAGCGTTTTCATTATGCGCTGAAATTTTGTGCATTTTGGCACACTTCTGCTCCACATTTGGCATTTGGCTGCTTTTATCCGTAGCCATAGTTAGTTGTACGAGTGGAGCAGAGCAGAATAGAGCAGGAGAGACAGGCACATAGCTCCATTGTAGATTTAACTGGGAAATGTAAGTATTTTGATATTTATGTCTCCCAAGATAGTTTTAACTGTGAAAACATGCAAAATGTTTGCGACGACTGCACTCCACAACTGTTGAAACGAACGACGACTCATGCGAACTTTTACTTACGTGGTAAATGGACAGATAGACGGACGGGGAGAGACTAAAGGACAGACATACATATACACGGGAATACATACGTACATATGTAAGGCAGTCGGTGTGTTATGCTGATACTTATGTGTGATTATGTTATTCAAATATGGCTCATTGCCATCAAAATGTACGTCTTTTCTCGTGCTGAGAAGAGAGGAAATTTTTTGTCACTAACTAACTTTAACAATGTTTATGATTAAAATGGGAAATTCTAAGATAATTGCATATAACCACCGCTAAAAATCTTAAAGGTGTAAGAAATTTCAAATAGCAGCTTTATCAAAATACATTCCTAATACGTTTAGGCCTGACGTTTATGTCTTTAAAAAAAATAACTGTATCAGTCAAACTTTTAATATAGTCCCAATATAAAGGTTTGGAATATGCTCTTTATTTTCACCCGAAACTATTTCTGTAACAAATTTTGTCAACCACTATTGTATGCGATTTCAATGATTTTATTTTTAATATACATTTTCATCAAAACAAGCACAAATTATAACGTGTACCACATGTCTTATTATTTTTAATTTTTTAAATCCCAAAATCCTTTAAAGGAAAATAGGCAAAAATTGAGTTTTAAAAAATATGTTAGAAAATACATATTTGTTTATTAAAATTACTTTCATGACGAGCTCAAAGATCATTGATTTTTGCAACAATAAATTGAGTCGATGGTAGAATTACTTATGTTATGTGCACACGATTGTCAGATCGGACAACGTTATCAAGCCTGTTAAAGTGTTGCAAATGTATGAACAATGACAGATTGTTAGGCATAGGAATTGACAGTTCAGACGATTGCAAGAAAACCTTACAATTTCATATATTTAAAATATATTTTGTAAATATTTATATGCAGGATTGCCAATAAAAAATATTTTATAGACAGTGTTGCCAATAAAAAGTTTCTCCGACAATGGCGCCATTGTCACATGCATATACTTCGCACATCTAACAAGCTGCAAATTATCTCACAATGACTTTTCTGTCAACGTTGTGAGACAAAAATTGTATGTTCACAAGGTTGTACGTTCACAGGGTGCATTTTTACGCCATTTTTCTGACAATATAACTGACCATTTTTCAGAAATTGAGTTATGGCCGCCAATCGATTTGTCTAGTCAAAGTACAACGTGTGTATAAATTTTGTGCATATATATATTACCGTTTTCTCAAAAAACAATTTTAGACGTAACTGACACAATGCCAAAAAAAAAAATGTCACCAAGAGACGTAAGTGCAATATGTCACTTAATATTTCGTTTTTCCGAAATGTTTGTTCATTATTGCAAAATGTTATGGAGTACTTGCTGGACCCAGCCCACTCGTTGCCCATTTTTGGACCGATTGCGTTCGAAACGGGATCACGGTCCAGTCGCAATCATCAGATAATCCATTCGTAGGTAGGAACAGTAGGAAGCACTAAGAAAATAATAACTCCAAATTGGCTTATTTGCCTCCTCAATAAATAACAAATATAGCCTATGTCACCCGCTAGGATAATCTAAAGATTACAGTATTTATCCCTTTTCCGTTATGTGCCTCTAAATGCCATCAAACCACAACTGTACACCATTTAATCGTTTTTGCATCACAGTGCCACTATAAGTATGTATTAAGAGCAAAACATACTGTATATTCCAAAAGCTAACTTCGCACCCTTAGCCTCACTCTACCATATTTAACCCTTTTTGCCATATCGTACCATATTTTACCATTTTTGCACTACGGTACCATATTTAACCCTTTTTGCTCCACTGAGCCATATTTAACACATTTTTGACCCACTGCACAAATTTAATTTTTTTCCCCCACTGTACCATATTTAACACTTTTTGCCCCACTGTGCCATATTTAACACATTTTTGACCCACTGCACAAATTTAAATTTTTTCCCCCGCTGTACCATATTTAGCACTTTTTGTCACACTGTACCATACCCAACATAGTTTTGTCCCACTGCACAATATTTATAATTTTTCCACCATTTTTGCCTAAAAAACTCCTTGTGTCTAGTCTACGTTCCAATGGCTACCCTCAAGCTAAATTAGACGATACAAGCTCTTGCCATTTGGTCTTGGCTTTGGTGCCATATTTATCCCCTTTTGTACCAATGTGCGCGTAAATTTTTTAATTTCGAAAAATTGTGATTCATTCCGAATCTTCGCCCTAGGCGCTACCCTCACACGAAATGTTGCAATTCTAGCTCCAGCCGTTTGTATTTGGCTGTGATACCATATTTGTTTCTTTTTTGGCCCATTGTGCGCCCAAAATTTCGAAAAACCCTTCCATATTGCACGTCTATATATCAAGGACTACCATCCTACCAAATTTCATGACTCTAGCTTTAGCCGTTTGGGCTGGGCGGTGATCAGTCGTAACTGACATTAATTATAATTTTTTTCCCACAAAGTGACGTATCTGCATTGTTTATGAAAAACATGCATTATAATTATTTTTTTTTATTTTTTTGTTAATAATATTGAAAAAGATGGAGTTAAGTACACAATAAGAAAAGCAAACTGGAAATATAATAAATATTACGCCGTGGGGAAGAATGGACATTGTCTCAAAAACAGAAAAACTGCTCTCTGGGTGCGTATGGTAAATTCAATAGCTGTTTTGAGATAATTAGCATACGTCACGTAGTACAATATAAACTGCGCTATTCACTGCAAACAACTGCCAGTACATTTTGAAGTTAAAAATTTATGAATATGTATATCGCACCTGTTCCACAAAAGGGTAACAACTCAAAATTTTTAAATTTTGCTTTTTTGCAAGAAAACAACGTACCCACTGCAAAAATGTACGTTGATTTATCTTCTTTCTCATAATAAAAAACCGTTATGACTCTCTCTGTGTTTACAGAATAGCGTCTTTAGATTCAACTGAAGAGTTACATTTTGAATTGTCTCCAAGGGTTTAAGCAAATGGAACCGTTGATTTATTATCTAAAGAGTAATATTATTTGTTGCGCCCTTTTCAACTAATAATCCGAGTAAGATTTTTCAGTTAAAAAGGTATAACTCAAAATAATACCACTATTTATATACAAACTTTTTTCATGAAAAGAGTAACAACTCAAAAAAGTTTTTTTTTCTAAATTCAATACAAAAACAAAAAGGAAAATAGCGTTATTATTTTTTCTATGATATTCTATTGCAACGACATATTCTTTTTTTGTAATATACCATTAATATTAACGGAAACAGTTTTTGGCCTCTACTGAAATTTTTTAAATTTTGAGTTGTTACCCTTTTGTGGAACAGGTGCGATATGTTAATTAAAACAGTAGCTCCGTTTTCAAAAAAAAATATATAATGATATAAGAACTTGTTAATTGTGGGGCATTTTTGCATACCACTACACATTTGTAGTGAAGGAACTGGACATTAATAAAATGCATACTTTAACATCCTTCTTGGAATTAAGGAACATGAAGCTACGTATCAAATAGATCAATTTTATAATATCTCAAACATATTAATGGATGCAGTTTCTAAACTACTAAACCGACTTAAAAACACCTCTGAAGTATCAATTATACGGTATGACGATTTATGGTAACGGCGTAGGACTTATTTTACCCTTTATGTCCCCTTTCTGTGACACGTTTAACTTTTTACCAAACCGTGCCTTATTTAACTTTCCCACGGTTTAAATAGAAGCATCGCACCCTATATTTAACAATGTTTACCCCACTGTACCATATTTAACCCTTCTTGCTTCATTGTACCACATTTAACCCTTTTTGCTTTACTCAACCCTATTTAACACCTTTTAGCCCTCTGCACCATAATATTAAACTTTAACTAAAATCATAACATTTGAAAAAATTACTTCTTATCTCACATTTAAGTTCCAGATGTTGCCCTCTCTCCCTAGATCCATGATTTTGCCCATATTTAGCACCTTTTTGTATTACAGTACCATATTTAACCATTTTTGTCCTACTGTAGCATTTTTAACCATTATTTCCCACACTGTACCATATCTAACCCTTTTTGACCCACTGTACAATAGTCAACCATTTTTGTTACCATACTAATCATTTTTGGTCCTCTGTACCATAGTTAAAACATTTTTGCCTCACAATTTCCGAGGTAACGCTTTTTGGCCCACTGTACCATATTTAACCCATTTTGTCTCACTTAACATTTTAAACTATATTTTCCCCGCTGTACTATGGTTAACCCTTTTTTGTCCCATTGTGCAAAAAAAAAACTCTTTGTCTCCCTGTAACATATTTAACACTTTTTGCCCCACTGTACCATATTTAATCCTATTTGCTCCACTGTATCATATTTAACACCTTTTTGACCCACTGTACCATAGTTAACAATTTTTGTCACACTGTACCATATTTAATCCTTTTTGCCCCACTGTATCATATGCAATCCTTTTTCCCCACTGTATCATAGTTAATAAATTTTTGCACCACTGTACCACATTTAATCCATTTTGTCCTACTTCACCATATTTAACTATTTTTGCCCCACTGTACCATACATAACTCTTTTTGCCCCACTGCGCCATATTTAACCCTTTTTGTCTCACTGTGCCTTATTTAATACTTTTTGTACCATATTTAAAAATTTTCACCACTCGACCATACTTAACCCACTTTTGGCCCCTTTTTGACCCACTGTACCATAGCTAACCAATTTTTGTCACACTGTAAAATATTTAATCCTTTTTGCCCCACTGCATCATAGTTAATACATTTTTGCCCCACTCTACCGTATCTAACCCATTTTGTCTCACTGTACCATTTTTAAAATTTGTCCCCACTTTACAATACTTAACCCTTAACCCTTAACTGTAACATATTTAATCGCATTTTATCCACTGTACCATTTTTGCCCGCTATACATTATTTAATGTTTTTGACCCACTGTTCTCTTCACATCTCAAGTTTAAGTTCCAATTTTGCCAGATTTATTCATTTTTACCCCAATGCATCATAATTAACCAGTTTTGCCAACAGTGCCTCCTAATGTTAGCATTTCTAAAAATCACTTCCGGACTCTAGTTTATGTTACAAAATCTACCCTAGAACCAAGGGACCATATTCAACATTTTGTAACCACTGTACCCTATTTTACACGTTTGACCCCGAAAAGTACGATTACCAAAAAAAAAACTTACTACCCCGATCGGTTGTCCTAAGGACATCCCACGCTTCAATTTTCACCATTATAATTTTAGGCGTTAGAGTTGGCGGTGGTGCCATATTTATCACTTTCTGCACCAATGTGTGCCCCTACAATTTTCAAAAAAAAACGCTCCTTGTTCTAGTTTACGTCCCAAGAGCTACTCTTAAAGCAAATTTCACGATTCTAGCTCTTACCCTTTGGATTTGGCCGTTGTACCACATGTATCCCTTTTTACCCCACTGTGCGCGTATATGTTCGGATTTTAAAAAAATCCAGTCAATTTCTGGGTCTACCTCATAGAATTATGTTATTTTATGAGTTAAAATAAAACAACGTTAATTTAAATTTTCTAGTTTAGCAAAACACGTCTTTATTCATTGACTTCAAGTATGTTCTGACATCTTTTCATTTATTCCACCACAAATATACTCGTATCAAATTATTTCTTAAAAGTAACAAAAATAAAGGTAGTAATAAGAACTTATTCTAAGAGAAACTATTTACATAAAAAGAGAAAGAGAGAGATGATAGAGTTATATTTAATATAAGAAATAAATATAGAGTAATGAACTAAGTGTGATAAAAAGACATTTCGGCTAAGAGATAAAGTATGTTATATTAGTATAATACGCACAAAGAGATCATGATTATGAGGAATGGTATATTGTCTTATAATAGTATAAGAGTCACACAAAAAGAACAATAAAGACAAATGTACTCGTACATAGTTCGTAGATACATATTAATGGGAGACATAATATGTAACTATAGGGGCTATCCTCACACCAAATTTGATGATTGTAGCTCATTCCGTTTAGATTTGTCGGTGGTACCATATGTATACCTTTTTGCCCCATTGTGCGGGTAATAGTACGAATTTCGAAAAATCCCGTCTTATTGCACGTCTACATCCCAAGGACTACCCTCCCACCAAATTTCATTATTCTAGATCTGGGTGATTCCACGTAAACTAACCCTATCACACATAAAAAAATAAATCGGATTTTTGCAAAAAAAAATACCATAACGGGCATCACGAACAATTGAATTTTAGAAATTCAAGAAGAGTTTATGAAATTAGGATTTTTTTTCTAGCAATGAGTTTTCTGCAGGTTATTATAAAATTGTTGGATGCAGTAATTTTACTGTTGAACTGACATGAGCTATTTTTCGAAATTTTTTTATTTTCTGAAATTTTTCTTTTGACTACAAGAAAGTACGCATCCTTAAGTGTAGTTTAGTTTAAAATTCGTAACTTTTGGAAAATATTCAGTGCCCGCAAACGGGCATACCGAAAATATACAAAAAGTTAAATTTAATAAATTTTATGTTGATATGCATATATCATCTTTTGTGTAAGTTAGGTAAAGGTTATATAGTATAAAGTGAATCAAAATGTTTCAGTATCATTGCAATATTTACGGTAGAATTTGCATTTTAATATTTGTCACACCCGTTACGCAAAGACCGTAAATAATTTTTATTCGATTTAAAAATATTGTATATTTAATAATTGTATGTCAAGTATGAAATTAAATAATAGAATGAAGAAATTGCGGTATAAATTGAAACAATAAATATATGGTATAAAGGCAATCATTAAGAGAAGGATGTATGCAGCAGTTAAGGTCCATAAGGTCATTTTAAATCAGCCCATTCAATTATACGAGGTTTTTATTGGTTCTGGAATAAAATGCATAATAATACTTCTAAAGTGGAGTTAAAAATATCAATATATTTTAGAAAATAGATGGAAAACTAAACAAATCAAGAATAACCGACCTAAACATTATTTTGAGAAGATGTCTGCTTATAACATTCTTGCAGGAAACACAGCGTATTCTAATTCAGAAACTAATTCTTTGTAGAAAATGAAAAATTAGCATAGTCATAAACATTGATACAAAAGGGAAAGAGTTTTTAAGATGTCAAAACTTGTTTTTGGCAACGAATTTTGTATTTGTAAGTTTTTACTCTATGTGATAAAGAAAGTCAGCAAAATGAATACGATTTAATGAATAAAACGACTTCGATTTTGTTTTTCGCAGAAAAAAAACAATTTAATAGATGCAAGTTGGCTAACAAATCCTGGACAATATTTCGATCTACTTATTACTCCTCCAGATTGGGACTATGTCACACCCGTTACATTGGCTTGTCACACCCGTTACATATTACAATATTTACTACAAATGGAAAAATAATTTAAATTATTTAAAATGAAGTCTACAATATACAATACATATACTCTCGAGATACCAAAAAAACATTTTTTTTATGGCAGTACATAGAAAAAATTTAAAGTACGCAATAAAGAAAGCGGCTGATAAATTTTTATCAAAACCTAAGGTCACACCCGTTACGGTAATATATCAACCCTATTTTTTTTATAAAAAAATATTATTTAATTTCCTTTCATGTCAGTAGGTAACACTTATTAATATCTACATAAACCACCCATTGTGAGTTGTCGTTATAAATTATATAGATCAAAATCAGGAAAATACTCAGTAACAATGTCACACCCGTTCCGTTGGAATCACCCATCTGCCGTTTGGCCTGGGCGATGATCAGTCAGTCAGTCACACAACAATTTTATATATCGTCGGCTTAATGCTATTTTGTTTCATACGCCATTTTGTATGATCGGAGAAAAACGCAATTTATTGTAAAAAAGGGACTGAAGAGTTACACACTTTTTATTCCATAGGGTTCCCAACAGTATTTGTATTATTCCCATGCATTTCTATGCCATTATATTCAAAAATAAGCAAGTTATAAACATTTTTGTACATTGCATTTTGGTCCATATCCACTTTTATTTTAATATTTTTTCGTATTTGTATAACATGGACCACAAAGAAGGTCGGTATGAAAGGAGAGTAATTTACATATTGTGATCGAAAGAACGTAAAATGGTGAGTAAAAAATATAAGGCGATAGAAAAATGGGGATATAGAACAAAAACATAAAAATTATTTCCCTTAAATCAGAGTTAAATCGATTTACCCTACCAATATCTCGAAAACTAGACAGAAATAGGAAAAAAATTATTGCAGATTCTGAAAGAGCATCCTTGAATGAAACCCACATAATCAACTCCTTACTCCAAAAACGCAAAAATGGCGTATGGACCAAAATAGCATTAAGACGACGATATATAGATAGATAGAGATATAGGAATATAGAGATATTGTAATCTTGTAATCTTACTTACTTAAATCTTAACCTATTTTGTACCTAAGAAGAAAAGAGAGAAGACATGTGATGACAGCAATGTATCCTCTCAACGTTCGACTTCATCCATTATCTTCAGAGGATGAGTGCTATCTACTTCTAACCATGATGCAAGCACATGTCAGGAAAATGCGACCATGTTATGTACTTATAAGACAAATATTTATTTGGAAATACATAAACACAGCAGACACAAACATCTACATCATGTATCTATGCTTGGATAGAATAAATAACACCACAACTGTAAACAGCTACCTGCTCACATTTGTGAAAGTTAGAATTAGATCTAGCCGACTTGATACCATTCAGTTCAGAGAACTGAACACGGACCAGAAATACGGCCTGCACTTTGAGTACAACGATACATCTACAGACGAACCGACCGGCGGATATGGTTACAACACTGACACGTTGGTACTAATCAGAAGGAAAATATATATGAGGGCTCTATCTAAATATGAACCGAGTTATTTCTTATTCTTCCTTTATGCCAAATTTGGGAATGGTCAGATGTAAAATACAATTTCTATAGCGCTTTGATGCCAAATTGGAGTTTGGCGTCCTTGGGTTAAAAAATGAGCATTCTGGTAATTTTCATCACGATCGGACCACCTGCACTTTGATTGTTAAATCGACTCTGGAAGTGATTCCAAGTCGATCGGTATAATAAACGATGGGTCCACATTTTCTCTTCTGGATGTTACAAACAAATGCGCAAACTAATAAAACCCTGAATCACAGTGTGGTGTAGGGTATACAAATTTGTTTTCAGCTTTCAACAGCCACAATTTATTTTATATCTACGCAAATGTTGCTCATCCAGTTAGTGTCAATGGTAAAAGTACAGACCATGGGTGTGTTTGAAAAATGTAAAAATATCAATGAAATAAGAATCATTCGTCACATTGTACACTATATATATGTATATATCGATAGCTCCAATCCCAAGCATGCTAACTAACGCCCAATATCACTATCGCCAGTATAATATTTTGTAAAAAAAGTTTATTAATTACCCGTATCTTTAAGGAAAAACATGTTAACTGATTCTTAGCATTGTCATCTTCACCGATTTTCGATTTGTAAACCAAAAATGTCACCAACATTTGGTGGCAAAGTCTATATTCGGTTTACAGAAAAAAATAATGAAAAAAATAAATTGATTTGCAAATGCGAAGATAAATTTAAAGATTTTAAAATATAGAACATTTTTGCACTCTTTCGCTAAATGTCCTTAACTGCCGAAAAAGGCGATGTTATATAAAGAAATGTCCGGTACAGGCTAAGGTCTAAAAAAATTACACATTTTCAAAGGCTTTATATCAGCAAGAAGCAGATGGTAGTCTTGTATACAAACAGTTCATAATTGAAGATTCGATGAACGCAAGCGAATATCTCTCTCCCAGAAGATGCCGCTATTTACTTGAAGAACCTTCTACACGGACGGGGTCCAAATGAATCCACTTGGATAGATGTTAGGTAGACGAATCATATGAATCACAATTATCTTCCAAGTTTTGTATAGATCAGGTTTGCAAATCAATAATGTATTCTAGTCAATTTGAAAATCGATGATTTTCATGAAATTTAATATATTTTTTATTTTATATTTTCCACAAGCCACGGTATAAACGTATTAGGCATGTTTTCGTTACAAGCTAGCAATTTTAGTTTAGCACTTTGCAACGAAAACAACTGACTTCCACTAACTGGCACATAAGCAATAAGTTGCGGATTTTCACTATCTGGTAGCCGTCCGTCCGTCTGTTGTAATCACACTACAATCTATAATACTTGATCTAGGTGGCTGAAATCCATATTTAGATATAGCTCCCATATATAGCATCTAACTTGTTGTGATTCCTACAGTTCTCATCCACTATATATTTTTTTATGTGTTTTCGGTGTTATTTTCTATAGGTTTGAGTTATTTTGTGAGGTAACATGCTATCCATGGTGGAGGATATATAAGATTCGGCATGGCCGAACTTAACTCTTTTACTTTTTTTTTTATCGAATTACCCAATCCAAGAATTTGGAGAGATTCTTCTTTTTGATTTTGTCCACGAAAATTCTCTAAAATAAGCTTATTTGGTAAATATGCATGAACGGAAGTATCCATTATATACCAGTATATTTCACATGTTGTTCAGTTAAATTCAACTAAATCTTTATGTGGAAGCCAACAATGTGGAAACAGAAGGGGCTTGACTAATGCGCCAATGCACTGCACCGAATTGTAAATATTTATATCCACTGAGAGCTATTAAATTTTGTGTAGGAGGTACCAAAAGCGCGGCGCAACTTCGTCCAAATTTTTCAAGGTAATAGTGACCGACAATTTTTCACGGTAGGAGAGGTATAAGAAGGAGTGGACCAATATGGCCCATTTTCGAACTTAGTCTCAGATAGAAAATATTGAACCCACATACAAAATTGAAATTCAATCCGGTACCCCCTTTGAGAGTTTTTGTGCGCACCAACCAGACAGATAAACAAAAGAATATTGCCCATATGATTTAAAATGCTTTAAAACGAATTTCCGCCGAACATACTTAGAGTCATAGGGCCATTTCGTTTTTGGAAAAAATATGTCCTCGCGACGTGAAATACTACAAAATATAGCGTGATCCATTTCGAGGTTCCCTACTTTTTTAAAGAAAAAAAAAACACAGAAAAGTCAAATTGAATGGGGAATGTTTATTATCATTTGAAAGAGCATTCTTTGGCATTTATTTTTTGAAGATTATGTCTATCAAATGTTGGCCGCGGCTACGTCTCAGATGGACCATCCGTTGAATCCGACTCGATTGAGCATTTCGACTGGCAACTGGCGAATGACACGCGTAAACGTTGTTCAGACGTAAGTCTTTCCATGATGAAATGCCAAACAATACTTAAAAAAAATAACATGACAGCATGACAGGACTCACACGTGATCTGTCATAAAAGGCTATTGAAAAAAGTATCTCTACTTGGATCACCCGTTATAACATTACACTAATTAATTTTCAAACATCAAAAATGTGTTAGAAAAGTGCCAAATATTAACGCAATGTGTTGAGTAGATCGGCGGGAAAATAAAAAATCTTCTGCGAAAATTAAAATTTTGCAAACCTACACAAATTGTGTTTTTTATTTGGCTATCCGGATCCACGATCCGATTTTCATTAAAAAAATTCGAAAAAGAAATATTTTAGGAAGTTTTAAAAAGAATTTACCTAATATTGTTTTTATACTAGTATCTTTTGTTTTCTACTGAAAAACGTTTAATTTTGAGTTACTACACTTCTATGTAACAGGTGCGATGAGTCGAATTATTTTTTGATTTGTCTGCAAAGAGCATGGAATGACTCGTATAACAAATCATTTGCCTTTATATTTGTTTAGTTCGTTCACCTTATTAAACCTTTTTATCTTCTTACATTAGGGTGAATTGTATTTTGTTTAGTTTACGTAATACCCTCTTGAAAATCCACAGCAAAACTTAGTGACATTAGATGTCAGTAAAAAAATAATTATAAATTGTAATTTGAATTAAACAAAAGTGATCATAATTTTAAGAGCAGTGTACTAGCTTCTTTTTTTAAAGTTGAAGTAGAATTAGACTATGCAAAGTTTCTCCACCCTTATATAAGTAGTTAGCCTCCTTTTATCCATTCTACTTTTTAGGTATATACATACATATGTATAAATAATCCTTTGTATGTCAACACACAAAAGGACTCCTAGCACACGTCTGTAACTGTATATGTATCTGTGCACTTGATGAGTTTGAATGACTGCCAAAAAGTGATGCTGTTATCTTTTGTACTTCAACGGAGAAAGGGATAGCCGTCGGAATGGTGGATTCCATTCAAATTTCAAGTGACAGAATGAATGTGGCAACAATTTAGATGCACACTTGCACTCAAACCCTCTCTCACTCACTCACACACACATATGTATATGTATGTAAATAACATATTTCAGTTTGGCTCAAAGTTTTGATCTTTCTTTTAGCCAAATTTTTACTAGTTGCCAATTATTCCGGAAATTTGCCAAAAAAAGTGCTCGGCTATGTTACGTACGAGTATTTATATTGCCCCTGAAGAGAATTAAATATAGAATCATAAATTTAAGGATTAAAGATTTTGCATTTTTATATTTTGACACCTGAAATACAGAAATACAGAAGAAATATTTAACAAAGAATAGTGTATGTATGTTTTAGACTAGATTTCTAGATTTTCAAAAAAATCGAAAAAATTAATTTAGATAATTTATCCATAAATTATTGTAATGTTTTGGATCAATTTATCTTTTTGTTGTGCATTTTGTGTCGTTTTGAAAAACTGGGTAAAACTTTGTTTTACTTCTTTTTGAATTTTAACCATAAAACAGTGTACCAGACACCACACCGTGGTACAGGGTATTATGACATTGTATGAGAAAAGAGATATACGAGTATCCATAGTTTAGACATTAGCTACGTCCGTCTGCCTGTCCATATATTTACTCGTATGTGATCAAAGTTCATTTCGGAAATATAAAGCGATCTTTACGAAAGTTGGTACAGAGACAATCCTTAGACCTTAGGGACAATCCTTATTGAAAATGGGACACATTGGCCCATGTTTTGATGTAGCCCCTTAAAAAAATTCGCTATCGATGTAACTTCTCGACGCTCCACAGATGAAATGTTTAAACTGATCTGGTAACAAGTAAGAAAGTTTCAGTCGGGTAAACCGACTAAGGTATACCCTCACTTTGTGAGTAATGTAATATTGAATATTACACAAATTATTCTGTCAATTTTTGTGGGAGGTACCAGAAGGGGTTTAAGAAATACACCTATCCTTCAATAAGGATATTTCGCTGAACAGTAGATAATTTAAATACATTGCACTGTGCCGAAGTGTAACCGTTTATATGGACTGGTATATTAACGTTGAGATATTAAATTGTGGTATAATTTGGCCATTTTGTGTGGGAGGTACAAAAAGGGGCCTGGTGATAACGCTCATTTTTCACTGGGCATTATAAAAACATTACACTGTACAAAATTTCAAGTAATTGTATACACTGATATTAATGTTATAAACTGTTAACTTTTGGTGCAAAATGGTGCCTTTGTGGGAGAGGTAACAAAAGGGGCGTGACAATAACGCCCATTTTTCAATGGACTGTAGGCACTATAAAAACATTACGCTGTACAAAATTTCAAGCATTTTTATACACTGGTATTTATGTTATAAGCTGTTAAATTTTGGTGCAAAATGGTGCATTTGTGTGGGAGGTACCAAAAGGGGAGTGGCAATAACGCCCATTTTTCACTGGACTGTAGGCACTACAAAAGCATTACACTGCACAAAATTTCAAGTATTACTAAACACTGGTATTAATGTTATAAGCTTTTAACTTTTAGTGCAAAATGGTGCATTTGTGTGGGAGATACCAAAACGGGCGTGGCAATTTCGCCCATTTTCCTCGAGTTGACAGCGACTAACAAACTGATACTATGTGTGGAATTTCAGAAGATTCGAATACGTATAATAGCAGTTATTAAAGAATCAATATTTCACAACATTTTAACCCTTTGTGGGGGAGGTACCAGAAGGAGTGGACCAATATGGCCCATCTTCGAACTAAGCCGGGGATAGAAAAAAATATTACCACATACTAAATTTTAAGTCATTCGTTACTCCTTTCGAGAGTTATCGTGCGCACCAGCCAGCAGACAGACAGACACACAGACAGACAGACGGACATTGCTCATTCGACTTAAAGTGACCCAAAACGGATTTCCGCCGAACATACTTGGGGTCTTAGGTCACACTTTTCCGTAGTAAATGATACACTTTTTTCCGTAGTAAATGATATATACCCTCTTCACACTAAAGTGAGGGTATAAAAATGGGGCATATCGGTCCATGTTTTTATATACCGTCCCTAGTGAAAATTGATATATCAGTAAACGTTTTAATATAACACTTTGATATAACCCTTATGAAGGTCACAGACGAACATGACTTCGTTAAGGTGAAGATCCTACGTTTTCAACCGATGTACCTGTAACTTAGAAATGTAATCTATTTAACCAGCACTAATTCGTAGTAATAATGGTTTGATATAGCACCAACATATTTCTTCAAGTAGTGTTTAAAGTTGCAGTGACTAAAGTCTAGCCAGATTAGGGTTGGTTTAGACTTTAGGCCAGGCTTTAGTCTAGGGTTGAACTGTTACCTGTGCAATAATGTGTAGTTTAGCACAGACGCAATATTATCATTCATGAACACGACTTAGACACGTTTACTGTTTCGTCATTTTTTATTTCTAATCCACATTTTAAAATTGATCAATTGATTATTCAAAATTTTACTTTTGTGCTACACTCTATGTCTCCCTGCTAAATTATAATTCTTTCTCTATGTTGATGTTTGAAGTACAAAAATATACAATTACTTTTTTCTCACTTAAGTCCACTTAAAGTGTAAATATATTTTCAGCATGTTTTACCGTAAAATTTAAAATAAACATCGCAAATCTTCAACCAACGACTTGCCACATTAATTAAAGTTGTGCCAGGATTACATTTTTGGTTTAAATTGTTGTACTTCATTCTTACCTGTTGTGTACTTCATTGTCTGCGCTATGGCGAAACTTGAGGGTATATTCATTTATTCCTACTGTTGGAATCGCAAAGAAATCGTCATGGGAATAACTTATCATATTTAGCATCTTAGATATGTATAAGTATTTAATGGGATACTTTGTAATAATAGCTGAAATTCAGGTTAATATCTATCGGTCAAATTTCACAAAATGTTGCTCAAGCTAAGATTTCTGAATATCATTAAACGCGATTTCAGATGAGGCGGGACACATTAAAAAAAGTTTTTTTTATCACTTTTACCAATTCTTGATTTTAAGGAAAATATTTGTTCTCTTTATGATTTATAAAATTGTTTAAAACAGAAACTACACAATAGTTCAAAATATTTATATTATAATTGAGAAGGTGAAATTGGCGAAATATAATTTGAAATGCAGATTTGTATTTAAAATTTGCAAAGTGTCAATTAAGATTTAGGTTTTCTTTTGTAAAACAGGTAAAATTCAGTTGAACTTTAGATTTTACAATTAAAATTTACTAAATTCCGCTTAAAACTGTGATCTTCTTTTTTAAATTGTCAACATTCTTTTGGAATTAGGAAATTTACAATTATAATTAAGAGATACTATTTGTAATTTAGAATGAGGATTTGACTTTGTAAATTATTTTAAAATTAAGATTCATTCATATTTCATATTTCAAAATTCCAATATTGTCAAATTCGAGTGAAAAATATCAATTTCAAATGCAAAGTAGCGAATTTCAAAATAAAATTTTCTGGTACAATTTTTTTAATTATTGTTGAAAATGGTATATTGGTATTTTATCCGATTTGGGATTTACAAAAACCACTTTCGCATTCACCTGAAATGCAAAAGTAGCAACAACAACAAAAATTAATTAACAAAAATCTAATTGTCAAATATCGTCGAAGTGTTTGAGTAAAAAAACGGAGATACACGCCAGGCACCCTAAGTGTTGCCTGGCGCCATCTGACATTTCCAAGTTTGACATTTTTTAGCATAAAAGTACATGTACTTAGAACGTTTTGACGTACGACCATTATTTGTGTTGTTTACAGTGACTTGAAAAAATCAATTTTGCAAAAAAATGGAATTAATTCGTAAACATTTTCGTGGATCATTTTTCACAACTTTCGACGTGGATTTTCACGACAAGAGTGCATCGATGAACTTAAATCTTTCTATGGCGATGAAGCACCATTAGCACTGTGAAAAACTGGTTTAATGAATTCAATCGTGGCCGACGCTCGCTCAAAGAAGAAGGTCGTGAAAGTCTTCCAAAAACGGCCGTTGTGCCAGAGAACATTGATGCCGTGCGTGAACTGATAATACAAGATCTTCATCTGACATACCGTGAGATAGAGGCGTCCTTGGGCATTTCTTCCACCAGCATACATTCGATATTGCATGAACACCTGGCCGTAAAAAAGGTTTGTTCTCGTTGGATCCCGCACAATTTGACAATCGCTCAAAAAAAGTCTCGTGTCGATTGGTGCAATTGGTCTCAGGTGACGAATCTTGGGTCTATTCGTATGAGCCCGAAACAAAACAGCAAACGACCGTGTGGGTCTTCGAAGACGAGCCAAATCCAACGAAAGTTGTTCGTGGAAGAAGCACTTCGAAGCAAATGGTCGCCTGTTTCTTCGGCAAAACTGGTCATGTGGCGACTGTTCCGCTTGAGCAACGTAGAACGGCCAATTCTGAGTGGTACACCACAATTTGTTTGCCTGAAGTCTTCGGAGAAATTCGAAAAACGAACAAAAGAAGACGAATCATTGTGCACCATGACAATGCGAGCTCTCACACATCGGCTCAAACCAGCGCCCTTTTGACCGGCCAAAACGTCGAATTGATTGGTCATCCGCCGTACAGCCCTGACTTGGCACCCAATACGTCTTTTTATTCCCGTACAGCAAGAAAAAAAATGCGTGGTCAACGATTTTCTTCGCCAGAAGATGCTGTTGAAGCGTTCAAGAACCATGTTTGGAGGTGTCTCAATCGGAGTGGAAAAAGTGCTTCTACAATTGGTTTGAGCACATGCAAAAGTGTATAAATCATGCTGGAGAATACTTTGAAAAACAATAAAACCATTTTTGATGATAAATATTCGCATTTTCATTATTAGGCCACAAATATATATAGCAGCCCTCGTGCCTATAATTATTCTAGTGTATCTTTATATATAACCAGTAAGGAAAGGCTAAAGTCGGGCGGTGCCGACTATACAATACCCTACACCACTCTCGTAATATTGAATAACTCTGATATATACATTTTGTAATTCATGTATAAATTGTTTACATAAATTTACTTTTGGGACATTTTATACTTAAATAATACCCTGTACCACAGTGTGGTGTAGGGTATAAAAACGATTGGATCTAAAGAGCCAAATCGGATGAAACATATATATGGGAGCTATAGCTAAATCATTACCGATTTTCTTCAAATTCGGTAGTGTTGGTTCATGGATCAAGAAACTCTACCATTCTAAATTTCAAAACGATTGGATGTAAAATACAGCTTTTATAGGACTAAAGGGCCAAATCGGACGAAACATATATATGGGAGCTATAGCTAAATCTTAACCGATTTTCTTCAAATTCGGCAGAGTTGGTTCATAGGTCAAGAAACTCTACCATTCTAAATTTCAAAATGATTGGATGTAAAATACAGCTTCAACAGGACTAAAGGGCCAAATCAGACGAAACATGTATATGGGAGCTATAGCTAAATCTTAACCGATTTTCTTCAAATTCGGTAGTGTTGGTTCATGGATCAATAAACTCTACCATTCCAAATTTCAAAACGATTGGATGTAAAATACAGCTTCTATAGAACTAAAGGGCCAAATCGGACGAAACATATACATGGGAGCTATAGCCAAATCTTAACCGATTTTCTTCAAATTCGGTAGTGTTGGTTCATGGATCAAGAAACTCTACCATTCTAAATTTCAAAATGATTGGATGTAAAATGCAGCTTCTTCAGGACTAAAGAGCAAAATCGGACGAAACATATATATGGGAGCTATAGCTAAATCTTAACCGATTTTCCTCAAATTCGGCAATGTTGGTTCATCGATCAAGAAACTCTACCATTCTAAATTTCAAAACGATTGGATGTAAAATACAGCTTTTATAGGACTAAATGGCCAAATCGGACGAAACATATATATGGGAGCTATAGCTAAATCTTAACCGATTTTCTTCAAATTCGGTAGTGTTGGTTCATGGATCAGGAAACTCTACCATTCTAAATTTCAAAACGATTGGATGTAAAAAACAGCTTCTATAGGACTAAAGGGCTAAATCTGACGAAAGATATATATGGGAGCTATATCTAAATCTGAACCGATTTCAATTAAATTCAATAGCGATCTTAACAGCTGCAAAAAACTCTAAACTGCAAAATTTCAGAACGATCGGAGTGAAATTGCGACCTGTAGTCGACGAACAACTTTACATGGACAGACGGACGGACAGACATGCTTAAATCGACTCAGCTAGTGATTCTGAGTCGATCGGTATACTTTAAGGTGGGTCTAGCTGTGTTATTTTCAGGTGTTACAAACATCTGCCGTGAAACAAACTTATAATACCCTGTACCACAGTGTGGTGTAGGGTATAAAAACCTTGTACGTTTGTCAGTAAACATGATCGACGAAACCATAAAAGCAAATGGGTTGAAAATTGAACAATATATTCAGATTGGGGTCATATTGCGGAGTAGTCCATAGTTCAGATTTCCAATCCCGAAGACTTTTTTATGTAACGGGTGATCCACGTAGAGATACCTTTTTCAATAGCCTTTTTTGACAGATCACGTGTGAGTCGTGTCATGCTGTCATGTTATTTTTGTTAAGTATTGTTTGGCATTTCATCATGGAAAGACTTACGCCTGAACAACGTTTACAAATCGTTCAACTTTATTATGTATAGCGCTCTCACAACAAATTCTTCAAGACATATCTATTTCAAAACAAGGCTCATATGGGCGGGGTCACGCCCCTTGGTCTGATCCTGCACATTTTTGGACCAAATATGTAGACTGCCATCAATGCATATACACAAAATTGCAGCACTCTCGCTAACAAATTGTGCAAAATATCTCAATTTAAAAATTTGGCTTATATAGGCCAGCCCACTCCCATTGGTCCGATCCTGCCCATTTTTGAACCAATCACGTAGACTGTCACCAGATACATATACACGAAATTGCAGCACTCTCGCTAACAAATTGTGGCAGATATCCACAGGCAGCCATTTCGTAGTTCATATGTAACATACACATACATACATCCATTTGTATCTATATATATAAAACAATACAATAACTTCTAATACAAATGGATTATATCGGTTCATGTTGACAAAGCTCTATTATGACTTCCATTTAATTTTTTGATGCTAAACATTTTTGATCTCCTATTAAAAATGGCTATAGCAACCTATATAATCCTCATCTTTTAACGGTTCTTTATATAATTTGAAAAATATAAATTTTCTGAATCTGTAATACATACATGTCCAAATTACACTTTGCAACAAAATTTGGGACATCAAATCTTTCCCGAACGAAACCAATTGGACTAAAATGCCAAAAAATATGCCCATTGGCTCAACGGGCCCTGAGGCAGTTCGAGCTAACTCGGCAAAACCCTTTGAGAGGTTTGCTATACTAGTGATGTACTACCATGTCCAATTGGTCTCGTTCGGGGAAGATTTTGCTGTGGCACAGTGTTATAAGAAAATCGGTTCACTGTCAGTTACAGTCCTGCATGAGCGATGCAGAATCTTCACGTCTCAACAGATGTTTATGAAATGTGCAAATTTCCGTATTTTGATACAAGAAAAAATGCTGCTATATAAAGCAACTATACAGGTATGGCCGCCATATATTCGTATCTCCCAATTTTCCATTTTAGCGCATTATAACCCTCATTACTCTTTATTCTCATTACTCTTTATTCTCATTACTCTTTATTCTCATTACTCTTTATTATGTTTGGTGCCTTATTCTTCCCATTTGAAGTTATATTTAAAACAAATTTTGTAATTTGTCTCATATAACAAATTTAGTTATCAATTCAGAACCAAATACTAGGAGAAGATCGACAAAAAAAAAATACATTTTTAAATACAGATATCTTGTGAACTGTTTGAAATACGTATAGACATGTTAGACATGCGCGAAGCACTACAGGCTTTAATATATTTTATACAAATCAAGTAAAAATTTCACTCGGGTAAACCGACTGGTTAATCCGTACACCTTGAGTCCCAAAAAATTATTAGTAAATTTATTATACCCTACACCACACTGTGGTACAGGGTATTATAAGTTTGTTTCACGGCAGATGTTTGTAACACCTGAAAATAACACAGCTAGACCCACCTTAAAGTATACCGATCGACTCAGAATCACTAGCTGAGTCGATTTAACCATGTTTGTCCGTCCGTCCGTCTGTCCATGAAAAGTTTTTCGTCGACTACAGGTCGCAATTTCACTCCGATCGTTTGCAGCTGTAAAGATCCCTATTGAATTTGGTTGAAATCGGTTCAGATTTAGATATAGCTCCCATATATATCTTTCGTCCGATTTGGCCCTTTAGTTCTATAGAAGCTGTATTTTACATCCAATCATTTTGAAATTTAGAATGGTAGAGTTTCTTGGTCCATGAACCAACACTACCGAATTTGAAGAAAATCGGTTAAGATTTAGCTATAGCTCCCATATATATGTTTCGTCCGATTTGGCCCTTTAGTTCTATAGAAGCTGTATTTTACATCCAATCGTTTTCAAATATAGAATAAACAATTTTTACATGAATTACAAAATTTATATTTCAGAGTTATTCAATATTACGAGAGTGGTGTAGGGTATTATATAGTCGGCTCCGCCCGACTTTAGCCTTTTTATACCCTACACCACACTGTGGTACAGGGTATTATGACTTTGTGCATTTGTTTGTAACACATAAAAGGAGAAGAGATAGACCCATTGTTTATTACACCGATCGACTCAGTATCACTTTCTGAGTCGATTTAGCCATGTCCGTCTGTCTGTCCGTCCGTCTGTCCATGTATTCTTGTAATCAAAGTGCAGGTCGTATTTATGGTCCGATTGTGATGAAATTTAGCATAGTGCTCATTTTTGGCCCAAGGACGATCCCTATTGAAATTGGTTAAAATCGGTTCAGATTTGGATATAGTCCCCATTTATATGTTTCACCCGATTTGACATGCAAGCGCCGTAGAAACCACATTTTACATCCGATCTTTATGAAATTCGGCAGAGAGAGTTCTATTATTACATGAATAAACACTGCCAAATTCGGGGAAAATCGGTTCAGATTTAGATATAGCCACCATATATATGTTTAACCCGATTTAACATTTAAGCGCTGTAGAAATCGTGTTTTATATCGGATCAGTACGAAATTTAACAGAGAGAGTTCTCTTATTACATGAATAAACACTGCCAAATTCGGGGGAAATCGGTTCAGATTTAGATATAGCCATCATATATATGTTTCTCCCGAATTAACATTTAAGCGCTGTAGAAATCGTGTTTTATATCCGATCCGTACGAAATTTAACAGAGAGAGTTTTCTTATTACATGTATGAACACTGCCAAATTCGGGGAAAATCGGTTCAGATTTAGATATATCCCCCATATATATGTTTCACCCGATTTGACATGTAAGCGCTGTAGAAACCGTGTTTTATATCTGATCAGTACGAAAATCGGCAGAGAGAGTTTGCTTATTACATGTATGAACACTGCCAAATTCTTATCGCAATGCCCATTTTCGCATTGGTAGGTAGGTGTAGGGAATTATATAGTCGGCCCCGCCCGACTTTCTGTCTTTCCTTACTGGTTTTGTTTTAATTAAATTATTATCAATTTAAATTGCATTTAATAACTTTAAAGTATGTACTGGTATTAAAGTTATAAGCTGTTAACTTTTGGTGTAAAATGGTCCATTTGTGTGGGAGGTACCAAAAGGAGCGTGTCAATTACGGCCACTTTTCTCTAGACTCTAGGTACTATAAATGCATTACACTGTACGAAATTTCAAGTATTTGTATGCACTGGCATTAAAAACTGTTAACTTTTTGTACAAGAAGGTACATTTGTGTGGGAGGTACCACAAGTGGCGTGTCAATAACGCCCATTTTCCTCTGGACTCTAGGTACTCTAAAAGCATCACACTGTACAAAATTTCAAGTCTTTGTATGTACTGGTAATAACGTTATAAGCTTTTAACTTTTGGTTCAAAGTTGTCCATTTGTGTGGGAGGTACCAAAAGGGCCGTGGAAACTTCGCCCATTTTCCTCGAGGTAATAGCGACTTCTGAAATAATACTATGTGTTGAATTTCAGGGGATTCAAATAAGTGGTATAGCAGTTATTAAATAATCAATATTTCACTCTCCCCTTTGTGGGAGAGGCACTAGAAGGAGTGGACCAATATGGCCCATCGTCGAAATGAACCGGATATAGAAAAAAAATGTAGTAATACCAAATTTGAAGTCAATCGTTTACTCCTTTCGAGAGTTATCGTGCGCACCGGCCAAACAGACGGACGGACATTGCTAATTCGACTTAAAATGACCCAAAACGGATATCCGTCGAACATACTTAGGGTCTTAGGTCACTCCTTCGATGTGTTACACTTTTGGATCGTAGCAAAAGATATATACCCTCCTCTCTAAGGTGAGGGAATAAAAATACATTTCTTATAAATATGCGACCAATCGAAAACTTAAACTCATATGTCTTAGTAATTGATATTTCGTATAATCCCTAATCACTAAAGTATATTGCTATGTCGTGCAGACGGGAACCTAAACTCCGTTATTACTTGTTAGTTTTTTGTTTTTAATTAAGCAACGATTTTTCATTAAGTTTCTCTCTCTTTTTTTCAATTTCGCTTTGCATTTTCTTTTGCACTAAACTGAAGTGATGAAAGTATCAGGATTTCAATTTGCATAAAAGTGACCTTTTGCGCCACCTCCTCTCCTCATGGCATCGTTACCGTGCCCAGCCATTACAAGTTCGCTTGCATAGTGGACCAACGAACGAGCGTGTATGGTCGTGGATGCAAATGCGAGTGTGGGTGGGATGTAGATGTGGGTGGAGAACAGTTTTAGAGTTTATAAACAATTTTGTTTTGCAGGTTTTCTAATCTCCTCATGCACTCTTATCACAACTTTCACAACTTTAAAGTTTGACATACATTTTTTAAAGCAAACTTTTCGAGGATATGGAGGTTACCATGGGATGGATACCGGAAACATGGTGTAACGGTGTAATGTTACACCTTTGGTTAGGGTAAGCGAGTTGAGATTTCGAATGCATTCCTTTCGGCAAACATAGAAGCTATAAGCAACTTCCTTGAATTTGGAAATACAACACGAACATTAGCTTTTAAAATTTAGTTTCATGATATCATTGAATTGTGGTTTTATTGGTTTTATTTTGGTTTAACATCATTTTGATAGGAAAATTTTAATACTGGGTACAATTTTTTGAAAACAGCATAACATTATTTTGTTGTCGAATTCACATTTTTGTCAGAAAATTAGACAAAAAATAATTTTAGGCTGTTTTCAAAAAAGTTTTCATTTAGATTAATCCTGTACTGTTCAGCAATATGTTAAAAAACTAAAGATCGGGTATGACTTGAATAAAACTGATGGCTTTTACATAGTTATGTATACCCCTCTTTGGCCTAAACAATGGTGCGCTATTACCACTACGATGCGATGGCCTGCGCTGAATTGGCGTACACTCCACCTCATGGGGTGGAGGGTCGAGTAATACCTATAGCCACTGCTATTTTTGGCTAACAGACGGCGACATAAATTTTGGTTAACAGACAGCGATCTATCTGTTAGCTAAATCCACCAGGGGTAAGCGCCCTAGACGATATTTTGTGTTGAAGCCACCACGAAGGAACGTTCGTAATAACCATAACCAAGATCGTAACCGATCACAGGCGGTACAAGAACAAATTCCTGGTCGGAGTTCTTGAATAAAACTAGTACCAGTTCCTGTTAAATGGAGCACGGAGCTGATCAACTATGGAAAAATTAAGGCAACCATAGTGGGGTAAGTTAACATATACCAGAGGGGAAATTCCAGTGTGTAGGTATGACCGAGCATATATGGACGTAGCTTTCTCAGTGTGGAGAGCGAGGTCTATCGGTACATATTCTCTTTAAAACTGGGGCCGATTGACCCCACAAAATATTTCAAGATCTGTGATAAAAAAGGTGAGGCTTTGGGAACACCCCTGAATTCATGTAAACCTAAAGTTGAGCGTAGCCGACTATATAATGCCGTACACCACCCTATTGGAGCAAAATAAGAAGAATAAGGTCAGGATTTATCAAAGTTGTTTTCCTAAGTAGCGCAAAATCGGGATATAGGGATATCCGGAGCTATATAAAAATCTGAACGGATATTCTTCAAATTTGGTAACGTTTTTTCTTGTTTCAAAAAAATGTTATTTCCTACATATTATGATCTGTGCAAATATACGGATTATATAGCCCTAAGATGCAAAATCGGGATACTCGTACAGTGGCTCCAAAAAGTATTCACTCATAGGCACATTTTGAAAAGAAACCGTCATAAAAATTAATATGTTAAGATAATATGAGTTTTGTTAATTTATTAAAAAATAATAATACTCGTAACTCATTTAATATTACGAGAACAAATCAAAAATTTATTCAAGGTAAAAATTTGTACTACAAAAAGTATTCGATCATTTAATATCATTTGAACTATGAAATTAATGAAACTCTTTAAACAAATCTTCAAAATTGAGTAGAAGGATTTGAAAAAAATTGTAATTTGGAATTTGCCATGGACGAAAACAGAAGAAGAAAGAAAAATTATTATAAATCTGCGAAATAAAAAAAAAAACATTGTTGACCGGTATTCGTCTAGCAATATCTTTAAAGATAAGGAAAGGTTGGGTAGACCTCCAAAGTTGACCGATAAAGAAAAGTGCATAATTACTAACAGAGTTCGAAATGACCCCGGGAAAAGTGCAGTGAAGTTAACAAAAGGAAGTTGAAGCTGAGTTTGGAAAAAGCATTTCAGTCACTATTGTCCCCAATGACCTACTGGAGCGCGGGAATTTGCAGGCTGTGGGGGCACTGCTGGTCGAAGAGAGTGGAGAGTATGCGTGGCTTATATTGGCTGAGTGGACCTGAGAGAAGGATTAAAACACCACAAAACATAGAGAGAGTTAGAGCAGCAGTACTGCAATCTCCAAAACGCTCTGCTCGGAAGCAATCACTTGCTCTAGGTATTTCCAGACGTTATCTCCACCGGATTCTTCAATTCAAATTGAATGTGCGTGGTCCAACAATTGTCAGCACGGGACTATTTGACACGGCGGAAGACCTAATTAACAGTATTGAGGCTAAAATTGCAGAATACCAGTCTACATGCTTGTTAGAGTTCATGAAAACTTCAGAAAACGTAGAAGCAGTTTGTGGATAGCGAAGGTCGACATTTGCCCGATACCATGTAATTTAAAAATTCCCTTACTGCTCAATATAATTAAAATATAAAATACATTTTTCTAAGGTTCATAACTTGTTTATTTCATTCCCAAATAAGGTATATTAAGCCATGGCAGAGTTGCCAGAAAAAAATCATTCATTAACGCAGTGAACAAACAGAAGCGAATGTTGTTTGCAAAATCACATAAAAACAAGTAAGAAAATTTCAGTCGGGTAAACCGACTAAGGTATACCCTCACTTTGTGAGTAATGTAATGTATAACATAAAAGTAATTAATCTGTCAATTTGTGTGGGAGGTACCAGAAGTGGTTTAACAAATACACATATTTTTAGTAAACTGTAGATTCTTTACATACATTGCACTGTGCCGAACTATAACCGCTTATGTGCACTGGTATATTTACGTTTTGTGTGGGAGGTACAAAAATGGGCGTGGTGATAACGCTCACTTTTTACAGGACTGTAGGAACTATAGGGTGATCCATTTCGAGGTTCCCTACTTTTTTGAAGAAACAAACACAGACAATTCAAATTGAATGGGGAATTTTTATTATCATTTGAAAGATCATTCTTTGGCATTTATTTTTGGAAGATTATGTCTATCAAATGTTGGCCGCGGCTACGTCTCAGATGGTCCATCCGCTGAGTCCAATTTTCGATGACTCGTTCGAGCATTTCGACTGGTAAATGGCGAATGACACGCGTGATGTTTTGCTCCAAGGCCTGAATCGATTTTGTCCGCATAAACTTTAGACTTTACATATCCACACAGGAAAAAGTCTAACGGTGTGATATCACATGATCTAGTTGGCCAATCGACCGGCCCAAAACGTGAAATTATCTGCTCACCGAAGTGTTCTCTCAATAAATCCATTGATTGATGAGATGTGTGGGAAGTGGCGCCGTCTTGTTGAAACCAAATGTCGCCGAGATCACAAGCTTCAATTTCAGGCATCAAATAGTCGGTTATCATGGCACGATAACGGTCGCCATTGACGGTTACGATCTCACCGGCATCATTTTTGAAGAAATATGGACCGATGATTCCGGTACGTCGGATCGGGAATCGGTCAATGGCAAAAAGATAGCTCTTAACGAGAGCTAAAATATTGCTCATGGGTGTCAAGGTCGTGGGTAGACTGGAAAGTGTGTTTTTTTGATTTAAAAAAAATGGACTTAGCGCAATTGGCGAACGATTATTTTGATAATAAAATTGAATAATTTGTAAACGTTGTTCAGGCTGAAATGCCAAACAATACTTCACAAAAATAACATGACAGCATGGCACGACTTACACGTGAACTGTCAAAAAAAAACTATTTAAAAAAGTATCTCTACTTAGACCATAGATCACATATATGTATGTCATTTGTCATCGAATTAATGTCAACATAAATACATATGCAAGTTTGTCATCCTTATGCACTTCCGTCGGTTTACTCGACAGTATATTGTTGATTTTTCTATCCTTCTGATTTGTGGCATTTGTCGTTTTAAGTTTTCGAAGGTGGGAATTCTTCCCCCGTTTCATTTCCATTGCCCTGCGAGCTTTTGTACCTTCAAGTTATATATTTTTTCTTGTACGCAATAATTTTACGCTCATTTTACTAATTTTGTTCATTTGAGGAACGAATAAGTGTCGCTGCTGTTTTTTTTTGTTATTGTTACTGTCATTGTTGAACAACATTCACAAATTCAAAAAAGTTTGCCCCTCCACCATTGCCAACACGATAGAGCGGTGCGGCAATTCGAGTGGCAGTTGTGTCGAACTTCCAACTTTCATCTGGTTAAATTGTTCAAACTATTTACGAGAATTGCCGGAGGTTACATTTTCAAGAGTACTTTACAATAACTTCCGTCCATCAGTAAGTGGCGCTGTTTAGTCTTACCAAATGTTGAACTTTAAAAACGAACAAAAAAAAACATCGGAAAAACGACAACAATTCTGTAGTAGTCTTCAAAGTTAAGAGAAACTAAATCGTCATCGTGTGGCTCAGACTTGTCAGCCATGGATTTGTTGTCGATTTGTGTTAGATTTTTTTTTATTCTTTTTTCGAAAATCCATTTCATTTTGCAGGGGCATGCGATGGTAAAGGAATGAAAGTGCTGGTAAAGGTTGGACACTATGGAATATCTACAAGGCAACACGGGAGAAGGTAAGTTTTAACAAATTGTTAAATGTCATCAGGGTCACCTGATTTCAAGAACGCAAAATTCATGTTTTCAGATATTCTGTAACTGCCATTTTAGAAAACATTTTATTTTACGAGTATACACAGCAGAATTTTTTTTGTTGCATTTATGACTCGGTTCGTTAATGCAACAAATTGATACATTGCTACAGTGATGATGGAACGAAATATTTTACAGGTATACACACATTTTGGCGCCGATACTTTTTGAACTGTTCTTTAGTAAATTCGACCTCCTGAATACGAATCTGCAGTCGGTATTTGCCTAGCAGCTCCAGTTTTCATGATATGGGGTAGGGTGTTGCAAACCTAACACCACTTAGAAATACCCAACATAATTGTGAAAAGAAGAAAGTAACACATTTTTTGTCGTGTATTCATCACATATATAAATTGATCGGGATGATTTATACAGACTCTGTTGCTAAAAGACATTTTTGAATCAATCACTTACAGTAGTA
The DNA here is from genome assembly GCA_963930755.1 of Eudasyphora cyanicolor. Lineage (NCBI taxonomy): Eukaryota > Metazoa > Arthropoda > Insecta > Diptera > Muscidae > Eudasyphora > Eudasyphora cyanicolor. Next base: position 263,704,737 of record OZ005734.1, read on the forward strand.
TTAATAAGAAGATGAGATTATTTTACTGCAATTCCTTATCATAAATATAAAATAAGATAAGAAAATTAACACTACCTGTAACAGAGAAGAAAATTGTGTAAACACACGTTTGTTACGTGTATGTCAGAAAAGCATATGTACTTTTTAAATACATAGTATAGTACATTGGATATTTATGTAACTCAAAAACTAGAGCTGCTAGGGAAAAATGGTATTCAGTTTTGAAATCCGCGTTAAAAGTACAAATAAAATCAGCTGCAAAACTCAAGGCACCAAAAACTTATTTCTTTTTTGTAGACCTGTGTTTTATATTCATACTGCATTGTATTTCAATCTTCTTTAGCCATTAGCGATTCTTTAAAAGTGGGACAATATTTTTTCAGTGCATTCCATACCTCCCAATTGCATTGATGCATATCATCTTCAAATCGGATTTTAGTCATCTACAGCCATTAACGATGCTTTCCATCATCTTCTCATGTGTATTGCGGCATTGGTATTTGTTGTTCTCTGTCATTTGCAATGTCGTAGATATCATTAATGTAACTTATACTGTCACGTCTTCTTGATTTGTTATATGACAGCAGCAAATCAATGGCAGTGCAAGGCATTCATTGCAAGTCGCCAAAAATCTCGAGTGTTATGCGATGCAATGCAATTAAGTCCTTTCTAGATTGACAGACAATCAACGAATGCTGTATATGGTTACAGATGCAGATGTTGTTTGTCTAGACATCTGCCAATTAAAAGCGAATTATGCTCATGTATGCAAATACGCAAAAAATGCATCAAAATTGCTGCTTGCCTAAGGGGACAAGGCAATTGTATTAGAGTATACACAATAGGGCGGGTTGATTTTTATACCCTACACCACACTGTGGTACAGGGTATTATGAGTTTGTTTCACGGCAGATGTTTGTAACACCTGAAAATAACACAGCTAGACCCACCTTAAAGTATACCGATCGACTCAGAATCACTAGCTGAGTCGATTTAACGATGTCCGTCCGTCCGTCCGTCTGCCCATGTAAAGTTGTTCGTCGACTACAGGTCGCAATTTCACTCTGATCGTTCTGAAATTTTGCAGTTTAGAGTATTTCGCAGCTGTTAAGATCGCTATTGAATTTGGTTGAAATCGGTTCAGATTTAGATATAGCTCCCATATATATCTTTCGTCCGATTTTTCCCTTTAGTCCTATAGAAGCTGTATTTTACATCCAATCGTTTTGATTTGAATTTGAAGAAAATCGGTTAAGATTTAGCTATAGCTCCCATATATATGTTTCGTCCGATTTGGCCCTTTAGTTCTATAGAAGCTATATTTTACATCCAATCGTTTTGAAATTTAGAATGGTAGAGTTTCTTGATTCATGAACCAACATTGCCGAATTTGAAGAAAATCGGTAAAGATTTAGCTATAGAGTATTTCGCAGCTGTTAAGATCGCTATTGAATTTGGTTGAAATCGGTTCAGATATATCTTTCGTCCGATTTGGCCCTTTAGTCCTATAGAAGCTGTACTTTACATCCAATCGTTTTGATTTGAATTTGAAGAAAATCGGTTAAGATTAGCTATAGCTCCCATATATATGTTTCATCCGACTTGGCTCTTTAGATCCAATCGTTTTTATACCCTACACCACACTGTGGTACAGGGTAGTATTTAAGTATAAAATGTCCCAAAAGTAAATTTATGTAAACAATTTATACATGAATTACAAAATTTATATATCAGAGTTATTCAATATTACGAGAGTGGTGTAGGGTATTATATAGTCGGCCCCGCCCGACTTTAGCCTTTCCTTACTGGTTTTTCTTTTTAATCGTATAGCAAAAACGTAAACTACATAAAATTCTAAGAAAATTCTCCGAAGAAACCATGTATCTAAAATAAAATCATAATCCGCGCCTCTCGACTTGAAAATTTATATACCCGCCTTTGGCACAAAAAAATAAATATTAGAAAAAAAAAATTTTAACAAAACAAAAATCGAATTTTCTGAATAAAATTGTTTAGTAAGGTAATTCTTTTACATCATTTCGGCACCCAAATTTTTTTTTCATTAAAAAAAATATTCACCCATGTAAAAAAGTTTGTATATTATTTTATATTTAATATTTTTATAAGGAACATAGATAAAAAAATTTTTCTTACATAATTTAATAAAAGAGATTGGAAATTCAACAAAAATATTGCACTCAAAATTGTTTTGAGTATTTATAAAATAACCTTCTTTTGTTTCGATAAACAATTCTTATTTTATAATGCAAATAAAAACGTGAAACATGTTCAAAACTATTTTTTATATAGAACGCAAATCAGAGGAGATGCAAATTGGGGTTTAACTGCTTTTTTGATAATTGAATATTTTGATTAGTCTCAAGACAAAACCTGTATTGCATAAACTATAATATAACAAGTAAGAAAGTTTCAGTAATATGAAATACACGAATTGATCTGTCAATTTGTATGGGAGATAGGGAGGGAGAGGGGGATTAACAAGTACTCATATTTTTCGCTAAACAGTAAACTTCAAATACATATATTGCACTGTGTCGAATTGTAAGCGTTTATATGCACTGGTATATTAAAGCTATGATCTATTCAATTTTGGTATGATTTGGCCATTTTGTGTGGGAGGTACCAAATGGTCGTGGCAACTTCGTCCATTTTTCACTGGATTGTAGGTACTATGAAACCATTACACTGTACAAAATTTCATGTCTTTTTGTGCGTAGGTATTCAAGTTATACGCTGTTAAATTTTGGAGCAAAATGGTCCATTTGTGTGGAAGGCACCAGAAAAGGGGCGCGGTAAATTCGCCCATTTTTCTTGACTTATAAAATAATATTATGTGTAGAATTTCTGAGGATTCAAATAAGTAGTATATAAGTTATTAAATAATCAATAATTCACTTAATATTAACACATTGTGGGGGAGGTACTAGAAGGAGAGGACCAATATGGCCCATCTTCGAACTTAGCCGAAGATAAAAAAAAAATATTACCACATACCAAATTTGAAGTCAATCGGTTACTCCTTTCAAGAGTTATCGTGCGCACCAGCAAGCAGAAAGACAGACAGACGGACGGACATTGCTCATTCGACTAAAAAAGACCTAAAACGGATATCCGCCAAACATACTTAGGGTCTTATGTCACTCCTTCGATGTGTTACACTTTTGGCCCGTAGCAAATGATATATACCCTCGAATCACTAAAGTGAGGGTATAATAAAACATAATATATTTCAAGAAAAGAGAATAATTTTAGCGAAAGAACAGGAAAACAATTTTCAAGTCGAAAGGCGCGGGTTAGGTTTTGATTTTAGGCCCATGGTTTCTTCGGAGAATTTTCTTAGAATTTAATTAGATTACGTTTTTGCTATACGATTTTTAATTTTTTTTTTTAACCACACAAATCAACCCGCCCTAATACACAAATTTGAAGTATATGTATATCGTTTCAAACACATTAATCTGTCAGACATTGACATAGACTCATATCAACGAAAAAAATCGCAAATGGTCAAGGATAACAACCAAGTACGATTTCAGGCGATCAAATCGACTGTAGTTTACTTTACTCACACTGCACTATGGGTAATTTTCCTGATTTTCTGGCCGCAACCCACTTTTTCAAGTTAGTCCAAATCCCAAAAAAATAACCTGATTAAAAAGAAGACACTTTGGGGGTTAAAACTGCATACTTAGTTTTTTCGTAAACTGTTTGACCTTTTGTTAATCAAATGTCAAAATTGAATATTATTTTTGATATTAAAAATTACTGTTCTCTTTCCGATATGAAGCACTTTTTAAATAGTGAATTAAAAAAGAACCATGAATTTCACTATTTTTATTATTTAGAATATTAAGTTTAAAGAATCCTCCAAAAAGATAGGGGTGCAGAATTTTGCTGTTTTTTAATAAAAATTTTTTTCTTAGCATCCAATTTATAAATTTGTTTAATTTTTGGAAACCGAATATATGTATATATTCAAACGCTTTTTATAAGAAATTATATTAAATATTAGATCTAATGAGGATATGTATAACGCACATTTGAAAAATAAATGTCGTGGAAACTGCGATAAATTAACATAAAAGTTTGGTCGTTTTATGGCTTTTTTTCAAAAAAAAAATAAAATGAGGAGTGGCTTCGAACTGAAGTTGCTGAATGAAATGTACATAATTGTTCCGCTATTAATCAGGAAATACAGTTGGTCTTCCAAAAAGTATTTTTTTGAAAAGTCTGACATTGCTCAGAGAACAAATGCAGCCGAATTATCAAAATCAAGATATTGCCTGTATTATTTCAGTACAACCAACTCAAGTATAAATTTACGATGGTATCATTAATTATTATTAATTACATGTTGCAACCGCATTCTTTTTCACTTATTTTTTTTCTTACATATAAATATAATCCGAATGGAAATAGTGTTGCCACAGCAACAAGAACAATCCCCAAAGGTACAAATCCAAACAGTACAACGGGCAAAGATGAGAAAATACAAACTGGTATAGATAGATATATTTTAGTGACAAAACGAAAGGCAAGTGCAATCCAAAAGATTCGAAAGGAATGAATGCGGTAAGTTCGAACCGATTTGACCTCCTCAGCTCTGAGGATAGTAATGAAGAAACAAATGAAACTATAAGAGAACCCAAACCACCTCCGCTTTTCTTGCGGGAACAAACAACTAACGCGTTGGTAAATGAGCTGTCCCAGCTACTAGGCAAAAAAAACTTCTATGTTGCTTCACTTCGTAGACGAAACAAAAATTCAGACATACACCGAAGTGGTTGGGTTGCTCGATCTCGAGAAAAAGAATTACTACACCTACCAGCTTAAGAGTTCAAAAGGTATTGTGGTAGTAATTAAGGGTATTGATAGTACAGTTTCAACAGCTGAAATAATCGATGAACTTGCTAAAGAGGGTTACGAAGTTAATTCCATAATAAACATTATAAATAAAAAGAAAATTCCTCAGTCCATGTTTAAGGTTGAACTAACATTTGATTCTTCAAGAATAAAGAAAAAAGGCGCACCTCATCCTATTTACGACCTAAGATATTTGTGCAACCGTAGAATTCGAGTCGAGGAACCTTTAAAACGAGCCGATCCTCCCCAATGTACAAATTGTCAAGAATTTGGACACACCAAGGCATACTGTAAATTACCGGCCGTTTGTGTCAGATATGGCGATGTGCACAAGTCCGTTGACTGTCCCCATCCTAGAACAGATACCGGCGTAAAAAAATGTAGTAACTGCGGTGAGAACTATACAGCAAACTACAGGGGTTGCCCTGTCTATAAGCACATGCAAAAATAAAACAATGTTAATAAAACTCCAACATATGCAAGCTATATTCCATCGCCTTTCCCAGGCTTAAGAACTGTATCTCCTACGGAAAATGCTAGTTCTAGCGACTCAAACGTAAACCGAATTCCAAAGAATACAATTCATCCAAATATGTCATACGCCCGTATGACAAGAAATGGTAATTCGTTACCCCCTCAATTTCCCCTCGCAAACTCAATAGAAAAATTAATAGAAACTATGAATTCATTCATGTTGAATATGCAAAGCATGATGCAAGAAATGATGAGAAATCAAAGTATGCTTATGCAACTCGTGTTAAATCGAAAATAAATCCAATGAGAATTTGTTATTGGAATGCAAACGGCCTGAGCCAACACAGAAATGAGGTATAGATATTTTATTAGTCTCTGAGACACATGTTTCAACCAGAAATTGTTTTAGGATACGTGGTTATTCCACATACGATACTAAACATCATAGCGGGAGAGCCTGTGGTGGTACAGCTCTTATTGTCCAAAATAAAATCAAACATTATCCTATGCCCGAATATAGGACTGAGCATACACAAGCAACTTCTATCGCTATCACAGGCACACATCTGGTGATATCGTCGATATATTGTCCCCCTAAGCACAATATTAACAAAGATCAATTCATGGAGTTCTTCTCCACTCTTGGCACAAAGTTTTGGGTAGCAGGTGACTACAATGCCAAGCACACATTTTGGGGCTCTCGCCTCACTACTCCAAAAGGTAGACAACTACTAAAAGCCATAATATCTGCTAAACTAGATGTAGCTTCGAGCGGTCACCCAACATATTGGCCCTCAGATCTGAACAAAACGCCTGACCTTATTGATTTCGCTATAATGAACAAGTAATATAAGTAATATAAACAAAATCTGATTTTTTTTAGAGCCGGTATCATAACGTGGAAATCTGTAAACAAATGTATAAATTATGGCCCATATTGTAACAGTAGGGGCAACTCAAAACAAGTAAGAAAGTGTCAGTCGGGTAAACCGACTAAAGTATACCATCACTCTGTGAGTAGTGTAATATTGAATATTACTCGAATTATTCTGTCAATTTGTGTGGGAGGTACTAGAAGGGGTTTATCAAATACACCTTTTTTCGCTGAACATTAGATACTTTAAATGCATTGCACTGTACCGACTTATAAGCATTTATGTGCACTGGTATAAACGTTATGAGACATTAAATTGTGGTATGACTTGGGCATTTTGTGTGGGAGGTACAAAAAGGGGCGTGGCAATAACGCCCATTTTTCACAGTGCTATAGCCACTATAAAAACATTACACTGTATAAAATTTCAAGTATTTTTATACCCTACACCACACTGTGGTACAGGGTATTATAAGTTTGTTTCACGGCAGATGTTTGTAACACCTGAAAATAACACAGCTAGACCCACCTTAAAGTATACCGATCGACTCAGAATCACTAGCTGAGTCGATTTAACGATGTCCGTCCGTCCGTCCGTCTGTCCATGTAAAGTTGTTCGTCGACTACAGGTCGCAATTTCACTCCGATCGTTCTGAAATTTTGCAGTTTAGAGTATTTCGCGGCTGTTAAGATCGCTATTGAATTTGGTTGAAATCGGTTCAGATTTAGATATAGCTCCCATATATATCTTTCGTCCGATTTGGCCCTTTAGTCCTATAGAAGCTGTATTTTACATCCAATCGTTTTGAAATTTAGAATGGTAGAGTTTCTTGATCCATGAACCAACATTGCCGAATTTGAAGAAAATCGGTTAAGATATATGTTTCGTCCGATTTGGCCCTTTAGTCCTATAGAAGCTGTATTTTACATCCGATCGTTTTGAAATTTGGAATGGTAGAGTTTCTTGATCCATGAACCAACATTGCCGAATTTGAAGAAAATCGGTTATGAGTTTGCTATAGCTCCCATATATGTATATGTTTCGTCCGATTTGGCCATTTAGTCCTATAAAAGCTGTATTTTTCATTCAATCGTTTTGAAATTTAGAATGGCAGAGTTTCTTGATCCATGAACAAACATTGCCGAATTTGAAGAAAATCGGTTAAGATTTAGCTATAGCTCCCATATATATGTTTCGTCCGATTTTGCTCTTTAGCCCTGAAGAAGCTGTATTTTACATCCAATCATTTTGAAATATAGAATGGTAGAGTTTCTTGATCCATGAACCAACACTGCAGAATTTGAAGAAAATCGGTTAAGATTTAGCTATAGCTCCCATATATATGTTTCGTCCGATTTGGCCCTTTAGTCCTATAAAAGCTGTATTTTACATCCAATCGTTTTGAAATTTAGAATGGTAGAGTTTCTTGATCCATTAACCAACACTACCGAATTTGAAGGAAATCGGTTAAGATTTAGCTATAGCTCCCATATATATGTTTCGTCCGATTTGGCCCTTTAGTTCTATAGAAGCTGTATTTTACATCCAATCGTTTTGAAATTTAGAACGGTAGAGTTTATTAATCCATGAACCAACACTGCCGAATTTGAAGAAAATCGGTTAAGATTTAGCTATAGCTCCCATATACATGTTTCGTCCGATTTGGCCCTTTAGTCCTGTAGAAGCTGTATTTTACATCCAATCATTTTGAAATTTAAAACGGTAGAGTTTCTTGATCCATGAACCAATACTGCCGAATTTGAAGAAAAACGGTTAAGATTTAGCTATATATATGTTTCGTCCGATTTGGCCCTTTAGTCCTATAAAAGCTGTATTTTACATCCAATCGTTTTGAAATTTAGAATGGTAGAGTTTCTTGATTCATGAACCAACACTGCCGAATTTGAAAAAAATCGGTAAAGATTTAGCTATAGCTCCCATATATATGTTTCATCCGATTTGGCTCTTTAGATCCAATCGTTTTTATACCCTACACCACACTGTGGTACAGGGTATTATTTAATTATAAAATGTCCCAAAAGTAAATTTATGTAAACAATTTATACATGAATTACAAAATTTATATATCAGAGTTATTCAATATTACGAGAGTGGTGTAGGGTATTATATAGTCGGCCCCGCCCGATTTTAGCCTTTCCTTACTGGTTATACACTAATGTTATATGTTATAAGCTGTTAACTTTTGGTGCAAAAAGGTACCTTTGTGTGGGAGGTACCAAAAGGGGAGTGGCAACAACACCCTTTTTTCCCTGGACTGTAGGCAATATAAAAGCATAATACTGTACAAAATTTCAAGTATTTTTATACACTGTTATTAATGTTACAAGCTGTTAAGTTTTGGTGCAAAATGGTGCATTTGTGTGGGGGTACCAAAAGGGACGTGGCGACTTCGCCCATTTTTCCCGAGTTGATAGCGACTAATAAGCTAATACTATGTGTGGAATTTCAAAAGATTCGAATAAGTAGTGTAGCAGTTATTAAAGAATCAATATTTCACAACATTTTAACCCTTTGTGGGGGAGGTACTAGAAGGAGTGGACCAATATGGCCCATCTTCGAACTTAGCCGTAGTAAGAAAAAAACATACTTGGAGTCTTAGGTCACTCCTTCGACGTGTTACACTTTTTTCCGTAGCAAATGATATATACCCTCGTCACACTAAAGTGAGGGTATAACCAGTAAGGAAAGGCTAAAGTCGGGCGGTGCCGACTATATAATACCCTACACCACTCTCGTAATATTGAATAACTCTGATATATAAATTTTGTAATTCATGTATAAATTGTTTACATAAATTTACTTTTGGGACATTTTATACTTATATAACACCCTGTACCACAGTGTGGAGTAGGGTATAAAAACGATTGGATCTAAAGAGCCAAATCGGATGAAACATATATATGGGAGCTATAGCTAAATCTTTACCGATTTTCTTCAAATTCGGTAGTGTTGGTTCATGGATCAATACACTCTACCATTCTAAATTTCAAAACGATTGAATGTAAAATACAGCTTCTATAGAACTAAAGGGCCAAATCGGACGAAACATATATATGGGAGCTATTGCTAAATCTTAACCGATTTTCTTCAAATTCGGCAATGTTGGTTCATGGATCAAGAAACTCTACCATTCTAAATTTCAAAACGATTGGATGTAAAATACAGCTTCTATAACACTAAAGGGCCAAATCGGACGAAAGATATATATGGGAGCTATATCTAAATCTGAACCGATTTCAACCAAATTCAATAGCGATCTTAACAGCCGCGAAATGCTCTAAACTGCAAAATTTCAGAACGATCGGAGGGAAATTGCGACCTGTAGTCGACGAACAACTTTACATGGACAGACGGACGGACGGATGGACATCGTTAAATCGACTCAGCTAGTGATTCTGAGTCGATCGGTATGCTTTAAGGTGGGTCTAGCTGTGTTATTTTCAGGTGTTACAAACATCTGCCGTGAAACAAACTTATAATACCCTGTACCACAGTGTGGTGTAGGGTATAAAAATATAAGGCGTGAACAATTATATCTATGTCCATCACTTGATCTATCATCGGATTATTCGCCTACCATTTTGACACTGCTTTACAACAATCTTGAAAATGGGTGTGACAGTTTGCCCAATAAGTATACCAACTGGCTAAAATATAAAAAAATACGTTAGCTCACACCTATCCGATGGTGTATCGTTACGTACAACGGATGAAATTGAAGCCGCGGTAAACCTATTCACAGACGTTGTAAACAGTGCTGTTAAAGTGGCTACTCGAAAAAGCGCATTCCAAAGAGATAACTCCAATAACTCAATAGGCCTCCAAGTGTTAATCAATGAAAAAAGAAGCGTAAGAAGAGAGTGGCAACAATATCGCTCCCCAGCACTGAGAAAAAAACTAAAAAATTGCCAGAAGAGATTCAAATCAGCCCTAAAATCAGCCGGGGAAAGTGACCTAAAAATATATTTGCAATCTCTGGATCCAACCCAGAAAACAGATTATAGTCTCTGGAAGGCCACAAAAAATATGCGAGGTCCTGTTGCGCATGAATCCCCAATTCGCCTTGAAAATGGGAACTGGGCAAAAAGCACAGAAGAGAAAGTAAATGCATTCGAAAACTACCTCGAGTCCGTTTTTACACCCAACAGTGATACATCTGAAATCTATCCGCCCGTGATAGATATAATTCCTCGCCCACACTATCCGCCCGTGATAAACGACACAATTCCTCGCCCAATCTATCCGCCCGTGATAGATGATACAATTTCTTGCACAATCTATCCGCCCGGGATAAATGACCCGTGATAGATGATTTAATTCGTCGCCCAATCTATCAGCCCGTGATAGATGATATAATTTCTGGCCCAATCAAGCTTAGAATAAAGGATGTTGAAAAATCTGTCAAAGAACTAAAATTAAAGAAATCGCCCGGAGGAGATGGTATAACAGCGAAAATTATTAAAGATCTTCCCTTTTCAGCCTTGAAAATTGTGTTATTTTTATTCAATGCAATTCTCCGTGTAGGTTACTTCCCCCTATCTTGGAAGATGTCTGAAATCATGATGATACCGACACCAGGCAAAGATCCAACTCAAGTCAAATCCTATCGCCCTATAAGCTTACTATCGATACTTTCAAAAATGTTTGAGTCCATTCTCATGACGAAAATCACACCTCATATAATTTCTCACAATATTATACCTGACCATCAATTTGGTTTTAGAAAAAGTCATAATACTATAGAACAGGTACACCGTATTGTAACCTGCATCAAAAGAGCTTTTGAGAATAAAGAATACTGTTCGGCGTTATTCATAGATATTTCCCAAGCATTTGACAAAGTCTGGCACGAAGGACTTTTGTACAAAATATGCGACCTTCTGCCAATCAACACGCATAAACTGTTCAGGAGTTATTTGACTAACCGGTCTTTTCAAGTTAAATCAAATGGCATTTTTTCTAGCCCTAAGAAAATAAATGCCGGTGTCCCACAGGGGAGCATTCTTGGCCCTATACTGTACGTTATTTTTACGGCAGATATGCCCATAACCAACTTTACGCTCACGTCTACTTTTGCGGACGATACTGCTTTCGTCAGTACTCACAAAAACCCGTCAGTTGCGTCCGATCAACTGCAGTCTCATGTCCGAATCCTAGAAGAATGGTTACAAAAATGGAGAATAATGGTGAATGCCTCAAAGTGTACTCATGTTACTTTTACCCTGCGAAGGGATGCAAGTCCTCCAATTTCTATTTTCAATTCACAGATTCCCCAAAAGGATCATGTAAAATACCTTGGAATCCACTTAGATCGGCGTTTGACGTGGTCGCGCCACATAGACTCTAAAGTAACTCAAATAAAACTCAAAACTAATCAACTTCATTGGCTTATCAGCCAAAGATCTGCCCTAGATCCAGAGTATAAAGTTCTTTTATAAAAAACGGTATTGAAGCCAATTTGGACATATGGTATCCAGCTCTGGGGTACAGCGTGCGCATATTCGAATATTCTTCGTTTAATTACAGGTGCACCATGGTATATAAGAAACGCTAACATCCATAAGGATCTCAACATGCCAACAGTACAAGAGGAAATTGAAAAATATTGCCGGTGTTACGTGGGTAAACTATTCAATCATCCAAACATCCTGGCTCGAGAACTACTAAATTTTGAAGGTCATGACCGTCTTAGAAGGAGAGATACGCTGGACATGATATGAATTAAAACAAATCCAAATCAAAAACAAAAAATGAAATAATGAATTCCTAAATTTTAAATGTTAATCTTTTTGTTTAAGTAAAAAATCGTGTAAAGTCTCAATGGTTTATTCGCAATGGCAATAACTCAGAGAATAGTATTTTAGGTTAAGATTTGTCCACTTATTGTTATTTTCATTGTATAATAATGAAAGATTCAATAAAAAAATGTAATGAATTGGAAAAAAAACATGTAAACATTTCCTTCTCTGTGTACTCACTTTCTAATTGCCTTTCTTGTAAAAAGATTATAAATGTATTTTTTTATTTACTGCATCTTGCAAGTGCATTTTTAACCACTGTATTGCATTTTAACCCCCTAAATGATATATTCCAAGAAATATGACTACGTACATCAAAAAATCATCGTTTTTACTGAATGCACTGACACAAAAGTTATGAGCTATTCAATCTTGGTACGTTTAGTCCCTTTGTGTGGGAAGTGTGAAAATAGGTAGGGAAATCATGCAATTTTTTTACTGAACTAAACGTAATACTCATTGCTGAAGTGTCAACAGCTGATCTTCTACAAACAATGATCCCAAGATTTTATATAAATTCGGGTTTAACTAACATGGCCCCATCGACATCGAATGAAACTAAAAACTCAGTGATGGTAAATTTGGTTTTAAAAAGTCAACGTGACTGGTCCAAAAATTGGGGGGATCGGACGAGTGGGCGTGCAGTAATTTTGTGCATATGTATCTTGTTGTAGTCTACGTGATTGGTCCAAAAATGGACCAAATATGATGGACACCACCATTGAAAACGTGGGTTGTGTGAAAAACGCTATAAAATTTTTCTGATGTACTGAGTCACGTATATGGCGCTGTTGTTCAGACTGTTGTATATTCGTTAGTTTTTCTCCGATTATTCTCAAGTTTTCACACAATATTTTTGATAAGTTCCCCAATCAAAAATTAAAATAAATAAAAAAGTTTTCAAACTTTCCCCCCGTAAGTTTATCTTTTCATAGCAGTGATTCATTTTCGTGACCTTAATGTTGTTTAATGCATCCGATGCATTTAACAGTTTAATTTGCATTTTAGACATTAATGACGCCAACTTAAAATTCTGTGAAAAATATAGTTATGTAGCAACATATATTCTAAACCAACGTAGCAATTTTTAAGATGGTGTTCAGCCCCGTTCTTTCTTAAAAAAATATTTATTAAAAAAATTCTTAGATGTGAATACTGCACTTATCATATTTACACAAGCAAGAAAGTTTAGTCGGGTGAATCGACTTAATAATCCCCTCACCTTCAGACCCAAAAAATATTCGTAAATTTTAAAATTTTTTTTAAAGTAAATTATTATCAATTTTATTTACATTTACGGCCAATTCCACAATCTCCGGTTATCCTACAGTTAGAGGTAACCTACAGTTAAAGCTGTCAAATTGTATGAAATTTTTATTTTTTATCTTTGAGTTAGCTCTAACCGGTGGTTGTGAAATTGGTGGCTAATAGTCCATTTGTGTGGGAGGTACCAAAAGGGACATGTCAATAATGACAAATTTTCTCTGGACTTTAGGTGGTATAAAAGCATTACACTGCACAGAATTTCAAGTATTTGTATGGACTATTATTAAAATTATAAGCGGTTAACTTTTGGTGCACAATGGTCCATTTGTGTGGGAGCTACCAAAAGGGACATGTCAATAATGACAAATTTTCTCTGGACTTTAGCTGGTATAAAAGCATTACACTGTACAGAATTTCAAGTATCTGTATGGACTATTATTAAAATTATAAGCGGTTAAATTTGGTGCACAATGGTCCATTTGTGTGGGAGCTACCAAAAGGGACATGTCAATAATGACAAATTTTCTCTGGACTTTAGCTGTTATAAAAGCATTACACTGTACAGAATTTCAAGTATTTGTATGGACTATTATTAAAATTATAAGGTGTTAACTTTTGATACAAAATGGTACCTTTGTGTGTGACGTACCAAAATGGGCATGGCAATAACGTCCATTTCTAACTTGACTGTATTTACTTTAAAACCATTACACTGTTGAAAATTTCAAGTATTTGTATGCACTGGTATTCAAGTAATAAGCTGCTTACTTTTAGTGCAAAATAGTCCATTTGTGTGACAGGTACCAAAAGAGGCGTGACAACTTCGCGGTGTTAGCGACTGATAAACTAATACTATGTGTGAAATTTCAGAAGATTCGAGTAAGTAGTGCATAAGTTATTAAACAATCACTATTTCACTAAATATTAACCATTTGTGGGGAGGTACTAGAAGTAGTGGACCAATATGGACCATCTTCGAACTTAGCTGGAGATAGAGAAAAATATTACATAGTACCAAATTTGAGGTCAATCGGTTAATACTTTCGAGAGTTATAGTGCGCACCAGCACACAGACAGACGGATGGACGGACATTGTTCAAATGACTTAAAATGTCCCTAAAACGAATTTCCGCCAAACATACTTGGGGTCTTAGGTCACTCCTTGTATACCCTCGATATATGTATACCCTCGTATCTAAGGTGAGGGGATAAAAACGCGTTTTTTGATGTATACATACAAATTAGACCTCCTCTTAAAGGACTTGACTATGACATCCTAGATATATGCGAAACTTTACTAATTTACGCATATATCATTATGCTTTTTTTCTATTAAATTTTGAATTGCATGCTGGACCACAAAAACACCACATATATGTAGTCAGTGTTGCCAGAAATAACGATTTATCGTCATTTTGACGATTTTCAGAGCCAAAAATTAGGACATGACGATTTTCGCCCCGAAATTACGATTTTTTATGATACGAAAAAAGTAAGGAAAACATCACAAATAGTTCTTATATTAAAGATTTTTTTTTATAATTCTTTCGGGATATACATACCTTTTAAAATTAAAAATCAGAAATGTTTGAAAATGTCTCAAATATTATGGACCGCACTCAATAATAATCTCTTAAGTTTTGTTAAGTTGTAAAATTGGCAGAGTAAATTACAGTACAATTATCTAGGTAAAATAAGGGCAACGCCAAAACGTGAACATAGGTCATTATTCCAACGAATCGTTCCAATCAAATTAATCACATATATAATTTTTAAGCCAAATTGAAGAAATGTTTTCTTTGGTGCTATGAAATCAAATCTGTTTTGACAGTTGTATGGAACGGAAGTGAAAATAAACCCCAAAAAACTAAGAAATTTTCTCTTCGTAAATCTGGGGAGTATGCAATAATACACGTATACAAACCTATTTTCTAATTATAAACCATTTCCTGTGCGGTCGGCCAACGGCCTACTGCCTACGGCCTCTGTTTAAGACTTTCTCCTATGGACAGGACCCAAAGTTGGCAACGTGGAGCAAATCGTTTATGCATAGCCTCTCCTGCTTCTAACTTAATAGATGAAAATAAGCCCCAAAAAGCAGACAAGAAATGAAAGTAAACCCCAAAAAGTAGACAAAAAATGAAATTAAGCCCCAAATAAAATTGTTGTTGTTTGATATGTTATTTTTTGGGGCCCATATTCATAAAAATATTGGGTTGTATTTTCCTGGGGCCCAATTTCATTCCGCCGTAGCCGTATGGAACTATGCCGTAATATGGTCCAATGTGGTCATTTGCTTCTTGAAATGGTTCTGGGTATAAAAAAGTACAAATTGCCGAATTTTAGCCCAATCGATTGGTATTTGTGGTTTCTAACGCGCTAAAAAGTCACATCGCTTGGGAACTATACCAAAATGTTGACCAATGAGGTCAGTACTCGTATGAATGATTATGGGTAAAAGTAAACACAAATAACCAAATTTCAGTCTCACAATGCCAAAATTCAATCTAATCGGTTGGTACTCGTGATTTCTAATACGATCAAAAAGTTTAATCTAATGGACCCTTCGTATGGGGGCTGTATAAAACAATGGATCTGCACTGGACCTTGTTGACGTGATTGGTTATATGCATTTTGTCAAACTTCGTCCAAATAAGTTAAAGCTAGTGGCTATCATGACGTAATAAATAAATAATATATGAACAAGACTATTTTCAAACGTAAGAAATTAATATGTGTGAGATATGTTTCCGCCAAATTTATTTGTTAATGTCGTTCAAGAATGTGAGATCCGCCAGCAAAATTCATTTTAAGTTCACTTTGAGGAACTCCAAAAATCATTTGAGAGTACCAATTAATACATATCTATCTCCGAAACATGTCCTTCGTCAAAAAAAAAACTCAAAATCTGTACATTCCTGGTAGATTTTTGTGTTGACGAATTTTTGACGATTTCGAACATTTATTTTGACGATGTGAAAATTTTTGTACCCCCATTTTGACGATTTTCGGTCAAACTTGTCTGGCAATACTGCATGTAGTCCTATATAATCTGAGCTGACCCTGTAAATTTTAATCTTGTGTTTTCTTCAGTTTCTATATAATAGCATTTTTACTTAAAAATGTCAGAAATGTAAATTGTTTTTTATTGGAATGATTCTGTCTATTTTGTGGTTTCAATATTTTTCATAGTTTACAAAGAAAAATCTTCGGCATTTTCAAGTAAATATTGTTTTAAAAAAGAATGCGGCTGAACACCATCTTGAAATTTGTAGATGGGGACAAATGGGGCTACATGACTATATTTTTTTCACAAATTTAAGTTGGTGTCAATGATGTGCAGAATGCAAAATAAAGTTGCATATGTAACTGATGCATTTAAAAACTTTTTAAATTAATCGTCACTAATAGATAGAATTTTCCAATAATAGTGATATGATTTATTTTTAAAAAACACACTTATTGTTAAGGGAATTCAAAAGTTTTTAATTTAATTTAATGTGAAGTACAATTGATAGAATTAAGTTCTAAATAAAACGTCATTCAAATGGCCTCCACGACTTCTTCTGCAGGAACGAATTCAATGAACCCAATTTTCGAGCACTTTTTCCACTAAATCAAGTCGTATGTCATGAATGGCATGTTCAATATTGACTTGTAAAGCTTTATTTCGAGAGACCAATGACTTCAAATAACCCCACAAGAAATAGTCTAATGGTGATAAATCACAACTTCTTGGAGGTCATTCAATACCACAATTTCTTGAAATTATCGAATCTCCAAACTGGAAAGTGTTATTTTGGATTTTAAAAAAATGGACTTAGCGCACGAAAAGTTGCAATTGGAGAACGATTATTTTGATAATAAAACTGAATAATATGAAAACGTTGTTCTTGCGTATATCTCTCCATGACGAAATTGTAAACACTGAATACAATAAAAACAAATGGCATATTTCAAATGGCCGAAACGTCACTTGAAGCTCAAGTCACGACCTTACAAACGAGCTTTCATTTGTAAAATTCCGTTCACGCGTTTTCATAATACTTATCTTTCAAAATACAGCGTTTCTGATATTGTCCCACATTTTTCAGAAAAAAAATTTGGGTTTTCTTTTCGCCAACTACAAGTTGATTAATTTCCATGGTAAAGCGCATATACAAATTTTCAAGACAATCGGGAATGTCGACCAGATTTTTTTTGAAAAAATCGTTCGGTTTGATATGGAACGAACGATATATCGTTTGCTACGGACCAAAAGTGTAACACATCGAAGGAGTGACCTAAGATCTAAAGTGTGTTCGGTGAAATCCGTTTTAGGACATTTTAAAGGCCGCGTTAGGCAAACTTAACCGTAAT
Source organism: Eudasyphora cyanicolor (assembly GCA_963930755.1). NCBI lineage: Eukaryota > Metazoa > Arthropoda > Insecta > Diptera > Muscidae > Eudasyphora > Eudasyphora cyanicolor. The sequence continues at coordinate 263,722,414 of OZ005734.1, forward strand.
TTAACTTTAGCGCCGCCGTAACGTTGTCCGCTGGAGCAATTACCCAAAACTTTAAAAAACGAGCTGCATCACTCAGACATTCACAACAAAAATAGCAACAAATTAATTTTAATTTATATTTATTTGCTACTAATTTATCATTTTATTACTTATTTATCATTACTTTTCAAAAGTTTCGCATAAATTTATTCTTTTTTCATAATTTTACTAATTTTGTTTGCTAATGCACGTAAACGTACCGTCCAAATAAAATTTCAGCAGATTCTGCCGTCCGTTTACGTTTCGTTTCCGCTGGCTAATCGTTTACACTGATTTCCATATGTCAGATTGAATCAGCTGATTCGTTACGCTACTAGGGCGTTACAGTTACGTTTGCCTAACCCAGCCTTAAGACTTTTGAACAATGTCCGTCCGTCTGTCTCTTTGTATTTTTGTCAGTTAGTCTATATGTCAGTTTGTCTGTTTGTTTGTTTGTCTGGCTGTGTGTTTCTCTGTTTGTCGGTTCGTCTGTTTGTCTGTATGTCAGTTTGTCTGTCTGTCCATTTGTCTGTCTGTCCATTTGTCTGTCTGTCTGGCTGGCTGGAGCGCACAATAACTATCGACAAAAGTAAAGGGTTGACTTAAAATTTTGTATGTGATAATATTTTTTTCCATTTTAGGTTTAGTTCGTAGATGGGCCATATTCACTAAAATTTAGTGAAATGTTGGTTCTCTAATAACTACTACTTATCAGAATCGCCCATTTTGGTACCTCACACCAAAAAAAAACTGCTAATAACTGTAATACCAGTACATATAAATGTACTATGTAGTGTTATGTTTCTAGAGTGCCTTCCGTCCGTTCCGTTGGTAGATAAATAAGTCCCATCCCAATAATAATAAGCTCTTAAAGCTAAGCTTTCATTTGAGCAAAACATCCAAAACAAGTTTTAATTTCTGAAAAAATGCACAAAAATATTTTAGCGAATAGTTTTATTTGTTTTTAAAAAATTGAAGAAAAACTATAGATAATACTTTGGGCAACATTTTCTAAATATAATAGATAATTAGTTATATGGATAGGAAGAAACACCTTCAACTTGGACAGATCTTGACTGATCTCGCTAAAATTGTGTGTCATAACTTCTATGCAAAAGGACTAAAGTTGGTGCAAGTTTCAACCCAATAAAAAGACATCGCTTATCAAAATTGACTCACTAGACATGAAATCCCCCATCTATTTTTTGCTGATTAAAAACAAAACACAATATTATTGGGATACATTAAACATTCTGAATTGTTTTTTCTATAAAAATCTGATAAATATAATTTTGATTCGAATGTTCTCATTGCAACCATTGAACAAAATAATGATGTTTGTTTGTCTTTTACCCCAAAGGAAAGTATGTCCTATAATAAATTTCACAACTCTTGGTTTCATTTGTGTTTTTTTCTTCTCCTGTCATTGGAAAATAAATATTGCATGGTCACTGTGGTATGGCAGACAAACAGGTGAGGAAGCACATACGACCTTTCCATATTTTTCCCCTCCGACGACGACAACGACGAATGCCACATGGTGATATTGCCATTTTTGGGTGGTGTGGGACGAATGAATGTTTAAACAGAGCTGTGACCTATTTTGTGGTTGTAAATAAATACCGGCATCGAATGGCTTGTTCGATTTGCCATTGGAATTGACATTTGTCTCTGCAAGTTGCCATTTCCTTGCACCCAACCGGATCCCCACCACCACCTCCAAATCATCTTTCTCACTCACTCACTGACTCTTTGGTGTCCTATATAATAGTGACATAGATGTACAGACGAACGAACTTTACACACCAATATGGCGAGTATGACTGTTTGTGTGAATATTTGTGTTCTTTTCTTTTCTTATTTATTTTCAATATGCCACAAATTTTCCCTATATCCATATTTCAATGAGAAAGAATGTAAGGAATTGTATTAGGGTGGTCCATAAAATATTTTTCTAAAAGATTTTTAATAAATAAATAGTTTACTTAATTAATTCATTTAGAAAAAATCCAATGTCATTGTAACATGGTGTTTTGATCTTATAGTATCGATTTTCAAAGAATGATCACAAAAATGTGCAACTTAATGGCTGATATCCATGCAATTAATGATGAATAATGAAATTTTGAAGTTTGTGTTTTGTATCCATCCAAATTCTGAACAAGGATCTGTTTAAATTCGGTACAGTATTTTATCTTTCTCTCCCATGGAGGCCGCTCTTAAATAAACGGTTATATATCTAAGCCGTGTACGCCACATTTTCAATCAATTTCGCTGAAACGATGAATTTAGAACAAAATTTCACAAAATTTCTTTACAACATTAAGAACCACATTGATCCACAAAATATAGAGACCAAATTCGGCTTTTTTCTTGTGATATTTTGGAGTTTGTATTTCAGTTAATTTATTTAGAAAATTGTGCATGATGTACATACTCGTATGTAGCTGGGTAATTCAACAAAAAAATTACCCCTTTAATTTTCACAAAATTTTTCATAATAAATGCCGGTAATTTAGAAATGTGCTCTATTTAACCTGCAACTGTTGATAGTAGTTATTGTTCTGCGTCAATTGGTTGGGAAACAATGATGGAGGGTACTATACAGTCGACTTTTCTTCGTCTTCGTCTTCGTCTTTCCTTACTCGTTTATATAGAATTTAAGATTCGTCGGCAACATTAAGGTCAATATTTTTGTGAAACATATTAACCTTTTAGCTCCCCCACATAACAGTAATTTTTGGCTCTATTTTAATTTGAATATATATGTTCATTCCATTGCATTCAATCATACCTAGTGAAAATGATGCATTGCTATCATGTTCCGTTCGCGACGAAGGAATGGTACAGAACGCTAAGGAACCGTTCCTTAGTGGTTTTTTCCGAACTCTGATTTTAGAACATAACTAAGCCCAAAACTGATCACAAACCCCAAAGAACAGTCAAAAATACCATTTTGAAATATTCGTGAAGCAATGTTATTCATAGGCCCCAGTGGTCGAAGCCATAAATATATCAGTAAAGAGAGGTTTAACTGGAATTTGACTATTTTTGTTGTTTGTGTTAAGTTTTAGCATTTGGTGTGTTCTGAGATATATAGTAAAATATTGTGGCCAACATTTTTGTAGAACATTTCATTTCGCCCTCTCTATTTTTAGGGGTGCTTTTACAATTTATTAAAATGGAGCCAAATGAGCCTTAATGTTTTCCACAAGTAAGGAACACGTAGTCTCATATACCGATATGCTGCACGAACAGACAAGAGGAGCAAACTTTACCTGGGTGCGTTTGAAAAATACAACTCAATTAATAAATATATGGGTAAATCCGGAAAACTATATACCAGAAAAGTAAAAAAATACCAGGTGTATAATGAAATCATTAGTTTGCGGACGATTCTAATGATCTTACCATAGAAATGACAGTTCAGCAAGTTCTATAAAATATAAATTATAGCATTATATAAAAATTTCCGCCGAAAATTGTCGTTTTGACGTATTAAAATTGTTGTGCAATGTACAATTAAGTAACATAACGTCCGTAACAGACCAATTTCTAGTTTTTGGAGGAACAATGAAGTGTCTTATTCTAATCAGAGCTATTTTAATATCCTTAGATATTCCTCTTGCCTTAATGTATTTCGATTTTTCTGATTACTATGCAAACTTAGCTAAAAACCAGTAAGGAAAGGCTAAAGTCGGGCGGGGCCGACTATATAATACCCTACACCACTCTCGTAATATTGAATAACTCTGATATATAAATTTTGTAATTCATGTATAATTTGTTTGCATAAATTTACTTTTGGGACATTTTATACTTAAATAATACCCTGTACCACAGTGTGGTGTAGGGTATAAAAACGACTGGATCTAAAGAGCCAAATCGGATGAAACATACATATGGGAGCTATAGCTAAATCTTTACCGATTTTCTTCAAATTCGGCAATGTTGGTTCATGGATCAAGAAACTCTACCATTCTAAATTTCAAAACGATTGGATGTAAAATTTAGCTTCTATAGAACTAAAGGGCCAAATCGGACGAAACATATATATGGGAGATATAGCTAAATCTTAACAGATTTTCTTCAAATTCGGTAGTGTTGGTTCATAGATCATGAAACTCTTCCATTCTAAATTTCAAAATGATTGGATGTAAAATACAGCTTCTACAGGACTAAAGAGCAAAATCGGAATCGGAATCAAATTCGGCAATGTTGGTTCATGGATCAAGAAACTCTACCATTCTAAATTTCAAAATGATTGGATGTAAAATACAGCTTCTTCAGAACTAAAGAGCAAAATCGGACGAAACATATATATATATAAATCTAAACCGATTTTCTTCAAATTCGGCAATGTTGGTTCATGGATTAAGAAACTCTACCATTCTAAATTTCAAAACGATTGGATGTAAAATATAGCTTCTATAGAACTAAAGGGCCAAATCGGACGAACCATATATATGGGAGCTATAGCGAAATCTTAACCGATTTTCTTAAAATTCAGTAGTGTTGGTTTATGGATCAAGAAACTCTACCATTCTAAATGTCAAAATGATTGGATGTAAAAAAACAGCTTCTACAGGACTAAAGAGCAAAATCGGACGAAACATATATATGGGAGCTATAGATAAATCTTAACCGATTTTCTTCAAATTCACCAATGTTGGTTCATGGATCAAGAAACTCTACCATTCTAAATTTCAAAACGATTGGATGTAAAATACAGCTTCTATAGGACTAAAGGGCCAAATCGGACGAACCATATATATGGGAGCTATAGCTAAATCTTAACCGATTTTCTTCAAATTCGGCAATGTTGGTTCATGGATCAAGAAACTCTTCCATTCTAAATTTCAAAACGATTGGATGTAAAATACAGCTTCTATAGGACTAAAGGGCCAAATCGGACGAAAGATATATATGGGAGCTATATCTAAATCTGAACCGATTTCAACCAAATTCAATAGCGATCTTAACAGCTGCGAAATACTCTAAACTGCAAAATTTCGGAACGATCGTAGTGAAATTGCGACCTATAGTCGACGAACAACTTTATATGGACAGACGTGCTTAAATCGACTTAGCTAGTGATTCTGAGTCGATCGGTATACTTTAAGGTGGGTCTAGCTGTTTTCAGGTGTTACAAACATCTGCCGAGAAACAAACTTATAGTACCCTGTACCACAGTGTGGTGTAGGGTATTATAATATGCAAATTCACCTTAAAAACCTACTTCCATTTTTTGTAACGCCCGCAACGGAACTTTGCCGCGTATATCGCATTCATCAAAAATATTTAGGTATATGTATATTTATATGTCACTTTGAAACAATTGTTGTTGCTAAAGGTTATATGAAAATATTGCATTCAGAACGCCAACGGGATGAATATTAGTAAAACAAAATTCGTACGAATGTAATGTCCGCAACCCAGGATTTGCCCATATGTCACATGGTACGATACATTTTGAACGAAAAATACTTTAAATAATTATTTTTTATTTGGACTTTTATTATGCTACAGCTAATTTGAATGAGGTCTGGGACTAAATTGTTTATCCTCCCCTAAAGGTATACCAGTTGTTACCAAAAAGTGTGACGTATCGTAGAGGTCATCTCATATCCGACATATGTTAGGGGGAAATCAGTTTCAGCAGGTTTTATGCTATTAGATTCATATCCGTTGAAAAGTGCTGGTAACGATAACCCTCAAATGTCGTTACTGAATGACTTTAAATTTTACATATTCTCAACACTTAAATTATGTTCGAAGATAGACCGTATTGATCATCCAAATTATATACCCTCCTTCTGACAAATGACAAAAATCTACTAAAATATTAATTCGTTTGTAACATACGAGGGTTGCTATTTATATTTCGGTTCCTGGCAATACTAGTGTTGCCAGATGAAAACTGGAACTTCCATTGGAAAGTATACAATTTTTTAGCATAACCTCGCTCAGAACGCTATGTCATTTGAGCGCGAATTTTTTTGTTTACAGTGTGTGAGAAAATTCACCTCAAAACATGGTTTTTGAACGCTTTAGCAGCTGCTTCGCGCGTCGAAAAACGTTGACCAAGCAGCTTTTTCTTAATAAGAAGAAGTCGTTGGGTGTCAAATCAGGGCTGTACGGCGGATGACCCATCAATTCGACGTTTTGGCCGGTTAAAAAGGCGCTGGTTTGAGCCGATGTGTGAGAGCTCGCATTGTCACGGTGCACAATGATTCGTCTTCTCTTGTTCGTTTTTCGAATTTCTCCGAAGACTTCAAGCGAACAAATTGTGATGTACCACTCAGAATTGACCGTCCTTCGTTGCTCAAGCTGAACAGTCGAAACATGACCAGTTTTGCGAAGAAAGAGGCGACCATTTGCTTCGAAGTGCTTCTTCCACGAACAACTTTCATTGGAATTGGATCGCCTTCGAAGACCCACACGGTCGATTGCTGTTTTGTTTCGGGCTCATACGCATAGATCCAAGATTCGTCACCTGTGACGATCTTATAAACGTCTTTTGAAGCACAGCGATTGTATTTTTTTTTCAAAATTTCTTTGCACCAATCGACACGAGCCTGTTTTTGAGCAATTGTCAAATTGTGCGGGATCCAACGAGAACAAACCTTTTTTACGGCCGGGTGTTCATGCAATATCAAAGGTATGCTGGTGGAAGAAATACCCCAGGGTGCCTCTATCTCATGGTATGTCACATGACGATCTTGCATTATCAGTTCACGCACGGCATCAATGTTCTCTGGCACAACGGCCGTTTTTGGACGACCTTCGTCTTTGAGCGAGCGTCGCCAACGGTTGAATTCATTGAACCAGTTTTCACAGTGCTATAGGATGGTGCTTCATCGCCATATAAAGATTTAAGTTCATCGATGCACTCTTGTCGTGATAATCCACGTCGAAAGTTGTGAAAAATGATCGCACGAAAATGTTCACGAGTTAATTAATTAACGTTCTGAGTATGTTTATGCTAAAAAATGTCAAACTCTGCAATTGAAATGACAGGTGGCGCCAGAAATATATATAGCAACCCTCGTTTAATTTCTGTAAAATTCCAAATCAAATATTAAAAACACATCATTTTAATATCAATGCATATAATAACACATAAATATAGAACCAACCTTTGCTTTTAAGTTAATTTCTGCAACTAATTGAAGAAGTTTTTTTTATTAGTCAAGACCCTTCAGGCACCCCCCGCCCACGAAATTGAGATCCAAATGTATTCTTTAAACTTCTTAGACATTTAATATTTGTAATTTCATGATTGTAGACTATAGTCTATAGTCTGACAAAAAATGTTGTCTGTTATGTCATGCCTTTACACTATAAGGTCGCGATATATACGATATTAAGTTACTCTTTTCCCACGTATCACAATAAATGATTACAAAGAAAACAATTTGCATATATAGCCTTATTGGTCAACATTTTGATATAGCCCCATTGCAAAAGTCCCTTCGAATATGACTTATAAAAGCTCCAGGGGCAAAACATTTCAACTGATATGTGTGAAATATAAAAAACTTTTTTTAATTTCTTTACAAAATTGCTCCGCTAGTGACAATTGCCTTCAACGTTCTATTTCCAGATATATATCAAATATAGTGGATCACCCTATTACTCAAGTCATTTATCTTTTATTTTGTGGCCTAGAAATTGTGAAAATATGTTTTCAATTTTGCTATGTTCTGCATTTAAAGTGAAAGCTCTGCCATGTACTCTATGCTTTTGAACAAATACTTACAGGTAGTTTCATAAAGAAAAGTCTATCATTGAATGTGTCTTTTTGTGACATTTCTTTAAATTTAAATAATTAAAAAATAAAGAAGCATTTTTATTTAACTGTCAGATAGTTAAAGTGTGAGCATATTTTTTATACCCTCACTTTTGTGGTTGTATATCATTTCCTACGGACAAAAAGTATAACGCATCGAATCAGTGACTTAAGACCCCAATTTTGTTAGGCGGAAATTAGTATTAGGAAATTTTAAGGCATTTGAGCAATATCGGTCCGTTGTAATGGACTTGCTATAAGTTTTGCGTTAAATCGTTCGATTAATTCATAATAGAAATTAAGTTTCTAGCATGCGATTTTTTCATCTGGAATATTTAGTTGACTTGAAACGGTCATACGTTAGCTTCAACAGGTGTAGATCGGCACATATGGTTATGATAACATAGTCACACTGCGGCTATCTTCACAATCAAAGCGAATCTTTCTGTTTTTTATATGTCGAAAGGAACTTACTTTTCTAACCATCTATCATCTAGTGAAGTCCGCAAATTTGTTCACTTAAGTAAATATTCATCTCTCGAAATCCTTACCAAGGTAAATTGTGTACTTCCAATTCCCCATCCTCTAATAGCAGTGTTTTAAAATTTAGAATATACAATCATCCACGCATACATTGGGATAAACTCCAAGATATTGCCTACGAAATTGCATCACAAAGGCACACGCTGAAAAAAAAATCGCTCCTGTAAAATATTGTCCCAAACATATTCGGCTTGAAACATATATATCTTTAGGATACACTATAAACATATAATATTTGGTACACACAAAAATTATATATATGGGAAGATGTTGTTCTAAACAAATCTTTGTTTACTTACATCCCAATGTGTTTATTTTGGACTATTTTTTCCGAAACAAATATTTATTTTCATTTAAGTATTCAGAAAATATCTAAATTGTGTTAAATTTTTCAGTAATTCAAAGTTAATTTTTTCAAAAATTTTAACGTCTTAAATATAAAAAATAATAATAATTGAAATCATATAATCTTGGATCGAAATATATACTTGGAGGATTGACAACCTGATGGCTTGGAATACTCAGAAATTTTAAATGATTGGTTTAAAACATAAGATATTGATGCATTTGGTATAATAACTGGGAGGTTCAAACCAAAAAAAAAAAACAAACAAAAATAAAATTTAAATTTGAAAAATTCAACAAAAGTTTCGAAAATCTTTTTTAAATAAAATATATTTGGAGAAATTCCTAAACAATCATTTTATTTGTATTCAAATACATATTTTATTTGAGAAATTTAGTTTGCAAATATTATATGTTGTAATATATTAATATACGAGTTCCAAATATATTTTATTGATTTTCAAATAAAATGTATTTGCTCAGAAATATATAATATTTAAAAATTAGTGTTCCAAATATATTTTCTTTCTATTCAAACATATCAAAAAAGGCGATTTTGCCCCGTGCAGAGTATTTCGAGTAGCTACCCAAACATCTTTTACTTCTGCCCTGAGGGCAAAAATAAACACTCATTTGTTAAACGAGTAATTTCGTTTGCAAATAGAAGTAGAAGTAGTAGACATCCCAGCACAATTTTGGATTCACGGTATGAATCCCAAACCAATCAGATTACGTACGAAAAAAATCTACTTCATATGGAATTCCGAATAAGTTGCATTGGCAAACATTACTTCGTCATCTAAATTTATCCCATCACAAATTTTAGCCATTTAAAAAAAGGCAGGCCGTATGTCCCAGTTCTGTGGAGGATGAACAGACATATTTTGGAGGGCATTCAGTTCGAATACCATACACAGGGTACGCTGGGTTACGAAGTAAGGAAAAACCCGCAGCAGAAAACAACAATAAGCAGCAGACGTATGTCTAATTAGAGCGATTGCGGGCGTAATCACTCACTTCGATTCGTCGTCGATTACTTCATACGGTACCATCACCCTACTCGATCGAAGAAACCCAGAGCATAGCGGAGAAATACCTTCATCTACTATTATAATAAGAAACAATAAATAACGAGGAAGAACCATAAGGAAGAATCTCCAGGAAAACGACAAGAAATACTACACAACATTAATGAAATTATTCAAATTAATATAAAATTCAGTCAGTAAGAAATCATTAATTCATAGGAAAAATTTTGAGCGATGTGAAATGTTAAGTGGGATGTTTCAAAAAAATAAGAAATAAGAAAAACTTCAAATGCAAAGAAGTTCTCACCAAAATTGGTTAACAAATTGTTAAGTAAAAGTTTTAATAAAAGCACATGAGTGAATATGTATGTACTAGATAATAACACAAGGTTACAAGTGTCTCTATCCCAGTAAATGAAGGGAAGCATACCCAATAATTCCGAGTAAAATCTTTCAATTGAATATAACCTTTTTACTACAAGAAAAGCTTCCAGTTTTAAAATAAAGTCGTATAACTTAATTATTCATATTTCTCAAATTTTTTCTCAAAATAAGCAAACACAATTGTCTGAACTGCTTTACGAGCAAATACTTGCTTGGTGGTGGCAGAGTAAATGTGTCGCTCTAGTTGGGTGCCTATGACAAGCCAATGTTAAAATCGATAGTTCGTTATATGAAACCAGTAAGGAAAGGCAGAAAGTCAGGCGGGGCCGACTATATAATACCCTACACCTCCCTAACAATGCGATAAGGGTCATTGCCATAATAATTTGGAATAATTGGTAAATGGGTAGAAACATATTATCTAATTCTGAAACGATAATCGCTAAATTAAGCAATATTCGTTCCTAAATTGAGAAACATCTTTCTGGAAAATTTTAATGATCGGAAGTAAAATACAACTTCTATAGCGGTTTGATACCAAATCAGGAGGAGCATATATATGGAGCTTTAATATAAATCTGAACCGATCTTCCCTGAATACTCATTCATGTAAAAAGACCTCCTTCTGTCGAATTTCGTACTGATCGGATATAAAATACAGTCTCTACAGCGCTTACATGTCAAATCGGGGGTAACATATATATGGTAGCTATATCTAAATCTGAACCGATTTTCTCCGAATTTGGCAGTATTCCTTCATGTAATAAGAAACCTCTTTTTGCCGAATTTCGCACTGATCGGATATAAAATACAGTTTTTACAGCGCTTACATATCAAATCGGGGGTAACATATATATGGGAGTTATATCTAAATCTGAACCGATTTTCTCAGAATTTGGCAGTATTCTTTCGAGTAATAAGAAACCTCTTTCTGCCGAATTTTGCATCGATCGGATATAAAATACAATTTCTACAGCGCTTACAGGTCAAATCGGGGATAACATATATATGGGTGTTATATCTAAATCTAAACCGAGTTTCTCCGAATTTGGCAGTATTCCTTCATGTAGAAAGAAACCTCTTTCTGCCGAATTTCATACTGATCGGATATAAAATAAAGTTTTTACAGCGCTTACATGTCAAATCGGGGCTAACATATATATGGGGTCTATATCTAAATCTGATCCGATTTTAACCAAATTCAATAGGGATCGTCCTTGGGCCAAAAAAAGATATGTGTAAAGTTTCGTCGAGATCGGACCATAATTGCGACCTGTACTTGATTTCAAGAATACATGCACAGACAGACGGACAGAAAGACAGACGGACATAGCTAAATCAACTCAGAAAGTGATTCTAAGCCGATCGGTATAATAAACGATGGGTCTATTTCTTCTCCTTTTGGGTGTTACAAACAAATGCACAAAGTTATAATAACCTGTATTGAATTTAGTTAAAATCGGTTCAGATTTAGATATAGCCCCCATATATATGTCAGCCCCGATTTGACATGTAAGCGCTGTAAAAACTGCATTTTATATCCGATCAGTATGAAATTCGGCAGAAAGATGTTTCTTATTACGTGAAGGAATATTGCCAAATTCGGTGAGAATCTGTTCAGATTTAGATATAGCCCCCATATATATGTCACCCCCTATTTGACATGTAAGCGCAGTAGTGACTGTATTTTATATCCGATCATTACGAAATTCGACAGAAAGAGGTCTGTTTACCTGAATGCGTATTCAGGGCAAATCGGTTCAGATTTATATATAACCTCCATATATATGTTCCTCCTGATTTGGTATCAAAGCGGTATAGAAGTTGTACTTTACTTCCGATCATTAAAATTTTCCAGAAAGATGTTTCTCAATTTAGGAACGAATATTGCTAAATTTAGCGATTATCGTTTCAGAATTAGATAATATGTTCCTACCCATTTACCAATTATTCCAAATTATTATAGCAATGACCCTTATCGCATTGTTAGGGAGGTGTAGGGTATTATATAGTCGGCCCCGCCCGACTTTCTGCCTTTCCTTACTGGTTTTCTTTGTGAATCTGCATATTTGCATTGTGAAATATCATACCTCTTCATTACGTACATAGCTACAAACATATCGACGATATACATATCGACTGATATGGATATTTACATTTAATGTGTTTAGAATCACTTATTAATTTATAGAGTTCCATACAAAGTTGAGGGCATATTCGATATATCGTTCCATACGAGTCAATATGTATATTATTTTTAGATTAGTTATTACTAGATATGTATAGCACATTAATATGTTGACTGCTTAGGAATTTTTAATTTAATAATGGTCTTATTGAATGAAAATTATGATAGACTTAATGTTTTTTTATCTTATTTCTGGGATCAGTCTAATACTTACTGATGTTTTACTAAAGTTCGCTTAATACAATAAATTAAATTGAATTTTCTTATAATGTTGTGCTAACTAAAGGGTCCGCCATCTAACGTTTTTTTTCAACTAGTGCTTATTTCGTGAATGGTAACACTTATCTCATGTCTGATTTGACAGATAATTAATTTTATCCTTCCGCTAAACGAGTATATTGCGAATATTGCGACATTACCTTGAAAATCATGTGTGCGAAAATTGTGTACGGATTTTGGAAGAAGATAAGCACCGTCAGTTTCGTATGTTCGTTATCTTGTGAAAAAAGTGAAAGAAACTGGCATCCTCTTCGATAAACCAAAGCGTGAAAAGGAAAAAACAGTGCGTACCCCCGAGAATATTGCTGTTGTGGCAGAAAGTGTGCGTGAAGCGCCATCAACATCAATTCACCGCCGTTCTCAACAATTGAACATTTCGGAGACATCATTGAGACGAATTTTGCATAAAGACCTTGGTATGACGCCATACAAAGTCCAATTGGTTCAGGAGTTGAAGCCAACTGACCATCCAATGCGTTTTCAGTAGTTTTTTTTATAGCATTTTCAAAAAAAAAAAAGTTATTTTGCGGACCCTTTTCTAAGATTTGATTAGTCGCCATTAGAACATAGGATTGGGAGGGTAACGAGGCGAAGCTCTTCAACACCAACTAGAAGTAGCATTTTTGTTTGGCCGGTTTTTTTTGTAATCATTTCTTTTTGCCGTTAATCTTGGGCTATTTATTTTGTTGTTGACGACGTTATCACCTTTTAATAGTAAAGTTTTAATAAAAAAATAGGGAGTTTGAATATTGTTGTGATGTTGAACTGAAAATAGAAGAGAAAGGACGGAACCCACCCGGCCGACTGTTTCGCTAGTTTATTTTAAAACTCCCGTAGTCCTACTCTCGACTATTGAATGATTTAATCTTGAGATTTAGTCTCATGACGGTAAAAATTGACAATTTCAAACGGAATCATTTACTAATCCTGGTAGGTCCATTACACCGTCCGCCGTCTTCGACCACTTTTCTCAAGCTGATATCGACCGTTAAACTATTACTATGTGGAACTTCAGAAGATTTGGATAAGTAGTATATTAGTTATTAGAAAAATCAATATTTCACTAAATGTGAGGAAAGTACTAGAAGGAGTGGACCAATATGGCCCATCTTCAAACCTAGCCTGAGCTATAAAAAATACTATCGGGAGTTATCGTGCACTCCATCCAGCAGACAGGTTTTCTTGGGTTAATATTATTCTTCTTATGAAAGTTAAAATTAAAACCAGTAAGGAAGGGCAGAAAGTCGGGCGGGACCGACTATATAATACCTTACGCCTCCCTAACAATGCGATAAGGGTCATTGCGATAATAATTTGGAATAATTGGTAAATGGGTAGGAACATATTATCTAATTCTGAAACGAAAATCGCTAAATTTAGCAATATTCGTTCCTAAATTGAGAAACATCTTTCTGGAAAATTTTAATGATTGGTAGTAAAGTACAACTTCTATAGCGCTTTGATACCAAATCAGGAGGCACATATATATGGAGGTTATATATAAATCTGAACCGCTTTGATACCAAATCAGGAGGCAGAAATATATATGGATGTTATATATAAATCTGAACCGATTTGCCCTGAATACGCATTCAGGTAAACAGACATCTTTCTGTCGAATTTCGTAATGATCGGATATAAAATACAGTCGCAGTAGTGACATGTCAAATAGGGGGTGACATATATATGGGGGCTATATCTAAAATTGAACCGATTCTCTCCGATTTTGGCAGTATTCCTTCGAGTAATAAGAAACCTCTTTCTGCCGAATTTCCCACTGATCGGATATAAAATACAGTTTCTACAGCGCTTACATGTCAAATCGGAGGAAACATATATATGGGGTCTATATCTAAATCTGAACCGATTTTCTCCGAAGTTGGCAGTATTCTTCCATGTAATAAGAGACCTCTTTCTGCCGAATTTCGCACTGATGGCATATAAAATACAGTTTCTACCGCGCTTAAATGTCAAATCGGGGGTTACATATATATGAGGGCTATATCTAAATCTGAACAGATTTTCTTCGAATTTAGCAGTATTTCTTCATGTAATAAGAAACATCCTTCTACCGAATTTCATACTGATCGGATATAAAATACAGTTTTTACAACGCTTACATTTCAAATCGGGGCTAACATATATATGGGGGCTATACCCAAATCTGAACCGATTTTAACTAAATTAAATAGGGATCGTCCTTGGGCCAACAAAAAGATATGTGTAAAGTTTCGTCGAGATCGGACCATAATTACGACCTGTACTTTAATTACAAGAATACATGCACAGACAGACGGACATAGCTAAATCAACTCAGAAAGTGATTCTAAGTCGATCGGTATAATAAACTATGGGAATATTTCTTCTTACAAACAAATGCACAATGTTATTATACCCTGTACCACAGTTTGGTGTAAAATTCAGTGCAAAATTCGGCAGAAAGAGGTTTCTTATTACTCGAAAAAATACTGCCAAATTCGGAAAAAATCGGTTCAGATTTAGATATAACTCCCATATATATGTTACCCCCGATTTGACATGTAAGCGCTGTAAAAACTGTATTTTATATCCGATCAGTGCGAAGGAATACTGCCAAATTCGGAGAAAATCGGTTCAGATTTAGATATAGCTACCATATATATGTTACCCCCGATTTGACATGTAAGCGCTGTAGAGACTGTATTTTATATCCGATCAGTACGAAATTCGACAGAAGGAGGTCTTTTTACATGAATGAGTATTCAGGGAAGATCGGTTCAGATTTATATTAAAGCTCCATATATATGCTCCTCCTGATTTGGTATCAAACCGCTATAGAAGTTGTATTTTACTTCCGATCATTAAAATTTTCCAGAAAGATGTTTCTCAATTTAGGAACGAATATTGCTTAATTTAGCGATTATCGTTTCAGAATTAGATAATATGTTTCTACCCATTTACCAATTATTCCAAATTATTATGGCAATGACCCTTATCGCATTGTTAGGGAGGTGTAGGGTATTATATAGTCGGCCCCGCCCGACTTTCTGCCTTTCCTTACTGGTTTTAATTAAATTATTATTAATTTAAATTGCATTTAATAATTTTAGTGACCAAAGTAGGAAAGTTGAGTCGGGTAACCCGACATAATAATCCCCGCACCTTGATTCGAAAAAATATTTTTAAATTTATTTATTTTAATTAAATTATTATCAATTTAAATTGCATTTAATAATTGTAATGACCATTTGTGTGGGAGGTATCAAATTTTTCACTGGACAGTAGCTACCATTACACTGTATAATAGAATGATGTCAATAGAAAAGTTCGCATTGTTCATAGCTTATATGAAAATTTAATTTTTTTAAAGTATATTCGCAAAATAGTTCCATTCTGCGATCGCGAAATTAGGGGCTATTTACGGTTTAAATAACCTCTAAAACTCATGTTTTCAATTAATATAACGGTAATGTTTTACCTTTAGGAATGGCTACTGGAAATTAAAATCTGGACCATTATTTATAAGGCGACGGGACTCCTCTAAACAAAATTGCAATTTAATGTTACTATTTTCTCAATTTTAGTAAAATTGTTAATGTATTTTTTACAAAATCAGAAATAATTTGGTCCGATTTTTTCTTTTCATGGCTCGTTATAGAACTGCTGATCTCTAAATTTAAATTTTATAAAAATTTTAAACCTTTCAAGGCCGTAAACTTTTTATATGATTGTTGGTCCCAAATGGGTTAAAGCGAAATAATTGCCATAAAAATCATTATTGCTCAATATTTTAACCCCAAAAGCTAAAATTTTTAAGAAGTTGGACATTTTATACGTTTTTCTATAAAATTGCTCAAATTCAAGTGAAAATAAAAATTTGAAGTCGCAAATAATAGGTTTTCCAACAAGAGGTGTTATTTTGGTATTCAAAGAAAAATTCCATTTTTTGAGATAAATGATCCGATGTTTATTTCATAATAAAGAGTTAGGTATGCCGTTAATAATGAAAAACAACATCAGCCAAATGGCCACCACGATAACCAAATCGCAAAGTGGCTGCCCTATGTCCTCGATAGCCTCACGCTGGGCTGTTGGCGTAGAACTTATCTTTCACGTGGTCCCAAAGGAAGAAGTGTTAAATCACAAGATCTCGATGGCCAATTGAGATCACCTCTTCGAGAGATAACACGGTCCGGAAACTTTTCCCGTAACTTTTCCCGTCTTGTTGAAAGTAAACGTTGTCCAGATCAATACCATCCAACTCCGGCCATAAAAAATCACTAATCATCTCTCGATAGCGCAATCCATTCACAATAACTCTTGATCCAACCTCATTTTCGAAAAAGTAAGGTCCAATAACACCGCCGGACCATAAACCGCACCAAACAGTCACACGTTGAGGATGGAGAGGCTTCTCAACAAAAACTCTTGGGTTTTCCGAGCCGCAGATGCGACAATTTTGCTTGTTGACGTAGCCACCGAGGTGGTTTCTTCGATGATTTTCGATTTTCCGAATGGCGATTTTTTTAGTAATGGCGTAGTTTCTACTTGTTAAAGAATAAAAGCTTTAAAGTGACAGCTACCGAAATACCGGGTGATTAAAAATAACACCTCTTGTTGGTAAAACCCTATACATCAATTGTTCTAGATTAGGGCACATATTTTGAATAAAATTTACAAAATGTAAAAATCAATTTCGCGTCCGCAGAAACAAAATATTACGAAAATTTGCCGCGATTTTTAAGGCACTGGATGCACTTTTTTCGGGTAGATTTGTACCGCATTTTTTCTTCTATTCAATATTTACAACTTTGCTTCAGACACGAAAGAAATATGACGTACGGTATACCGAGAAAAAGTGCAAAAAAAACACCTTGAGCTAGAAAATTCGTATGACCATTAAATTATTAATTGAGCCAACTTGACTAAACGAATGATGCAGAAGTTCTTATTTTTGGGGCTACTTTCTCGTCCAGTTATCAGAATTGAGTTCCAAAATCATGTGTTGTACTGTGCTATGCAACAAAATTTTTTGTCGAAAGGCAAAAAATATTTATAAAAAAAATATTTTATATTTTGATCATATTTTTTTATCTTTAAATTAAAGGAAATTGTAAGGACTTCAATGCTAGTAATGATGGAAACAGAGGTTTAGTAACTGTCGTTAAAACAATTAAAAAAATTTCTTATTTTTTCAAATAAAAGATTTTTTGTTGGCGCGAAAAAATCCATAACAATAGCAAAAAATCGATGGAGTGACCTAATGGAACATTTTTGAACATTTTACCAATGTCCATCAACCTGTGCGTCTGTCTGTCTGGTTGGTGAGACTCATCGATTGACTTCATTTTGCACAAAAAGATAGCGGTTTATACCTTTGATTGCGAATATACTTAAAACAAACCAAATTTTCATATAATTTCACAAATGAAGCCACTCTTCGGTACAAATGATCTTATTACTGTGTACAAAATTTCTTCTGTGCACTGGTATTAAAGTTATTAGCTGGTTACTTTTGATGCAAAATTTGTGAGAGAGAGATACTAAAATGGGGGTGAGCTAATACCGCCTTTTTTTACTGGACTCTAGGTTTCATAAAAGCATTACACTGTACAAAATTTTAAGTATTTGTATGAACTGATATTAAGCCTATAAGCATTTAACTTTTGGTGCAAAATAGTCCATTTGCCTCGGATGTACTATTAAAATCGACCACTTGCATTACCCCATCATTGTTTCATCTCTTAAGCAGGATCTTTATCTGTCATTTGTTGAATTCCGATAGTTTTTCATTCAAAAGTACGAATTTGGAAAATCCATTTGGTATCATTTTTTCACTGATCTACATAAAAGAGTACGAGTATGTATTTTGCACATCCATTATTGTGTCAACACTGGATGAGTGCACCATATTTAGACTTTCTGGTTCAATTATATTTACAAATTTCGAAGAACCATTATAATTACATCTCAGATGGTTATATTGCATACCTAAAAGAACACATGTAAGGTATAAAGTCTGAAATATATTATGCATAAGATATACGTACAAACATGTTTAAAGTACACTGGAAATATGTATATGATATTTGGCTCAAACCACGGGTAATATTATACGGATAATCATCGAAAGTCGAAAAAGTATTACTTGAATTTTGAAGTAAAAATAAAGAGTTAATAACTATCTTACTCTCTCACCGTTTATTTTCATTCATTTCAATATCGGCCCACCATTATAGTAATCAACTTAGATATAATCAGTGACGTATTTCTGACAAACTTGCATTTCTCTGAGGGTGAGAGCCATATTTAAGTCTGTTTACGTGGATGAAATTGTTTTGCTTGCGTCTATGTTTATTTAATGAATGTTGTTGTTAATTAAATTATTTCCCATTCCCTTCAAAACATTTGAAAACCGCAACTCTACAAAACTGAAAATTTCGTGGGCGATTCTATAAATATACTTTGGGACAAAAAAAATCAGACAATGACCACAACTTTGGAGAAAATCATATTTTCACAACATGAGAAACATTTTTCCATCCATATTCTGCGTTCATTAGCATTTTCATTTAATTTCTATCCTCTTTCGGTCAAATGAATCGCAATGACAATATGATTTTTTCAAGGTTTTTACTTTCAGACCAGCTCGTGTTAATCATTCACAAAGTCCATGT
This sequence comes from Eudasyphora cyanicolor, assembly GCA_963930755.1. Classification (NCBI taxonomy): domain Eukaryota; kingdom Metazoa; phylum Arthropoda; class Insecta; order Diptera; family Muscidae; genus Eudasyphora; species Eudasyphora cyanicolor. Next base: position 263,741,647 of record OZ005734.1, read on the forward strand.
CAACATTGGGTATTAAAGAATCACTTTCTAACAATCAGTTTGCTTTTGTGTGGGTCGATTAAACTTATTTCTCTGTTATTTGTGTCTCTCATAGTCCTTTTTCCAACAACAACAAAAATGTAAAGAATAAAATCTAAAAGGTCATGCTGTTTGGTCGTTAACAACAGCTGGTCAAACCTAGTGAAGATGGACAGAAATATGTACTTGTAATATTATAAATAAATTATTGCTAACGTCATTTTTCTAACAAAGAGTCAATTGTTATCGATTGTTATTTCATTTTGTCTCATGCAATATATCCTCGAATTGTGCTGGACTTTAGCCTTACGTTCTTTTCCGCTTTATGCTTTTTTTTTAGCAATAATGCATGACGTGATGAGTATTGTGATTCAATGCGAGATATGAGTCCAAGTTAAGGAGACTAGTGGTAAATTAAAGAATGGTTATTGCTGATAGATATTAAAAGGATAGCAGATGACAAACATCAGTTAAGATAACAAAGGAAAGGAAAGAAAAGAAAAAAAAAATCGAATTATAAACCTATATAACTGCAGAATATACGAAACAGCTATGAATCGCTATAAATACTACTTGTGTTAGGTTAGGTCGAAGTCAGGAGCTCGTATAGACTAATTTAGGTCCGCAGTGCTATTGATGGCCCAACTGCACTAATCGGAGCCAAATTGTTTATACACAAAAATATAAATAATAAGAATACCTATAGAGGTTTGATCTGTTGGACTTTCGGGAACGATCGACCCCAGTACATCCAGACTTTGATAACACCATGCAACAAAATTTTTGTCGAAGGGTTGCGCAACACGAAAAACATTAAAAAAATGTATGTACAATTTTTTTTAAGTAATTTCTCTATAAAATTCCAAGCTTTCTTGGAAGGAGCCTAGTATTTGGACCATATTAAAATATAAGCTTAATAAAGCTAAAAAGCTGATTTAAATTAAATGAATATATTAGGATTAAAAATTTTACCAATGACGCTTTCACGTTGAAATAGAAGTTTAGTAACTGTTGTTAAAACCATTAGAAAAAAATTGATTTTTTTTTTTTCAAAAAAATATTTTTTGATGGCACGAAAAAAACCTAAAAATAGAAAACCAGAAAATTTAAAGCTAGCATCTTAACGAAGAAAACAATGCCTATATCGTTCATTCCATGTCAAATCGAACACCTTTTTTGGGTCACCATTCCGGATTTCCAAATGGAACTATACACGATTCAACAACGCATTGAAATTAAAGTCGAAAAATCGAAAATCATCGAAAAATCATCTTGACTGATGAGGCCCATTTCCACCTCGGTGGCTACGTCAACAAGCAAAATTGTCGCATCTGGTGCTCGGAAAACCCAAGAGTTATTGTTGAGAAGCCTCTCCATCCTCAACGTGTGACTGTTTGGTGTGGTTTAGGGTCCGGCGGGGTCATTGGACCTTACTTTTTCGAAAATGAGTTTGGATCAATAGTTACGGTGAATGGATTGCGCTATCGAGAGATGATTAATGATTTTTTATGGTCGGAGTTGGATGGTATTGATCTGGACAACGTTTACTTTCAACAAGACGGCGCTACGTGCCACACAAGCAACAAAACCATTGCTCTGTTACGGGAAAAGTTTCCGGACCGTATTATCTCTCGAAGAGGTGATCACAATTGGCCACCGAGATCTTGTGATTTAACACCTTGCGACTTCTTCCTTAGGGGCCACATAAGGTCTACGCCAACAGTCCAGCGTCGATTCAAGACCTCAAAGATAGAAATAACGGCATACCTTCCTCTTTATTATGAAATAAACATCCGATCACTTATCTCAAAAAATTGAATTTTTCTTTGAATACCAAAATAACACCTCTTGTTGGAAAACCCTTTAGTTGGCGAAAAAAACACAACCATTTTTTCCAGATGTTATTAGCATCGGAAATCTGAGAAAATAGGAAAATATTCTCAAAAGGCGTACGTTTCGTGTTAGGTATTTTACGAACGCGTGGACGGATTTTACAAATGAAGGTTCATTTTAAAGGTCGTTAGTTGTTCTTTATATAATAGGGATTCATTTTCACGTCCTTATCATTTTTGAAGGCATCCGATGCATCTGCAAATTTAATTTGCATTTTACACATCAATGACACCACTTTAAATTCTGTGAAAAATATAGTTATGTAGCCTCATATATTCTAAACAAACCCAGAATATTTTAAGATGGTGTTCTTTTCTAAAAAAATATTTATTCAATAAATCCTGAGATGTGAATATTGCATTTTTCATATTTATAAAACCCTTTAAATGATGTATACAAATTAGAGCTCTCCTTATAGGACTTAATATAGTACATCCTAAATATATGCAAAAATTCGCCAATTTTCGCAATTGGTGTCATCGATGTGCATGATGCAAAAGAAAGTTGCATATGCAACTATTGCATTTGAAAACTTTACAGTAACCGGCATTAATATATGTACTTGAAAGTACAAGTCACGACCATACAAATGAGCCATTCATTTGTAAAATTCCGTCCACGCGTTTGCATAATACATAATATCCAAAATACAGATTTTATATGCTTTATCATTTGAAATGAAAATTTGTTTTTTTTTCTCGCCAACTATAAGATGATTATTTTCCATATTAAAACGCATATCCAAATTTTCAAGACAATCGGGAAGGTCGGCCAGATATTTTTCGAAAAATCGTTCGGTTTGACATGGAATGAACAATATATTAGAGCCGGATATATACCGATTCCTTTCTAATTATCTTTTCTGGATAGACTACAAACTTTGCTATTTGATAAAAAAGAAGTTGCCATTAGATACCCACTGAGACAAAAGTTTTGGCCATTTGAATATATCGGATCGATTTTTTTCACCATATTTGGTTGCCAATTCAGAAAAGTTCATGTAACAAAATCGTTGCATATTCTGATCCGATATTCAGAAAAAAAAGGGTCGGGGAAAATGCAATTTTCAATTGCAAATATATACGCAAAGAAGACATTCGTTACTCCCAAACGAAAAATTAGACAAACGAATTTCGTTTGTGGTGTATGTTTGTCGCAAACGACTTATGTTTATCCCAAAACCCAAAGAAACGTTTATAGCAAACGGTTAGTGTACTTATCGTTAATGTTATATATTCATTACAAACCCTGTGAAACGTTTGTTGCAAACGGTTATTGTGTTTGTCACAAGCAATGCCTGTTTATTCCAAACCCTGTAAAACGTTTGTTGCAAACGGTTATTGTGTTTGTCACAAGCAATGCCTGTTTATCCCAAACCCTGTAAAACGTTTGTTGCAAACGGTCATTGCGTTTGTCACAACCAATGTCAGTTTAACAATAAATGAGAAAACGATTGTCGCAAAAGAATATTTGATTGAATTATGATATTTAATATGTTTTATAAAATTATGTTTATAATCAAAAATGTCACAATTTTTAGTAAAATGTACCCGGGAGCTCCCCGACAAACAACTTTGCTATTATTTGGCTGCTATCTTCTAATTGAGTTGCAGACAAACTGTAAATAAGAAAGCATGTAGGTTAGAACACAATAAAAATGTAGTAATCCATTGTATGGATCAAAGCGAGATGTTATCTTACCATATATCAAACTTTTTAGTAAAAATTGAATTTTATAGGTCAATATTCAAATGCTGACAATTCAAAAGTTTCCACGTCCATGAATAGAATACTAAACTACATCAGAAATAACCATGAAAAACTTCGGGAGAAAAATCGTGTTGAATAGTGTCATTCATAAACAAAGTTTAACTGTTTAGTGTTGAAAATATCAGCCGTTTCCAGAAGTATCCAGTTGCATTATTTCACAATTACCATTAGCAGCTTCAGTACCTAAACGAGTGATGATTGATTGTTAATGATTTTCATTAGCTTATTCACAATTTAAGGCGTGTGGAAAAATAGCTAGTTAGTCGTTAACAAAAGCAATATATGGTCTCAGTTTATGTTAAAATTTATTGTTTTTGTTATTCCGGCTTTCCACAAAATATTCAATATTTTCATGCAGTGCTCGATCAAATTTTTTGCTATTAACTATCTGCTTATTTTTCCACATGTCTTCACATCATTTACCATTTACCTATAACATTAAATTGAGTCCGTAGTATATTTGCGAGATATTGCACCTCCGATAATTTAGAATGAAATAATTTTGAGTTCACTGATAAAAATATTTTTAATTTTGCAAACACACGCGCACATATACCGAACACCACAAGCGACAGTACAAAACTAAGGCCCACCAGTGCGGAGGGAGGGATGCAAATAAATAAATTTCCACCGCCGGACAAACGTGTATGCAACGTTGCAACGTTTAATTTTGTGTTTTGTACACACACATCTCCATCTTTTTGCAGAAACGTTGCAACGTCGCTTTTTGTGTTGTATACACACACATCTGCACCTTTTGAGTTCTGTACACATACATCTGCACATATTATTCCGTCATATAAATAATAAAAAAAGTTATAAAATCGCGCTCTCACAAAATGAAAACAAGTTTAGCTCCTTGTTCTCTCAACTCACTATTCAATCATGTTTAAATACAATATGGTTCCGTAAACGCTTTTCGTTTACCATAAAAATAAATTACAAAAATTTCGGATGTTCGTTTACAGCAAAATAAACTACGTTTACGATAAACTTTTGCATTCACCGCAAATATTTCAACCGTTACGGGAAAAGTAGAGCGTTTGAGACAAAGAAAAATGTTTGAGATAAACGACGCCCAAAAGTTTTTTTTGCGTGCCTATATTATATATAAATATACTAGCCAATTCCGCTGAAAACCTTCAGCGAAACTTGAATATTCTTATACAGGAGATGACTAACAGAGGCTTCCGCATTAACACAAACAAGACGGAAGCAATGACAATAAGCCGGAACAAAGAGCAACTCCAAATCAAAGTGGGACAAATTTAACTGAAACAAATGGACTAATTTCGATGCCTCTGAACGCCAGGATATCGACTACAGCCAGTCTTTTCTAACCTCTAAACCGTTACCTCATCAGCAAATGAGAAATTCCGATTAAAAAAACAACTGCTAACTAAACGCAACATCGATCCCAGATCAGCCAGAACAAAGGCCCAGAATAGAGCAGAATGGAGACAACTTTGCAGAAAACCTCTACACTGAAAGGTAAAAGAGGTCTGGAATATGTAAGTATGTATATACATATATAAAAATTTTGTTCACCCGAGGTGGTCAACATTGAGGCCCTGTAGCTCCGCCCCTATAAAACTTAAGTTCTCTAGTACAGCGGAACGGAATTGGGCCCCAGGAAAATACATCCCAATATTTTTATGAATATGGGCCCCAAAAAATTACATATCAAACAACAGCAATTTTATTTGGGGCTTTATTTCATTTTTTGTCTGCTTTTTGTGGTTTAATTTCATTTCTTGACTGCTTTTTGGGGCTTATTTTCATCTATCAGTTTAGAAACAGAATAGGCTACCCATAAAGGCGGCCGGAAGTTGGACCCCAAGAAAATGCACCCCAAATTGAAAATGAAAGTGCGCCCCAAATTTGGGGCCTATTTTCGTTACAAAAACTGATTTAGGAAATTACACCCCAATCAAGAAAACAGCATGAAATGAAAATAAACCCCAAAAAAACTAAGAAATATTCTCTTCGTAAATCTAGGGAGTTAGCAATAATACACGTATACAAACCTATTTTCTAATTATAAATCTTTTCCTGTGCATTCGGCCTACGGCCTGCGGCCTTCGGCCTCTGTTTAAGACTTTCTCCTATGGACAGGATCCAAAGTAGGCAACGTGGAGCAAATATTTTATGCGTAGCCTCTCCTGTTTCTAAATTAACAGATGAAAATAAGCCCCAAAAAGCAGACAAGAAATGAAAGTAAACCCCAAAAAGCAGACAAAAAATGAAATTATGCCCCAAATAAAATTGTTGTTGTTTGATATGTTATTTTTTGGGGCCCATATTCATAAAAATATTGGGGTGTATTTTCCTGGGGCCCAATTTCATTCCGCCACCCATAAAAGATATGCTACACGTTGCCATCTTTGGATCCTGTCTATAGGAGAAAGTCTTAAACACAGGCCGCAGGCCGTAGGCCGACCGCACAGGAAAAGATTTATAATTAGAAAATAGATTCGTATACGTGTATTATTGCGTACTACCCAGATTTACGAAGAGAAAATCTCTTAGTTTTGTTGGGGTGTAATTTACTAATTCAGGTTTTATAACGAAAATAGGCCACAAATTTGAGGCGCACTTTCATTTTATACGGGGTGCATTTTCTTGGGGTCCAACTTCCGGCCGCCCTCTAGTACCTCTTCTAAAATTATGCCAAGTTTTGTCGCAATCGGTTGTCTGGTTAAGAAACGGCCGAATTATTTCCTTTTTTGAATTCCTACCATTGTGCGCTGTCAGAAACGGTTAAGAAAATCCTCACAATCGTATTGCATGTTTGTCGGCTGAAGGAGTGTGATATAGTTGAAATTATACACGCTGAAAAAATCGCTTTTGTAGTATTCTGCCTCAAATATATTCTGCTTGAAATATACAAATGTTTAGGGAACACTCGGAATATATTTTATTTGGCACACACAAATAGTATTTATATATATTGGAAAATATTGTTCTAAACAAATCTTTGTTTCCGTCCTAATACTTATACCCTACACCACACTGTGGTACAGGGTATTATGACTTTGTGCATTTGTTTGTAACACCCAAAAGGAGAAGAGATAGATCCATTGTTTATTATACCGATTGACTTGTAATCACTTTCTGAGTCGATTTAGCTATGTCCGTCTGTCCGTCTGTATATGTATTCTTGTAATCAAATTACAGGTCGCAATTTTGGCCCGATCTTGACGAAACTTTACACATATCTTTTTTTTTGGCCCAAGGACGATCCCTATTTAATTTGGTTAAAATCTGTTCAGATTTGGATATAGCCCCCATATATATGTTAGCCCCGATTTGACATGTAAGCGCTGTAAAAACTTTATTTTATATCCGATCAGTACGAAATTCAGCAGAAAAAGGTCTCTTATTATATGGAGGAATTCGGAGAAAATCGGTTCAGATTTAGATATAGCCCCCATATATATGTTACCCCCGATTTTACATGTAAGCGCTGTAAAACGTGTATTTTTAATCCGAACATACGAAATTCGGCAGAAAGAGGCTTTTTATTACACGAATTAATACTGCCAAATTTGAGGGAAATCGGTTCAGATTTAGATACATATATATAGATAATATGTTCCTGCCTACTTCCCAATTATTCCAAATTATTATCGCAATGACCTTTATCGCATTGTTAGAGACGTGTAGGGTATTATATAGTCGGCCCCGCCCGACTTTCTGCCTTTCCTTACTGGTTTTTTTAGTTGGGACTATGAGTATTATTTCAAAAACAAATGCATTTAAGTATTCAGAAATATATCAGTAACTTCATCTTAAAAAATGATTGGAAAATATAAATTTTCATAAAATTCCTTAATAATCAAAATCGTATTTTGGACTTCCGGACTTAAACCGAAATTAAATATTAGTTCTACTTATATCATCTTAAATTGTAGGGTATTACTCGAAATCAATGAAAAATTTAAAATGAAGTTTGAAAAATTTTAAATAAAATTTTAAAAATTTACAGCGGTTTAAAAATCTTTTTTTAAACAAAATATATTTGGAGAAATTCCTGAACAATAATGTTATTTCTATTTAAACACATGTTTTATTTGAGAAAAATAGTTCGAAAATATATTTTGTTGTAATTTATTAATATATGCGTTCCAAACAAATTTGAATGATTTTCAAATAAAATGTATTTGCTCAAAATATTTAAAATTTAAAAATATTTAAAATTTAAAAATTTCTGATCCAAATATATTTACTTTCTATTCAAACATACCAAAAAAGACGATTTTGCCCCTTGTAGGCATTTCAAAAAATGGTATAGCGTTTTAAGGAAAATGTGTCGGTTCAAAACGAATTTTATGCATATTTATACTAATAAATAGTTGCTACCGACCTTGACAGTGTGCCTATCAGCATATTATATTATATAAGCTACTCCAAATAAACCATAAAATCCTACTAAATTCGTATGCAGGTCATGTGAACAATCAATAAGATATCCTTGAAAGACATGTCATCTTCAATATTTATACAAATAAACCAGTATCCATCCATGTGCCTTCTTAACATCAAACATTCTTCGTGTATAATAGTTGCTGATGGTACTTAATCTCTTTTGCCTAAAAGAGTATATGTTATTTACGTTTATGATATAGGGCATCATTTTCATATATTTTTATGTCGTTTGGCTCACAGAAAATACTATGTGCCAGACTTGCAGAACTTCGTAAAAGAAATGGGCATTTCCGAAATGCTTTCAACGTATTTCGTATTTTCAAAGGAACAATATTACACGAGTAGCGTAATGTCAAAGAGGAAATGCCAAAGCTTTTAAGAGAACAGCTTCAGTTCTCTTTTACAACAGTAAGCGAGAGGATGAGAGAGTGAGAGGTTTGCACGAAGCAAGTGTCCTGTAGAGATTTCTTCGCCTTTATTGGTAGCGTTGGGTTTAACGACCAATTTAATTAATTCAGTTTGCGATTTGTTGTGTATGCCTTACCAAAAATTGTAAATGAAAATTAATGCATTATCTTGGCATAACTATAAATACATGTAACATTATGCATGCATGCACATTAATGTGGGTAAGACTTTTGGTTATTTTAAATTTATAGAAATTTCAGAAAAAGTATAAATGCCAACAAAGCGCTACAGGTCCCAATTTTACTCCGATCTTGATAAAATTTGGTACCAAGCTCATTCTTTCATCAGGGATGCAATCTTTTGATAGTAAACAAAGTCGTTTCAGATATATTTATATATGTTTCCCGAAATTGCATTCATGCTGTATAAAAATCGCATTTGCAGCAGAACTTTATGAATTTTAAGAGAGCGAAATTATTTTCGACACTGCAATTAAATCTGCCAAATTTCATGAAAATCGATTCAGATGTGGACATAGTATACATATATGTGGGACAGACAATAATCTTTGGCAAATTTCATGAAAATCGGTTCAGATTTACATATCCAGTACAAATATGGAAGTTATTCCTAACGAATAACATTTGAAGTGCTTCCAAAGAAGCAGTTAATGAATTTTTTTCACTTCCAAATATGTTCTGTTGCAGCAGTCATACAAATATTTATATTTTATAGGAAATAGATTTTAAAAAATTAAATACGTTTGAAAAAATTTAAAAATTCAATTTTAAAGAAAAAAGTTAGATATCTGCGGATTTGAACCCGGACTCCTGATTTAATAATTCTGAGATAAAGGGGGGAGCAGTGAATAAGATCCAATTTTGCATAACTTTGCTAAAAAGTACTCATACGCTAAAGTGTTCTTATATATCTCAGGGCAGTGGTAATTTCAACTCTTTTGTGGCCGGGTTAAGGTGTGATGTTTTGCTGATGCGGCGCCCAGGTTCACATCACGGCAAGCCCAACAAATTTCAGTTTGAATAAATAAAAATGTTTCCAAATATAAATTTAAAAAAAATTATTAGAAAAAAGGCAACATTTTTTTAGGATATGTTTACATCCTAAAAGTTTCCAAAAAATAACATTTGCATTACTTTCTAAGCACTGGAGCAAAATGCACAGCAAAAGAATAGCATTACGGCGGGACAAGTTCTTCTTAAGTTCATTGATGATGATCAAATTTTTATCAACTTCCGTATCATAAGTTCAGGATTTTTATCACTTCTTTGGGTGCTCTTTTTTGGTAGATATATATGTATATAACTCGAATCCAAAGTTTTGCAAGTCTAAAGTGTTAGCTTTTCAGGAGATGAGCTGTAATTTTTAAAATTTGTGCGGAATTCCTTTATAACAGAAATCGTTTGACGTCCACAGTTTAGTACATACATTTAGATTGGTTTGCCCGATTATACTATGCCAAATTTGTTTTGTTCCCAATGCCTAATAAACTTTTTTTGTGTAGATTGAGTGATATATTTGATTTTGGTAATGTTTTTATCCCCTCTCCTTAGAAAGGAGGCCATACAGTATATCATTTGCTACGAGCAAAAAGTGTACCACTTCTAAGGAGTGACCTGGGACCACAATTATGTTTGGCGGAAATTCTATTTGAATCATTTAAGTCAATTGAGCAATGTGCGTCCGCCCGTCTTCTAGCTGGTGGGCACGATAACTTTCGAAAGGACAACGTTTACAAATTATTCAGTTTTATTATCAAAATTTTCGTTCGGCAATTGCGCTAAGTCCATTTTTTTTTAAAATAAAAAAACACTTTCCAGTCGACCCACGACCTTGACACCCATGACCAATATTTTAGCTCTCGTTAAGAGCTATCTTTTTGGCATTGAACGATTCCCGATCCGAAGTACCGGAATCATCGGTCCATATTTCTTCAAAAATGATGCCGGTGAGAACGTAGCCGTCAATGGCGACCGTTATCGTACCATGATAACCGACTATTTGATGCCTGAAATTGAAGCTCGTGATCTCGGCGACATTTGGTTTCAACAAGACGGCGCCACTTCCCACACATCGCATCAATCAATGGATTTAGTGAGAGAACACATCGGTGAGCAGATAATTTCACGTTTTGGGCCGGTCGATTGGCCACCAAGATCGTGTGATATCACACCGTTAGACTTTTTTCTGTGGGGATATGTAAAGTCAAAAGTTTATGCGGACAAACCCGCTTCGATTCAATCTTTGGAGCAAAACATCACGCGTGTCATTCGCCAGTTACCAGTCGAAATGCTCGAACGAGTCATCGAAAATTGGACTCAACGGATGGACCATCTGAGACTTAGCCGCGACCAACATTTGATAGACATAATCTTCAAAAAAAAAATGCCAAATAATGTTCTTTCAAATGATAATAATCATTCCCCATTTAACTTGAATTTTCTGTGTTTTTTTCTTTAAACAAGTAGGGAACCTCGAAATGGATCACGCTTTACATTAAAAAATTGGCGTAATTGCCAGGCTCCTTTTGGTACCTCCCAAACAAAATTGCCAAAATTCAAAATATGACAAAATATTTTTTTGAATTTCCCTTTTTTTACAATATGGTTCATAATTTATACATTTATCCATAGACATTTTGCAAATTGGCATCGTTTTCTTCGTTGGATGCTATCTTTCAATTTTTTTCTATTTTTTATGGTTTCTCCACGTCAACAAAAAACGATTTAAAAAAAACAATTTATTTCTAATTGTTGTATTGACAGTTACTACACTTCCATATCTACGTTAAAGGCTATACTTCAATAAATATGGCGCAAAAACTAAAGGTAAATCTAATGAAAATTGGAATTATAAAAAAAAAAAAATTTTAAAAATCTTTAGCATACAGAAAAATTTAGTTTTGGTTTTATAAAATAGTATACCTCAATCTATGCAAAAGAAAGCTTTAGAAAGCGGCCCTTTTATGGGAAGAAAGGGCCGTTTGAACAAAATATCCTCAAACTCTGGCAAATTTTATGAGTTTTTTTTGACGACACAGTTAATAATAATATTACATTTATAATCTGGTAACTTTTGGTACAAAATGGGCCATTTGTGTGGGAGGTGCCAAAAGAAGCGTGGCCATAATGCCCATTTTTCACTGTGTTGTAGGTACTATTAAAACCTTACACAGTACAAAATTTCAAGTCTTTGTACGCACTGCTAATAAAGTTATAACCTATAAACTTTTGGTTCAAAATTCTCGATTTGTGTGGTGGGTACCAAAGGGGGCGTGGTAACTTCGCTCATTTTTCTGAGGTAATAGTGACTAATAAACTAATACTATGTCTAGCATTTTAGAGGATTCAAATATGTAGTATAGAAGTTATTAAATAATCAATATTTCACTAAATGTTAATGGCCCATCTTCGAACCGGAGATAGAAGAAAATATTAGCACATACCAAATTTGAAGTCAATTGGTCACACAGACAGACAGACGGACGGACATTGCTCATTCGACTGAAAATTACCCAAAACGGATATCCGCCGAACATACTTAGGGTCTTAGGTCACTCCTTCGATGTGTTACACTTTTAGTCCGTAGCAAATGTTATATAAATTTATTTGGTAGGTTATGATGTCCAATTTTTGGATATTACAAAACATTTTTTTTAATTAATTTGAAAAAAAAAACCCTCAGCGTTACCTCGTAAATTATTTGTAGTAATAGTACTCAAAATTTCAAAAGGATCGGTGGAATAGTTTTTGATTTAGGGGCGGCACCGCTTAGAAAACGTGGGTTGTGGGAAAAACGCTTAAAAGTTTTTCTGATGCACTGAGTCACATATAAGGCGCGGTTGCTTAAACTGCTGTATCTCCGTCAGTTTTGCTCCGAATCATTTTAAATTGTCACACAACATTCTTGAAAGGTTCTTTATTCAAAATAAGAAAAAAAGCGATATGTGTTATAACTGCTATCCATTAGTATTAAACTAGGTGCATTCATCCCGATCAGAAGATATCGATTTTAAAAATTCACTCACTTAACATGAAATCCCGCATATACATTTGTTAGGTGATTCACTGGTCGGTCACTGCCCAGACAATATAACTGAAGCTAAAATTATGTTCTAATATATTAATATATGCGTTCCAAACAAAATTTCTTGATTTTCAAATAAAAAGTATTTGTTAACAAATATATAATATTTAACATATCAAAAAAGACGATTTACCTCCGTGTAATGTATTTCGTTGTAAATCTCAGTGATTAAATCTGAGACATTTTTTGTTTTTATTGTAAACATTTAAGGACTCTCAATAATAGGTTGACTAATTTTAAAATGTTCATGAAGCAATAGTGAAATTCTTTCCTTTTAACAAAAAACGTATAAGATTGAAATAGTTTTTTTTTTAGATTCAAATGTCCACGTGAGCTCTTCCGTTTTCTGATAATGAAACATTTTATTTGTTTAAACAATAGGTTTGTCATGTTTCCAAATCCATTTCAGACTGTGTCAATATTCACATTGATTTGCATATTTTGGTTGGCCAACTGCAATTACTCAATTTCACAAAACTACAGTTTAGGTCTGCAGGTCGTATAAATATTTGTTGTATCACATTCAACTCTGAATGAATCCAATTGAATTTCAAAAAAAAAGGTTGAATGCTATTCTCAGTGGATGCAATGCAAACAAAACTTCAAAAGCGAAACGAAAGCCAACAATAATTTAATGTAAAGATACTGCCAATTTTTTTTTGTCGGAATACATTGTTTGTAAAAGCTATTGATGTGACGTCCTTTTCATATGAGGAATACTATTTATTGTTAAGGCAACTGCTAAGACATTATACATACATATTGCAGGAATGCTTGTCAGGATATTTCTAGTAATTTAAATGACGTCCGTCTCGCGATAATTGCCAATTGTAATAACGTCAAATTTCATATGTGGTAATATGTTCTCCAAACCACATGTTGGTTCAAAGATGGATCATATTGGTCAATTCCTTCTGGTACCACTTCCTTAAAGGGATAAAACTAGAGAAATATTTAACGTCTTATACATAAATATATATTCTGTACATATTCATATATCTGTGGTTTTATGGAATAACAACACATCTCAAAAAATGTAAATGTTCAGTATAGCCAAAATGTTTTTCTCTCACATTTGAGAGATTTGTGTATTAAACACAATGGGAATAACTGAAATGTATACCAATGTCGATGTACATCTACCGGCACTCGCCATTGACTCGCCATTGACAAAAATCGATAATAATGTACTGGCTCAAATAATGGTAAAATTGGTGCTCATCATGTCTTAACAAACCAATTAAGATAAATAATAACAATATATTTCAATTTACCTGTTTTTGACACCGCGAGAGGGCGCCAAAGTCAATTGTTGTATACGAAAATCGACCAAAAAATAAACTACGATAAATGTATGTTGTAAAATAGCTGTATAAAATTCGTTTAGTAGGGAAATTAAGCCAAACTTTTTGTATATGATAGTAAATCGAATTCCTAATAATACAAAAATGCCAAGTCGGCAGAAAATTGCAATAGTGCTATTCAAAATTGCTTTGGAAAATTCGTATTTTTTGTTAAAATGAAAAAAATTTACAATTTTAATTGGAATGAGAAAAATAAGTTGGAACAGATCCCTAAAATTTTGTTCTTCAAAAACAATGTATGTACTGTTACTATTAAATGAAAACTATAAAAACGTAAAATAAAAGTAAACAAACTTAAAAAATATATATATTTTTTATGTCTAAAAACGTTATTTTCGAATATATAGTGTTTAGGGGGGTTACCAAAACAGACGCCCACGCTTAACGTGTTGACCAACCCCATAATTTTTTTTTGCGCTAGAAAGCCGACAGAATTCTTAAAAATATAAAAATTCGTACTTATAAATTATTGTTGAGAAAAACATCGGTTTTAATATGGTGCTTTTATGCCGAAAAATTAAAAAATATGAAATATTGTATGGCATCGGAAAAAAAATTCGTAAAGATCCCTATTTTTTTTTGCCATATACTATTATTGATATGCCCTCTTTAAACATAAAATATAAAAGTTCAAATTATTCGCGCACAAAATTTTGAAAAAGTAATTTTGCTTTAGGTCTAAAAATGTTTTTAGGTAGTTTTCCAAAAACCATTTTCTTTAAATAGCAGAACAACTTTTTTGGAGCCTAATAGTTGACATAATTCTTAAAAATACCAAAAGTATCATATTTATAAAAAATATTTGAGACAATTTTTAAAAACATCCATTTAATATGCTGTTTTTATGTCGAGAAATCCAAAAAAAAAATATTTACGTTATCAGAAAAAAATCGTAAAGATCTAAATTTTTTTCGCAATAATTATTAATGCCATATCCTTTTTAAAAATGAAATATGAAAGTTCCAATTATTCGCGCACAAAATTACGAAAAAGTACTTTTGCTTTAGGTCTAAAATTTTCTTGCGACAAAAAATTAACTGTAATGCATTTAAGGAGTTCCTAATAGCAACAAGGATAATAATTTGGCGGGCTTCCGATGATATTATATGTCAGTAGTGTACATAAAGTACTAATTCATGGTTACGATGTTATTAGTTAATTTAATTTGCCAGTAGGTATATAAATATTGACAATTCTATTTCCGGAAACATTTATTTAATTTAAGTTTGTTTATCTGAAGAAGCCAGTCACAAACTTATTCGAGAAGCTCGCGTGTTTCATACCAGGAAAAAATTGTCCAAAAAAACTCAAACAAAGGTTTAATGACGTACCTTACAATAAATTCTGATCCTATTATAAGTTCAATACGGTTTAAAAATCTTAACATTGCTAATATTTGTCAGAGTAATATATCAAGTATCCTTTAAACGAAGATATATCTATGCGGTATTTTTGATGAAATTTTTGACGAAGATGATAATGTTATTTTAGAAGTCAACGAAGGAAACTGCAAAAGGTTATGAGACCCGCGGTCCGATTGGGTCCAAATTTAAAATTTTTCTTAACTATAACCAAATATAGCTTGGTACCAAATTTCATAGTTCTGCAATTACTCCTTCTATTATTGTCACATCGATACATGAAGACAGAGCACTGTGCGTCGTACTGATCAGTTTTTTACAATGCTACCAAAAGTATAAACTAAAAACTTCGAGACGATTGATTCACATTAGTTAAGCAAGCGCATTCGATATACCTCGAAATATTATATTTTTTGTGTGGATTGCACCACGCTTGTGAAAATCAAAAGACTTTTACCTAGATTTCCTTCTTCCGTCTGTCTGTCTGTCTGCGCATGTATTCTTGTAATCAAAGGGCAGGTCGCAATTATAATCCGATCTAAACGAAACTTTGCACGCAACTTCTTTTGGCCCAATGACGATCCCGATGGTTAAAATCGGTACAGATTTATATATAGCTTCCATATATATGCACCTCTGATTTGGTATATGGGCAAATATCAAAATTTTTTAACACAGGGGTAATGTATGTTGTTTTACCCTTTTCTCGTTTTGTGTACAGATTTCGGTGCATAAGTTGATGGAATTAGATAAACCACAAACATAAAAGTTTTTTCCCAAAAACATTTGTTATAATCTAAAAAACTTTAGAAGTTATAAGCACATACATTTCAAAATTGTGAAAAAAGTCCTAGAAATTTTCATATCTGTATCCATTCTATTATAAGTTGTGGCCAAACTATTTATTCTGAAGTAACTGGTCAGTTACCCAAAACACGAGGGACACATGGAGGAAGCATTATTCGTGAGCACTGTTCATATGAGATCTTTCCGCAAAAAATTATAGCTCAAAATTTTTTGAAATGCGATTTCAAGTGTTTTTTGTTTTTTGACCGCGGTCAAAGCGGCCCGCGATGTAATGAAATAACACTAAAGAAGCGGTTATAGCGGCTTGAAATATCTATAAATCTGTATACATAGGTGTCGTTGATGTGTTCTTAATGGAACCACCGCTATAGCTTTCCAAACCTTTGTTAAACTTGCGTGAATTATTTGTTGATAGTGTATTTCGCGGAGCACATCGACAGTTATGTATAGGTTGAGCTGAATTAATTATCCCAGATGGCTTTTGAACTGGTGAATCCAAAAATCAGGGAGCCGTAACAAAATAATGAATCGCTGAAAGTTTATTCACTTTTTTAAATTTTTGCAAAAATTGCAAATTTTGTCCTTGGCATTTTCAATAGTTTAAACGTCTGAAATTGATTTATATATTCTTCGGACGTACTGCTGTGGTTTACTTAACAATCATGGATACTTATTTGAAGATTGAAGTCTTGTACGCGGAGAACGTGACACTTTTGTCTCAGCAATGATCGTCAAGGCACACCCAGTGTGGGGTACAGATATGGCGGAAGTGTATACGAAATAAAAGGATTTTTAACGCTCTATTCCGAAATCGAAGGGCCGTCATTTTATTTTGATGATTGTGCATATTATGCACATTGCAAAAATTATATTTCCACAAAAATAATGTTCGTATGATAACGCTGATATCATAAAATTTTTTTATTAAAATAAAACACATATGATGTGAACTTCGAATTTTGAAACAAACATAACTTTTGAATTAATAGCGATATTATCCTCATTCCTTTTGTAGGCCACAGAAAATTGCCTCATATAATCGTGAAAATTAGACTTATATTTTTCCGATTTTTATATTTCGCGGTATTCGATATATTACATCATTTTTCAATTAAAAATTATTTTGATTCGCTATATTTATACCAATAATGAAGCTACAGCGAATATTTTGTCATAGGCTGATAGAAATGCTAATGTTCTATGATTGTAATTTTAGTTTTCTGCATTCCGCTGAAAATTGCATTTTATACAATTTTTTTTATCTTTCAATTTGGAACCGGCATAACTTTCGCGGCCTTTGATGAAATTTATTCACAACAACGGTTTTTGCATGTTTATATTTTTATCTTCGTCTGTTGTAAAAGACGTTGATGTGCTCGCCAAAAAAATATTGAAAAAAAATGTACTTCAAAATTAAAAAAATTTGATATTTGCCCATATGCTTTATGGGGTATTAAATAAATATTTAGTGGTGGTAAAAAAAGCATTACACTGTACAAAATTTCTAGTATATGTATGAACTGATATTAAAAATATGAGATGTTAGCTTTTGATGCAAAATGGTTCATTTGTGTTGGAGGTACCAAAAGGGGCGTGACAAATTTAATAAAGTAATACTAAGCGTGGAATTTCAGAATATTGTATATTATTATTATACTATTAATATTATAAAACCGTTTATTTGTCTCTTAAAGCATCGCGCCTTAACTGGTGAACCGATTTTCTTGGAACTTAGTGAACAGTTAAAATAGGCTACATCGATTTTTGATTCTCTGCCTAGTTTTTTTTAACCACTTGACTGCTAAAAACTGCAGTTTTTACACGCATAGACAGGAGTGTTTTATAAAACAGTGGCTACTCAAGTAGACATTTTTTCCAGTGGTCAGTTCTAGCGGTATCAAAAACTTGTGTATTGTTTATGTCCTTTCAGAAGCCTGTTAAAAGGTACAACATTTTAAACTTTCTAAATATGAAGTACTATACACGAAAAATATATTCGCGAAAAAATAATTTTCAATTCTCACATTGTGGTCCATGCAGCAGTGACCAAAAACAATTTTCATTATTTCACTGCTTTCAAAAGTTCCTTAAGAGCTAATAATCTAAAAATGTATATGTATATACTAGGGATGTAACGGAAGTGACTTTAGCGAAAGCGAATATTGAAATATATTTCATGCGAATGCGAAAGCGAATAGTGAAATATGAATTTTGCAAAAGCAAATAGTGAAATATACGTTTTTGCGAAAGCGAATGCGAAAACGAGTAATAGTTTGACCCTTTAGTACAAACAAAATTAAGGACCAGAATTAATACTTTTCCAGGATAATCAAGTATTACGGACGTTTTCTATATTTCGACCTCTTGTTACCACAAGTAAAGACATATATTTTTTCAACTGTTTTGAAGATAAGTAGCAGAGGTTTTCATTGGTATTAATATGTTCAAATTGTGTGGAGCGGTTAAGATAATTTTAACGAATGGAAGCGAATACTGAAATATATTTTTGCGAAGGCTAATGCGAATGCGAAAGCGAATTTAAAAATGATGCAACTATTTGATGTCCAGTCTGATATCAAACTGGACATAAAACCTCGTCTAAAAATTTCTAAAGCCTTTTCAAAATATATCGCTCACCACTTGCAGTGGTAATATATCTAACATTGTCTATTCGGTCAATTCTCAGGTTGTGGTCAACGTAGCAGTGACCAAAGCTATTTCACCTTTTCTGTACTTTAAAAGTACCTTATGCGCAATGACCCTACTAATTTATGTGTATATACTAATCTCCAACGAACGCGATTTTACACCAAGCGACAGTTAGGAAGCTATAAATTTTGCAAGATGTATACATTCGAGTGTTGTATAACCTACGGACTATCCACATAGTCGATTTTTGGCCTTTTTGTGGTCAGTTTGGAAACTTAAATTTTTTTAAAAATTTAATTTTAAAAATTCTTAAACATTTTTTGATTCTTCCAATGCCTAAAAAATCCTATAAAGAGCTGTAGACCTATACATATGCGCATTTATCGATCTTCAAAGAAATGCGTTGTCCAACCTGAAGACAAGACAGTCACAAAAACCGCGACCAAAAAGTCTTTTCGAAAAGTATATTTAACAAAAAATTAGCTAATTTTTGGGTGTGGTCAATACATATGTATGCGATCACGTGCATATATATTGACCAGGTTTTGAATTATGTGATATGATTTCTATTATCATGACTAAACTGATTATATCGAAATTCGTAACATACATAGTTTATTAAGCATTTGTTTCTCCGCCAAGTGTTTGGTGACCTCTTGACCACTGGCCCAATGTAAAAGTAATAATCTGAAAGTTTGCACACATGAAGGACGTGGCTGGAATATGCCATTCACACGATTCAAACTGTGGTCAGTGCAGTAGTGACCAAAGCAATTTTCAACATTCAAAAGTCACTTAGGAGCTAAGTATCTATTAATGAATGGGTATATATGTATACTGATATTCAAGGTGATTCGAAATCAACTATTTTATGTCCAGCCTGGGCTCACATCTACTAAAATAACTAAATTGATTTAATCATTGATGATCATAGAAATCATTGTCATTGATTTTCGGAAAAGCGTTTTGCGACTTGGCACACATATGGTTAAGAGTGTTGTTGGAATAGTACCTTACTTAGAAAGGAATCAAGTTGTTGGATCCTGTTTTTGTTTCAATAACAAAAATAATATTAAAGTTGTAATAGCACCAGAACAGACTACGGCCCATTCATGTAAATAACTATCTAAAGTAGCACATAAACAATGTTATTTTCTATACGTGTACAGTTATCCATCAAGTGGTCAAGAATCACTTGGCGAAAAACCAAAATCAAAGAACGCAACTTTAAAAATATTGGCGTACCAGTCGGTACGCTAAAGCAAACAAATAGTAATTTTATGATCGCCCTGTAGTCAAACCGACAAAAGTATTGGAAAATTTAAAATTGCTGTTCTTTGATAAGTCGGCATTTAATCCTACAGCAAATAAACATATACAACTAACTTATACTAAGAAATATTACAAATTTATTTTTTGTGGTAAAAACAGACAGTTTAAAAATTTCAAAAAATTTATCTGTATGCTAAAATTTCTGAAGTTCAACAAATATTGTTAATGATATTTGGAAAATAATTTTCAAAATTATTCCTAAACTAATCAAATGATAAATTTGTCAAAGTCTTACTTATTTGTTGTAATATTTTTCGTATTTTGAGTTTGTTGTTAAAATTTATACACACAATACATATGTACATAAAAGATGTCATTAAAAATTTCAAAATAAAAATGATTTGTCGTGCACTTTTTAATTTATATTAAACTAATATAAAGAGTGGTTAATTTAAGAGACAAGTGACAACATAACGGTGGATAAAGAGGTAAGTGAAATAAATAAACTGTTGCCCAGGGTATTATAAGCTTGTTTAGTACACATCTAACTAGGAATCACTAGCTGATTCGATTTAGACATGTCCGTCCGTCTGTAAATCGTATGTTGTTCGTAAAGTACAAGTTGGAATTTCACTCCGAACTTGATGAAATTTGGAGCAAATAATTTGTTCACGTCTGGAAGAAAGTGTTCCACATCTGTCAAGATTTAGATATAAGCGCTATAGAAGCGGCATTATTTAAAAAATGTGGACCAAACAGAGATACCTCTGATTTCCGAACAAATTAGCTAAAATTTACATATAGCTCCCATATACATGTTTCATAGCGCTATAGAATCTTTTTCTTTACATCAATTTATTCCGAAATTTGGGAGACTGAATTTGCTTAACCCGGGGTCATGATTGAAGAAAATCTGTTCAGATTTTTATATAGCGACCTCACAAACTTATATCCCGATTTTTCATCTAAGCGCTATAAAATCTGCATTCCTGTGGTTTCCGAATTTCAGTGGTGGTGATAGATGTAGCTCACATACATACACTTTATCTCGATTTTGTATCTAAGGGCTATAAAATTCATATTTCTTAGCAGATCTTTAAAAGATTCAACAAATAGTTTAAAGAAAATCGGTCGAGATTTAGATAGAGCTCGTATATACATACCTATATTCCGCTTTTGAATCTAAGCGCTACAAAATTTTCGACAGATCAACATTTTCGACAGATCATTATCATTAGAAAAACAATATCGGTAAAACTTTACACTAATTCTTATTCTGCTCTTTAAGTGTTGGATGTTATAATTCCCAGTTCTAGAGAGAAATTAACTGGAGGCAGTAAAACATTTGCGGCCCAAAAATGTTTTGGAGGAAGTGCTGAAGCAAAGTCAAAAAAATACTCCTCATCACTAAGTATAAAGCTAAATAATTTAGATTCTTGCGGAGAAGGTAAGGTATTATTGCATAACATAATATCGATCATTAACATAATGTTTTGTATTTTTTGTACTTTTTTTCAACGTTTTTTTAGAGTCAACGTTATTGAATTTCTTGGGTAATCTGCTCTTTTACCATATTTTAAATAAATGCATATAAGTGCAATAACCATTCTCTCATTTCACTATTAAATTATCCTTAAATATAAAAAATCGATATATAATATTGTTTTATTCAATAACTGCGTTGTATAAGTATAAAGTCCATTAATTTGCAGGGCACATAACAAATTTGGTTGTTAATATGACAATAAATTTGTTGAATTTAAAGCCAAAATATTTTCAATAAATGATTTGAAAATATATTTGTTGAGCAAAATCAAAAATATTTTTAATAAACAAAATAAAAATATTGTCGTTGAAATGAAAATATGTTTGTTAAGTACAAAAGGAAAAAATATGCAATGAACGAGCCACAATTTTCGTTGATGAAACTTCAATTTTCTTTATCACAGGAATTTTGAAAATTTTTGTATTTTAATTTTTGAAAATTGTTGTTGAATTACAAATTTTGTTTTTTCTGTGTAGTCAGAGCTAAGGACTTTCATACTAGAAATGCACAGTGTCACAGCTTCAAAATTTAACTGTTTTGATGTTGTTTTTTAATTGGAGTTTTTATAAGAATATCTTCGAGCTTACGAAGCTTGGATCACTGTGTTAAAAGACAACCCGGGCAACGCCAGGTATTTAAATGCTACACATCCAAAAAAGTGAACCCTGGAGTAAGTTAAAATGAACTAAACTTCAGGAATAGTGAACTTCGTATGGCGCTAATGCCAGTTTTCCTTATATCAAGTTCATACATTCCCTCACAAATATGAAATATTTTGAACTTATTTCTAGTTAATTCGTACACAGAAAAAACAAAATTTGTAACTCAACAACAATTTTCAAAAACTACAAAATTTTTCAAAATTCCTGTGATAAAGAAAATTTAAATTTCATCAACGAAAATTGTGGCTCGTTCATTGAATATTTTTTACTCAACAAACATATTTTCATTTCAACAGCAATATTTGTAATTTGTTTATTAAAAATATTTTAGATTTTGCTCAACAAACATATTTTCAAATCAATTATTGAAAATATGTTGCCTTTAAATTCGACAAATATATTGTCATTTTAACAACAAAAATTTTTATTTGTTGCAAATTAATGGACTTTTTAGAATTGTATGTCATTGTTGAATAAAACATTATTATATATCGACATTTATTTATATTTAAGGATATTTTTATAGCGAAATACAGGGTGGCTGATGAAAGCTGCTACCAAAAAAAAATTAAATAACTTTTTTTCTATTTAATGAATCTGGTTAATTTTTTTATACCCTACACCACACTGTGGTGCAGGGTATTATAACTTTATGCACTTGTTTGTAACACCCAAAAGGAGAAGAAATAGACCCATCGTTTATTATACCGATCGACTTAGAATCACTTTCTGAGTTCATTTAGCTATGTCCGTCTGTCCGTCTGTGCATGTATTCTTGTAATCAAAGTACAGGTCGCAATTATGGTCCGATCTCGACGAAACTTTACACATATATATTTTTTGGCCCAAGGACGATCCCTATTGAATTTGGTTAAAATCGGTTCAGATTTAGATATAGCCTACATATATATGTTACCCCCGATTTGACATCTAAGCGCTGTAAAAATGTTTTTTTATATCCGATCAGTGCGAAATTCGGCAAAGAGAGGTTTCTTATTACATGAAGGACTACTGCCAAATTCGGAGAAAATCGGTTTAGATTTAGATATAACACCCATATATATGTTACCCCCGATTTGACCTGTAAGCGCTGTAGAAATTGTATTTTATATCCGATCAGTGCAAAATTCGGCAGAAAGAGGTTTCTTATTACTTGAAAGAATACTGCCAAATTCGGAAAAATCGATTCAGATTTAGATATAACTCCCATATATATGTTACCTCAGATTTGACATGTACACTGATAGAAAAAGCTTCGTCATTCGTCAAAAGTCAGCTAACGTACGGATAATCCTATCTATGAATTTGTTCGTCGTCTTGACGAATCTCTTTTTAAGTATACTAGAACAAGAACTATTTAGTGGAATAAAAAAAACCCACAGGGTGATAACATATCATCCCTACGATAAATCGTGCTCATAAATAAACCAGTAAGGAAAGGCTAAAGTCGGGCGGTGCCGACTATATAATACCCTACACCACTCTCGTAATATTGAATAACTCTGATATATAAATTTTGTAATTCATGTATAAATTGTTTATGTACATAAATTTACTTTTGGGACATTTTATACTTAAATAATACCCTGTACCACAGTGTGGTGTTAGGTATAACAACGATTGGATCTAAATAGTCAAATCGGATGAAACATATATATGGGAGCTATAGCTAATAACCGATTTTCTTAAAATTCGGTAGTGTTGGTTCATGGATCAAGAAACTCTACCATTCTAAATTTCAACACGATTGGACGTAAAATACAGCTTTTATAGGACTAAAGGGCCAAATCGGACGAAACATATATATGGGAGCTATAGCTAAATCTGCACCGATTTTCTTCAAATTCGGCAATGTTGGTCCATGGATCAAGAAACTCTACCATTCTAAATTTCAAAACGATTGGATGTAAAATACAGCTTTTATAGGACTAATTGGCCAAATCGGACGAAAGATATATATGGGAGCTATAGCTAAATCTTACCCGATTTTCTTCAAATACGGCAATGTTGGTTCATGGATCAAGAAACTCTACCATTCTAAATTTCAAAACGATCGGATGTAAAATACAGCTTCTATAGGACTAAAGGGCCAAATCGGACGAAACATATATATGGGAGCTATAGCTAAATCTTAACCGATTTTCTTCAAATTTGGCAATGTTGGTTCATGGATCAAGAAACTCTACCATTCTAAATTTCAAAACGATCGGATGTAAAATACAACTTCTATAGAACTAAAGGACCAAATCGGACGAAAGATATATATGGGAGCTATATCTAAATCTGCACCGATTTTCTTCAAATTCGGCAATGTTGGTCCATGGATCAAGAAACTCTACCATTCTAAATTTCAAAACGATCGGATGTAAAATACAGCTTCTATAGGACTAAAGGGTCAAATCGGACGAAACATATATATGGGAGCTATAGCTAAATCTTAACCGATTTTCTTCAAATTCGGCAATGTTGTTTCATGGATCAAGAAACTCTACCACTCTAAATTTCAAAACGATCGGATGTAAAATACAGCTTCTATAGGACTAAAGGACCAAATCGGACGAAAGATATATATGGGAGCTATATCTAAATCTGAACCGATTTCAACCAAATTCAATAGCGATCTTAACAGCCCCGAAATACTCTAAACTGCAAAATTTCAGAACGATCGGAGTGAAATTGCGACCTGTAGTCGACGAACAACTTTACATGGACGGACGGACGGACGGACGGACGGACGGACGGACGGACATCGTTAAATCGACTCAGCTAGTGATTCTGAGTCGATCGGTATACTTTAAGGTGGGTCTAGCTGTGTTATTTTAAGGTGTTACAAACATCTGCCGTGAAACAAACTTATAATACCCTGTACCACAGTGTGGTGTAGGGTATAAAAAATGATATATACCCTCCTATCTAAGGTGAGGGGATAAATATGGGGATTTATTTGATTTATAATACAAATATCAATAATATAACATATATCAAAATTGTAATGCATCAAAGGAGTGGCCGAAGACCCTAAGTTTATGCGGAGGAAATCCGTTTTAGAACACATTAAGTAATTATTCTTATGTCCGTCCATCCGTAAGCCTGACTGGAGCGAACGATAACCCTCGAAACTATAGTTTCCAGAGATTAAACAGAGATTCGTCAGGGCGACGAACAAGTTCATCAATAGGATTATCCGTACGTTAGCTGACTTTTGACGAATGACGAAGCTTTTTCTATCAGTGTAAGCGCTGTAGAAACTGTATTTTATATCCGATCAGTGCTAAAGTCGGCAAAAAGAGTTATCTTTCTACATGAAGGAATACTGCCAAATTCGGAGAAACTCGGTTTAGATTTAGATATAGCTCCCATATATATGTTACCCCCGATACGACATGTAAGCGCTGTAGAGACTGTATTGTATATCCGATCAGTACGAAATTCGACAAAAGGAGGTCTTTTTTACATGAATGAATATTCAGAGAAGATCGGTTCAGATTTATATTAAAGCTCCATGTATATGTTCCTCCTGATTTGGTATCAAACCGCTATAGAAGTTGTGTTTTACTTCCGATCATTAAAATTTTCCAGAAAGATGTTTCTCAATTTAGGAACGCATATTGTTTAATTTAGCGATTATCGGTTCAGAATTAGATAATATGTTTCTAATCATTTACCAATTATTCCAAATTATTATGGCAATGACCCTTATCGCATTGTTAGGGAGGTGTAGGGTATTATATAGTCGGCCCCGCCCGACTTTCTGCCTTTCCTTACTGGTTTTATTTTGCAGATTGATTTTTAGATTTAAAAAAATGGATAACTGGGACACTGAAACAAGAATTTGGATTGTCCGCCGCTGTTACGCACTGAAGTTTCGGTTCAAAGAGAGAGAGAGAGATGGGCACGTTTGGCGGCAATCCTCCGAGCAGATGGACCATAAAGAGACTTGTTAACAATTTTTCCGAGCATGGGACAGTCAACAGAAGACCTTACCATCGAAACCCTTCAGTTCGGACGGAGGAAACAATCGCTGCTGTAGCTGATGCCATACAAAACAATCCAAGAGTTTCGACAAGAACCTTATCTGCTCAAATGGGTATAAGCAGGCAGTCATTGCAGTCAATTATGCACAAAGATTTGGAGTTATTCCCATAAAAAATTCAAATGGCCAACAATGTGAACTCAGCGGACTCCCGATTCGCTGGGAATTTTGCCAGAAGATGCTTCAAATGGTGGAAGAGGACGGAAAGATGTTGAACTGTCTTTTCATGTCTGACGAGGCCCATTTCGAATAAAACGGCAACATAAACAAACAAAATTGCCGAATATGGAGTGCTTCCAACCCACACCCAGCAAAATTTCTCATTACCAAATAATCCGACGAGTAAGCAAAGTTTGATAATGGTATGTACTTATTATTTAGCCACTTTTCTCATTATTTTAACATGGGGATGTCATTAGAGGGAAGTACTTCCCAAAAGCATACAATAAAGTAGCATAATAAGTACTTATTTGTAGCATAGGCATACCACATAAATATGTGCTTATGTTTTCACGATTTTAAGTACTTGAATAATGCATTACCAATAAGTTACAAAATACGTAGTAGATATGGTAGATATGTAGAGATGGCCATTGAAAGTAGTTTTGTGCATATTGTCGCGCATATTTCGAATTTCTGAACCCAAACCACCATGTGAAAAATTCTTCAATGGTCTAACATCATACGATATACGTAATTATTTTTGGTATTTTCATTCAATTTGCACGTATTTTTGGAAAACTTGTTGAAAATATATAAATCTTCGAGAATAACCCACATATAGTCAAAATTGCATTATACTAAAATTTGCAAAAAATTATTTTGATAAAAAATCACTTATTTCTGTTATTATTGGTATGTCATTATTAATAAGCCGAAAGTAATTCAGCGAATAATGAGATGTCTTTATTTGGTAATGCAGGGAATAATGACAGGTACTTACCAAGATTTTGCTGGGCAGATACTCCATGAGACGGAATTGCATCCACTTCGTGACACAGTGTGGTGTGCAGTTTCATCACGCTGCTTTGTCGGGCCCTACTTCTTCGAAGAAAACGGTCACACCGTTACAGTTACTGGAGGCCGTTACGTTTTTCTATCCAGAATTACGCCGAATGAGAATTTCTTTCAACTCTGTGTGGTTTCAACAAGATGGTGCAAGTCCTCACATAGCCCGGCCTGTTATGACAGAATTGCGGCGAAAATTTCCCAATAAGCTGATATCCAGAAACTCCACATTTCGTTGGCCCCCCAGGTCGCCTGACCTTACTGCACCTGACTTTTTCTTGTGGGGTTATTGCAAACAGGAAGTCTACAAAGCAAAACCAACAAAGTTGAATGAAATAAAGCAATACATTCGTGAAACAATTGCGGCTATTCCCGTCTCAACTCTCCAAGCAGTAATGAACAACTTTTTGGTAAGATGCCGCACATGCATCAACGAGCAGGGGGACATTTAAATTCCATTATTTTTAAAACTAATTAAGCTATATTTAATTAAATTTAATGAGCTTTAACAGGAATAAAA
Source organism: Eudasyphora cyanicolor (assembly GCA_963930755.1). Taxonomy (NCBI): domain Eukaryota; kingdom Metazoa; phylum Arthropoda; class Insecta; order Diptera; family Muscidae; genus Eudasyphora; species Eudasyphora cyanicolor. The sequence continues at coordinate 263,769,490 of OZ005734.1, forward strand.
GAAAACTGAATTCCATACACTGAAAAAAAGTTATTTGTGTTTCTTTATGTAGCAATATTCATCCTGTACGAGGATGCTTATTATATGTATGTACTTATTTAAAATCGTACTGACATCTTCCTCATTTACATTTAGGCGCGGTGGGAACAGAGCGTGCAGATTCCACAATAAAGCCAATAACGTTGACTATAAAGACGAACGTACAAAAAATGCATTTTTCATATTAATAATCAATATAATTTGATGCAATGATACCTTACCTTCGTTTCAAGAATCTAATTTATTTACTTTTATTTAGTATGTTTTTGAATTAATTGAATACGTCACGCACTTAAAAACAACAACTTAAGATTAGTTGCTTGAGCCACAGATTTTTTTCTCATGGTCAAAATTAAGAAAGACCAAAACATTTTGTAAATGTTGAACGATCTTTGGATATTTACCTTTAGGACTTACCTTGGGTCGAATTTTATACACATTGGTTAAAAAAGACGCTTCTCTAGCTCTTAGATGCCAAATCGGAAATACATACATATGTAGGTATATATAACTGCTATATCTAAATCTGAACCGATCTTGATAATTTCCTACTCTCCTGATGTGAAAAATTTCTTTGAGATTCCGACTTGTACTTTGCGAACAACTTAAGATGGACAGACGGACGGACATCGTTAAACCGAATTCCTAGTAGATGTGTACTAAACAACCTAATAATACCCTGCTCAACAGTTTCTTAATTTCACTTACCTCTTTATCCACCGTTATGCCGTCGCTTCAACACTTGACTTGAAATTAACAACTGTTTATACATATTCCTTTAACATAGTTAAAAACGCATTTGTTTGCGACGGAATGGGCAGGACAATCAATTTTTATTTTGAAATTTTTAATGACATTTTTATGTATGTGGTGTTGTGTGTATAAATTGGAACAACAAACTCAAAATACGAAAAATATTACAAGAAATATGTAAGACTTTGACAAATTTATCTGTTGATTTATTTTTTTATAATTTTGGAAAATGTTTTCCAAATTTCTTTAACAATATTGGTTGAACTGTAAAAATGTTAACATACAGATACATTTGTTAAAATTTTTAAACTGTATGTTTTTTCTGTGTTCTTCCTTTAAGTAACTATTGAAATTAACATAGGGAAAATTAACTCAATACTAACAAATTCTGACTTGAAATTATGCAAATTCAGCATATATTTGTCCTTATTGCAAGTAAATTTTTACTCAAATTTAGGAAAATTTAACTAAATTTATATAAAAAGGAAAATTAAGATTTTTCTTGCACTTTTTTAGTCCTTGACATTTTTTGCGATTTTTGATCAGCTCCTCCATCACTCTCCTCCATTTATATGTATACAATTTTACCTGCGCTCCGAATGTGATTCTATTCCAGAACCTTCCGTTTTTGTGAGCCACATGTTTACCAACTGAGCTACGTAGACACATACATTTTTATGAAAAATTTGTTTTTAAATACAATTACATATTCCCAAATTTTCCAAACCATGTATTTGTATATACACTTGAATTTGATAAAAGGATTGCCATTATTGAATGATAAATAGTGTTGCCATTTCTATATTTATAGGCGACGAAGACATTTTATTATGAATGATATTTTCATATCAATTCCAAAAGAGTTTTGTAGCTCGATAAATAATGTGCCTGGCTCACAATCATAAGGTTGTCGGTTCGACTCTCGTCCCGGGCATAACATTTTTAATGTCTCGCTATAAATTTAAGTTTCTGCAAGTAACGATTGCGCAAAAATTAAAATTGCGGAATGAAAAAGGACATACAAAAATGTTGCCTTTTTGGGACTACAACATAGTCCGAAAATAGTTAATTATACCCTACACCACACTGTGGTACAGGGTATTATAACTTTGTGCATTTGTTTGTAACACCCAAAAGGAGAAGAAATAGACCCATCGTTTATTATACCGATCGACTCAGAATCACTTTCTGAGTTGATTTAGCTATGTCCGTCTGTCCGTCTGTCCGTCTGTCTGTCTGTCCGTCTGTGCATGTATTCTTGTAATCAAAGTACAGGTCGCAATTATGGTCCGATCTCGACGAAACTTTACACATATCTTTTTTTTGGCCCAAGTACGATCCCTATTGAATTTGGTTACAATCGGTTAAGATTTAGATATAGCCCCCATATATATGTTACCCCCATTTTACATGTAAGCGCTGTAAAAACTTTATTTTATATCCGATCAGTATGAAATTCGGCAGAAAGAGGTTTCTTATTATATGAATGAACATTGTTAAATTTGGAAGAAATCGGTTCAGATTTAGATATAGCCCCCATATATACGTTACCCCCGATTTGACATGTAAGCGCTGTAAACATTTTATTTTATATCCGATCAGAGCGAAATTCGGCAAAGAGGGGTTTCTTATTACATGAAGGAATACTCCTAAATTCGGAGAAAATCGGTTCAGATTTAGATATATCCCACATATATATGTTACCCCCGATGTGACATGTAAGCGCTGTAGAGACTGTGTATTATATCCGATCAGTACGAAATTCGACAGAAGGAGGTCTTTTTACATGAATGAGTATTCAGGGAAGATTGGTTCCGATTTATATTAAAGCTCCATATATGTATTCCTCCTGATTTGGTATCAAACCGCTATAGAAGTTGTATTTTACTTCCGATCATTAAAATTTTCCAGAAAGATGTTTCTCAATTTAGGAACGAATATTGCTTAATTTAGCGATTATCGTTTCAGAATTAGATAATAGGCATGTTTTCGTTACATGCTAGCACTTTTAGTTTAGCACTTTGCAACGAAAACAACTGACTTCCACTAACTGGCACATAAGCAAAAAGTGGCGGATTTTCACTATCTGGTAGCAATGGTGTCATGAGTTGCGAAGAAAGAACAGTGCGAAACAGACAAAAAATTCGTGAAAAGTATTTATATAACATATATTTACTATTCTATGTTCAATTGTTTACACTCTTTTGCAAATATTAAAATAATTTCCCATTTTTGTTCTTCTTCTTCCCGTTAATACACAATAATTGATAAAATCTCTCCAAAAATGGGATGCCATATTGCTAAATATAGGGTGCCCAATCTGGCAACATCATACTCGATTAAGACATGAACACAAGCACCAAACTTCATCGGGAACTAATAGTGCTTAGCTCCCCATACAAATTAAGCACTTATGGTGTAACGAAAACACGCCTAATATGTTTCTACCCATTTACCAATTATTCCAAATTATTATGGCAATGACACTTATCGCATTGTTAGGAAGGTGTAGGGTATTATATAGTCGGCCCCGCCCGACTTTCTGCCTTTCCTTACTGGTTTTACCTTGATTTTAGTATGTTTTCCTAATTTTGAGTTCAAATTCATGGACTCGAAATGAGGATTCATGATTATTTTCAGTTAAAATTTCCTAAAACTCATGCTTTGCATTTTTATACACTCACTTTAGTGTGACGAGGGTATATATCATTTGCTACGGAAAAAAGTGTAACACATCGAAGGAGTGACCTAAGACCCCAAGTATGTTTGGCGGAAATCCGTTTTGGGTCATTTTAAGTCGAATGAGCAATGTCCGTCCGTCTGTCTGTCTGTCTGTCTGTCTGGGTGTCTGCTGGCTGGTGCGCACGATAACTCTCGAAAGGAGTAACCGAGTGAGTGACTTCAAATTTCGTATGTGGTAATATTTTTTTCTATCTCCGGCAAAGTTCGAAGATGGGCCATATTGGTCCACTCCTTCTGGTACCTCCCCCACAAAAGGTTAAAATGTTGTGAAACATTGATTCTTTAATAACTGCTATTATACGTATTCGAATCTTCTGAAATTCCACACATAGTATTAGTTTGTTAGTCGCTATAAACTCGAGGAAAATGGGCGAAATTGCCACGCCCCTTTTGGTACCTCCCACACAAATGCACCATTTTGCACTAAAAGTTAAAAGCTTATATCATTAATACCAGTGTCTAGAAATACTTGAAATTTTGTACAGTGTAATGCTTTTATAGTGCCTACAGTCCAGTGAAAAATGGGCGTTATTGCCGCGCCCCTTTTGGTACCTCCCACACAAATGCACCATTTTGCACCAAAAGTTAACAGCTTATAACATTAATACCAGTGTATAAAAATACTTTAAATTTTGTACAGCGTAATGTTTTTATAGTGTCTATAGCCCTGTGAAAAATGGGCGTTATTGCCACGCCCCTTTTTGTACCTCCCACACAAAATGCCCAAATCATACCACAATTTAATGTCTCATAACGTTTATACCAGTGCACATAAATGCTTATAAGTCGGCACAGTGCAATGAATTTAAAGTATCTAATGTTCAGCGAAAAAAAGGTGTATTTGATAAACCCCTTCTGGTACCTCCCACACAAATTGACAGAATAATTCGAGTAATATTCAATATTACATTACTCACAAAGTGAGGGTATACCTTAGTCGGTTTACCCAACTGAAACTTTCTTACTTGTTAGTTAATAATTTCCTTATGTCTAAAATAAATTTATGAATATTCGAACTATTTTCAAGAAATATTTTTTTAGTAAAAATAAGTCCTCATTTTTAGTTAATGAACTATTCTGCATATCCCCCAAAACAATAAAATGTAGTAGTACTAAGTAAAATTTCCCAGTTTTAAGAAAAAATTAACTCAATATGAATAAAAACATTGAATTAAATTGGAGTATGGATTTTACTAAAACTTAGGTAATACATTTTTTTTGAGTGTAGTTATAAAATTTATTAAATAATCAATATATCACATGTAAATGTTAACCCTTTGTAGGGGAGGTACTAGAAGGAGTGTACCAATATGGCTTATCTTCAATCTTAGCCTGAGATGGAGAAAAATGTTATTTTTGTTTTCTTTAGGATCGAGCTCGACGTCTGGTGTTGAATTTGTTTATTTATTTATTGTTATCCAGTATTTCGTTCTCCTTTGAAGAACATTTTCCGGGATATGGGTATAACCGAAACTAACAAAAAATATAAAAAGACAAACGCCCCGCATTGTCGATGTCTGTTTTCTTACAAAAAAATATTACCGCATACCAAATTTTAAGTCAATCCTTTACTCCTTTCCAGAATTATCGTGCACACAAGCCAGCGGACACACAGATAGACGGACAGTGCTCAAATGCCTTAAAGAGACCCAAATCTAATTTCCACTAAACATACTTTGGTCACTTAGTACACTCCTTCGTCGCAAATTATAACAAAGTCGTTCGTATGATATTATAAACTTTGGCTAGATATTTTCGATTTTCTGCACGAGCCTCATATGGGTAGTTCCTTCTCAAGTGTCACTGGTCAAAAATTAGATCTTTCTCAAACGTTATCCAAGTAAGTGGGAGTAATGACCCACAATATTAAAAATATTTAAAAAAAATTGGAAGCAGGTGGGCGAGATCAGAGTTCAGAAAAATTTATATTTCCTCTGTATTGGTATTTTGAAGTTGATTTTAATGCTACAAAGCAAACAAAATTGAAAATAGAAAATATTGTTTCTTAAAGGATTTTCCGTGCACTTTTCATACAAATTATTAATTTTATCTTAAACAATTTATTTCGGCCACTTTTCGCGGAAATATGGATATAAGTTGCGACATCTCAGAATCGATCTAATTTTTTCCCTTAAATTTTTTATAAAAAATGGTCCGTACACGCTGAAAAAAAATCGCTTCTGTAGTATATTGTCCCAAACATATTCTGCTTGAAATATACAAATATTTGGGGTACACTCTAAATATATTATATTTGTCACACACAAAAATTATATATTTGGAAAGATGTTGTTCTAAATAAATCGTTGTTTCCGTCCTAATGTTTTGTATTTGGGACTATTTTTTACGGAACAAATATTTATTTGTATTTAAATATTCAGAAAACAAAGTAATGTCTTAACTTTAAGACGCGTTTTATGTTTTTCAGTAATTCAACGTTCATTTTTTCGGAAATTTAAAATGTTCGTAAAAAGCCATTATAATTGAAATCGTATAATCCTGCGAAATGATGTATTATGCAAGGTGGATTGTCAACAAATGATGACTTGGAATAAATATAACTTAAAAATTAGTGTTTTAAAACGAATTTTATTGCTTCATAAGTCATTTTTAATTATAAGGTATAACTTAAAATCAATTAAAAAGTAGAAACAAAATTTAAAAAATTGTCAACGTTTTTAAACAAAATATATTTGGACAGGTTCCTAAACGATAATTTTATTTGTATATAAACACATATTTTATTTGAGAAAATTAGTTTGCAAATACATTTTGTTGTAATATATTAATATATGCGTTCCAAATAAATTTTATTGATTTTCAAATAAAATGTATTTGCTCAGAAGTAATTAATATTTAAAAATTTGTGTTTCAAATATATTTTTCTTCGATTCAAACATATCAAAAAAGACGATTTTGCCCCGTGTATGTACTCTACCGATGCTATAAATTATTGGAGTGAGACCGGTTTTGGTTCAGAAGTTACATTATAATAACTGAAAATCTTCATCAAATTACAAAGAAAAAATGTTGTATGTGCTTTCAATTATATTTTGTTTGTTGATTTATTTCAAATATTTGTTACACGGAGGAAAATCGTCATTTTTGATATGTTTGAATTGAAAGAAAATATACTTGGAAATTATTTTTTTAAATATTTTATATTTGTTAACAAATAAATTTTATTTGAAAATCAAGAAATTTTGTTTAATATATTAGAACATAATTTATATATTAATATATTAGAACATAATTTATTTGCAAACTGAATTTCGCAAATAAAATATATGTTTACACACAAACAAAGATATTGTTTAAGAAGTTTTCCAAATATATTTTATTTAAAAAGATTTTTATGACTGACTTATTCGAAATTTAGTTAGTTTTTCCTATAATTCGTGTTAAACTGTATAGCTAAAATTTTCTTAATTTATAAATATTCCAATTCATCACTTTTTGTCAATCCATCAATGCAATTTATGTTTACTAAAGATTATTCTATTTAAGTTTTAAATTAATTTAACAAACATATAAAATTTATAAAATATTGCTCTTTGAACATCTGAAAAACAGAAAACTTGTCTTTAAGTTTAGGCATTGATACATTGCTAAAATAAATAATTACAAATTAATCTTTGTTTCGAAAATAGTTACTAGTTCCAAATAAAAAAATATTTGAATGGGATCATATTTTTGTTTAGAACAATATTCTCCTAAACATATAATATTTGTGTGTGTCAAATATTATATATTTGAATTGTACCCTAAACATATGTATATTTCAAGCCGAATATGTTTGAGACAATATACTACAGAAGCGATTTTTTTCAGCGTGTACTTTTAATTTGGTGAAGATTTTCATTTATTATAATGTAACTTCTGAACCAAAGTCGGTCTCACTCCAAAATGTTTTTAATTATCAGGATTATCATACAAGAGTATTTTATACTTTGATACCTACAGACTAATCAGTTTTAATTTTTCCTTGGTTTTTCCGCCCAGTTATGATACCATATGCAGCATTTACTTCCGTTTTAAAACAATCATTTCAAATTTCTGAGTATTCCAAGCAATCATTATTTGTCAATCCTCCAAGTAATTTATATTGATCCAATGTTATACGTTTTCAATTACTTTTATTTATTAATTTAACGAACATTAAAAATTTCCAAAAATTTAACTTTGAATTACCGAAAAATTTAAAACAATTTATACATATTCTGAAAACTTAATTGCAAAAAAAAAAATGTTTCAGAAATATAGTCCCAAATAAAATCATATTGGGATGTACACAATTATTTGTTTATAACAACATCTTCCCAAATACATGATTTTTGTGTATACCAAATATTATACGTTTAGAGGGTAACCTAAACATATATATGTTTCAAGCCGAATATATTTGGGACAATATACTAGAGAAGCGATTTTTTTCAGCGTGCAGACTTCAAAATTTCTTAAGTTCACAATAGTTATTCTTATGTAGATCATACAAGTCACCGTATGTTCCATCTTGAAACGTTATACAAGTGCACGAAATAAACGATATATTTTTATACCCTACACCACACTGTGGTACAGGGTATTATAAGTTTGTTTCACGGCAGATGTTTGTAACACCTGAAAATAACACAGCTAGACCCACCTTAAAGTATACCGATCGACTCAGAATCACTAGCTTAGTCGATGTAAAGTTGTTCGTCGACTACAGGTCGCAATTTCACTCCGATCGTTCTGAAATTTTGCAGTTTAGAGTATTTCGCGGCTGTTAAGATCGCTATGAATTTGGTTGAAATCGGTTCTGATTTAGATATAGCTCCCATATATATCTTTCGTCCGATTTGGCCCTTTAGTCCTATAGAAGCTGTATTTTACATCCGATCGTTTTGAAATTTAGAATGGTAGAGTTTCTTGATCCATGAACCAACATTGCCGAATTTGAAGAAAATCGGTTAAGATTTAGCTATAGCTCCCATATATATGTTTCGTCCGATTTGGCCCTTTAGTCCTATAGAAGCTGTATTTTACATCCGATTGTTTTGAAATTTAGAATGGTAGAGTTTCTTGATCCATGAACCAACATTGCCGAATTTGAAGAAAATCGGTTAAGATTTAGCTATAGCTCCAATATATATGTTTCGTCCGATTTGGCCCTTTAGTCCTATAGAAGCTGTATTTTACATCCAATCGTTTTGAAATTTAGAATGGTAGAGTTTCTTGATCCATGAACCAACATTGCCGAATTTGAAGAAAATCGGTTAAGATTTAGCTATAGCTCCCATATATATGTTTCGTCCGATTTGGCCCTTTAGTCCTATAGAAGCTGTATTTTACATCCAATCGTTTTGAAATTTAGAATGGTAGAGTTTCTTGATCCATGAACCAACATTGCCGAATTTGAAGAAAATCGGTTAAGATTTAGCTAGAGCTCCCATATATATGTTTCGTCCGATTTGGCCCTTTAGTTCTATAGAAGCTATATTTTACATCCAATCGTTCTGAAATTTAGAATGGTAGAGTTTCTTGATCCATGAACCAACATTGCCGAATTTGAAGAAAATCGGTTAAGATTTAGCTATAGCCCCCATATATATGTTTCGTCCGAGTTGGCCCTTTAGTTCTATAGAAGCTATATTTTACATCCAATCGTTCTGAAATTTAGAATGGTAGAGTTTCTTGATCCATGAACCAACATTGCCGAATTTGAAGAAAATCGGTAAAGATTTAGCTATAGCTCCCATATATATGTTTCATCTGATTTGGCTCTTTAGATCCAATCGTTTTTATACCCTACACCACACTGTGGTACAGGGTATTATTTAAGGTAAAATGTCCCAAAAGTAAATTTATGTAAACAATTTATACATGAATTACAAAATTTATATATCAGAGTTATTCAATATTACGAGAGTGGTGTAGGGTATTATATAGTCGGCCCCGCCCGACTTTAGCCTTTCCTTACTGGTTTTAATTCATTCTTTATTTACAATCTATCCAGGGACAATAAGTAAATGTGTTTTTATAATTAAAGTAACAGAGTTTATGTAGCTCCATAAAGCACCATAACAAATATCACAAGTATATTAACTTAGCTATATTATATAAATTATACATATATACAAATTTTAACATTTACGGAATTGCAGGTCTAGTATGTGTGTGTCTCATTGGTGCTATCGAGAAGTGATATGGCCTCCGGGTTGACGTGGTTACTTAAACGCTGAAAGTATCTTTCACTGATGTCTCGTATTTCTTCTTTTACAGAGTATATACCTAGGTCACTTCTATTGATGTGTTTCTAACAAACCAGGGCGAATTTGTGATAAGCCTCAAAATTTTAGCTTGGAATCTCTCCAGGCAGTTCCCCATACGGGAAATGAACGATATAATATGAGTAGATTCCGTACTTCAAACTTAAATTACGCGTATAGGAATCTGCATCTGTGGGGGCCTGCAAAATATCTCCGACATTGATATCTGTTTTAAATTTAAAACTCTGCCAAAAATATCAAATTAATTAAAGTTCTCAAATATCTGTCCCTGTATCTATTCAATATCCTTTATCGAACATGCCGAAGTGGAGAACACACATTTGTATTTACTCATACATACATATACTTGTATTTCCCATATGCTACAAAATTGTTTAATAAACTCTATTTCAATTTATAGCAAAAACCGCATTTCCTCTAGTTTGATTTCCTGCACAATGGGAAATCGTCCTGCTGTATCTCCGTATGTGTGAATGTGGCTGAGAAAAGCAAAGCAAATTAAACCAAGGCTAACCAAAACAAAGCAAGTATGAATTGTGTGTTGGTATAAAGCAAATATTTCATTGAGAAATCAATTAATTTTGCCCATTATCATCAGAAACAAATATAATTGCCCTCCAGTGGTGCTCGAATTCGAATCAAGGGCAAAAGGCAGAGCAATAATGCCATTCAGAGGAGAGTGTAATAAACTACAATGGCATAAGTACGAAAACAAATCGAATGTAAACATTGTATTAAATACTTCAGACAAAACAATTTCCAAGTAAAATTCTATGGGAATATATTTTGTACAGAAGAGAAAACAGAGCCTGAAAGTGAGACGGAGAGAGGAGAGATTTACGACATACAATTAAGGGCAAACATATACTTTGGAATGCATGAAAATGCTTTTTAGATACAAATAGATATGTACTTGTGTATGTTTTCATAGAAATGTACATATCACATATGATACAAATTTGTAGTTTGTACGTATGTAGGTTTGTTCATATTTATATTAAGAATTTTAAATGTCATTGCTTTCTGATTAAATAAGATTGTAATATTCTTCTTGGAACTCTGTGATAACAATCAGTGTAGAAAATATATGAAAATATTATTCAAATATAAAATATACCTGAAAGAAAGATCGAACATTTATTTATGTAATGTAAGAATAACAGATACTGGAGATAGAATATTTTCTTGTAAGTTATCTTACATAAATTATTGCCCATTTAGTGCAATAGTGTTCTATCTTAAAACAAGTAAGGAAAGGTTAAAGTCGGGCGGACCCGACTGTATAATACCCTACACTACCTCGGGAATGTACATTAAGAATTTCTTTTTGAATAGTTGGAATAATTAGTTTCCACTCTTTTACGAAAGTACTTAGCTCCCCCGCCACGTCAAGGCTAATTCCAAAGAGGAGTTTAATATAATGTGTGGAATTAAAAATTGAACTAATAATAATATTCCACATATTTGCATTTACTGTGGTTATTATTAGCCTTAACACAATAAATAGTCCGATTTTTGGTCGTACACAATATAAGTAATATATGCAGGGTATGTTAGGTTGGTACTACCTTGGAATAATTGGTACTACCTTGTAATAATTGGTTTAAGTAATGTTCTAATTTTCATTTCCGCTGAAGCCTTTCAGGTCTCTAAAATAGCGCTTATATAAAAAAATTAGGAACATCTTTCTGGAAAATTTTGATCGGAAGCAAAGTACAACTTATATAGCGCTTTGGTACCAAATCAGGAGGAACATATATATGGAGGTTATATATAAATCTGAATGGATTTTCCTTAAATACTCATTCATGGAAAAAGAAACTTCTTTCTGTAGAATTTCGTACTGATCGGATATAAAATACAGTCTCTACAGCACTTACATGTCAAATCGGGGGTAACATATATATGGGGCCTATATCTAAATCTGAACCGATTTTCTCTGAATTTTCTCTGAATTCTCATGTTATGAGAAACCTCTTCTGACAATTTTTTTTACCGATCGGATTTAACATATACATATAACATATACATATATTGGGGCTATATCTAAATCTGAACCGATTTCCCTCAAATTTGGCTGTGTTAATTCGCGTAATGAGAAACCTCTTTCTGCCAATTTTTTTACTGATCGGATATAAAATACAGTTTCTACAGCGCTTACATGTCAAATCGGGAGTAACATATATATGTGGGCTATATCTAAATCTCAACCGATTTCCCTCAAATTTGCAGTATTAATTCATGTAATAAGAAACCTCTTTCTGCCGAATTTCGTACGGATCGGATTAAAAATACACTTTTTACAGCGCTTACAAGTGAAATCGGGGGTAACGTATATATGGGGGCTATATCTAAATCTGAACCGATTTTTTCCAAATTTAACAGTGTTCATTCATATAATAAGAGACCTCTTTCTGCTGAATTTCATACTGATCGGATATCAAATAAATTTTTTACAGCGCTTACATGTCAAATCGGGGCTAACATATATATTAGGGCTATATCCAAATCTGAACCGATTTTAACCAAATTAAATAGGGATCGTCCTTGGGCCAAAAAAAATATATGTGTATAGTTTCGTCAAGATCGGGCCATATTTGCGACCTGTACTTTGATTACAAGAATACATCTACAGACAGACAGACAGACAGACGGACATAGCTAAATCGATTCAGAAAATGATTACAAGTCGATCGGTATAATAAACAATGGATCTATCTCTTCTCCTTTTGGATGTTACAAACAAATGCACAAAGTCAAAATACCCTGTACCACAGTGTGCTGTAGGGTATAATTACAAATTTCGCCGGAAGGCTGTTTAGATATTTTATAATTAACCGGCTAATGATGTGAAAAATGTTTTTACCTGTATTTCTAAAAAATGTTGTCAATATTGGATAAACTAACATATTAAGAAATATGAGAAAAGGAAAAAGATATAAATCGAACATTTATTTATCTAATGTAAGAATAACAAATACTGGAGATAGAATATTTTCTTATAAGTTATCTTACATATATTATTGCCTATTTAGTGAAAGAAAGTTCTATCTTAAAATTTAAAATTTCGCCGGAAGGCTGTTTAAATATTCTATAGAAAAATAACCGTCTAATGATGTGAAAAATCTTTTTATCTGTATTCCCAAAAAAAGGTTGTCAATATTGGATAAAGCAACAAATTAAGAAATATGGGAAAAGGAAAAAAATATAAACAATACTGTATAATTTCTGGTGCAATACGGTGCCCCAAACACGAAAAAAAATAGTAAAAAAGGTATGGTAATTTTTTAAACGTTTTTATTGCACAGTATGGAGCGCGGTAATTTGTTTATTTGGGAATGAAATAAAAAAAGTTATAAACCCTAGAAACATTTATTTTATATTTTAATTATATTGAACAGTAAGGGAATTTTAAAATTTCATGGTTTTAAATAGTGTATCTTGCAAATGTCGACCTCCGCTATCCACATACTGCTGCATACGTTTTCTGAAGTTTTCATGAACTCTAACAAGCATGTCGACTGATATTCTGCCAATTTCAGCCTCAATATTGTTAATTAGGTCTTCCAAGGTGTTAGGACGATTGATATACACCTGCTGTTCTCAATGAAGTTACCCAATTTACAATTGAGTGCCGTCCAGGAGCTAGTCCGCGTAGGGGACGTTTCGTAAACGAAAAGCACGCTGCAATGATCGAGTGCGCATTTGAAAAATACGCTTCAACACAAAATGAGTCTCCTCACGTGTCGAAAACCTGATGGCAACAGAAAGGCAGACGAATACAAATCTCCCGTCAGCCACTATAAGCCACGCACACACTCCACTCTCTTCGACCAACAGTGCCGCCACAGGCTGCAGTGCAAAAAAGCAAATTCCCGCGCTCCACCCTGTATTTTCGTATGTTTTTATTTCGGTATTTAAATCGTTACTGATTTGTAACTAGGATATTCTCCTGGCTCTGGACCATCTTTGACTGTATTATGTATTATAGAATGCAAAGTTTTTTAAAAACGGTGAAGCAAATACATTCACTTGACAGCTCAGCTCCTCGTATAGCTATTTCACGACTGCTAATCAGATCACTCAGCGATCATTCTTGAGAGTATAAGCTCGATAATGAATAATTACGAAACGTTTACGTGGAAACTGATATTTAGTTACTGTTGTTAAAACAATTAGAAAAAAATAGATTTTTTCACAAAAAATCATTTTTTTGTTGGCCATAAAAATAGAAGAAACAATAGCAGAAAAGACCTCAAATACATTATGTGTTGCAGTTTTAGAAAGCTAGAATTTTAACGATAAAAACAATGCATATTTGAAGAACATCTATATATAAACGTCGAAATGATAGCACTTATGGTAGAAATAAGATAATTTCAACATAATCCACTTTTTATACTTCCACTATTGTTAAAGAGGGTATATATAACTGGCTACGTGCCACAAGTGTAACACATCGAAGGAGTGACCTAAGGGATTCCAAGAATAATTGGTGGAAATCCGTTTTGGGCCAATTTTTGCCATTTGAGCAATGTCCGTCAGTCTTGCTGGTGCGCACGATAAATTTCGATACGAGTAACCGATTGACTTCAAATTTGGTATGTGTCAATATTTTTTCCTATCTCAGGCTAAGATCAAAGATGGATTATGTTGATCCACTCTTTCAATTACCTCCCCCACGATGGATCAAAATTTTGTGCACAATGTATTATCTCATAACTACTAACACATCCCAGAATCGTTCACAATTACTCAAATAGTATTACTTTTTGGTCGCTAGCATTTTGAGAAAAATGAGCTATGTTGTCACGGCCCTTTTGGTACCTACCATACAAACGGATCATTTTGCACAAAAAGTTAACGGCTTATAACTTTGATTAAAGTACATACAAATAACACTGTCCAACAGCATTTTTGGAACAGAATAGTGAAAGTATAATTCTGAAAGGGCATGTTGAGTAGATCATTTTTGTGGAATAAACTTATGGTCCAGCTGGTCTGAGTTTTTCTTTACAGTGGGTCAAAGTTTTCCTTTTTTGGTCGAAGGTAGCATTATACTAAGTGAAAAAAATTATGTAAGTTGATGTCTGAGAGATTTCTCATTGCCAGAGTTATATAGTGGAATTTTATGAGGATCATTTTTGTGGAGGATTTTAACCCTCTAGCTCTCCTCTTAATGGGTCAATTTAGCCCTCTTTTTGAAAAAATTAAAAACATTCCTTTCAAAAAGGACATTTAAGGATTAAAATATTCTACGAAAATGATTGCCAGAAAATTTCAGTAGGGGTTGCCAAGGACACCAAAGTTGTAATTATAGCTTTTTACATTTAATTATCAAAATTACACGCCAACTTATAAATAAATAATATAATGTAAATTCGATAAATTAGAATACAAACACTTACAATTTAAAGTGTATAGTGTAACGCGTTTATAGTATCCCTAGTCTATTGAAAAATTGCTATTCCCATACCTGGTACCTCTTAAATAATATGACCAAAATAAAAAAATATTAAAAATGTTTTTTAATTTCCCTTATTTTTATAATATGGGTAATAAGTTATATATTTATCCATAGCTATTTTCCCTCATTTTAGTCTTTACCAATTCCCTTCTACTCGAAAACTTTGAAGGAAAAAAAAAAATAAATGCTATTAAAAATATATGAAGATGTTGCCAAATATTTCTCGTCATTTCTTATTAAATGTTTTAGCAAGCAGACTTCATTAAACATATTTTAATTTATTACGACTTTAAGCTTACATTATATTACTTATTTGTAATTTAAATAATTAAGCGTAAATAGCTATATTTACAACTTTGGTGTCTTTGGCGACCCCCACTGAAATTTTCCGGCACACATTTGCGAAGAATATTTGAATACTTAAGTGTCCTTTCTGAAAGGACTTTTTTTAAATTTTTTCGAAAAAAGGGCCAAATTGACCATCCGCAAAAATGATCTTTATGTAACTCTGACAATAAGAAATATCTCTGACATTAACTTACATATTTTTATACCCTACACCACACTGTGGTACAGGGTATTATAACTTTGTGCATTTGTTTGTAACACCCAAAAGGAGAAGAAATAGACCCATCGTTTATTATATCGATCGACTTAGAATCACTTTCTGAGTTGATTTAGCTATGTCCGTCTGTCCGTCTGTCTGTCCGTCTGTCTGTCCGTCTGTCCGTCTGTCTGTCCGTCTGTCCGTCTGTGCATGTATTCTTGTAATCAAAGTACAGGTCGCAATTATGGTCCGATCTCGACGAAACTTTACACATATCTTGTTTTTGGCCCAAGGACGATCCCTACTGAATTTGGTTAAAATCGGTTCAGATTTAGATATAGCCCCCATATATATGTTAGCCCCGATTTGACATGTAAGCGCTGTAAAACCTTTATTTTACATCCGATCAGTATGAAATTCGGTAGAAAGAGGTTTCTTATTATATGGATGAACACTATTAAATTTCGAAGAAATCGGTTCAGATTTAGATATAGCCCCAATATATACGTTACCCCCGATTTGACATGTAAGCGCTGTAAAGGCTTTATTTTATATCCGATCAGTATAAAATTCGGCAGAAAGAGGTTTCTTATTGTATGGATGAACACTATTAAATTTGGAAGAAATCGGTTCAGATTTAGATATAGCCCCCATATATACGTTACCCCCAATTTGACATGTAAGCGCTGTAAAAACTTTATTTTATATCCGATCAGTATGAAATTCGGCAGAAAGAGGTTTCTTATTATATGGATGGAAGAAATCGGTTCAGATTTAGATATAGCCCCCATATATATGTTACCCCCGATTTGACATGTAAGCGCTGTAAAAACTGTATTTTATATACGATCAGTGCGAAATTCGGCAGAAAGAGGTTTCTTATTACATGAAGGAATACTGCAAAATTTGGAGAAAATCGGTTCAGATTTAGATATAGCTCCCATATATATGTTACCCACGATTTGACATGTAAGCGCTGTAGAGACTGTATTTTATATCCGATCAGTACGAAATTCGTCAGAAGGAGGTCTTTTTACATGAATAAGTATTCAGGGAAGATCGGTTCAGATTTATATTAAAGCTCCATATATATGTTCCTCCTGATTTGGTATCAAACCGCTATAGAAGTTGTATTTTACTTCCGATCATTAAAATTTTCCAGAAAGATGTTTCTCAATTTTAGGAACGAATATTGCTTAATTTAGCAATTATCGTTTCAGAATTAGATAATACGTTTCTACCCAAAAAATGGGCGTTATTGCCACACCCCTTTTGATACATCCAAAACAAAATTGCCAAAATAACAAATATGAAAAATTATTTGTTTTGAAGTTCCCTTACTTTTACAATACAGGTCATAATATATACATTTATTCGCAAATATGCGGTGCCTTCTTCGTTAGGATGCTAGCTTTCAAAATATGGAACAATAAATTTTTCACGGCCCTATCGGGTTTATACTTCAAAAATTCCAAAGACTAAAGATACATCCCACGAAAATTGGAATTTAAAAAAAATTAAAAAAGACGTTGCCATAAATTTGTTGTTTGTTTTGGTTTCATAAAAAAGTGTGCGTTAATCTACACAAAAAAGTTTTTAGGTCTCGGAGACAAACAATTATTTTTTTTTTGCATAGGGTAACCGATCAACCCCTCATAGGAAATTATGAAAATAAGAAAGTCGCCACGAGCCAGAGCATCGTTGAGACTACATACCCGTATACTTTCAAATCTACCACCAAAACAGTGGAATAGAAAGAAAGCAAAGTTGTTTGTGTAGAAAAAATAGTCGTGGGAAGAAGAGCTACAGATCACAGTGGGAGGAATTAAAACAAAAGGTAATAATTCGGCCGTTTCTTAACTAGACAAACGATTGTGACAAAACTTGGCATGGTTGCAGAAGAAGTATTAGAGAACTTACTTTTCATGTTTGGGCCCCCTATGGTATACAGAGGCGGAGCTACAGGGCCTCAAAGTTGGCCACCTCGTGTTAACAAAATGTTCAAACACATTTAACATTCGTCTGAATTAAAAAATGTGTGTATTTTACTAACCGAGGCCTACAAAATATAGCTGTCAAACTACCGAAAGTCCCCCCATTCGAAAGTTTAAAAGCTTTCGCCAAAACTATCGATCGAAAGTATCGATACTATCGGACAATTAGTTAGATATATGTATGATTGCATTCTACTACAAATCCAAAAAAAACAAGCCACATCCATAGTGATTTGTAGACTGCCCGGGTGGGCAGGACTTAAGACTTGAATTTAATAGCCCAAATTTAAAGCTAAATGGTTCATAGTTCCGTTCTAAACCATTCATTAATGCGCAAATTCTTTTTATGCGCAAAGATTTTTCCAAAAAAAATCATCTTTGCAGATGAAGCTCCTTTTGATCTTGGCGGGTATGTAAACAAGCAAAATTGTCGCATTTGGGGCACAGAAAACGCGCACGCATACATTGAAAAGCCGATACACCCAAAACGAATCACTGTTTGGTGCGGATTTTGGTCCAGAGGCATAAATGGGCCATTTTTCTTCGAAAATGAGCAAGGAGTGGCCTTTACAGTCAATGGCGATCGTTATCGGGCCATGTTGAACGAATTTTTGTTCACAAAAATTGAAGAGGAGGATATTGGCAACATTTGGTTTCAACAGGACGGCGCATAGTGGGCTAAAATGGAAAAAAATTGACATAATTCTGCCATTTCAAAACCACTTATCGTATGGCGATGAAATTTTAGGTATGTATACAAGAGGCGTTAGAGAGTTTAAGTTCGGAACTTGGGCCCCCTATCTCATACAGGGGCTGATCTACAGGGCCCTAAAGTTGACCACCTCGGGTATACAAAATTTTCATCGGCTTCTAACTTTTGAACGGAGTGAGTTTTGGTGGCGTTTTTTTCCGTGGATACTCCAAGACCTACAATAAACATTTTACAGGTTGAAGATATCTTGAATAGTTTCCGAGATATGTGGATTTTAAATTTGAATTTTTAATTTTTTTGCCGACTTTGCCTTGGAGTTTAGCCAATATCTCAGTCAAAAAAAAAATACCGATTTTGTTTACGTGTATTTTATGGATTTCCAATAAAATGTAAAATATCATGAAAAAAGAATCGATAAAATATGTGAAGAAATAAGAAAGTTATGGCCCAATAAAGTCATATTTTTGAAAAAATTTCATTTTTGGAGATTTTTTGGCGAACAAAGTCCAATTCGTATTTAGGTCTTGTAGAAAAAGATTGTTACACAAAGTATATTAAGTTTATACTCATTTTAAAAGAGACGTTTCACAGAATATGCTAGAGAAAATCCGAAGCCAAAAGGTCCTTCTCCGATTTGGACCTTTTTTATACATAAATTTCAAAAGTTTGATCGATTTCCTCCAATCGCAAAGCTAAATTGTTAAATTTTTCTTTTTATTTATTTGTATTAGGGTGTAGCAAAATCGACTGGAAAGGGAATCCCGAGCGCGGCTTTTCATATCAAAGGTACATGACTAAAAGTTAAAAACCCAGTTTTGGGGTTTTTTGATGTATTTTTTGGGAATTGAGGGATTTTCCATTAGAAATTGAAACATGTCGCGTTTGATTATTATTTCTAATATCAAAATAAAGAACTTTAAAAAAAATCATCGAAATATATACATTTTTAAGAATTTTATGCCGTATTTGCGTTTCTGTCTATATGCAAAATATTTTTATACCCTCACTTTAGTGTGACGAGGGTATATATCATTTGCTACGGAAAAAAGTGTAACACATCGAAGGACTGACCTAAGACCCCAAGTATGTTCTGAGGAAAACCATTTTGGGTCATTTTAAGTCGAATGAGCAATGTCCGTTCGTCTGTCTGTCTGTCTGCTGGCTGGTGCGCACGATAACTCTCGAAAAGAGTAACCGATTGACTTAAAATTTGGTATGTGGTAATATTTTTTTCTATCTCCGGCTAAGTTCGAAGATGGGCCATATTGGTCCACTCCTTCTAGTACCTCCCCCACAAAGGGTTAAAATGTTGTGAAATATTGATTCGTTAATAACTGCTATACTACTTATTCGAATCTTTTGAAATTCCACACATAGTATAAGCTTATTAGTCGCTATCAACTCGAGAAAAATGGGCGAAGTCGCCACGTCCCTTTTGGTACCTCCCGAACAAATGCACCGTTTTGCACCAAAAGTTAACAGCTTATAACAATAATAACAGTGTATAAAAAAACCTGAAATTTTGCACAGAATTATGCTTTTATATTGCCTACAGTCAAGGGAAAAATTGGCGTTGTTGCCACGCCCTTTTTGGTACCTCCCACACAAAGGTACCTTTTTGCACCAAAAGTTAACAGTTTATAACATTAAAACCAGTGTATAAAAATACTTGAAATTTGGTACAGTGTAATGTTTTTATAGTGTCTATAGCCCTGTGAAAAATGGGCGTTATCGCCACGCCCCTTTTTGTACCTCCCACACAAAATGCCCAAATCATACCACAATTTAATATCTTATAACGTTTTTACCAGTGCACATAAATGCTTATAATTCGGCACAGTGCAATGAATTTAAAGTATCTAATGTTTAGCGAAAAATAGGTGTATTTAATAAATCCCTTCTGGTACCTCCCACACAAATTGACAGAATAATTCGAGTAATATTCAATATTACATTACTCACAAAGTGAGGTTTACCCGACTGAAACTTTCTTACTTGTTTTAATTATACTCTTCACCACACTGTGGTACAGGGTATTATAACTTTGTGCATTTGTTTGTAACACCCAAAAGGAGCCGAAATGGACCCATCGTTTATTATACCGATCGACTCAGAATCATTTTCTGAGTTGATTTAGCTATGTCCGTCGTCTGTCTGTCCGTCTGTCTGTGCATGTATTCTTGTAATCAAAGTACAGGTCGCAATTATGGTCCGATCTCGACGAAACTTTACACATTTTTTTTGGCCCAAGAACGATCCCTGTTGAATTTGGCTAAAATCGGTTCAGATTTAGATATAGCCCCCATATATATGTTAGCCCCGATTTCACGTGTAAGCGTATTTTATATCCGATCAGTGCGAAGTTCGGCAGAAAGAGGTTTCTTATTACATGAAGGAATACTGCCAAATTCGGAGAAAATCGGTTCGGATTTAGATTAGCCCCCATATATATGTTACCCCCGATTTGACATGTAAGCGCTGTAAAAGCTGTATTTTATATCCGATCAGTATGAAATACGTCCGAAAGAGGTTTCCTATTATATGAATGAACACTTTTAAATTTGGAAGAAATCGGTTCAGATTTAGATATAGCCCTCATATATACGTTACCCCCGATTTGCCCTGTAAGCGCTGTAGAAATTGTATTTTATATCCGATCAGTGCAAAATTCGGCCGAAAGAGGTTTCTTATTACTCGAAAGAATACTGCCAAATTCGGAGAAAATCGGTTCAGATTTAGATATAACTCCCATATATACATATGTTACCCCCGATTTGACATGTAAGCGCTGTAAAAACTGTATTTTATATCCGATCTGTGCGAAATTCGGCAGAAAGAGGTTTCTTATTACATAAAGGAATACTGCAAATTCGGAGAAATCGGTTCAGATTTAGATATAGCTCCCATATATATGATACCCCCGATTTGACATGTAAGCGCTGTAGAGACTGTATTGTATATCCGATCAGTACGAAATTCGACAGAAGGAGGTCTTTTTACATGAATGAGTATTCAGGGAAGATCGGTTCAGATTTATATTAAAGCTCCATATATGTTCCTCCTGATTTGGTATCAAACCGCTATAGAAGTTGTATTTTACTTCCGATCATTAAAATGTTCCAGAAAGATGTTTCTCAATTTAGGAACGAATATTGCTTAATTTAGCGATTATCGTTTCAGAATTAGATAATATGTTTCTACCCGTTTACCAATTATATTATATAGTCGGCCCCGCCCGACTTTCTGCCTTTCCTGACTGGTTTTAAACAGGCATTGTTTTCTTCGTTCGTTTAATAAAATTATTGTTTGAGATTGTTTCTATATTTATGATTTTTTTCGTGCCAGCAAAATACGAATTTTAAATCGTGAACATCCCTTTTTTCATTAAATTATTTTCACGACTAAACTACTTTTGCTACGTCCAAGATTTGTAGCCCTCATAACATTCTTAAATTTAACGCGTATCCCGGCTAAAGTTACCGCTTTCAGGTTGTGCTACACGCTTCGCAGATAAAGTATACGAGTATTTGGAGATAATATTATCACATACAAAACTTGAAGTCATTAGGCCAACCCCTTCATTCATGCGCATGGGTAAGATAGACAATCTAATGTTCTATATTGGATCATACCAAACATACTAGGAGTCTTAGTTCGTTCCTTCGATGTGTAACATATTTGCGTCGTAGCAAATGACAAATCGCTGACTTACTTCAAGACTGTCGTAACTCAAAATTGAAAATTGTCGAGATGTGTAACTTTAAGTCCGTATAACCAGATAAATAAGATGATATAGGAAGTTTAAAAAAGGTGGAATAATTCGAAATATGATTGTTTACTTATAAACTAAATTTCGTTGACATTAATATATGGATAATTACAAAATTCGCATTTCTGTAAGACAACCGTTGTGAAGTAAGTGAGCGATATGGATAAAACCACCTTCACTAAAGTGAGGGTATACTTAAACAATTAAAACTAAACATTTCTAATGTTTTTAAATCGCCGTTCCAAAGTGGAGAACCAATTAAAAAAAGCATTCCTCAATAGCAGAGATGAGGAAATGTGAATTATGTCATTTAGATTTCCAATGAATGCGTGTTTTACTTGTTTACAACTATGTTGTAATTTCACGACAATACACGCACGCATGATATGACATGACTTTGTTATATTTTGACATAATTCTCAGCCTTAGGAAAAGTATGTCAGTGGATGTAGTCATCAGGACGAGCAGCAGTAGTAACAAAACACGGTATATTATTGTTGTGATATTCAACATTCATCATCCAACAACGGATGCCTAGTCGAGGGGTAAGGGGGATAAATTAATTCCTCTAAATGTATTGTCATGGTCATAGACGTCCGTCTGTCCATCCGCTCAGTGTACTTACACTGTGAATACATCCCTGTCAACATATGTATGTCAACAACATAACAACAACAACAGTAGTAATAATATCAGTAATGCTTCGGCAATTGTTTTTCTTGTAATATTCATTTGGCTGTACTTCTGATTTTTATTGAATTCAGTTTCTTTTATTATCATAAATGCAAAACAACATCTTTGCAAATGTACCGGAACGTAATAAAGAATAAAAGTAATTTTTCTTTTCAGTTTCCCTTTTCTGTCATTTTGAACGCAATGAAACAACAGTTTCTTGTTGATGAGAACGACAATTCCAAGTTGTAGTTATTTGCAAAGATGTTTTGTGAATATCCATTGTCGTAAATTTATGAAATTCTCAAGTATGAAAACTTCAGCACAATTTTCTTCTGTTCGTAATGAAGGAAGATAATACTGTCAATTTGCAAAAGCAATAGTAGAGCGCCCTACAATAGGTATTGGCTATGGACTACAGATAACAATTTGGATTTTATATTACTGTTAAGCGATGTTCCATATCTTCGTAATTTAACTCGGGTGTTCAGCAGGCAAAAAACATGGATCTCAGATGATACCTGGGGATTTATGGAGTAAATAATCCGACTGAAATGCAGCGAGAACAATAGTCTCGAAAGTAAGTCTCCAAATCTACAAGGCGAAATCTACTGGAGCCTTTAATGATTGGGATGCATATAAAGAACAACTCAAGATCTATAAGAAGGAGTTTAAGAAGGCGCAAAGACGCACTTGGTATTCCTTCTGTGGCGAAGTGGAAAAGGTCTCCGACGCCGCAAGGCTGAGGAAGGTACTATCCACTTCTCCTTGTACAGTGGGGTATTTGCAGGATGAGGCAAACAATTGGACAAAAAACAGCGAGCAATCGCTAAGTATACTGCTCGACACACATTTCCCGGGGAACTCATCAACAGAGCCCGAGGATCAACAGGACCAACAAGAGTGCGAGTGGACTGCGAGCGTTGTTAGCTTGTTGACTGAGAGATCTAGAATAAGCTGGGCTATAAACAGCTGTGAGCCCTTCAAGTCACCTGGACCAGACGGCAGAAAATGTTAAAGTACATTATCACCTGGCTGCAGAAAATGTATGTATGTAGGCTGTATTAGGCTTTCATGCATCCCGAATCGATGGAGGGATACCTAAGTTGTATTCATACCCAAAGCGGGGAAAATATCGAACACTACACCAAAAGACTTCAGATCAATTAGCCTATCCACTTTCCTATTGAAAGGTCTGGAAAGACTTTTCGATTATTTCATTAGGCAAACCCTGGATACAAAACTCCTGTCGGGGAACCAACATGCTTACAATAAGGGAAAGTCTACAGAATCAGCCCTGCACAAACGTGTGAGCACTATCGAATCGTCCCTGCATTTCAAAGAATTCACCATGGTGGCGTTTCTTGACGTAGAAGGGGCTTTTAACAACATACACCCAGATGCGGTAATCACGGCATTGTCACATCTAAAGGTGAACTCTAGCTTGATTAGACTAATTCAAAGACTACTCAACAGAAGACGCATAACAGCATGTCTTGGGTCCACAACTCTAACAAGATTTGTAAACAGAGGGACCCCACAAGGAGGAGTACAGTCTCCACTAATTTGGAACCTAGCAGTGAATGAAATCCTGCTAGATCTAGAACGTTGTGGCTGCAAGGTTGTGGCATATGCGGACGACCTGGCAATCGCAGTGAGTGGCAAATTCGAAAACATCCTACGAGATATTCTACAGGTGGCTCTTAACAAGTTGGCTAGATGGACCAGAAGCAGCGGACAACAAGACAGAATTGGTTCTCTTTACTAGGATGAATAACGTCCCTCATGTGGACCCTCCTCCTCGGATAAATGGAACTGATCTAGTCTTTTCTGAAAGTGCAAAGTTTTTAATTTTGGATAGGAAACTGTCATTCAGACTAAACGTACTGGAACGTGTAAAGAAGTCCAACATCGCCCTATATTCCTGCAGGCTGTAGGGTCGCGGTGGGGCCTCTCTCCTAATGTTGTCCATTAGATATATATAGCAGTGGTTCGTCCAATACTGTTATACGGCATTGTGGTATGGTGGACGGCAACTGACAAACCAACCATCACAAACCTGCTATAAAGGTTCAAAGAACTGCCTGCCTGTGCATAAGCGGAGCGTTAAGGACTACAGCGACTGAGTCTCTACAAGCCCTTCTCCATATACTGCCGATTAATGTTGTGGCGATAGAAGTTGCAACCATAGCGGCACTAAGATTAAACTGCCTATCAATGTGGGGGTACAAGAACTACGGTCACATGGGGATATCAAAGTGTAGTACTGTTGTAACCGACCGAGAGGACTATATATCAACGGTGCTCACCTTTGAGAGGAACTACATCACTATGATACCAGCCAGGGATGAATGGGATGGCAGAATACCCGGAAATATAAACCATCTACACTTCTCTACGGATTGTTCGAAGCTTGATGAAAAGGTTGGCTTCGGAGTACACTGTGAAGAACTTAATTTGGATATAGCTCACAGACTACCAGATACCTGCAGTGTCTATCAAGCCGAAATAATGGCAATATGGGAAGTCGTCAAGTGGCCGAGTCGGAACATAGTAACCAACATTAACAGTCATTTACTCGGACAGCCAGGCTGCCATCAATTCTCCAGAGGCCACATCCCTAAATTCACAAATAGCCCTCGACTGCTGCAGATCTCTTAACGAGATGGCTGAGCAGTTTAATATACACCTCATATGGGTGCCTGGGCATAGGGATATCCCGGGGAACTGCAAAGCCGATGAACTTGCTAGGAAAGGCACGACTTTAGAAATTCTCGAAGGATTTGCAAATATTGCTGCGCCACTATCCACGTGCAAGCTTTGGCCTAGGCAAGAGGCAATCCTTCAGTCCAACGAAAGATGGACACAAATCGGCATCTGTAGGGTAGCTAGACAAATCTGGCCAAGGTATGACCTGAGAAGGTCAAAATATCTCCTCGCACTAGAAAGGAAAAAATTGTCTACGTTAGTATCAGTTCTGACGGGACACTGCCTGATCAGCGAACACGCCAGAAGATTGGATATTAACTGCAATGACTTCTGCATAAGCTGTGCAGATGAGGAAGAAGTGGAGAGCATTGAGCACGTGCTATGCGACTGTCCCGCTTTGAGTAAACTTCGACTGGACCTACTAGAGTCGGCCTTTCCAGGCAACCTAACATATCTTTCCAGTACCAATATTCGTGCTATCGATACATTTGTATATCAAACAGGTTGGTTTAGATGAATGGCATTTTAGCCCGTGGTACCACTAGGGACCTAAACTGGTCTATGTGAGCTGAAGAAAAAAAAAATGAAAACGGCTGCCACCCTAACCTAAACCTAAAACGTCTCCAATCCCAATATCCAGCCATAGAACGTATGATTAAACACAGTGCACGGTGAGACAAGACATAATATTTGTCTTCTGATGCGCAGGCTGCAGCTGAGACACACAGAGCTTAAAATAAATAGAATTGAAATATAAATATCTTAAAGCATTCGTTCCAGTGTGTAGCCACTGGAAGCAGGTGAAATTACATCCTTAACCGATCCCCAAATGACAATATGGTCCGACTACTACGCTGACCTATTGTCAGTATCGGATTCCATAAAAGAACTAAGGTGTCATTGTGATGCTCATGTTGTAATATCACATATAAACACAACCTGTCCTGATGAAAGAACGGCAAAGCACCCAGCGTGGATAACATCAATCTACACACAGAATACAGTTTGGTTGCCTCAACCGAATTATTTGCCAACCGAATTTTGATAGTTCTGTCTACTATCATTTGATTCTATCAGGACAACCAACGTTTTGGTTGTGGTATACTTATGCTTCCATTTTGATAACAATCATATTTGGTTGCGCCAACTACGAAAATGGTGGCTAACATTATCTGTTGTATGTTGCCACAACCAACTGTTTTAAAAAATTTATTATTCTGACAATTTGTCAGTCATATACTACCGACAATTAATTAAAAACAGTTTTCATTAATTTTTATTTTATTTATTGAACAAAAAACCAAACAATTCATAACAAAATTAAAAATCCCATATTACAAATGCATCACTATTATGAGATCTGGAAAAAAATTTTGACACAAATTTTAGTACATAAAAAAACACAAAACTTGTATGCAAATATCGCTTAACCCTTTGCTTTCAATTTCATGATTGTTGCTTTTATTTTTATACCCTACACCACACTGTGGTACAGGGTATTATAAGTTTGTTTCACGGCAGATGTTTGTAACACCTGAAAATAACACAGCTAGACCCACCTTAAAGTATACCGATCGACTCAGAATCACTAGCTGAGTCGATTTATATATAATATTATATATATTATATATATCTTTCGTCCGATTTTAGTCCTATAGAAGCTGTATTTTACATCCAATCGTTTTGAAATTTAGAATGGTCGAGTTTCTTGATCCATGAACCAACATTGCCGAATTTGAAGAAAATCGGTTAAGATTTAGCTATAGCTCCAATATATATGTTTCGTCCGATTTGGCCCTTTAGTCCTATAGAAGCTGTATTTTACATCCGATCGTTTTGAAATTTAGAATGGTAGAGTTTCTTGATCCATGAACCAACATTGCCGAATTTGAAGAAAATCGGTTAAGATTTAGCTATAGCTCCCATATATATGTTTCGTCCGATTTTGCTCTTTAGTCCTGTAGAAGCTGTATTTTACATCCAATCATTTTGAAATTTAGAATGGTAGAGTTTCTTGATCCATGAACCAACATTGCCGAATTTGAAGAAAATCGGTTAAGATTTAGCTATAGCTCCCATATATATGTTTCGTCCGATTTGGCCATTTAGTCCTATAAAAGCTTTATTTTACATCCAATCGTTTTGAAATTTAGAATGGTAGAGTTTCTTGATCCATGAACCAACATTGCCGAATTTAAAGAAAATCGGTTAAGATTTAGCTATAGAAGCTGAAGAAGCTGTATTTTACATCCAATCATTTTGAAATTTAGAATGGTAGAGTTTCTTGATCCATGAACCAACACTACCGAATTTTAAGAAAATCGGTAAAGATTTAGCTATAGCTCCCATATATATGTTTCATCCGATTTGGCTCTTTAGATCCAATCGTTTTTATACCCTACACCACACTGTGCTACAGGGTATTATTTAAGTATAAAATGTCCCAAAAGTAAATTTATGTAAACAATTTATACATGAATTACAAAATTTATATATCAGAGTTATTCAATATTACGAGAGTGGTGTAGGGTATTATATAGTCGGCACCGCCCGACTTTAGACTTTCCTTACTGATTTATTTATGTAAAACATTTTGCACAAGATATTCTGCTTTCCACACATTATTATCCACACGAGATTATTTTTGACTATATATGTATAGCGCTCTTGAACAAAATGTTGAAGATTTATTTACGTCGAGTAATTTTAATTTTTTTTGCCATTTATCAGCAAAAGAACAGCAACCAATCTTTCGGTTGTATTTCCCAAAATACATTTAGTTATTCTAAATTTGGGAAATTATTTGGATAACCAAAAAAACGATTATTTATTAATATTTTTTCTGTTGCAGTAACTAATTATTCGTTGCAATAATAATCTTTGGTCTATTGATACAATTTCTGTTGTCAATAATAAAACATCGGTTGTCACAACCAAAAATTTATCATATGGTACTATAATAAAAATTTAAAATTGGTTACCACAACTAATGTCAATGAAAAAAACAATATTAATTCGATTGATACAACCATCGATTTTTTTTGTCATGTATCACCAAAAGAACAGCAACCAATCTTTCGGTTGTATTTCCCAAAATACATTTAATTATTCTAAATTTGGGAAATTATTGGGATAACCAAAAAAAACGATTATTTATTAATATTTTTTCCGTTGCAGTAACTAATTATTCGTTGCAATAATAATCTTTGGTCTATTGATACAATTTCTGTTGTCAATAATAAAACATCGGTTGTCACAACCAAAAATCGATCATATGGTACTATAATGAAAGTTTAAAATTGGTTACCACAACTAATGTCAATGAAAAACACAATCTTAATTCGATTGATACAACCATCGATTTAGTTCCAAGCATTTTTATTCAACTATTTATATATAAATACAACCGACACACGATGTAGGCAATATACTTTTTGTTGCTAGTACTATTTTCTTATTGTTACAATTGAATTCCAACCAATTATTTTCCTGGGTGTATATATCTAACAAAAAACTACTAAAATGGAGATTCGACTTTCTGTCTTATGATGGCAGCATAACTATTGCGACTCGATTTTTAATTGAAGCCCCATCTGTATTTAAGGAAGCTACCACTATATTTCCTAACATAGAGAGAAAGAGAGATATTTCATTATTCATAGTATTCACTGAATCTGCCTTGTTGTAGGCATGCTGCGGATTGGACAGTAGCATGTGTTCAATTGCACTTCTAAGGTAACTATTGATTAATTTCTTCCAGGTTTTAAGGAGAAATAAAGATAGGCCAATCGACTGGAAATCTTAAGGTTCTGTTTGGGACGGTTTTCCGATTTTGGACTTAAGACAGCCTTGATTTCTCCCCATTTTTATGGTATAAAGGCTTACTTGCTATAACAATTATAGAGCTTCTCAACCAGAGAGCAATTGCATCAGTCACTGCCTGTACCCCTTTGGCACAGTCTGGTCCTGACGTCTTCAGAAGATTTAAGCTTGTTATAGCTCAAAGAAATCTATTTTGAATTACAATCGTGCTGGCGACCTATGATGGCTGCACTTTAAAAGAATACCAAACGGAAGTATTCAATTACTCTTCAGAGTTGTCAAGGAAACATGCATATAGGAGTAGCCCCAGCGATTCCTCAGAACTTAATCTTTCACGATGAAACAAATAATGAGCTTTCTTCGACATTGCCGATTTCTATTAAATCATTATTTTGAGCCCTTTTCAATGCCCTTTTGTACTTTTTGAGATATTCCTTGCAAATGTCCCAGTCCTATGGATGTCTTGAGGATTTTGGCTTATTAAAGAGCTTCCAGCAACATTCAAAATATGAGTTATTCAACTTGATATTAATTGTCCATTTTGGATGGGAGTTACCAAAAGGCGCGGTGGCAATAACACCCACTTTTCATTGAAATATGGGAACACTGCACAAACTTCCAAGCACTGGTATGTCCTGGTATTAGAGTTATAACCTCTTAACTTTTAGTACAAAATGGTCTTCCTGTGTGGGAGATACCAAAAGAGGTGTGGCATCTGCACCCATTTTTTTGATCTAATAGTGACAGATAGACTATTTCTATGTGTGGAATTGCAGATGATTCGGATAAGCTGTAAAAAGAAAATTTTAACATCTCTAGGGATGGTAGTAGAAGGAATGAACCAAGACATAGGCTCACAGGTCACTTCTTCGATGTTTAGCACTTTTTTTGTAGCAAATGATATACAGGGTCTCCCATATTCGACGGACCCATCTGGCAACGCCATAACTTTTGACAGAGATGTCAGATCGCTTAATGACATACCGCGTTTGAAGCGTCAGTCCAAGCAGATTTTTACCATGGAACAATACACGCCACGCGAGCGCTCTGAAATAGTTGAAATTTACATTCAACAGAAGAAGTCAACTGTGAAAACTCAACGTGCTTTTAAAATATTAAAAAATGTGAGAAGTGCGCCTTCTAAGAACACCATTAAGCGTTTATACGAAAAATTTTCGACTGGTGAGGCTCTTTCTAATCCGAAGAGGCCAAATAAAAGTCGACCAAGGCGATCGGCCGAGAATATCGCTGCCGTACGAGCCAGTGTTGAGAGGTCCCCAAGAACATCCCAAAAACGCCGTTCTCAGCAGTTGGGCATGGCTCGGTCCACTTTACAACGGATTATTCGCGTTGATTTGCATTTGTTCCCGTACAAAATTCAATTGACGCAAAGATTGTTGCCTGCGGACAAGCCTCGTCGATTGGAATGGGCCCAACGAGTCCGTGGGTCCGTCGAATATGGGCAACCCTGTATGTATACCACCCTCCACTCCAAGTAAGGCTAAAAAATTAATTTATTTAATCTCTCATCAATCATAACCATAAAAACTGCATAATTCAAATGTTATTCGAATATATACCACAATACCCAGTTCAAATATACCTTTTTTGTGACAAGTAATATGCTTCATCTCCGAATGCACTAAAAGCAATTGCAACAAGTATTTAATATTGTACAGTTTTTTTTATTTTTCCTTAAGAATGAGATGAAAAACGCTGAAAGACAACTATGCTTTTAAATGTAATGAAAGTTTTTGATTTTATTACAATAGTCCTTTGCTAAACGTTAATGAAAGTGTAACAACTGGATTAAGACATTTTTCCAAGACTTTCCATTGGAGAGAAAACGGCAGATTATTGCATTTTCGAGTATACACATCATTGGATTGGAGTAACAATGATATCTCCTTGGACTGCTTTTATTAACTAATAGATGGAAGTAATAGTTATTTCTTTAGCTATTCCGTTTTCGATAATTGAGTTTATTTGTAACGATTTTACAATTCAATGAGTATTAAAGCATTAATGTATCTTTATCCACTCACCTTAGAGAGGAGGGTATATATCATTTGCTACGAACCAAAAGTGTAACACATCGAAGGAGTGACCTAAGGCCGTAAGTATGTTTGGCGGATATCCGTTTTGGGTCATTTTAAGTCGAATGAGCAATGCCCGTCCGTCTGTCTGTCTGCTGGCTGATGCGCACGATAACTCTCGAAAGGAGTAACCGATTGTCTTCAAATTTGGTATGTGGTAATATTTTCTTCTGTCTCCGGCTAAGTACGAAAATGGACCATATTGGTCCCTACCTTCTAGTACCTCCCCAACAAAGGTTTAACATTTAGTGAAATATTGATTATTTAATAACTTCTATAAGATTTATTTGAATCCTCTGAAATTCTACACATAGTATTAACTTATTAGTCACTAATACCTCGAGAAAAATGGGCCACACAAATGGACAATTTTGACCCAAAAGTTAATAGCTTATAACTTTATTACCAGTGCAGGAAAAGACTTTGTACAGTGTAATGGTTTAATAGTACCTACAATACAGTGAAAAATAGGCATTATTGTCACGCTCCATTTGGTACCTCCCACACAAATGGACCATTTTGTACCAAAAGTTACCAGCTTATAACATTAATACCAGTGCATGCAAATACTTGAAATTTTGTACAGTGTAATGCTTTTATAGTACCTAGAGTCCAGAGAAAAATGGGCGTTATTGGCCCGCTCCTTTTGGTACCTCACACACAAATGGACATTTTTGTACCAACAGTTAACAACTTTTAACTTTAATACGACTGCATACAAATACTTTAAATTTTGTATAGTGTAATGCTTTTATAGTACATTGAGTCCAGAGAAAAGTGGCCGTTATTGGTTCGACCCTTTTGGTACCTCTCACACAAATGGACCATTTTGTACCAAAAGTAAACAGCTTTAAACTTTTATACCAGTACATACTTCAAAGATATTAAATGCAATTTAAATTGACAATAATTTAATTAAAACAAAAAAATAAATAAAATTACTACCATTTTTTTTGGGACTCAAGGTGAGGGGATTCATTAGACGACTGAACTTTCTTACTTGTTTAATATAAATTTATTACAAATTGAAAATACCCGCTGTTTTGAAATACTTGAAATAAGTTCCTTTCAAATATAAAAATTTGTTTTATTAATTTTTTCCGTTAGTTAAAATATTATTTTATATTTTGAGGTTTACGAATGGTAGATAAACCTCAGGATAGAGATGATACTTAGGTCATCTTACACCCACAAAAATACGTTATTAGCATATTAACCATTACACTGTGTGTGCCAAATGCACATTAAAAATGTATCCTCGATGAAAACAACTTACATCAGATAATTTCAACCCGCTAAATGGAAAGTCATTCCGTTTTTCCTGTGATATGGTATTTTTGAGACATTTAGCCACAAAGTTGTTTGGGTAAACAATGAGGTTAGTATAGAAGGCTTTGGAATAGATGTCCCATATAGAAGAATAAAATAAAGGACACACTTTAAGAAGGACTGCTTCCAAAACAATCGACAACTCCCCTCAAAACTCTACCCCTAAAAATTCCCCTCTAAAAATAAGGATACGAGTATATAAAAAGTCGTAGAAATCGATGGATTTTTCTCGTGTTCAGTTCGACAGAAAAATTGCTTGTAAAATTTAATATGAATGCATATGAATCATTCTGCCTTTTCGATAAGTAAAGTTAAAAGTACGAATTTAGGTAAGCAGTATGGCCACGAAGGGGACATTGTTCTCCTGTTTGATTCATTTTAACATATATTACTCTGGTCCACTTTTTACCCTAAAACGTATGCATTTCGAAAGTTCCCTCAGCAACTAATATTTGGACCAATTTTTGGTTTTATTATATTATCTTGAGGAAGTTTTTGCAATATTTCAATATGTTTCGTCACATTTATTTGTTCATTAAAACACATTCGTTCATTAAAACCAACAATGTCTTCTTTGTTTCAAAAAATGTTTTCAGATCAAAACATTTTTTAATTTTTAAGAAGATTGTTCATAAAAAAAAGTATTTTCTTTGCCTGTATAACAATTTACTCCAAATAGTAGGTATTTCAGTTCATCGCTGGGAAACGGTACCGACAGTACCAATTTAAGGATTTAAGAATGTTCGATGGCGGTCCCAAAATTAGCCGACCTAACAAAGAAAACACAAAAAATTTGGGAAAATTATTTCTTTATTTCTCAACATTTCTCTCCTTTTACGATTTTCAATAGCTTCGATACCTTGGTTATACAGTGTTTTCGAATAAGAGTGATATGATTTCTTTGAAAAAAACACACTTATTGTTTAACTATGGTTGTTTTCTCTAATTTCGATGAAGTAATGTATTTCTTTCCGTGCATAAATTCTACTATTTATCGCACGCACATATTCGTTAGAATCTGCATACTTCTCATTACTACAGCCTTGTAATATTAGCTTTGCAGATTCTAACGAGTATCTAATCGCTTTTTTGTTTAGCTTATGCCGCCACCTCACTCCATCTTGGACTTTCGTATCGCTCGGTATCGTACCGCTCGACCTACATACATAAGTACCACGCTGTACAATAATAATCCTAAGCAAAGGTAAATTTTGTTGCCTTCTACATCCTTAATATCAATAAACCTGTGGCACTTGGCCAATTATTTATATTACATTGAAACTAATCGTGTTTTTATTCACCTGCTTTTATTTACACGCATTCGGCGTAAACACTTATTGTTAAGGAAATTCAAAGGTTTTTTATTTAATGAGAAGTAATCGATACAATTATGTTGTAAATAAAACGTCATTCAAATGGGCTCCACGATTTCTTCTGCAGGAACGAATTCGATTAACCCAATTTTCGAGCACTTTTTCCACTAAATCAATCATATGTCATGAATGACACGTTCAATATTGACTTGTAAAGCTTGAATAGACCAATGACTTCAGATAACCCCACAAGAAATAGTCTAATGGTGTTAAATCACAACTTCTTGGAGGCCATTCAATTTCACAATTTCTTGAAATAATCGAATCTCCAAACTTTTCTTGCAACAATTCAGTTGTTTCATTTGCTGTGTGACACGTAGCCACCATCGGTCAATGGCAAAAAGATAGTTGTTAACAAGAGCTAAAATATTGCTCATGGGTGCCAAGGTCGTAGGTCGACTGGAAAGTTTTTTTTTTATTAAAAAAAAATAGATTTAGCATCATTTTCAAAAGTTTATTTTTGCTCTAGCTCCTTAACGGTACATCGGATCAGGAACCGGTCAATGGCAAAAAGATGGCCTTTAACGAGAGCTAAAATATTGTTCATGGGTGTCAAGGTCGTTGATCGACTGGACAGTGTTTTTATGGATTTAAAAAAGGATTTAGCGCACGAAAAGTTGCAATTGGAGAACGATTATTTTGATAATAAAACTGAATAATTTGTAAACGTTGTTCTTGCGTATATCTCTCCATGATTAAATTGTAAACACTACTGAATACAATGAAAAAAATGACAGATCATGACATATTACAAATGGCCGAAACGTCACTTCAAAATCATATCATCCTTATTGGAAAACCCGTTAGTAAGAACTGCCTAGCTCGTGAAAATAGTCATTAAACGCAACCTTCACCTCTTCATTACTGACAAATCTTTTTCTGACAAATAATATTTTCAAGTTTGGAAATAATCCGAAAATTAATTCATTTTTGTGACCATCGCAATAATGGATGCGTGAACTAGTGCATTCTCTTGGTTATGAGCAAATTTTGGTACAAAATGGTCCATTTGTGTGGGGGGTACAAAAAGGGGCGTGCCAATAATGGCCACTTTTCTCTAGACTCGAGGTACTATAAAAGCATTGCACTGTACGAAAAAAGCTGGTAACTTTTGGTACAAAATGGTCCATTTGTGTGGGAGGTACCAAAAGGAGCGTCGCAATAACGCCCATTTTTCTCGATGTAATAGCAACTAATAAACTAATACTATGTGTAGGAAATTATTAAATAATCAATATGTCACTAAATGTTAACCCTTTGTGGGGGAGGTACTAGAAAGAGTGGATCAATATGGCCCATCTTCGAACTTAGCCGGAGATAGAAGAAAATGTTACCACATACCAAATTTGAAGTCAATCGGTTACTCCTTTCGAGAGTTATCGTGCGCACCATCCAGCAGACGGACGGACATTGCTCATTCGACTTATAATGACCCAAAACGGATATCCGCCAAACATACTTAGGGTCTTAGATCACTCCTTCGATGTGTTACACTTTTGGTTCGTAGCAAATGATATATGGGCAAATATCAACATTTTTTAACACAGGGGTAATGTATGTTGTTTTACCCTTTTCTTGCTTTGTGTACGGATTTCGGTGCATAAGTTGATGGAATTAGATAAACCACAAACATAAAAGTTTGTTTTTATCTAAAAAACTTTAGAAGTTATAAGCACATACATTTTAAAATTGTGCAAAAAGTCCTAGAAATGTTCATATCTGTATCCACTCTTTTATAAGTTGTGACCAAACTATTTATTCTAAAGTTACTGGTCAGTTACAAAAAACACGAGGGACACATGGAGGAAGAATTTTTCGTGCGCACTGTTCATGTGAGATCTTTCCGCAAAAAATTATAGCTCATAACTTTTTGAAATGCGATTTTAAGTGTTTTTTGTTTTTTGACCG
Organism: Eudasyphora cyanicolor; assembly: GCA_963930755.1. Classification (NCBI taxonomy): domain Eukaryota; kingdom Metazoa; phylum Arthropoda; class Insecta; order Diptera; family Muscidae; genus Eudasyphora; species Eudasyphora cyanicolor. The sequence continues at coordinate 263,805,694 of OZ005734.1, forward strand.
CGGTCAGCGCGGCCCGCGATGTAATGAAATAACACTAAAGAAGCGGTTATAGCGGCTTGAAATACCTATCTATGTATATACATACCTATCTATGTGTCGTTGATGTGCTCTTAATGGAACCACCGCTATAGCTTCCCAAACATTTGTTAAACTTGCGTGAATTTTTTTGATAGTGTATTTCGCGGAGCACATCGACAGTTATGTATAGGTTGAGCTGAATTAATTATCCTAGATGGCTTTTGACCTGGTGAATCCAAAAATCAGAGGGCCGTAACAAAATAATGAATCGCTGAAGTTTTATTCACTTCTTTCAATTTTTGCAAAAATTGCAAATTTTGTCCTTGGCATTTTTAATAGTATAAACGTCTGAAATTCAATTCTTTTAAATTAATATAATTAATTTAAAAGATGACGTTTTATTGAGTGCTTCTTAATTGAAGCTTAAATTATAAAACCATTATTTTCATAGTATCACCTCAATTTGTGTTATGGCAGGAGTAGTTGAAAATGTTTTGAGCAGCACTGTATATATCGAAAGTCCGTTATTAGCTAGTTTGTTAGTACAATATAAAGGATCGGTTGTAAATATATTTGAGCCGTATTAAATCATAGACATTCGTCCCATTTTGTCCAGTAATAGTTAAGTCATAATTCAGACTATATGAACAAGTCAAATCAGAAGGAATAGCTATATCGGGTAAATGTGGGCCGATGTGACCCATATTTTCCAGGAATAGTTAGAAGTGAAGTAATAATTCTTATTCGTTTGAAAGAAGCTATGCCTTCTAGAACTGGATTTTTGACCGAATAATCATAGCTAAACCTCGCTGAATGATCGGAGTACACGGGGCAAAATCACCTTTTTTGATATGTTTGAATCGAAAGAAAATATATTTGGAACACAAATTTTTAAATATTATATATTTCTGAGCAAATACATTTTATTTGAAAATCAATAAAGTGTATTTGGAACGCATACATTAATATATTACAACAAAATTCATTTGCAAACTAAATTTCCCAAATAAAATATGTGTTTAAATACAAATAAAATTATTGTTTAGGAATTTTTCCAAATATATTTTATTTAAAAAAATTTTCAAAACATTAATGACTTTTTCGAAATTCAGTTTTAATTTTTCCTTGTTTTCGAATTAGACCTCCCAGTTATGATACCATATTAACTTCCGTTTTAAATCAATCATTTAAATTTTCTGAGTATTCCAAGCCATCATTAGTTGTCAATCCTCTAAGTAATTTATTTTAATCCAAGATTATACGATTTCAATTATTATTATTTTACGAACATTTAACATTTCTAAAAAATTAACTTTGAATTACTGAAAAATTTAACACAATTTATGTATTTTCCGAATACTTAATGCAAATAAATATTTGTTTCGGAAATAATAGTCCCAAATAATAACATATTGGGATGTAAACAAAGATTTGTTTAGAACGACATCTTCCCAAGTATATAATTTTTGTATATACCAAATACTATATGTTTAGAGTGTACCCTGAATATATATATGTTTCAAGCCGAATATGTTTGGGACAATATACTACAGAAGCGATTTTTTTTCAGCGTGTAGCATCCGTGAAATAGCAATACGAGGAGCTGAGCTATCAAGTAATTGTATTTGCAGTGGTCGTTCTTAAAAAGCTTTGCATCCAATAATACATAATAGAGGCAAAGATGGTCTAGAGACAGGTGAATATCCTAGTGACAAATCAATAACGATTTAAAGACCGAAATAAAAGCAAACGAAAATACAATTATTAATTATATTTATGTTTATTATTTTAAAATGCATTTGTAAATTTGAGTAGCGTGCCTGAAGTGGTTACTCAAATTTTTTCAGCGTAAAATATAAAATATGCGATCATGAAATAAAAATTTCGTTCTATGATGCTTATTTAATGAGTTTTAACAATCTTATGTTAGCTAAGGTAAATTCAAATTAAAAATTGAAAAATATTCTGCAAGAAAAGTGATATCTAAAATGTTCAGCAAAACAGTGTAAAGGAGTTATTTTAAACTCTTAGAACTTCCTGAAAATTCCACGTCACTTTCAAATTCCAGGGTATATTTAAATGTTTCTATTGCTGGTTTTTAAAATAAACGCCAAATATAAATTTAAATCGTAAACACCAGCATCATAATCTCCGTTGGGAATAGTTAACAAATATACCTTCGTTCACTTTATTATATAACACATGAGTTCTGAAAATCCTCAAAATTATAAATCTATATACCAACACTGTTGGTAATTCAATGACCTAATAGAGTCTGTACACAGTATGTGGCTTCACGTCGCCAATATTTAATATGATAATTAATTTAATCCACAGTGACTAAGTAGGGCAAATGGTGGTAAAAATGAGTACATTGCTGGTAATGGTAATAGTAATAACACAGGACAACAATGAGTTCCTAGAACTAAAGTTTAAATTAATGAACAGAAGTTTATTCAAAAGCACTAGTTTCCGATAACTTAATAGGACTACATAGTACTCATTTTACGTCTTGCAATTTAATTAGTGAAAAAGGAATGTAAAAATGCCTGATTATATGATTTTTTTTTAATTTAGATCATGTCGGTTGAATTTTGTGGATGAGGTACAGAAATAAATTCGATTGAGACCCTTCTATGGAGAAACTTGTAAACATGAACGAATTTGGTTAATTTTCGATCACAAACAACTCCTTTATTTAACAAAATTGTAAGCCAAAGTTGAATTACATATATTTATTATTCCGACGTGCAGTGTGATTTTAACAGCGGATAGACAGACGGACTTGCCAAAATCGTCTACGGTTTTTACGATGATCAAGACTGTGTATACATTATAAATTTTCAGTTCAATAAATTAAGGTAATAAAAATGACATGACAAATTTGGATGTATTTTAATGTGGGTATTTTACTGCAGGTTCATCAAAAACATACGAGGGCGGTCCTAAAATTCGCCGACCTGAAATAAAGCTGGCCAAAAATTGCTTTGGATTTCCGTCGGTTGAAAATTCTTAAGCTAGTTGAAGTCATACGCATTTCAGAAAGTGTTATACTCGCGCACAGGATGAGAATACTGTGCGCAGAATGGGTGCCGCGTTTCATCAATATCAAAACAATGCTCCAGTTCACACATCCACTATTGCGATAGCCAATATCAATGAATTAATGTTCGAATTTTTTCAGCATGCACCTTATTCACCAGATTCAGCTCATACTGATTATTTTTTGTTTAAAAACTTGAAAAAAGGTGGAGTTTTTGGTTGATGGCTATTTTCAGCAGCTACACCAGGCAATGAAGCCGGCCAAAACTACCGGCGGCGGCGGCGCATGCAAAATACCGACCTGCGGCGGCTTCTGATCGGCTGAGCCGATCAAATTTCAGCAATCGGCTGAACCAATAAATTTCCCACAAACGATGGCAAAGATGGCGCTTTGAGATATTTACAATTAGTAGAAAATACTTAAAATGAACCCAAAAATTGAAGAAAAGTTATGGATGTTTTGATGTAATGTCGTAAATCAGTTTAATAAATTTCGACTTATTAGTCTTTGTTGTGAAACAGAATTTATTGTGACAGACAAAGTGTGTTCTCTTTAAAAATACGTAGACTTTTTAAAATCGGTTCGGCCGTTCATGTGCTATTATAATTTCCATAAAAATCAGACCATTTTCATAAAAAACATGCAATTTTTAATTTCAAATCCCCAAATTTTTTTTATTTTTTTATTTAGAAACTTTAGAAACTTTTTACGCAAAAATGAGCTTCATAGGTCGGTATTCAAAATTCTGACCCTATTGTATTACTTAGGTTGCATGGTTGCATAAAATACATATTTTTGACTCACTAAATAATCTTCAACGGCTGAGTTTCAGCCGATGTGAGACACTAAAATAGGCGGCGGCGCCGGCTGGAAAAAATGGACGACTGCGGCGCGCCGACGATTTGCGCTGTGTTGGCTTCATAGCCTGAGCTAGACAGTTCTTACTATAAACAGGTCATCGAAGCTATTGAAAATAGCTGGAAAAGGTGTATCGACCTAAAAGGAGATTCTGTTAAGAAATAAAGAAACATTTTCCAAAATTTTTTGTGGGAGTAACATCACTTTTATGGAGCCAGTGTATAATGCTTGCATTGAGTTCCCATTTTGAAAATATATTCACAATATATACTCGTAAGAACTTTGTAAGCTATTTCTTGTATGTAAGTTGCCCATTTTAATTACTGATCAAAAATTATTGACGAAAAGATTGACGAAACTCGGTTTGAAATGACAACATTAAGTTTTGTCCTGGTTTATGACCCCTTGTCAGCACTTCGGAATAGTTGTTTTTATTCCCTCAGCTTAGAGAGGAGGGTATACATCATTTGCTACGAGCCAAAAGTGTAACACATCGAAGGAGTGGCGTAAGACACTAAGTATGTTCGGCGGAAATCCGTTTTGGGTAATTTTTAGTCATTTGAGCAATGTCCGTCCGTCTGTCTGTGTGTCTGTCTGCTGGCTGGTGCGCACGATAACTCTCGAAGGGAGTAACCGATTGACTTCAAATTTGCTATGCGGTAATATTTTTTTCTATCTACGGCTAAGTTCGAAGATGGGCCATATTGGTCCACTGCTTCTAGTACCTCCCCCACAAAGGGTTAACTTTTAGTGAAATATTGATTCTTTAATACCTTCTATACTACTTACTCGAATCTTCTGAAGTTTCACACATAGCCTTTTTGGTACCTCCCACACAAATGGACCATTTTGCACCAAAAGTTAACAGCTTGTAACTTTAATACCAGTGCATACAAATACTTAAAATGTTGTACAGCATAATGCTTTTATAGTACCTAGAGTCCAGAGAAAAATAGACGTTATTGGCACGCCCCTTTTGGTACCTCCCACACAAATTGACCTTTTTGTACCAAATGTTAACACATTTTGACTTTAACACCTGTGAATATAAATACTTGAAATTTTGTACGGTGTAATGCTTTTATAGTATCTAGTATTAGGACCATTTTGTTCCAAATGTAAACAGCTGTTAACTTTAATACCAGTGCATACGTTGAATTTATTAAAATCAATTCAAATTGATAATAATTTAATTAAAACAAAGGACTTAAGTTGAGGGGATACATAAGTCGGTTTACCCGACTGAACTTTCTTACTTGTTGGATTATTTCCCCTGATACTTATTATAACGTCTTCTGCTATGTTGTGATTTAGATCATTTGCTGGCTTAGGTCTTTAAGAGACTATTTACTTGAGGTTTGATGAAACACATCCTTGTGGTGTCAAATTACAGAGGCTTCAGGGAGTTCGTATACAAGTTATAAGAGATTTATTATTTCAACGAATTTTGCATATTTTTGCGAGAGGTACTAAAAGGCTTGGGTCGCATTTGAAGGAAACATATCATGTAAAACTTTAGGTTTATCTCATATGGCTTCTTTCGGAAGTTATTGTTAACACCAGCCGCATAGATAGCCTAGCCCAAATGTTTAGTCATTTCTCGGAATCTTACCATACATTCTATTATAGATACATGTGAATAAATAATAAATTATAAAGATATTGAATATATAATAAATATTTATACATTATCCGTATTGTATATAGTTGTAACTCAGTGTTCATTTATCTGTATTTGTTAGCACTTACGCATGTGTGTGCATGGAAAAGGCTCACAAAGAAGCTGACCCTGTCACAGGTCCAACAACAAATCCTTTAACAACCGAAATCACAAACATAAACCACAACAACACCCACCTCGCCTCACACGCACATTCATGCATTTGTCGTAAACATACATGTGTATGACTGCTGCGGTTAATGTGCAACAGAATAGGCCGCAGGACTCTTACCTGAAAATGAGGACGAGCTCACGACCCACTTAAATACTCAGACGCACACGCATGTCACCTTTGAAGTACATATTCAATTTGCGGTGAGGTTAATTTATGTCATTGGCTCTTGAGAAGTATCTACGACTGTTCCCACAAAAAAGGTCTTATGAGAATGCCACCCGTCCTTAATGAATAAGTGATTGTATTAGAATATAAATACGTAAAGTCTGAACAATATTATTGGCATTAGTAGCTAATTTAAAAGATAAAATAATTTTATTTCTTATTTTTAAAAGCTAACTTGATAAAAATCTATGGATAAATGTTTAACCTTATTATAGAAATAAGAGAATTTCAAAAAATCATGCTTTTATAGGCTCACTATTATGAACGAGTATATATATCATTTGGTACGGGCCAAAAAAGTAGGGGGTGCCTTAGTACCTGAAATATATTTGGCAGAAATCCGTTTTGGGTAATTTTAAGTCATTTGGCGGGTGCGCACGATAACTCTCGTAAGGAGTAACCGACTAAATTCAAATTTGGTCTGTGGAAATATTTTTTTTTCTGTCTCATGCAAAGTTCGAAGATGGGTCATATTGGTCCACTCCATTGAGTACATCCCAACAAATTGTTAACATTTAGTGAAATATTGATTCGTTAAGAACTTCTAGGCTACTTATCGGAATCTTCTGCAATTCCACACATAATATATGGGGAACTCTATGACAAATCGACGGTTTCAAAAAAAAAATTTTTTTCTATATTTTAGAATTTTTTTTAATTTTTTTTTAAAAATTTAAAAAAAAAACCTAAGTAATTTTAGGCCCACTTCCATCCAAAGCTTACATGTTAGGGAATTAACATAAGTTTAAAATATAACAAATTCGCGAAAATGTATTTTTATCTAAGGAGAACCGAAAAATACCAACATTTCAAATCGGACCAGAACTTAAGAAGTTATGACCAAGAAACTGATAGGAAGAGTGATATCTCAAACATTTTTTTAAAATTTGGGAACTTCTGAACGATTTTTCGGAAAAGGTTCCAAAAATTCAACAAAGCGTTTCTTCAGGTGTACTAAAAACTATTAAAAATAGCAAAAATAATAAGCGAATTTTTTTGAAACCAGTCGATTTATCGTGGAATTTCCCATATATTAGTTTATTAGGGGCATCTTGGTTACCATCTTGAGATAATGATCTTGAGATGATGATAATTTTAAAAGTTGGTGTGAAAAGTTGCCAAATTACCCTATGCGATAAAAAATTTTGTGTCCGAGACTCAAATACATTTGTTTTCGTTTAGAGTGAGGCATACTTTTTTTATGAAACTAAACAAAAATTTTTTAATGAAAAAGTTTTTTTTTAATTAAAATTATTGTGGAAGGTTCCCTTTGTATTTGGACAACATTTTTTTAAGTGCAAAACCGATAGAGCCGTGATATCCTTTAAATTTGAGGTTTACAAATGCTGAGAACATCGCACAGTGCTCTGTCTTCATGTATCGATGTGACAAAAATAGAAGGAGTAATTGCAGAACTATGAAATTTGGTACCAATCTGTATTTAGTTATAGTTAAGAAAAATTTTAAATTTGGACCCAATCGGACCGCGAGTCTCATAACCTTTTGCAAATTATTCCAGGTTCTTAAAAATTCACCAGATTATAACACTATATTGGAGCATTCTATATTTATGGAATTTAACATGTCATTATATTTTATACATATCAGTTGCGGTGCAAAATTTCGACAGGATATAGCGAGTCCTTTTGGTACCTACCACACAAAGGGTTCAAAGGACTTAAAAATAAATATATAAAGAACGCTCAAGAGTGGCGCTGAATTTCGACCAAAGTTTGTAAAGCGTAATAGGCTTTGCTGTGAGTAAATGTGTGCACAAATTCTGGGAGGAATTGTTTCAAGATCCTTCAACATAGCCCCCTAGAAGATCTTGAAAAATGGGGTTTTGGTCCAAATATCGTGCGACCTATCAAATTTAAGGGAATTTTGCGTAGATTAAAAATATAGGAGAAAAACTAGAAGACTCAATAGGGAAAATTTCTGTATGTCATACATCGGGTACGTGGACCATAGTGTTTTTGCGTAGTATTGTACTGTATTGTTTCGTTTTAAAAATTGAATGCATGTATTTGTCATACGAGTTTCCTTCGTTGAATTCTAAAATAATATTATCATCTTCGTCAAAAATTTCATAAAAAATACCGCATAGATATATTTTTGTTTAAAGGGTACTTGATATATTACTCTGACAAATATTAGAAATGTTAAGATTTTTAAACCGTATTGAACTTAAAATAGGATCAGAATTTATTGTAAGGTACGTAATTAAACCTTTGTTTGAGTTTTTTGGACAATTTTTTTCCTGGTATGAAACACACGAGCTTCTCGAATAATTTTGTGACTGGCTTCTTCAGATAAACAACCTTAAATTAAACCAGTAAGGAAAGGCTAAAGTCGGGCGGTGCCGACTATATAATACCCTACACCACTCTCGTAATATTGAATAACTCTGATATATAAATTTTGTAATTCATGTATAAATTGTTTACATAAATTTACTTTTGGGACATTTTATACTTAAAAAATACCCTGTGCCACAGTGTGGTGTAGGGTATAAAAACGATTGGATCTAAAGAGCCAAATCGGATGAAACATATATATGGTAGCTATAGCTAAATCTTAACCGATTTTCTTCAAATTCGGTAGTGTTGGTTCATGGATCAAGAAACTTTACCATTCTAAATTTCAACACGATTGGATGTAAAATACAGCTTTTATAGGACTAAAGGGCCAAATCGGACGAAACATATATATGGGAGCTATAGCTAAATCTTAACCGATTTTCTTCAAATTCGGCAATGTTGGTTCATGGATCAAGAAACTCTACCATTCTAAACTTCAAAACGATCGGATGTAAAATTCAGCTTCTATATAACTAAAGGGCCAAATCGGACGAAACATATATATGGGAGCTATAGCTAAATCTTAACCGATTTTCTTCAAATTTGGGAATGTTGGTTCATGGATCAAGAAACTCTACCATTCTAAATTTCAAAACGATCGGATGTAAAATACAGCTTCTATAGGACTAAAGAACCAAATCGGACGAAAGATATATATGGGAGCTATATCTAAATCTGCACCGATTTTCTTCAAATTCGGGAATGTTGGTTCATGGATCAAGAAACTCTACCATTCTAAATTTCAAAACGATCGGATGTAAAATACAGCTTCTATAGGACTAAAGGGCCAAATCGGACGAAACATATATATGGGAGCTATAGCTAAATCTTAACCGATTTTCTTCAAATTCGGCAATGTTGGTTCATGGATCAAGAAACTCTACCATTCTAAATTTCAAAACGATCGGATGTAAAATACAGCTTCTATAGGACTAAAGGACCAAATCGGACGAAAGATATTTATGGGAGCTATATCTAAATCTGAACCGATTTTCTTTAAATTCGGCAATGTTGGTTCATGGATCAAGAAACTCTACCATTCTAAATTTCAAAACGATCGTATGTAAAATACAGCTTCTATAGGACTAAAGGGCCAAATCGGACGAAACATATATATGGGAGCTATAGCTAAATCTTAACCGATTTTCTTCAAATTCAGCAATGTTGTTTTATGGATCAAGAAACTCTACCATTCTAAATTTCAAAACGATTGGATGTAAAATACAGCTTCTATAGGACTAAAGGTCCAAATCGGACGAAAGATATATATGGGAGCTATATCTAAATCTGAACCGATTTCAACCAAATTCAATAGCGATCTTAACAGCCGCGAAATACTCTAAACTGCAAAATTTCAGAACGATCGGAGTGAAATTGCGACCTGTAGTCGACGAACAACTTTACATGGACGGACGGACGGACGGACGGACATCGTTAAATCGACTCAGCTAGTGATTCTGAGTCGATCGGTATACTTTAAGGTGGGTCTAGCTGTGTTATTTTAAGGTGTTACAAACATCTGCCGTGAAACAAACTTATAATACCCTGTACCACAGTGTGGTGTAGGGTATAATAAATGTTTCCGGAAATAGAATTGTTAATATTTATATACCTACTGGCAAATTAAATTAACTAATAACATCGTAACCATAAATTATTACTTTATGTACACTACTGACATATAATATCATCGGAAGCGCGCCAAATTATTATCCTAGTTGCTATTAGGAACTCCTTAAATGCATTACAGTTAATTTTTTGTCGCAAGAAAATTTTAGACCTAAAGCAAAAGTACTTTTTCGTAATTTTGTGCGCGAATAATTGGAACTTCTAATTTTTTTTTTAAAGGATATGGCATTAATAACTCTTGCGAAAAAAATTTAGATCTTTTCGTGTTTTTTTTCAGATGACGTAAATATTTTTTTTTGATTTTTCGACATCAAAACGCCATATTATATGGATTTTTTTTAAAAATTTTCTCAAATATATTTTATAAATATGTTTTTTTTTGTATTTTTAAGAATTATGTCAACTATTAGGCTCGAAAAAAGTTGTTCTACAAGTTAAAGGAGATGGTTTTTGGAAAACTACCTAAAAACATTTTTAGACCTAAAGCAAAATTACTTTTTCAAAATTTTGTGCACGAATAATTTGAAAGTATGTTTAAAGAGGGCATATCAAAAATTATATCTGGCAAAAAAAAAAATTTGGGTTCTTTACGAATTTTTTTTTTCCGATGCCATACAATATTTAATATTTTTTTAATTTTTCGGCATAAAAGCACCATATTAAAAGCGATTTTTTTATGTTTTTCTCAACAATAATTTATAAGTATGAACTTTTATATTTTTAAGAATTCTGCCAGCTTTCTAGTGCAAAAAAAATATGGGGTTGGTCAACACGTTAAGCGTGGGCGTCTGTTTTTGGAACATCCCTAAACATTATATTCGAATATAACGTTTTTAGACATTAAAAAATATTTATATTTTTTAAGTTTGTGCACTTTCATTTTACGTTTTTATATTTTTTATTTAATAGTAACAGTACATACATAGTTTTTGAAGAATAAAATTTTAGGGATCTGTTCCAACTTATTTTTCTCATTCCAATTAAAATTGTAAATTTTTTCATTTTAACAAAAAATACGAATTTTCCAAAGCAATTTTGAATAGCACTATTGCAATTTTCTGCCGTCTTGGTATTTTTGTATTATTAGGAATTCGATTTACTATCATATACAAAAAGTTTGGCTTAATTTCCCTAATAAACGAATTTTATACAGCTATTTTATAACATACATTTATCGTAGTTTATTTTTTGTTCGATTTCCGTATACAACAATTGACTTTGGCGCCCTCTCGCTGTGTCAAAAAGAGGTAAATTAAAAAATATTGTTATTATTTATCTTAATTGGTTTGTTAGGATACGATGAGTACCAATTTTACCATTATTTGAGCCAGTACATTATTATCGATTTTTGTCAATGGGACAGATCACTGTGCATCGTTTTCTAAACCAATAGAAAAAATTATTTAAAAAATATGTTTTTTGCTGCCACGAAAACCATAAGAAAAAGTATTTAAAATGTTAGAATCCTAGCGAAGAAGACAATGTCTATTCGAAAAACATCAGCGGATAAATGAATAAGTTACGACACATATAGTAAAAGTTAGAGACAGTAAATAAAAAAATAATTTTGTATATATTTTAGTTGAACAATTTTGTGTGGGAAGCACCAAATGGGGTGTGGCAATAACGCCCATTTTGCAATGGACTACGGGTGCTATAAAATCATTACACTGTACACAATTTTATGCATTTGTGTAAGATAGAATCGATGTAAACTTTTTGTGCAAAATGATCCATTTGTATGGAAGGTACCTAATGGGGCGTGGCAATAACGCCCATTTTCACGGGACTATAGGTGCTATAATACCATTACACATCACAACATTTTAGGAGTTTGTACAGACTAGAATCGTAATTATATGCCATTACCATTTTGTGCAAAGTGGTCCATTTGTATGGGAGGTTGCAGAAAGGGCGTGGCGACTTCGCCCATTGCTCTCAAAGTGATATCGACCGAGAAAATAATACCATGTGTGGAATTGTTAATGATTCTGATAAGTAGGTTTAATTTCACTAAATTTCGACCTTTTGTCGGGGAGGTATTCGAAGAAGTGAATGGACCAACATAGTCAATCTTTGATCTTAGCCTGAGAAAGAAAAAAATATTAACACATACATTCCTGAAATGCTGCTTACAGCTACCTGTGATTCGTTCGTGCCAGACAGACGCTAGTTTGAAAACGGAACACTAGCTCATGCGCCAGTGGGAACCAGCTGCTACACTGATGGATCCAGGCTAGGAGGAATGACGGGTCTGGGACTTTTTATTGATGAACCAGAAGTCGAACTTTACTTCCGCCTCCCAGACCATAACACAGTATTTCAAGCAGAAGTTCGAGCAATCACGGAGAGTGTTAACTGGCTCAGTAATACCACAAAGCCTAAATATGCCAACATATTCAAAGATAGCCAAATGGCGATCAAAGCAATATCATCGGAAAAGGTCAAATCCAGAACAGTGTTAGACTGTAAAAGAACGATAAATATGTAATTACTCAGTCCATGGTCAACTGCGTATTTTCTGGGTACCGGGACGCAACGGAGTGATTGGAAATGAACGAGCAAACAGCTTGGCTTCAAAGGGCAGAGAACTTCGAGTAATAAACGTGGAAAATTGGAAACCTTTCGAAGCCACGAAGGATGAGTTGAAGCACTGGGCAGTGATGGCTCACAAAACTGTGTGGAATAGAGCAACTGTAGGAGCAACTGCAAAGATACTGTGGGGTGACCCAAATAAGAAGAAAATCAGTAGTTTTCTGAAACTAAACAAGATCGAGATTAGTAAGATGATAAGTGTTCTAACGGGACACTCAAGCTTACAGGCACATCGTCATCACATAGGACTAGCAGAAAACGACGAGTCCAGGGCATGCAGGGAAAACATCGAAACGATGGAACATTTTCTGTGTCACTGCCCAGCTTTCCCACATGCAAGATCCCGATATTTCGGTTCCGACATATTGCCAGACTTGACTCATCTCAGAGGATATGACTGGAAGATACTGAGAAATACGTGTAAAATACTAGTACCGATTTTCTGTAATCCGTGGGGTATGAAAATCATAAATAAGGAGCGCACAACAGGCCGAACCACTGGCTTAAGTGTATGTCCATGGACATGAGACGTTTTAAACGTCTCCTCTATTCAACCTAACCTAACCTATTTTCTTCGTTTGGATGATGGCTTTCAAAAAATGGAACAAACTATTTGCGTTTTTTTATGGTCTTTGATACCTGCAAAAACCATTTAAAAATTTTTAATTTTTCTAATTATTTTAACGACAGTTACTAAACTAATTGTTCTACTTAAAGGTGATATTCTCAACATTTGTAGCCTTAATTTTCGTTAAATTTGAAGGATTGGGGTAAGGTCCAAGTTTTAAAAGGTGGCTCTGAAGCAAATCCAAGAAATAAAAAAAATATTAATATTTTTTTGTGTTTAGGACATCAGATTACACCAGAAAATGTGATGTACAGCCCTTCGACAAAAATTTTGTAAAGTTGTGTTATCCGTCAAAAGCATAAACATACGCAGTACAAGACATGATTTTGGGTTTAATTCTGAGAATTGCGCGTGAAAGTAGCCTCAAAAATAAAAACGTTTGCATCATTCGTTTAGTCAAGTTCGCTCAATTAATAACACTGTGCCACAGTGAAAAAAACACAGACTTGATAGTATAGGTTCGATTCTACGACCAAAGAGTAGTATAACCCTATACTCGGTTTGGGGAAATTGGTGACCAATTTTTTTTTATGGGCCTCAAAAGTTTCTAAAAATCAGTGGACCCCTCGAAAAAAGTGTCATCAGCTTTTGTCCAACAACTAATTTAGACTTTGTGATACCGCCTTACTACATTTAGCAATAATGCAGCTAAGAATATGCTGAACAAAGTTTGTTAACATTTTATTCGAAAAAAAAAGTTTTCCGCACTTTTTTTTTGAAAAAGTGAAGGAAAAAATATTATTTTAGCATAACTTACAGGGACTCGTAATTTTTCACTAACACTAATTGGGCAAAATTGTAGCCCAGTAAATCTGAACCACTTTTGCGAACATATCAATAAATTAAGACCGTGTCTAGGCACCCTAAATAGTTCAAAAAGACCACATTGCACCTCAAAAATTTAAGTATTTCACTATTTTGTAACAAAAATATTTTTTGGTGCAGGGTATGTTCTGCAATTTTATAGAAAATATTAAGGCCAATATCAAATGGAGGAGCATATTAACACTCTAGCGCACCCACATAACTGTAATTTTTGGCAAAAAACGGTCAAATTCTAGTCAAAAACGCTCATTACCACTAATAAAATTGCTGCACGAACCGGCCAAGGAGGGTTTTGACTAGAATTTTACCTTATTTTCGGTGTTTGTGTTATGTTTTGGGCTTTGGTGTGTTCTGACACATGTAGTTACATTTAATGGCCAACATTTTTGTAGAACAATACATCTCCGCCCAATTTTTAAAGGTGTTCTTTACGATTTGTTATATTCCATAAAGATATTGGCCTTAATATTTTTTATAAAATTGCTGAACATACCCTACATCAAAAAAATATTTTTGTTACAAAATAGTGAAATACTATAATTTTTTAGGTACAATGTGATCTTTTTGTGCTATTTAGGGTGCCTAGACACGTTAAGATTTTATTGATATGTTTACAAAAGTTTTTCAGATTTACCGCGGCTACAATTTTGCAATATATTTTTAGTGAAAAATTACGAGTCCCTGTAAGTTATGCTGAAAAAAAATAATTTTTTCCTTTACTTTTTCAAAAAAAAGTGCGGAAAATGTTTTTTCGCATAAAATTTTAACAATCTTTGTTCAGCATATTTATAGCTACATTATTGCCAAATATAGTTAAGCGGTATCACCATGTCTGAATTAGTTGTTGGACAAAAGCTGATGACAACTTTTTTCAGAAATTTTTGAGGCCCATAAAAAAAATTGGTCACCAATTTCGCCAAACTGAGTATAGGGTTATACTACCCTTTGTTAGTAGAATCGAACCTACACTGTCAAGTCCGTGCATTTTTCAAAAGTGTTCGTTTGTTGCATAGAGTAATTTAATGGTCATACGATTTTTTTTCTCAAGGCTGATATTTAGCCATTTTTCTATATGTTTCTCAGTATACCGTAGGGATTATCTCTTTAATGTCTGAAGCGAAGCTGTAAATATTGAATAGGAGAAAAAAATGCGAAACAAACCTACCCGAAAAAAGTGCATTCAGTGCCTTAAAAATCGCAAAAATGCCCACAAAGTCATAATCATGATGATAAGTACCTGTCAGTTAAATATTGAAAAATACGTATACGTAATAGGTATAAAATAGAACATTATAAAACAAAACAGAACATTCTTGCGATTTAAATCACTGGATGCATTTTTATACCCTACACCACACTGTGGTACAGGGTATTATAAGTTTGTTTCACGGCAGATGTTTGTAACACCTTAAAATAACACAGCTAGACCCACCTTAAAGTATACCGATCGACTCAGAATCACTAGCTGAGTCGATTTAACGATGTCCGTCCGTCCGTCCGTCCGTCCATGTAAAGTTGTTCGTCGACTACAGGTCGCAATTTCACTCCGATCGTTCTGAAATTTTGCAGTTTAGAGTATTTCGCGGCTGTTAAGATCGCTATTGAATTTGGTTGAAATCGGTTCAGATTTAGATATAGCTCCCATATATATCTTTCGTCCGATTTGGCCCTTTAGTCCTATAGAAGCTGTATTTTACATCCGATCGTTTTGAAATGTAGAATGGTAGAGTTTCTTGATCCATGAACCAACATTGCCGAAGTTGAAGAAAATCGGTTAAGATTTAGCTATAGCTCCCATATATATGTTTCGTCCGATTTTGCTCTTTAGTCCTGTAGAAGCTGTATTTTACATCCAATCATTTTGAAATTTAGAATGGTAGAGTTTCTTGATCCATGAACCAACACTACCAAATTTGAAGAAAATAGGTTAAGATTTAGCTATAGCTCCAATATATATGTTTCGTCCGATTTGGCCATTTAGTCCTATAAAAGCTGTATTTTACATTCAATCGTTTTGAAATTTAGAATGGTAGAGTTTCTTGATCCGTGAACCAACATTGCCTAATTTGAAGAAAATCGGTTAAGATTTAGCTACAGCTCCCATATATATGTTTCGTCCGATTTTGCTCTTTAGTCCTGAAGAATCTGTATTTTACATCCAATCATTTTGAAATATAGAATGGTAGAGTTTCTTGATCCATGAACCAACACTACCGAATTTGAACAAAATCGGTTAAGATTTAGCTATAGCTCCCATATATATGTTTCGTCCGATTTGGCCCTTTAGTTCTATAGAAGCTGTATTTTACATCCAATCATTTTGAAATTTACAATGGTAGAGTTTCTTGATCCATGAACCAACACTGCCGAATTTGAAGAAAATCGGTTAAGATTTAGCTATAGCTCCCATATATATGTTTCGTCCGATTTGGCCCTTTAGTCCTATAAAAGCTGTATTTTACATCCAATCGTTTTGAAATATAGAATGGTAGAGTTTCTTGATCCATGAACCAACACTACCGAATTTGAAGAAAATCGGTTAAGATTTAGCTATAGCTCCCATATATATGTTTCGTCGGATTTGGCCCTTTAGTTCTATAAAAGCTGTATTTTACATCCAATCGTTTTGAAATATAGAATGGTAGAGTTTCTTGATCCATGAACCAACACTACCGAATTTGAAGAAAATCGGTTAAGATTTAGCTATAGCTCCCATATATATGTTTCGTCGGATTTGGCCCTTTAGTTCTATAGAAGCTATATTTTACATCCAATCGTTTTGAAATTTAGAATGGTAGAGTTTCTTGATTCATGAACCAACACTGCCGAATTTGAAGAAAATCGGTAAAGATTTAGCTATAGCTCCCATATATGTGTTTCATCCGATTTGGCTCTTTAGATCCAATCGTTTTTATACCCTACACCACACTGTGGTACAGGGTATTATTTAAGTATAAAATGACCCAAAAGTAAATTTATGTAAACAATTTATACATGAATTACAAAATGTATATATCAGAGTTATTCAATATTACGAGAGTGGTGTAGGGTATTATATAGTCGGCCCCGCCCGACTTTAGCCTTTCCTTACTGGTTGTCGGGTATGTTTGTTCCGCATTTTTTTCTCCTATTCACTATCTACAACTCTGCCTCAGACAGAAAAAAGATATTCCATATGGTATACCGAGAAAAAATATAGAAGAAGTGCTGAAAATCCAACTTGAGCAAAAAGGGTTTTGGGGCTACTTTCACGTTCAATTTTCAGAATTGAGCCCAACATCAATGAGCTGAAAAATGCTGTACTGTGATATTTATTGACAACAAATGGACAATTGGTACATGGAAAGAAAAGTATGATAAAAATCACACAATGAAAAATCAACCTCTTAAAATGTTTATATTATTTATTTTATATAATTCATTTACGAAAACAATTTATGCTTTCGAATTAGCTGCTACGTGTTAGTATGTAATAAATAAATTTCTATGCACCACTTAACTGAATTTTATAACAAATACTCAAAAGCTTTAAAAAATATGTGTTGTCATTTGAAAAAAATAAAATAACAATAACAGCAAAATCTGAAAAATCCAGGATTGCCAAGAATTTAGCAAAGCTTTTTCAGTAATCATTACCACAAAAAACCTAATTTCACAATTTGCTTTGTTTCACTAGCCATGATGACAGTTTAGACTTTGCATTCTCTTCATCACATAAAAACAAAACATTTCATCCCACATCATGCACCACTTAACTGAATTTTATAACAAATACTCAAAAGCTTTAAAAAATATGTGTTGTCATTTGAAAAAAATAAAATAACAATAACAGCAAAATCTGAAAAATCCAGGATTGCCAAGAATTTAGCAAAGCTTTTTCAGTAATCATTACCACAAAAAACCTAATTTCACAATTTGCTTTGTTTCACTAGCCATGATGACAGTTTAGACTTTGCATTCTCTTCATCACATAAAAACAAAACATTTCATCCCACATCATATCTTTATAAAACATTCATCGCCTTTGGACTAAGTCCGTGGCCATGCGTATGTTGTTTTTGCTGCATAAGAGTGGCATGAGCTTCATGTTATACTTCCACTCTCCACTAAGAGGGATATTAACCGTTTGTTATGTTGTCACTTTCTAGTTGTATATTTATGCGTGTAACTGTTGGTTCCTGTTAACGGGTTCATGCCCAATTGTCCAAGGACTCATAAATACAAATTTCTGAGTTTTTAGTGAACAGAAGTTGGAAACGAATGCCATAGTGTGGTGATGACACGGAATAGCTGATATGAGTCGCACATGTACCCATGGATTTCATGAAAAGTTGACCAACTCAGATGTGGAGGAAGTAAACATTTTTTCAAAATAATATTTCATATAACCTAAGGGTTAAACATACTTAAATCTATGGATAATAACCACTAGGGAAGTAAAGGTACTATGTATGAATTATTATAGCCAATTGTCAACAAGTAAATTAGACCATTTTGCCATAGCCTTGTTTTGTGAAACAAAATATAGTTTGTTAATTCTAAATGCTGAACTTAGTTGTATAAAATTGTTATTTTCGTTTTGGAATAAACTTCTTCACTTCAATCTAGAAGAAACAAGCAAAAGCGTTAAGTTCGGCCATGCCGAATCTTATATACCCTCCACAATGGATAGCATGTGACCTCACAAAATAACTCAAACCTAAAGAAAATAACACCGAAAACACACAAAAAATAGAACAGTAGGAATCACAACAAGTTAGATGCTATATATGGGAGCTATATCTAAATATGGACCGATATTGCCCATTTTCAATTCCAAGTTATCTGCAACTATAAGAAGTATCTAAACCAAATTTCAGCCACCTAGCTCAAGTATTATAGATTGTAGCGTGATTACAACAAACGGACGGACGGACGGACGGACGGACATGGCTAAATCGTCTTAGAATTTTCTCAGATCAATATTAAGAGGTGTTACAAACGGAATGACAAAATGAATATACCCCCCATCCTATGGTGGAGGGTATAAAAATTAGATTACGCCGAATGTGTGCAAAGAAGAGGAAAAAGAAATAAAAACACAAGAAGTTTTTTCTTATATAATAAAATGGCCAAGTGCCAATCGGTTTTATTGAGGTTTTATAGAGTTTTTATTGAGGTTTATCTTTAGACAAAATGGCACAGCGAGATGTATGTACTTAATCGAGCGACGTTTAAATATATTCCTTAACGGATAAAGATATCAAACAATAGCAAATCAAATCAAGATCAGAACTGTAAGATCCGTAAAACATATTTTTTTCGAAACTTTCTACCATGAATTATAAATTATAATAAAGGATTAGAATTTAAAATTTTTAGATAGCAGGATCTTTACCCTTTCATTTTCTATTAAAAAATATTACTAAAAATGTTTGAATAATTATATCATTAAACCAATAAGGAAAGACAGAAAGTCTGGCGGGGCCCTACATCTCCTTAACAATGCGAAAATGGGCGTCGCGATAATAATTTGGATTAATTGGTTTCGATCACTTAACAAAGTAAAGGGTAGGCCATTTAAAATTTGAACTACTGATAACTTTGAGCCCTTTGGATTATTTTCTGTGGAAGCCATTAAGGGTAAATGTTACGCAAAGCATCCAGAGACAATTGAAGCGTTGAAACATTAAATCGAAGTTGCCATTGAAGAGATTTGACCCGAATCAATTCAAAGTTAAATGGTAAAGTTCAACCTTTCCAATAAAACCAGAAATTTGAAAAAAATTATCAGTACTTGTTTTATAGCCGATTCAAATTTAAAATTTAAAAAATGGTCCACCCTTTACTTAGCCCCACCTCCTCATCAAGGCTTATTCCAGGGAGGAGTTGAAAATGTTGACCATAATAAACTACATCTGAAACGATAATGTTCAAATGCACAGTATTGTTTCATAGATCAAGAATCGAAAGCAACAAATAGATGGGAACTATACATAATCTAAACACATTTTCATCAACTTGGATCAAAAACTTCACTACTGCCCAAATAATACTAGCGCTTAATAACTAATTAGTATCCTGCAGCCAAAATGACTAGTTTGTATATAGAAATATACTAGTTGCCTTTTAATTGAAACTAGTAACATACCTGTCCTTTTTTCATATAACGAACTATCGATTTTAACATTGGCTTGTCATAGGCACCCAACTAGTTCATTTGTTTACAATTCAGTACTAGTTAATATCTAGTTCAGTTATTACTATATTTGAGAATAAGAGAGTACAAGAGAATGGTGGTGGGAGAGAGAAACATTTACTCTGTCACCATCAAGCAAGTACCTGCTTGTAAAGCAGTTCAATCGTGTTTGCTTATTTCTCTGCTGCTGACGGCAGAGAGACGAACGAGTCGATCTGCAGCCACCATGCGTGTACCAAGCAAGTACTGTGTACCAAGCAAGTACTGTGTACCAAGCAAGTACTGGGTTTGCATAGCCCACATTGCAAATAGCTTATGACTGGTTCAATACGCAACTAGAAATGATTTTAGCTGCAGGGTAGGGACATAGTAACAGGATAGGTAATCCTCCTATCAGAAAATGCTATAAATTTTGCGATTGGCCCCTAATGTCAGTTCTGTTTTGACATTTGTGTAGTAAACACATGCGAAATACACGTTAATAAACAATGTTACGCTACACTGCTCCAGAACGCGGAATATTGCTGACTATTTATTTGACCAATAATCGGTCGGTGACTTTGGCACAACGTGAATTTCGTCGCAGATTTCCTGGCCGTCCAACGCCTACTGGTGAAACACTGCGACGTTTAGCCGCTCGCCTCGAAGAGACTGGCACAACACGAGATGCTGCCAGGCGTGGCAGACCCCGGAGTAGCCGTTCTGCAGAGAATATTGCTGCTGTAGCCGAGGATGTCACGGAAGCGCCGTCGACATCGACCAGACAACGTGCCACGCAAATGGTCTCTACAGCGAATTTTGGTACAAGTTTTGAAGATGTTTCCGTACAAAGTCCAGACGGTGCATCAGCTGTTAGCTGCTGACCGCCAATCGCGTCTAACATACGCTCAAGGCATCCTTAATCACCACCAAGAGGAAGATGATTTTTCATCAAAAATAATCATGATTGATGAGGCCCATTTCCATCTTAGCGGGTACGTAAATAAGCAAAATTTACGCTTCTGGGGCACTGAAAATCCGCGTGTAACCCACGAAGAGCCATTACACCCGCTCAAAGTCACTGTATGGTGTGCTGTTTTCGCTGGAGGAGTCATCGGACCTTTTTTCTTCGAAGACGTCGCGGGCCAAACGGTAACTGTGAATGGTGAGCGCTACAGAGCAATGATCAACGAGTTCTTTTTGCCGCAACTTGATGAATTGGGATTGGAAAACATGTTGTTCCAACAGGACGGTGCAACGGCACACACTGCACGTGCAACAACCGATATGCTGAAGGATGCATTTCCCGGGCGCCTAATCTCCCGTTTTGGCGATTTGCACTGGCCAGCAAGATCGCCTGATTTGACCGCTCCAGACTTCTTTTTGTGGGGCTTTTTGAAGTCGCGGGTTTATGTCAACAAGCCTCAGACTCTTGCAGCTCTTAAAGGCAATATCCGTCAAGAATGTGAGGACCTATCGCCGGAAGTTTTGGCCAAAGTGATGGAAAATGCCATAAAAAGAGCTCAAATGACAATCAACTGTGGCGGCGGCCATTTACATGACATCATATTCTCGACTTGATGTAAAAAAATTAAAAGACCAAAAAAAAAAAATCCACAAGAAGAATCAAAGTTTTTCATTTTTTTTTTAATTTCAGCCAAAAAACATCGAAAGGTTACTTTTGCGCCACCTTATATATATGTATGTGGCTATATCTAAATCTGAACCGATTATCCCCAATTTAAGCAGTATTAGTTCCTAAATTAAGAAATTTCTAGTTGCCAAATGTTGAAATGATCGAAATTACAGTACATCTTCTATAGCGCTTTGATACCAAATCGGGGGAAAATATATATTTAGGGCTATAACTAAATCTGAATCGATTTCCCCCCAGTTTTGGAGAGTTCATTCATGTAATAAGAAACTCCTTTCAGCCGAATTTCGTAAATACAGTTTCTACAGCAATTACATGTGAAATCGGAGGTAACATATATATGGGGACTTTTTCTAAATCTGAACTGATTTTCCTCAAATTTAGTGTTATCATTAAGTGTATCAAAAGCCTTCTTTGTGTAAATTTTTTATTTAGATCGGTTAAGAAATGTTGTCTTATACAGCGAATACATCGTCGGTTCTATTTTGTGCCAGACGCCATTTTGTATGAACGGAGAAAAACGCAATTTATTGTTTGAGTAAAAACCGGACTCAAGAGTTACATACTTTTTATACCAAAGGTTTCCCCATATTGTTTATATGGTTCTCATGCATTTCTATTAGATTACATTCAAAAATAAGCAAGTTATAACAATTATTGTACATGGCATTTTGGTCCATATCCACTTTTGTTTTAATATTTTTTCGTACTTTTATTACATGGAACACAACGAGGGTCGGTATGGAAGTAGAGTAAATTACATACTCTTATTGTGATCGAAAGAACGTAAAATAGTGAGTAAAAGCTTGAGACATAGAACAAAAATATCAAAATTATTTTCCGTAAATCCGAGTTAAATCGATTTACCCTACCAATATCTCGAAAACTAGACGAGATAGGAAAAAAATATTGCAGATGAAAAAAATCGGGAGTTCCTTCTACGGAGTGGACTGTATTAGAATGGTTTGAACTCCAGAAAATTTGTAAAAAAGAAGAGAAGAATCGAATAAAAGGCACAGGGTTAATTTAAATGAAGAACAGATTTTATTGAGTATGCGTCGCCGCTGCTTGCGGCTTCAATCGTTGAATCCAAAGTAAGGGTTGCGGTGCAGAGCGAACAGAAACAGAGGAACAAATAGTTAAGATGGCAGCCCTTTATCCATTTGAGTAAAAGCTTCTGCCTTCATGCCAGGGAAATGGATAGAGAGTTGCCATCTAAATGAGAATGTACAAGACAAGGGGAATTCATATTGTAATAATCCATCTTCTTAAAGTAAATTATTCAAGGAAACAGATCATTTGTGGTACAAGAATTCAATGTGGTACAGAAGCTGCTGAACCGGGGTTCAGCAGCAGATTCTGGAAGAGCATGCTTGAAACCCATATAACGCTTGGAACCCATATAACATATAAAAAACAAAAAAATGGCGTATGGACCAAAATAGCATTAAGCCGATGATATATCAAATCGGAGGTACATATATAGGAAGCTATATGTAAATCTGAACCGATTTTGACCAATTTCAGTAGGGATCGACCTTGGGCCAAAAAAGAGCACTGTGCTATATTTCATCACAAGCGGACCATAAATTCGACCTGCACTTTGATTACAATGATACTTCTCCAGACGGACGGACACGGTTAAATCGAAACAGGAAGTGATTCCAAGTCGATCGTTATAATAAATCGGACCACAGTGAGGTCTAGGGTATAAAAATGTAATGTCCTTTTAAACGCGAACTCGACCAGGAAATGAAAAAAACACAAAAATGGCGTATGGACCAAAATAGCATTAACCCGATGATATATCAAATCGGAGGTACATATATAAGAAGCTATATGTAAATCTGAACCGATTTTTACCAATTTCAGTAGGGATCGACCTTGGGCCAAAAAAGAGCACTGTGCTATATTTCATCACAAGCGGACCATAAATTTGACCTGCACTTTGATTACAATGATACTTCTCCAGACGGACGGACATGGTTAAATCGACACAATAAGTGATACCAAATCGATCGTTATAATAAATCGGACCGCAGTGTGGTGTAGGGTATACAAATGTAATGTCCTTTTAAACGCGAACTCGACCAGGAAATGAAAAACTGAGTACACACTTTTGTTTTGTTTCTTTCAAACATTCTTTTTTTTAAACTTTGAACTACTGAAAAACTTAACACATTTAAGGTAGCAATATATTTTCTGAATACTTAAATTCAAATAACTCTTTGTTTCGGAAATAATGGTCCCAAATAGAAAGATATTAGGATGGAAACAAAGATTTGTTTAGAGCAAAATCTTCACAATTATATAATTTGTGTGTGTACCAAATATTATATATTTAGAGTGTACCATAAACATACGTAGTATGTTCAAAAAATATCGCGAATTTTGTATTTTTTCAAAAAGTATTTATGTATTCATGAATGTCTATTTTGTCCTCTTCAAAGTAATTCCCCTCGGATATAATACACTTCTGCCAACGTTTTCTCCAATCCTCGAAGCACTTCAAATAATCATTTTTGTGATCTTGTTCAGCTCCTCCTTCGATGCCGTCTTTATCTCCTCAATCGTGGCGTAGCGTCGTCCTTTCATGGGCCTTTTCAGTTTTGGGAACAAAAAATAGTCAAAGGGGGCTAGGTCAGGGGAATACTGTGGCTGCGGCACCATTACTGTGTTGTTTTTGGCCAAATATTCGCGCACAAGCAACGATGTGTGTGCAGGGGCGTTATCATGGTGCAAAAGCCAGTTTTTTTCTTCCACAAATCCGGGCTTTTTTGGCGGATTGCTTCGCGCATAACTTGCAGGTAATATTCATTATTGACCGTACTACCATGTGGCAAGAACTCATAATGCACCACTCCCCTGCGATCAAAGACAACTGTGAGCAAAACCTTTACGTTCGACCGAACTTGGCGCGCTTTTTTCGGTCTTGGTTCATGCGGCAGCTTCCATTGGGATGATTGAGCCTTAGTTTCCACGCCATGATTCGTCACCAGGTATGACCCTCTGGAGCAAATTTGGGTCGTCACGGACCGAGTTCAACATCTCCTGAGCAATGTTAACGCGATGCTGTTTTTGGTCCAAATTGAGCAATTTTGGCACGAATTTAGCGGCGACCCGACTCATGCCCAAATCATTGATTCAAATCGAATGGCACAAGCCAATCGATATGTTTAGATCCTCAGCAACTTCTCTAATGGTAGTTCGTCGATTGGCCAATATTATTTTATTAACGTTATCAATGTATTTGGCCGGTGTTGTTGACGTGCTCGGGCATCCGGCACGCTGTTCGTCCTTCGCATCTTCTCGGCCCTCTAAGAACATTTTGTACCACCGATAAACGTTGCTTTGGTCCAAGGTAGCTTCACCATATGCCACAGTCAACATTCGATCCATTTTCTGAAATAGATAAATATCGAAGACAAGTTAAAACACATCCAAGCACAACAGCTGTCAAAAATTAACTAAACATTCAAAATGGCCGACCTTGTCAGCATAAGTAAGGGACATGAGTACCAACATAACGCTACAAAAATATCAAAAATCAAATACACGTAGCTCGCGGAAATTAAAAATTCCCGATATTTTTTGAACATACCTCGTATACATACATTTTTTTTCGAGCGCCCCATTAGATGAGCAGGTAGCGTGCTCTCCCATGAGTTTGGGGGGTGGGTTCGATTCCCACCAGAGGCTCTGGTCTGTCGCTGCAAAAATCTAGTCACATTGTCTTTGTCAACCGGTTTTTCCCTGGACCGTAAAATTATAATATAAATTTACTTTGTATTATAATTCATATAAATAAATAGACAAATAAATATGCATGTCTTAAGCCGCATATGTTTGAGACAATATACTACAGAAGCATTTTTACCGTGTATGCGCACCATCATTGAACTGGAAATATCGCCGCTGTAAGAGAAATCATTGAAGAAGATACAATTGTGTCAATTTGGCAATTATCTGCAACAAACCATATATCGAATGTTAAGTAAGAATTTGGCTTTTAAGCCTTTCAAAGTTCAGTTATCAACGAACATCCAATGGTTTAGGTGAAAAAATCACTTTCTCTGACGAAGCTCATTTCCATTTGAATGAATAATAATTTGGGCATTGAAAAATCTCCTTGCCATGTAGACACCTTATACGGATATTCATAATGTGTGGTTTCAACAAGACTGAGCAACAGCCACAAAGTTAACGATGTGGCAATTTGGTGGCCAACATCGCCGTATTTAACGCCTTTGGACTATTTTCATCTCAAAGATAGAGCATTTTCCACACAACTATGTCAGAAATATAGTTCTGAGGATAATAACAATCTGTGCAGCTTGTGACAGCGAAAGGGGTATTAAAAAAATGCATGTCAGCGTTTAACAAAGCTCTACTTTACTTTGTTTTTCACTCCAATGTATAACGAATAATACGTTGAAAATCACTTTTGTAAGAAAAACACTCAATCTATGACGATAACCAACCAATCACTATCAATTGGAGGGTACTCCAACATTTCCCCACAATTCACTTCCCTCCACTTGTGACCGCATATGAATATCGTTGCTAATCCTCCCCAACGAATGCTGCGTTCCATTAAGCCGAACTGCTGCCATCAACATCAAAAACAATAGCCCACAATTTGTACCACGAACTCAAAAACAAATACAAAACGTGCCAGTCAGGCAGACGAAGAAGAAGGATCTCTCCGCATGCATCTTTATCCCAATTAACCGGACAACGTCAGTCATACATTCAATTACGGCCGTTTGTATGCGGTTCTGTTGCAGTACTCGTATGCCAAACCGCATTTTGCGCAAGTTGGAAACACTGGCGAAAGTCAAGTGCATATACTCGTACGTAGGTACAGATGTACATATGTATATTTCCACATAGCAGAGTATCCCGGTTGGCGTTATGGCCTTTTGATGACATTGTCCTCAGTGACCATGTCATGCAGGACCTAAATCAAATACAATTTTCTTTAATGACAACATAAGGGAAAAATTCATTCCGGACCTTGCACAGAACTATGTTGAAGACAAAATGCAGGGCAAAATTTAAGATTGTCGGGCATGACAATACGTTGGCGACAAGTTCGGTGAAAGCATCGTGCATCTGTTAGTTAGTGAGAATATAAGCTATAATGTTATGCATAATTTAGACATCAATAAGTGTACTGCTCCAACATTGCCACTGTAGGTTCTGATTTCGAGGAGAGTTCAAGAAATTTCCAAATAATTTTAAGATTTGTGTCAATAATCAAATATACAAGAAAATCTTACAAAATAGTTTTTCTTCAGGCTAGAAAAATATATTTTTTCCAATATCATCTTGCACATCTTATTGAAGACATTGTGCATCAATTTATCGGCAATGAGTTGCCGCAGGACAATGTCTTGCACGACATTTTTGGAATTTGTGTGAAAATGTCGTCGCAGATTCCCTTTGGCTATCCTCTAAGTGTCTTCAACGATTTATAAAGGTCTTGCACCCGCTTCAGGGACGTCTTTAAGACATTACCAACTGGGATACATTGGATTACATACACGTGCATATGTATGCATGTCGGTGTATTTGTTCATGCACCAATTTAGCTGAATCTGTAGAACTTAGTTTCACGTAGAAGGTATTTGAAAGGTGTAGATAATGGAGAGCATAACATGATGTACATACGATCTAGGAGAATTTTTGAAAATCACTTGAATACTTTCTGCATAAAATCTGATAGTCCGCGACGCAGGAATTACTGCATCGCGTTCGTTGGAAAGGAATTATGAAGGAAATTTAAAGGTGTATGATACACAGTGGGCGAATTAAAACTAGTAACAAAAGGTTAAAGTCGGACGGAGTTGACTATTGTACAAGTACAATTTTTTCAGTAATTTTGGACATGAAGCGTGTGGCAGCGCGTTTCGTTCAAAAATTGCTGAATTTTGAACAAAAAAAAACCGTCGTATATTCGTAATTTTTGGCCGAAAAGAATACCGTAATCATGCCTCAACCACCGTATTTATCAGATTTGGCCCCCTTTGACTTTTTCCTGTTCCCAAAATTGAAGAGGTCTATGAAAGGACGGCGTTTTGCGAAGATTGAGGAGATAAAAACCGAATCGTCAAACAAGGAAAACACCTCGAACTGTTATGTCTCTCACAAACAAACTAAACGCAAACAAACTCAATAAAAACATATGTTCGAGATAAGTGTTCCAACATAAAAACGCTAATGCACGTATCCGGAGAAATTTCAAAATTCGCCTTTTCTATTGAACATACCCCGTATTCTCAGCAACAATTAGATGCCAAATCGTAGTTGTCACCTCTCCAAAATCAGCACCAAACAGTCACTCTTCGACAGGGTTACCATAAACATTTTTCTGAATAGAGGACATTTTTGCTAGAAAGAGAGGACATAAGCGACATTTGCAAAGAGCAAAAAATAAATATTTTATTATGATCAACAATTAATTTTTTTAAAAGACATTTCTATATATCTTTTAAGATCTCTTTGAAACCGCAGATGGGATGAACAATTGATATTAAAAGAAGAAGAAGTCTACTTAATGTAGGATTATTTAAAGCATCCTTGAAGTAATAAGGATAAATGGTTCTCGAGTTATGATAAAATATGTGGTTCAACCTCTAAGGCCGCTTCGCATATGCGATTTGACTCCGTTGGACTGTTTTTGTGGGGAGACGGGAAGGATAAGTGCAACTGATAACTAAAATTGGGTGGGCACAGAATGGGCCGCGACAGGCATTTCAATAAAGGCAAAATCATTGAAAAATATTTATCCGCAAATCGCAAATATTATTCCACAAATCGCCTTTGAGCCATTAAATCAAATGACATAAACTTTCGTTTGAGCAAAAATTAAATGACATAAACTTTCGTTTGAGAAAACATTTTTTAAATTACAGATACATATTTTTGAGAATTTTTTTTTATTTTTTAAGAAAGTTTCGAAAACACTTGGCGCAAAATTGTCTAAATACAATAGGTAATTAGTTCTAAGGATGGCAAAATACCGCTGTAAAAATTCAACACCCTCCAACTCGGACAGTCCTTAACCGACCTGGTTGAAATTTTGTGTCATAACTACTATCCAATAGGACTAAACTTGGGACAAGTTTCATCCTGATCAGAAGACATCGGTATTGAAAATTCGCTCACTTGGCTTGAAATCCGCCATATGTATATATATCGTGATCCATTTCGAGGTTCCCTACTTTTTTAAAGAATAAAACACAGAAAATTCAAATTGAATGGGGAATGTTTATTATCATTTGAAAGAACATTCTTTGGCATTTATTTTTTGAAGATTATGTCTATCAAATGTTGGCCGCGGCTACGTCTCAGATGGTCCATCCGTTGAGTCCAATTTTCGATGACTCGGTCGAGCATTTAGACTGGTGATGTTTTGCTCCAAGGCCTGAATCGAAGCGGGTTTGTCCGCATAAACTTTAGACTTTACATATCCACACAGGAAAAAGACTAACGGTGTGATATCACACGATCTTGGTGGCCAATCGACCGGCCCAAAACGTGAAATTATCTGCTCACCGAAGTGTTCTCTCAATAATGCGATGTGTGGGAAGTGGCGCCGTCTTGTTGAAACCAAATGTCGCCGAGATCACGAGCTTCAATTTCAGGCATCAAATGGTCGGTTATCATGGCACGAAAACGGTCGCCATTGACGGTTACGTTCTCACCGGCATCATTTTTGAAGAAATATGGACCGATGATTCCACCGGCCCACAAACCACACCAAACCGTTGTTTTTTCTGGATGAAGTGGCAGCTCTTGAATCTCTTCAGGTTGCTCTTCGTCCCATATGCGGCAATTTTGCTTTTTTTATATACCCATTGAGCCAGAAATGGGCCTCATCGCTGAACAAAATTTGGCTCGAAAACGTCGGATCTTCTTGGAACTTTTCAAGAGCCCATAGAGCGAAGCGTTGTCAAGCTGTATTTTGTATGCTTTCAATTTAAGATCTCGACGTAAAATGCGCCAAGTCGTTCCATATGTCAGTCCGAGTTGCTGCGAACGGCGCCGAATCGACTCTCCACTGCCTTCGTGTACACTCTCAGCTACGGCCGCTACATTTTCTTCACTGCGTGCTGGACGTGGTCTATTCGGTCGAATATTATCCCATAATGAATGCTGGGTCTCAAGATGGGTGATGATATTGCGAATAGTACGCTGAGTAGGCCGATTATGTTGACCATAAGTTGAGCGAAGTGCACGAAACACATTCCTCACAGAACGTGAATTTTCGTAATAAAGTTGAACGATTTGTAAACGTTGTTAAGGCGTAAGTCTTTCCATAATGAAAAGCCAAACAATACATAACAATAATAACATGACAGCATGACACGACTCACACGTGATCTGTCAAAAAAAAGGCTATTGAAAAAGTATCTCTACTTGGATCACCCGTTACAAACTAATGAATTCCACCTTTGCTTCACTCATTCAAATGGAACTTTGAATAATGAAAGTCACGATTGGCTGAACTATAAAAATAAATTTGAATCTGTGACAAAAAGAGGACAAATACCACATTTTTGAAAAAGGAGGGAGGACGGGAGGACATAGGTTAAAAAGAAGGACATGTCCTCCGAAAGGAGGACATATGGTAACTGTTGTGAATACTCGAATAACCTATTTACACAAAGTAGTCAGTAAGTTTATATGTCTAGAGTAACTACATTGTAAGGATTGAATTCAATAAACTTTACTTCTTATACCAACTCTCAAACCAACAGGTTATGGGCCGCATAACGCGCAATAAATAAGAAGTCCTAAGAATTTTTAAAGCTAAATCAAATTGTTTGTTCTCGAATTCTTCGATAATTATCACAAAACAACGAATTACATCGATATAATATGGCTTCAAATAACTTGTCGTTTCCTTTCGACAAATTACATGGACGAGAAAACTTCGACGTATGGAAGCGCCATGCTAAATCATATTTGGTGCTTAAGGGTTGTTGGCAGATGGTGGAGAAGGGACTTCCAGAAACTCCTACTGCGAAGGATACGGATTTGAACGAACGAGCGCTTGCAGAAATTACACTTATGATTGAGCCGGCTAACTTTGCTCATATAGCGGCAGCAACCGAAGCGAAATCAGCGTGGGACTCACTACTACATGCCTTTGAGGACACAGGGCTGACGAGGAAGGTAGAGCTTCTTAAGCGTTTGGTACAATTGAGGCTTTCTGATTTCGAAGGCGTACAAGAATATGTTTCTGAGATGGTCATGATGTCGTTAAAGGTACAGCAAACAGGTTTGAAGCTGGATGATGAATTAGTTGCATCACTAATGCTTGCCGGATTGCCTGAGGAATTCGCACCCCTCGTAATGGCAGTAGAAAATTCTAAATCAAAATTAAGTGTTGACATGGTCAAGAATTTGCTTTTGCAAGACGCAAAATTTGATTGCCAAAAGGCCGATGAAAAAGCATTGGTTTCTAATAAGAAACGTTTCATTCGAAAGCCAAAATGCTATGCGTGCAAAAGAGAAGGGCATATTGCCAGAAATTGCCGGCAAAAGTCAAAGAGGACAGGCAAAAATTCAGGAGAAAAAACATCATTGGCAGCCTCTTTGCTTTCGACGTCTACTTCATTTCTTGCAGGAAACAACAACAACATTCACGAGTGGTTTGTAGACTCTGGAGCAACCTCGCACATGACAAATTCCAGAACCATTTTGTGCAACTCAAAAAGAGTTGGCGATTAACATGTGGTAATCGCAAACAACGAGAAAATGTCGATCGAATGTGCTGGAGATGTAAATGTGGTTTTGCGCACAGGCAAGAAAGAGACGACAGCAGTTTTTAAAGATGTTGAGTATGTTCCTGAAATGTCTGTTAATTTGCTCTCTGTAAGGCAAATGACGTTGAAAGGCAACAGAGTGATATTTGAAGGTGACATATGTCAAATCTTTAACGAACGCGGCGAATTGATAGCTACAGCGAAAGCTTTTGACAACCTGTACAAATTGCATTGTGTTGTGAATGTAAACAAAGACGAAAACGCATTGATTGCTTCAAACGAAATTTGGCACAGAAGATTAGGCCATATTTGTGACAATAATTTGAAGAAAGTGATGGTTGCGGCGAATGGCATACGTTGTGATGACAGCACTACGATGAATAAATGTGTGGTTTGCATAAAAGGTAAGCAAACGCGAGCATCGTTCAAGGAACCAGGTCATCGTGCAAAAGGTTTGCTAGAAGTCATTCATTCGGACGTAATGGGTCCACTCAGAACGAAATCTTTTTCGGGAAATCGTTTTATATTGACTTTCTTTGACGATTACTCTCGCAAGGTTTTCGTCGTACCTATGAAGAGTAAAGCCGATGTCTTCGAAGAATTCAAAAAATTCAAAACTTTTTCTGAGAAGCAGTGTGACACCAAAATAAAAGTTTTACGTACCGACAACGGCACCGAGTATACAAACAATAAATTGAAGGAGTACCTACACCAGCAAGGTATACACCATCAGAAGACAGCGCCGTATACGCCGGAACAGAATGGCGTGGCCGAACGTATCAACCGTACGATAATGGAACGTGTAAGGTGTATGCTATTGGACGCAGGATTGGATGATTTGTATTGGGCAGAGGCAGCAATGACTTCAGCATATTTAATAAATATGGTACCGTGTCGAGACAACGAATGCAGTCCTGAGGAACTATGGTCAGGTAAAAAACCCAATTTGAAACATCTACGTGTATTCGGGAGCAGGGCGTACGTACACATACCAAAGCAGAAACGCCACAAGCTGAATGCGAAGTCGACAGAATGCATACTGATGGGGTATAGCAGTGAGAGTAAGGCGTACAGACTGCAAGATCCGAAAACTCGAAACATCATTATTAGTCGCGATGTTGTTTTCATGGAAAACAATGAGAATGTATGTATGAAAGAACAAGTGTCTACTAATTGTAATTCTTCCGTAGTTGATATTGGAATGGAACCACAAGTTGTCAATTCAGGGGAAGACACATCTGAAGAATTGTCAACTGATGGTGAAGATTTTCTTGGGTTTGACTACAATAGTGACGAGTTTGAGAATGCTATTGGCGGCAGCGGCAGCAGCGATGAATTCAACGATGTTAATGAATTTGAGACGCCTCGTCGTTCAGAACGTATTGCAAATAGACCTCGACGGCGATACAATTTGTGTGTTACGCATGCTGAATGTTCTGATAAAAATAGTGTCCCCGAAACATTTGAAGAGGCAATTTTATGTTCAGAAGCTGACGTATGGAAGACAGCGATGATTTCTGAAATAGAATCGCTAGCAGCAAACAAAACATGGTGTCTAACAGAGTTGCCACAAGGGAAAAAGGCCATCAAGTCCAAGTGGGTTTATAAAACCAAGATCAACGCAAACGGCGATGAAGTTTGTCATAAGGCAAGGCTGGTTGTAAAAGGCTGCAGCCAACAAAAAGGCATCGATTACGAAGAGACGTTCGCGCCGGTAGTTCGCTACACATCATTACGATTCCTCTTTGCGCTGGCTGCAAAACATAACCTTATGATACATCAATTGGATGCTGTGACAGCGTTCCTTAATGGCGATCTGGAAGAAGAGATCTTCATGGTACAGCCAGAGGGCTTTGATGATGGGAGCGGCAGAGTTTGTGCGTTAAAGAAATCGCTCTATGGCTTAAAACAATCAAGCCGTGTATGGAACAAAACGTTAAACGAAGTTCTGTTGAAGTTCGGATTGCAACGCAGCGAAGTGGACCAATGTGTTTACCACTACATCGATGGTGAGAAAATATTGTATGTAGCCATTTATGTAGATGATGTCTTGGTGTTTTGCAACGACATGGATACTATCAATGAACTTAAACTTGATTTGGCGAAAAACTTCAAGATGAAAGATCTGGGTGAAGCATTTTCTGTCTTGGGCGTGAGGATCACGCGTGATTACCAAAAGGGTACAATCAAGATTGATCAGACGAAATACATCGAAGAGATTTTAAATCGTTTTTCCATGAGTGACTGTAAATCAGTATATACACCGATAGATGTTGGTCAAAAATTATCGTCTAAAATGTGCCCTACCGATGACAATGAGAAGCAGGAGATGGCGAAAATACCTTACATGCAGGCTGTGGGAAGTCTTTTATTCGCAGCACAGATAACACGACCCGATATAAGCAACGCCGTGAATTTGTTAAGTCGGTTTAATGCAAACCCCGGTAAAGCTCATTGGAGCGCAGTGAAAAGGGTGATGAGATACCTGAAGGGTACTGTCAACAAAGGCCTTGAATATGGACCTGATCCGAGGAGTCTGGTAGGTTTCTGTGACTCAGACTGGGCAGGTGATGTCGATGATCGGCGGTCGACTACTGGCTATATATTTTTACTACAAGGTGGAGCAATTTCGTGGTGCACCAGGCGACAACGTACAGTGGCACTCTCTTCAACAGAAGCAGAGTACATGTCGATGGTATCAGCTATGCAGGAATGCATATGGTTACAACGATTGCAACTGGAATTGATTGGGACTCCAACAGAATCTACAACATTGCATTGCGATAACAAAAGTGCTATTTTTATAGCGCAGAATAACTCATTTTCAAATAGAACCAAGCATATGGATCTCAAAATTAAATTTGTAAGAGAGAAATTGGAAGGCAAAGCTGTTCTTTTGAAATATATTGATACGAAGAATATGATAGCAGATTTCCTTACTAAGCCGATTAGCGCGGACAAGCTGCATACTTTCAGTATGGAATCTGGCTTACATTGATTTTTATATATTACTAGCTGAGCCCGGTGCGCTTCGCTGCCCATGTCAAAATTCGCGCTGTAGAAACTGTATTTTATATCCGATCAGTACGAAATTCGGCAGAAAGAGGTTTGTTATTACATGAAGGAATACTGCCAAATTCGGAGAAAATCGGTTCAGATTTAGATATAGTCCCCATATATATGTTACCCCCGATTTGAAATTCAAGCGCTGTAGAAACTGTATTTTATATCCGATCAGTAAGAAATTCGGCAGAAAGAGGTTTCTTATTACATGAAGGAATGCCGCAAAATTCGGAGAAAATCAGTTCAGATTTAGATATAGCCCCCATATATATACATATGTTACCCCCAATTTGACATGTAAGCGCTGTAGAGACTGTGTTTTATATCCGATCAGTACGAAATTCGACAGAAACAGGTTTCTATTTTACATGAATGAGTATTCTAGGAAAATCGATTCAGATTTATATATAACCTCCATATATATGTTCCTCCAGATTTGGTTACAAAGCGCTATAGAAGTTGTACTTTACTTCCGATCATTACAAAGTTCTCCAGAAAGATTTTTCTCAATTTAGGAACGAATATTGCTTAATTTTGCGATTATCGGTTCAAAATACATTTACCAATTATTCCAAATTATTATCGCAATGACCCTTATCGCATTGTTAGGGAGGTGTAGGGTATTATATAGTCGGCCCCGCCCGACTTTCTGCCTTTCCTTACTGGTATTAGTAATAAATTCACTGAATGAAAAAATACCGAATTCAGTGGAAAGTCCAGAAAATAGAAATGTATACTTATATAATTTCCAAATTCTTGTTTCATTGATATTGCATCACATTATCATATTGCGATTGTATTGGAGTGAGCAGCTGTAATTATCGCATACCGAGCATTTTTGTTCATGTATTCCCTATATAATACTTGCAAGATATATCAAAATATGGGCTGGGCCACGCCCACTGGTCCTATTCCGCCCATTTGAAAGCCAATCACGTAGACTGCTACCAGATACATATACGCAAAATTTCAACACTCTCGCTAACAAAATGAGCAAGATAATTCAATTTCAAAATTTGGCTTATATGGGCGGTGGCCCGCCCATTGGTCAGATCCCGCCAATGTTTGGACCAATCACGTGGACTGTCACCAGATACATATCTACAATATGACAGCAATCTAGATAAAAAATTGTGCTAGTTATATCAATTTCAAAATTTGGCTTATAAGGGCGGGGCCACGCCCATTGGTCCGATCCCGCCCATTTTCTGACCAATTACGTAGAATGCCACCAGATACATATACACAACATTGCAGCACTCCCGATAGCAAATTGTGCAAGATATAAAAATTTCAAAATTTGGTCATTGGTCATTGTGGCGGGGCCACGCCTATTGGTCCGAACCCGCCCATTTTTGGACCAATCACGTAGATCGCCAACGGATATATATACACAAAATTCCAGGTCTCTCGCTAACAAATTGTGCAAGATATCACATTTTTTAAATTTGGCTTATATGGGCGG
This sequence comes from Eudasyphora cyanicolor, assembly GCA_963930755.1. Classification (NCBI taxonomy): domain Eukaryota; kingdom Metazoa; phylum Arthropoda; class Insecta; order Diptera; family Muscidae; genus Eudasyphora; species Eudasyphora cyanicolor. Next base: position 263,841,825 of record OZ005734.1, read on the forward strand.
TGCCACGCCCATTGGTTCGATCCCGCCCGTTTTTGGATCAATCACGTAGACTGCCACCGTTTACATATACACAAAATTCCAGCACTCTCGCTAACAAATTGTGCAAAATATCTCAATTTCAAAATTTGGCTTATATGGGTGGGGCCACGCCCATTGGTCCGGTCCCGCCCATTTTTTCACCAATTACGTAGAATGCCACCAGATACATATACGCAACATTGCAGCACTCCCGCTAGCAAATTGTGCAAGATATCAAAATTTTGTCTATGTGGGCGGGGCCACGCCCATTGGTCCGATCCCGCCCATTTTTGGACCAATCACGTAGACTGCCACCGTTTACATATACACAAAATTCCAGCACTCTCGCTAACAAATTGTGCAAAATATCTCAATTTCAAAATTTGGCTTATATGGGCGGGGCCACGCCCATTGGTCCGATTCCGCCCATTTTTGGAAAATTCACATAATCTGCCATTAAATGCATACAAACAAAATTTCAGCACTATACCTATAATAGGAGCAGAAATATCGGATTTTTAACCTGCGATTTGTATGGGAGGTACCACGCCCCTTTGTCCAATTATTTTTTTTTCTATATAAACCATCTCGTGAAAATTTAGAATCGAATAAAAAAAAATCATCCAAATCGCTCCAGCCGTTCTGACGTGATGCCATTACACAGATGGACCGTTTCATTTTTATATATATAGATAGATTGTGTAAATAACTTATTCAAGGGGAGTGTGGTGAATACTCGAATAACCTATTTACACAAAGCAGTCAGTAAGTTTATATGTCTAGAGTAACTACATTGTAAGGATTGAATTCAATAAACTTTACTTCTTATACCAACTCTCAAACCAACAGTAACCCTGCTCTTCGAGGATGAATTGGCTTCCCAATGATCACTTGAGTATTTTCCAATCGCCTGATTCGTCAGTTTTGCTTGTTAAAATAACCGCCGACATGAAAACGCACTTTGTCAGGAAATAATTTTTCCAGCAAAATCGTTGATCATTTCGAGCTGATTTAAGGTTCAAACTGTGCAAAATGCGCATCAGGCTGTTGCGCGAAATGTTGAGTTGTTGAGATGTTTGATACAAGAAATTCTTGGTCAAATTATTTTAAATAAACGCACTATTTGTGCTACACAGCGTTGTTGAATGGAAAAGCGATTCATTCCATTCCACGGATTTATGATATTGACTTTCTGTCAAGGAAAAGAGCTGTCACTGTCAAAATAACATACGAGGGCCGTCCAAAAATTAACCGATCTAACAAAGAAAACACAAACAATTTTGGAAAATGTTTCTTTATTTTTCACCATAAGCCCCACTTAGCCTGATACACTTTTTCAAGCGATAATAATCAATTCAATCGATACCCTATTTATGGTAAGAACTATCTAGCTCCTGGAAATATCCATCAACCGCAAACTCCACTTCCCGATTGCTAGCAAATCTTTTCCGTTGAGCCATTTTTTTCAAGTTTGGAAACAAAAAAATAATCCGAGGGAGCAAAATCTGAGGCGTGTTGAAGAAATTCGAACTTTAATTCATTGATTTTGGCCATCGCAATAGTGTATGTGTGAATTGGTCTCATCATCAAATTTTCCATCAATACACAGAAAGAAAAAATTGAGTAATCCGTACTTGAATCAAGCCGTAGCGGTGTCAAAAGTACGGTAAGTACGGTTTTTCTTAAACCAAGTACAAAATACTTGAATCAAGTACGGATTTTTAAGCCCTGAATTCGTAATCTTAGCGCCCATTAAGCCTGATTAGGCTTGATTTTAAGCCGTAATATTTTTATTTCAAGCATAAAGCGATTGATTTAAGAATTTTATGGAATTGATTTGAGTGCGGACGGGCTTCAATGAAGAAAATTTTGATTAAATTAAGCCTGCCCCGTACTTGATTTATGCCTGATAATACTTTATTTAAGCCTGATAATACTTGATTTAAGCCTGATCAGTTCCTGATTTAAGCCTAACCAATGCTTGATTCAAGCCTGATAAGTTCTTGATTTAAGCCTAACCAATATGTGATTACAGCTTGATCATACTAGATTTAAAATGCTTTCTTTCGTATTATACATACATATCTTTATATTAATTATACCATTTTTGCAACTGTATTGCCAAGAATGCAATTTTTTTCAAATGGTATGTCAAAATATATACAATTGCTTGACAGCAAAAGTAAAAGTTTTGCTGTAATTATTCGTTTTAAATATGAAACATATAAGGAATAGCATCAACGAAACGAACGAGAATTATTAACAACTTCAAAAAACTTAAATACAAAAAATTACGCCAAGTAATATATTTGCAAACACTGCTTGAACGAGAAAAGAATTGGATATGGTTGCACACAAATGTTTATACATATACATCTCGTCGATTTATATGAGTGTGTGTTTGATGTTGCGTCAACCAAAATCAACCACTTAAATGAGAGTGGTTGAGAGGGTAATTTTATTGTGCTCTATAATGGTTCTGTCTCTTAGAGATTAAATTAAGATTTTTCTTCTTACTTTAAGCCATATTAGGCTTAATTTTCCTTTTCAAGAAATGATTTCAAGCATTATAAGCCTTTCAGCGCTTGATTTTTTCAATTTAATTACAATAATATTAATTTTTTTCGGACTGTAGGCACTATAAAAACATTACACTTTACAAATTCTCAAGTATTTTTATTAACTTATGTTAAAGCTACAAGCAGTTAACTTTTGGTTGAAGGTACAAAAAGACTAACAAACTAATACTATGTGTGGAATTTCAAAAGATTCGAATAAATGTTATAGAAGTTATTAACTAATCAATATTTCACTAAATGTTAATCCTTTGTAGGGGAGTTACCAAAAGGAGTGGACTAATATGGTCATTCCTTTTCAGACAGCAGAGAGACGGACGGACAATACTCAAACGACTTAATTAAGATGACCCAAATCTAATTACCACAAACATAAATACTTGGATAAGAGTCTACTCCGATGTGTTACACTTTTGGCTCGTAGCACCCTGTAGGGTGATGGTATAATAAAACAACGTCTTGAAACTTAAAATATATTTTGTAGAAGGTAGCCACTTTTCACGAAACTATTTTCTTTTTTTTAACTATTACCCATCTTTGTGTTTGGTTGGCTAATTTTAGGATCGTCCTCGTATGATTAAAAAAAGTTTAAATTAACCAGCTGCGGCGCAGTGGGCGTGGCACAATTCATGGGTAAGGTTAGTGTGGCAGCCAACTTTTCCAGTTCACGTAGACCAATATAGGTCCCTAGTGATACCACGGGCTCAGTTTCTCCTCACCCAAATCAATCTTTTTAATAAACAAAGTTTGGCTCGTAGCCAATGATATATACCCTCCTCTGTAAAGCGAGGGGATAACAATTAAACAACGCCTTGAATCCTGTTTTACAAGGTTGCCACTTATCACGAAAGTATTTTTTTCAAATTAAATTTTAAGGACCGATGTTGATTTTGAATAAAACACAAATTATTTAGGAAATTATTATCATTTCTTTTTATTATGATAATATTGGTATGGTTGAATTATGTATGGAACAAAATATCGGCCAAATTGCCGCCTCGACCTCGGCGGCACACTTCCACCCGATGGTCTAAATTTTCGATGACGCTGAGGCTTTATTGAGGTTCTATGCCGTTAATGTGCCGAATTATCACATCCTTTAGCTCTTGAACTGTTGCTGGCTTATCGACGCACACCTTTTTTTTTCAAATAACACCAAAGAAAGAAGTCCAACGGCGGCAAATAACATGATCTTGGCGGCCAATTGACATCGCCACGACGTGAGATAACACGGTCATTGACTTTGTTGCGCAAAAGAGCCATTGTTTCGTTAGCTGTGTGGCAAGTGGCACCGTCCTGTTGAAACCACAAATTGTCCACATCCATATCTTCGTTATCATTATATAGCGAACACCATTCACAGTAACTGCCTGACCGGCCTCATTTCGAAGAAGTATGGTCCGATGCATTGCCAGCCCATAAGCCGCACCAAACAAACTGGGCGAGCACGCACAGGTGTTTTCACATCTCCTACAGACCCGGTTTGCTGAAATTTGCGCACAATTCTCCCGATTGTCATCACGAAGTGCACGAAATGCATTTTGATTTGAACGCCCATTTTCTTAAAACGCTTAATAAACTTTAACGCGTAGCTCGATTATGTATTTTTCCATGGTTCAAATTGAGTTAGTCTGAAATTGAGAAATGTCAAATGAAATGCAGAAAAAATCGTGGCGTTTAGATGTGGTTCACATTCAACATCGGCCCTTACAATTTAACCATCCTTTATTGGTGTAAGTGCCTAGTGATACCACGGGTTCAGTTGCTCCTAATCGAAACCAAACTTTTTGATAAGCTAAGTTATCAATAGTACCGGGAAGATCTTTCAGATTTCCTAGAAAGGTCGACCGCATTATATCCAGACGTCGATTACTTAATGTGGGACAGTAGCAAAGCAGGTGCTCAAATCTTTCCACCTCTCCTGCAGAAATCGTTGGACTCAATACCTAATCTTATGACAGGATCGCCGAACTGGCAGTGTTCCGCCAGAACTGACACTAGCGTAGTGCCATGAGACATTTTGAACTTCTCAGTTTGAATCTTGGCCAGATTTGTCTAGATAACGTACACGTGCCGATTTCTGACCTGCTATCATTAGATTGCCCGATTGCCTCTTGCCTAACCCAAGGCTTGTACGTGGACAGTGGCGCACCAATATACGAGTATGCAATTTTTTTTGGAGAATTTGTAATGTCGTTCCTTTCCAAACAAGCTCATCAGCTTTACAGTTCCCCGGGATATCTATATTCTCTGGTACTCAAAGGTGCATGTTAAACTGCTTTGCCATTTCGTTAAGAGAACTGCGGCAGTCGCGGACTGTTTGTGAATTTAGGGACGGAGAGATATATGTATGCAATGGAAAATTTTAGGAAAGAGACCCCAACGCAACACTACAGCTTTCCACCACGACCACCCCCTTTCCAAAATCGCAAATTATCTCTTGAGTCACGCACTATGCTGTGAAATACACCGGCTTGGGGTACATCGGTTGGACGGTTTCGAAGTCCATAACAGACAATGTTATAACATGTTTCGTGTTCTTATTTATATAGATTAAATATTAAATATTTCTACTCCGCCCACTTTTGGCGAAACTATTAATATTTATTTACTGCAATAATGTACTGTCCAAATTTCGTTATTCTACAGCCAATACCTTCTGGGATAGTACATTTTTAACTAATGATGCGCTCACTTCAGCCACCCCCACTAATCCGATCCTGCCAATTTTTGTTGAAGTTTTAGATAATAACTAACGTGAGTTCCAAATTTCGTTCTTCTACGCCTTCTGACCCTCTCAGTATTCGAATTTTATTGTATTTTCGTTTGTTTTTATATAATGCCACGCCCTCTTATTCTATCCCGTCCTTTTTTGATGAAATTACCAATATTGGCTCCAATAACATACAATCAAAATTTCGTTCTTCTACGGTCAAACTATTGAGGTAATGAGGTAATAAATGTTTAACAAATGCTGCGCCAACTTTTGCATCGCCCACTAATCCGATCCTGCCAAATTTTACTGATGTTTTACATAATAGCTCTACTAACGTGTGTTCAAAATTTCGTTTTTCAACACATTCCGAGATATTAGAATTTTAAATAGTATTAGCTCTCATTTGCCCTTACAACTTTGTAAACATTTTTTCCCAGAACCATCTCTGATCAAATAGCTTTCAAACAAAAGACAAACAATTTAAAACGGTTCGGTTTAGATATCAAGAGTACATTCAGCGAGAGTCTTGAAATGTAGAGTAGATAAATTTGATAACAATATGAATGATTATGCAGTATATGAGTGAGATGGAATCGAGAGGCGCGCTCATTCCTAAACCGAAATAAAACATTAATCAAATGTACTAGCAGTAAAAGGAAAACCATACATCAATTAAATAAATACATATAGATAAGTTGTCGAAGCCAAGAGGCGAATCTTCAAATAAAATCATTGTTTATTTGCCATTTAGGAAATGTTCATGACTCACCTGAAAATATAAGAACAACAAATCGAAAAATTAATATTTTTATTAAACGATTATTACGAGTATTATATCAATATTAAGCAACTGTTTAAAAAATATAAATATTACATTAGATATTTAAACAAATACCATATTGGTTTATGAGTAAGCAATTGAATTAATTTTTAATTACATTATTTTAAATGTCATGCCAAATACACATACTCAGTTTAGTATGTGTGTACATTAAGGTGGCCCTACACCATGTCTTCAGGCATTAGGCCCAAAAACGACTTTTGTTAAATTTAACCACCAAAAGTCGACATAAACGTTGGTAAAGTGAATTATAAAAGGGAATTTAGAAAAGGACTGTGAAGTTTCACTCTTAGTTTAGCAAAATCTAAGTATTTACATTTTTTTAAAATTATTCAAAAAGCGCATAATTCAGAGCTGTAGTTAAATATAATGGCGTCGTACTAGCAGTTTTAAACTGTTTATCTAGTAAATATGGAGACATCAAAATATATTTTGTGAAATTAAATTGCTTATATAAGAATTCTGCAGAATTTTGACAAATAAGTATATTTTCAACATTTAAATAAGGATTTCCGTCCTTAAGGAAAAGCTTCAGGCAAAATTTCATAGTTATAGGAGCATAATTGCGTCATGTGATTTATTTAGAAGTATACATTTACAGTCAGACGGACATGGATAAATCAATTCAGAAAGTGATTCTGAGTCAATCGGTACAATAAATGGCGGGTCTCTCTCTCCCCCTTTAACGTGTCACAAACAAATGCACAAAGTATGTACACTCTGCACCACAGTATGGTGTAGGTTACAAATAGATTACCGCACTTCAATGGATAAGCAATTATCAACACTTGTTAAAATCACATATCAGTTTTAAGGTAAAACCGACTAGTTCCTGAAGTATTGTAAAATAATTTCTTTAACAATTATGCAAATGCTTTGGTATGCAAATATTGTGTACTTTATATACGAAAGAAAAACTAAATTCTATTTAAATTTATGAAATATTTTAATTACATTTTCTTTAATTTTTTTATTTTTTTTAATCTTTGAGCAATGCTAAATATTGCTAAATACATAATGATATCACTAGTGGCCTAGTTGGAAATGTATGAAATATAAGTAAGAAATATAAGTTATTGAAGATTTTGTATGAGAAGGCATTAAACCAGTTTTAAATTTCAAAAAAATTAAACTCAGTTTTTTAAAAATATATTCTACCAGACAATATGCTAGAATTTCCATACAAGGTAATGTTTTTGAAATACCTACTTTTTATTCAAAAAATGGCCCCAAATAAAAATCAATTCTATATCATATTTTGCAATGATTATACCCTACACCACACTGTGGTACAGGGTATTATAAGTTTGTTTTACGGCAGATGTTTGTAACACCTGAAAATAACACAGCTAGACCCACCTTAAAGTATACCGATCGACTCAGAATCACTAGCTGAGTCGATTTAACGATGTCTGTCCGTCCGTCCGTCCGTCCGTCTGTCCATGTAAAGTTGTTCGTCGACTACAGGTCGCAATTTCACTCCAATGGTTCTGAAATTTTGCAGTTTTAGAGTATTTCGCGGCTGTTACGATCGCTATTGAATTTGGTTGAAATCGGTTCAGATTTAGATATAGCTCCCATATATATATTTCGTCCGATTTGGCCCTTTAGTCCTATAGAAGCTGTATTTTACATCCGATCGTTTTGAAATTTAGAATGGTAGAGTTTCTTGATCCATGAACCAACATTGCCGAATTTGAAGAAAATCGGTTAAAATTTAGCTATAGCTCCCATATATATGTTTCGTTCGATTTGGCCCTTTAGTCCTATAAAAGCTGTATTTTACATCAAATCGTTTTGAAATTTAGAATGGTAGAGTTTCTTGATCCATGAACCAACACTACCGAATTTGAAGAAAATCGGTTAAAATTTAGCTATAGCTCCCATATATATGTTTCGTCCGATTTGGCCCTTTAGATCTATAGAAGCTATATTTTACATCCAATCGTTTTGAAATTTAGAATGGTAGAGTTTCTTGATTCATGAACCTACATTGCCGAATTTGAAGAAAATCGGTTAAGATTTAGCTATAACTCCCATATATATGTTCCATCCGATTTGGCTCTTTAGATCCAATCGTTTTTATACCCTACACCACACTGTGGTACAGGGTATTATTTAAGTATAAAATGTCCCAAAAGTAAATTTATGTAAACAATTTATACATGAATTACAAAATTTATATATCAGAGTTATTCAATATTACGAGAGTGGTGTAGGGTATTATATAGTCGGCACCGCCCGACTTTAGCCTTTCCTTACTGGTTTTAATCTGAAAAAGAATGGAAATGGAATGCAAGTAAGGTTTTTCAACAGGGACGCTACAAAAGTAGACCGAGAGAGACAGCAAACGACGCCATATTTTTTGCCGCTCTTTTGACATTTCTCTTCAGTAAGGTTTGCCATTTCATGATGGAAAGATATACGAGCCAACAACGAGTCGAAATTATTAAAATTTACTACCGAAATTCGGAGTCAGTGGCCTCAACGTTAAGAGCGCGAAAAATCGAAAAATCATCTTCTGCGATGAGGCTCATTTCTGGCTGAATGGCTTCGTCAATAAACAAAATATGCGTTATTGGTCAGACAGCAATCCACACGTACTCCATGAGTCATCATTGCATCCCGAAAAAATTACGATTTGGGGCGGTTTATGGGCCGGCGGCGCACAATGGGAAAAAGGGGTAAATACGCGCGCATAGCAGTATTTTCAATCTCATTACTATACCGTTAGAGATAGAGTCCTACGGTTTGGACCATCTTCAAGAGAATTCTTTGGAGAAGAAATTGGTGTACCCAGATTTTATTTTACTGTTACCATGTACCGCACACTGGGGCTACAAAAGCGACTTTGTGGAAATTAGTGTGAAAATCAGAATATCCTACCAACTTCAGTGATCTTGGTTTTATATTTTTTTTTAACAACAAAAAAAACTGTATTTTTACTTTGAAATATCTCTTCATTTAAAGACGATAAAAACACGTTTTATACACAAAAATTTAGATGAATATAACCTTATTATATGTTACAAGTCCGGTCGCATTTCAGCAACAAACGAGAATTCTACAAGTATTTTAGTATATACATTTTATCATCGCAATTTTATTTGTATTTATTAGTAAAAATTCAAAATTCGAAAGGTCATAACTCGGAATCGCCCAGAGATATTTTGATAATATTTGAAGGTATTTTCATTAAATGTTATCCACAATAAAACAGCATTCCCAATAAACTGATTTTTGAAAGTTGTTTTCAATGTCCTATGCGTGCATATTTCATCATATTTTCCCATCGTGCGGCGTCATTGTGCCGTACTTCTTCCGTGATGATCAAGACCGACACGTTACTGTGAATGGGAATCGCTAGCGTTCAATGATAACCTAATATGTTTGGCCCCAATTGGATGATATAGACTTTGAGGACATGTGGTTCCAACAGGACGGCGCCACAAGCCACACAGCTAATGCCACAATCAATTTATTGGAAACCAAGTTTGGAGAACGTGTTATCTCACGAAATGGTCCAGTCGATTGGCCGCCTCGGTCGTGTGATTTGACGCCGTTAGACTATTTCCTGTCTATGGTCTAGGCCAACAAGCCAGCGACCGTGGTGGCCATGCAAAAGAAATCGAGTTCCATACATAATGGCATCGAACGTACTTTCACAGGAATAAAGAATTTCATTGATATCCAAAACAGTTTTTGTTTTATTTAAAAAAACTTTTGTAGCGCTCTTATTGACGGACCCGATATTACCAACCAGATACCATCCTTTAAATTGGGGTTTATAGTTTTGCTCCATTGTTTGTAACGTCAAAAAGTAGAACAGAATAGTCCCATCATGTATAACGGGAATGTTTGTTCTTTCAAATAAACCAATAACATGCCGAAAAAAACATGTTTACAAATAATCGTTAAAAAGTCCACTCATTAAAGTTCAATAGACTCATTTAGTTTTGCTAAGAATACAAAATGAAAATCACAAACTCGTTGCTCTGCCTTCCTGCCAGAAGACGCTATACTTGGGTATCTCCCCATGATATAAAAGAAAACATTGTGAGAAATGTAGTCATTTACATACTCATTAATATAAGATTTAGCTTTTCTCTAACAAAAACGTCAACCTACCCAGAGGCAGATGTACCTTTAGACCATAATCTAATAGCCACACATCTAAGTACGAAACTTACAGTTATAAAGAAAAGGCAATCACGCATGAAAACAAATACTAGAAAACTTAAAGCTGAGAATATAATTACCAAAATCAGCGAAGAAATAAATCTGCAATTGAATAATGTGAACTGAGAGGATTCCGAAAATATATGGAATGAAGTCAAAAACATTTTAATGACAATATCAGAACGAACCTTGAGAGTCGGTGAAAATTACAAAGGAACGAATGGATGACAATTTAACTCACTCCATGAGTACAAAAACATAAATTACAAACGATACTGGGAATTAAATAGGGAGATTCGAACTACAGTACACATCGCAAAGAATGAACACCTGGAAAAACAATGCCTGCAGTTAGAACGTCTGCAATGACGAGTTCAATCTCCATAAAAACTAAAAGAAGCGGCGGGTATATACCGCAAAACTACTCCAAAGGTTTTATATTACAATAACGATGTAATATGTATTTGAAATTGAAGAAAAGAAATATGTTAAGCAATTAGTCACAGACAATAATCGACCCATCAGTACCACTTACTGGAAGCTCAATCTCTATAAAGCTTGTGGCCCGGATGAAATGCCTTCAGAAATACTATAGTTGATAGACGACCAAAACATCCAACCAGTAACAGAATTATTTAATTATATTTTCTCACAAAAACAGTGTCCACACGATTGGCAGACGTCTACTTTTATAATTATCCCCAAAAAAAATATCCTCGATATTGTAGCGATTACAAACTAATATGCCTAATGAGTCACGCCCTCAAAATATTCCTAAGAATAATTCACTCAAGAGTATATGAGAAATGTGAGAAAGTAATGGGTATGACCAAATTCGGATTTAAAGAAAGCATGGGTACTCGAGAGGCATTTTTTTAATACATGCATTTGTTAAAAAATGCCGAAATTAACATAAGGATGTGTTTCTATATGGCCCAGCAAACTTCATTCCGCCCAAATTTGCTTCCTATTATTCGGTCAATACAAATTATTTTCAATGCTTTGTATTGTGTGAGAATAACTGAAGTATAATAAAGTCGATGTACATCAGTCTCAAGTCGTATGGAAGCACTGATCACTTTTTAAGAATGCCATCAAAAACACCAAACTTCAAGGAAAATTATGCAATGGTTCTCCAGATTTCGGAGTAGTATTGGATTTGTATTGGTTACGCGCTTGTTAATTCGATAGAGTACTCGAAATATTATATTTTTGTGTGGAAGGCACCCGTGACAATCGAAATATCTGTTCTCGAGTTATGAGTTATGCTGGACATACCACGCCTCTGTTCACAATACTAAATGTTCCTCCATAGTGTCCTTCCTTGCCCCAAGCCCAAAATCGTGAAAATCGAAAGATCCGTTCTCGAGTTTTGAAGTTATGTGGGCAATTCCACGCCCGATTGACCAATAATTAATTCTACTAATTCAGCAAGCCTAAAATTATAAAAATCGAATGTTCTCGAGTTATGAGATTGTATGGACGGTGCCGCGCTCCTTTGACCAATCAGAAAATGTCCACTATGTCTTTTCTTGGGCCAACATACAAATTGCGAAAAACGAACGATACATTCTCTTATTATAAGGTTATGTGTACGGTGATTGACTCCCTTCATAAATAATCTCCCTCCATGGTGTCCATACTTGGACCAGTACGAATTGATCAAGCCCAAATTCATGAAAATCTAATGCTCTGCTCTCGAGTTATGATGTTGTGTGTGGTCAGTTCCACGACCTTTTGACCAATAATAAATGTTCTTCTATAGTGTTCTTTCTGTGCCAATACGAATCCACTAAGCACAAAATTTATGAAAATCAAAGGATCCGTTCTACAGCTATAAGACGGTTCACTTCTATTTGACCACTGCTTAATTTCCCTCTATAGTGTTCTTCCTTAGGTCAATACGAATACACTAAGCCCAAAGTATTGAAAATCGAACGATCCCTTCTCGTGCTATAAAGTTTTGTTGCCAGTTTCGCGTCATTTGACCAACCATAAATGTCCTCACATGATGTCACTTCTGGAGCCATTATGAATCCTTCAAGCCCAAAATCTAACGATGCATTTTTGAGCTATGGGATTGTATTGACCGCGCGAAGCCTTTTTGACCAAATCAAGCAATACGTTCCCGAGCTATATGGCTGTACATTCTGCGTCGCGCTCGTTTGACCAATGCTAAATTTTCCTATGGAATGTGCTTCTTTGCTTCTTTAGGCCAATACGAATGCATTAAGCCCAAAATATTGAAAATCGTACGATCCTTTATCGGGCTATAAAGTTTTGTTGGCAGTTTCGCGCCTCCTTGACCAATCCAAAACTTCCACAGTGTCACTTCTGGAGCCACTACGAACTCATCAAGCCGAAAATCATGAAAATCGAACGATCCGTTCTCGAGTGATGCGTGTTCAAACATACGGCATTGTTTTTAATATATATAGATTTTTGAGTCCTTTGAACCCTTTGTGTGGGAGGTGCCAAAAGGACTCGTTTTATCCCGTCGAAATTTTGCACCGCAACTTATATACTTTATATGAAATATTATGACATGTTAAATTTAATAAATATACAATGCTCCAATTCAGTGTTATAGTCTGTTGATTTTTTGAGGTCCCGGAATAATTTCCATGGGGTTACGAGACCCGCGGTTTGATTGGGTTCAAATTTTAAATTTTTCTTAACTATGCGCAAATACAACATGGTACCAAATTTCATAATTCTGCAATGACTCCTTCTATTTTTGTCACATCGATATATGAAGCCTGAGCACTGAGCCCTGAGCTCTCTTCTGGGAAGTAGTAGCTGATTTTTGGTGCAGACACTAAAGCTCATCATCTGGGGTAGTACGAATATAAACAATAGGGGTGATTCGCTTCTTGACTTTATTCTAACTATCAACATTACTATTTGTAACATAGGCAATAAACCGACCTTTACAATTAAAGACAGACAAGAAGTACTCGACGTAACGTTTGCTACAGACCGGCTGTCAGACAAAATTATTGGGTGGAATGTGCTGGACGTCCACTCACTCTCAGATCACCATTATATAGAGTTCAAACAAGCTGGAAAAACGATGCCTCCACAGAAATGTGAGGAAAACAATCTGGCACCTGTATGAGAAGAATTTAAAAAAAGTCCTCAACTCTAATCTCCTGTATGAATCGAATGTCTGGATAATCTGGTCGAGCAGTTTAATCCCGGGGATATCCCGGGGAATTGCAAAGCCGATGAACTTGCTAGGAAAGGGACGACATTACAAATTCTCCAAGAATTTGAATATATTGGTGCGCCACTATCTACGTAAAGCTTTGGCTTAGGCAATACGCAATCAGGCAGTCCAACGAAAGATGGACAGAAATCGACACCTGTAGGGTTGCTAGACAAATCTGGCCAAGGTGTGACCTGGTAAGGTCAAAATATCTCCTCGCACTAGAGAGGAAAAGAATGTCTACGTTAGTATCAGTTCTGACGGGACACTTCCTGATCGGCGAACACGCCAGAAGATTTGGTATTGACTCCAATGACTTTTGCGGAAGCTGTGTAAATGAGGAAGAAGTGCAGAGCATTGAGCACTTGCTATGCGGAACAGTCGCTTTGAGTAAACGACGACTAGATATACTGGGGTTAGCCTTTCTAGGCAGTCTAACAGATCTTTCCGGTACCGATATTCGTACTATAGATAAATTTGAATATCAAACAGGTTGGTTTCGATGAGGGGCATTTCAGCCCGTGGTAACACTAGGGACTTAAACTGGTCTATGTGAGCTGACAAAAAACAATTTTTTTTGTTTCCTAGACCTACAAATTATTTTTTTTGTATAGATTGTGGCATACTGTTATACAAAATCAAAACCAAATTTTTTTTTTTAAATTTTTTTATTAAAACCAGTAAGGAAAGGCAGAAAGTCGGGCGGGGCCGACTATATAATACCCTACACCTCCCTAACAATGCGATAAGGGTCATTGCCATAATAATTTGGAATAATTGGTAAATGGGTAGAAACATATTATCTAATTCTGAAACGAAAATCGCTAAATTAAGCAATATTCGTTCCTAAATTGAGAAACATCTTTCTGGAAAATTTTAATGATCGGAAGTAAAATACAACTTCTATAGCAGTTTGATACCAAATCAGGAGGAACATATATATGGAGCTTTAATATAAATCTGAACCCATCTTCCCTGAATACTTATTCATGTAAAAAGACCTCCTTCTGTCGAATTTCGTACTGATCGGATATAAAATAGAGTCTCTACAGCGTTTACATGTCAAATCGGGGGTAACATATATATGGGAGCTATATCTAAATCTGAACCGATTTTCTCCGAATTTGGCAGTATTCCTTCAAGTAATAAGAAAACTCTTTCTGCCGAATTTCGCACTGATCGGATATAAAATACAGTTTTTACAGCGCTTACAGGTCAAATCGGGGGTAACATATATATGGGGGCTATATCTAAATCTGAACCGACTTTCTCCGAATTTAGCAGTATTCCTTCATGTAATAAGAAACTTCTTTTTGCCGAATTTCGCACTGATCGGATATAAAATAACATTTTTACAGCGCTTACATGTCAAATCGGGGGTAACATATATATGGGGGCTATATCTAAATCTGAACCGACTTTCTCCGAATTTAGCAGTATTCCTTCATGTAATAAGAAACCTCTTTTTGCTGAATTTCATACTGATCGGATATAAAATAAAGTTTTTACAGCGCTTACATGTCAAATCGGGGGTAACGTATATATGGGGGCTATATCTAAATCTGAACCGATTTCTTCCAAATTTATCAGTGTTCATTAATATAATAAGAGAACTCTACGAACCATGCTGCAATTTCATCCGACGTCAAATATGATTCGAAATTTTCATTTTTCATCAGTTTCCTTATTTTAGGCCCATCAAAAACGACTTCTTCGATTTTTTGAAAAGAAAGACTTTTAAATAAACTTTTTAAATATGAGAGTGAATTGTCATCTTTCCTTAAGGCTTTTACAAAATTTTTAAAGAGCTCCAGCTTAATATGCGGTTGTGGCAAAATAATGTTTTCTTTTTGGACGAGAGGTGTGTTTTTTTATGTTGTTTTCACCCAATGTAATGTCTTTTCTTGACAACAATTTCTTTCTTCTGTAATGCTCTTCGCGAGCTCGGCTATCCCAGAGGCATAAAAACAGCAATATTTTGTATATCCGCCTTGTCATGTCATGTTGTTCATATTTTATGTATTTTATCAGTTTAGCCATTGTTTCGTATGATTTCTTAGTGTTGACGGCATGAGCAATTGGAATTGACGGTTTCTGATTTCCGTTGTGCAAAAGTACTTTACTCAGTTGAACTTGCTGATGTATCCGTAATTATGCTGTTAGCTATACTTGGACACTTGGGAATTGGTATTATGTCCGAATGTGCAACTGGTAAAGCGACATATTTTACTTCAGCGTAATTCCAGCGAATGGTCCTTCTTACTCCAATCTGATTACTTAGACAAAAATAGCAGTCCGTATTGTGAATGAATGGTTGTCTCCAAATCATTGGCATTCCAAATTGCGCGTGATTAAAGCGTGTTATTTCACAAAACATTGTAATACATTAATTTTAAAATACTTACCGCACGTTTCCACTACTGCATCGAGTAAGATTTACATGGCACGAATTACACAAAATACTAGGTGTCCACGGTTCGTTCATATTTTAAACTCGTATACCAAAGTATTGCCCATTTATTTCTTCTATTATTTTACTAAACTCATGTCGATTTTTTTTAATTCCATATTTTCCGCAGATGTAGCAGAAATTGTCGGGATCATTTACACATTGAAAAGTTCTTTGCCTTTTACTCATACTTCGAAATATAACTTTATAATATTTTACAGAAAATCGACTTATCTCTTTAAGGCGCTGAATTACACTAATTTATTAATAAGTAATTTCATTCATAAATTCCGGATTTAAGGTACATAAGTTGCAGTACCTGTAGCTGACATATAAACCTCATAAATAAAAAACCACAAATATTGTTGAATGACCCTCTACCTGAGCGGATATCATCCAATATAGCTCTCACATTGCATATCATGTTTTATGGAGGGTTACGAACGGCCATAAAACCTCGTCCTCTCAATGTCTGACATCAATCCTCATAAAATAAAATGCAAGTACAATGTCTCTTATATGTCTCTCTCACATATGGCGAATTCAATATAAGCAAAAACATCATTTAACAAGTAAGAATGTTTCAGTCGGGTAAACCGACTAAGGTATACCCTCACTTTGTGAGTAATGTAATATATAACATTACACCAATACATCTGTCAATTTGTGTGGGAGGTACCAGAAGGGGTTTTCCAAATACACATATTTTTCGGTAAACAGTACATTCTTAAATACATTGCATTGTGCTGAACTATAAGCGTTTGTGTGCACTGGTATATTAAAGTTACGAGCTATGTAATTTTGGTATGATTTGGTCTTTTTATATGGGAGGTACAAAAAGGGGCGGGGTGATAACGCCCACTTTTTACAGGACTATAGGCACTACAACAGCATTACACTGAACAAAATTTCAAGTATTTGTATGCACTGGTATTAAAGTTACAAGCTATTTACTTTGGTACGAAACGGGCCATTTGTGTGGGCGGTACCAAAAGGGGCTGTACAATTATGCCCACTTTTTACCGGACTATAGGCGCTACAAAAACATTATACTGTAGAAAATTTCAAGCATTTTTATGCACTTGTATTAAAGTTATAAGCAGTTAAATTTTGATGCAAAATGGTCCATTTGTGTGGGAGGTACCAAAAGGGGCATGCCAACTTCACCCATTTTTCTCGAGTTAATAGCGACTAATATACTTATATTATATGCAGAATTTCAAAAGATTCGAATAAGTAGTATAGAAGTTATTAAAGAATCAATATTTCACTAAATTTGTGTGGGCGGTACCGAAAGGGGCTGTACAATTATGCCCATTTTTTACCGGACTATAGGCGCTACAAAAACATTATACTGTAGAAAATTTCAAGCATTTTTATGCACTTGTATTAAAGTTATAAGCAGTTAAATTTTGATGCAAAATGGTCCATTTGTGTGGGAGGTACCAAAAGGGGCATGCCAACTTCACCCATTTTTCTCGAGTTAATAGCGACAAATATACTTATATTATATGCAGAATTTCAAAAGATTCGAATAAGTAGTATAGAAGTTATTAAAGAATCAATATTTCACTAAATTTTAACCCTTTGTGTGGGAGGTACAAGAAGGAGTAGACCAATATGGCCCATCTTCGAACTCATCCGGAGATAGATCAAAATATTACCACATACCAAATTTGAAGTCAATCGGTTACTCCTTTCGAGAGTTATCGTGCGCACCAGCCAGCAGACACACAGACAGACGGACGGACATTGCTCATTCGACTTAAAATGACCCAAAACGGATTTCCTCCGAACATACTTAGGGTCTTAGATCACTCCTTCGATGTGTTACACTTTTTTCCGTAGCAAATGATATATACCCTCGTCACACTAAAGTGAGGGTATAAAAACGAAAAAATAAGAAAGACAATTTTTTTAATTTCCCGAACATTTACAAAATGGCTCATAACTTTTACATCTATCCATAGATTTTTTTCAAATAGACAGTGTTTTCTTCGTTAGCATGCTGGCTTTTTAAAAATGTGATAAAATATTTTCGATTTTTTCTATTTTTTATGTTTTTTTTTGGAACCAAGGAAAAAGTGTTTTAAAAAAAATCATTTTTTCTCATATTTTTGACGACTGTTACTAAACCAAAGATTCTACGTGAAAGCAATATTGGCAGCATATGTAGCCCTCATAATTCCCTTTAATTTGGTAATACGGCTCAATCAGGCTTATACTTGAAAAATAATGGTCCAAATACTGAATGTACTTACCATGAAAGCTGGAATTTAAAAAAAAAAATTATAAGTTTTTCGTGTTTGTGACACCTAATTGCGCCTGAAACTGTTATCCACATCCCTTGGACAAAAATTTTGTTGCATAGTGTAATGGGAATGTTTGTTCTTTATGCCTATTGAAAATGTTTACATATTGAAAATGTTTACAAACAATCTTTAAAAAGGTCTACTCATTAAATTTCAAAACGCAATTAGGCTTTGTAAAGTTAAAATCGCAAAATTTAATGTGAGGACCGTCATTAAGAAGCTATTTTGCGGAATACACATATTTTAATTTATCACGACTTTAATTTTCATAACAGTATTTTTATCGCCTCATCTTAGAGAGGAGGGTAGCCTCGTATATCATTTGCTACGGGCCAAAAGTGTAACACAAAGTATGTTTGGTGAAAATTTGATTTGGGTTATTTTAAGTCATTTGCGCAATGCCCGTTCGTCTGTGTGTCTGTCTACTGGCTAGCCGATTGACTTAAAATTTGGTGTAGGGTAATATTTGGCTTTCCGGCAAAGTTCTTGAAATTTTTTACAGTGTTATGCTTTCATAGTACCTACAGTTCAGTGAAAACTGGGCGTCATTGGCATTCCCCTTTTGGTACCTCCTACACTTTCTTACTTGTTTTTGTATAAGTTCACGAATAATATTGCTAATTAAACGCAAAAAGCTTTTTCCGAAACCTTGGTGTCTTTGGTGACCCCTACTGAAATTTTCCGGCAACAATTTTCTTAGAATATTTTAATCCTTAAATATTTTTTTTTGATTTTCTAGAAAAAGTTGGCCATATTGACCCATAAGAAATCTCTCGGATATTAACATACAACATTTTTTTCATTTAGATGATCCCTTCGACCAAAAAATGAAAACTTTGACCCACTGTAAAAAAAACTCCGACCAGCAGAACCATAACTTTATTCTACAAAAATAATCTGGTTAACAGCCCTTTCAGAACTATAGGGTCGCTATTCTGTTCCAATCAAAAATCTTGGACAGTGTTATTTTTCCAATTGGGACTACAGTTTTAAATAAATCTGTGCAATGAATTCGTTCATATTTCTATACATATAATCCAGTTGTTTAGATTTCATTCTCATATTTCCTGCATGAATATTATTTATCTCTGGGAAAATCTCTTAATATGCTCACAGTCTACAAAGTGTTTATTAAATTCTTTGCTATGATTTATCATTTTGGTATTCCCCTTTCCCCTCTTGTTCCACGTAACATCGTCGGCCCAGTATTTATGAAAACTTTAGAGTTTCCTTTTTGTGTAGTCTGTCTGTCTATTCATTTCTTCACAATTTATTCGGTCTTTTATTATCTTTATAATAATTATGGCATTTTGTGTGATATATTATTGTATAGTAGCTGAATGTGTATGTCAGAGTGTGTGTATTTTTGAAAATGTTTGTTATGAAAATATTTGTGTTAATATATTTGTTGCTGAGTGAAAGACACACACACACATGTGTGAGAATGTTCTGGCAATTGGAGTCCTTTCATGAAATGATTTTGTCTAAACAGCCACAGATGGTTGAGATGTATTTATACTCTGAAAGAAGGTAATTTTTCTGATATAAATCAAAATACATTGTATTGATTCACAAAATGAAAGGCAAAAGTTACAAATATACATATATCTATATAGATAGACAGAACAGAAGTCAGCAAATAAATTTGTTAGATCAGAGATATGAAAAAAAGTTTGTTTTCTCTTTTGTTTATTTTTAATATTTTATTCTTTTCAGGATGGCTTTATTTTGTTATGATAAATAACAAATTGTTAAAAATCCTACAATTTTCTGCAGTGTGATTTTGACATACGAAAATATGCCATTTTAATATAATATGTTCACAATTGTCTACCATATATAAATGTTGTTACACACAAACTATGCATTAATTTATTTAAGATAGTATTTTTAAGAGAGGTAAGAAGAACATCCGGGGTGTTCTTACAAATTTTACTGGAATGTTTATTTAAAATGTAAATAAATAACTATTTGAATGAATGACATTATAGAAATACGATATCCTATTAATTGGACAGGTAGATAGTGATACCCGACGATTTTGGCCCAAAATCGTCAAAAAAGGGAACAAATTCAAATCGTCAAAATTAATTTTCAAAACCGACCATAAGTCGTAAACACGGGCTTTGAACATTTTCTGTTGAATTAAATGCTTAAGAAGCTGATAGATATAGATTTCATGGCAAGTAAGTCAAATTTTAAAAGCGATGTCTTCTGATCGCGATGGATCTTGACCAAGTTTAGTCCTATTGGGTAGTACTTACAACACACTATTCAACGATATCGAGTAAGGCCTGTCCGAGTTGGAGGGTGCTGAAATTTGACATTTTGCCCATACAGCCCTTTTGCATCTCCATATAACTAATTACCTATTGTATTTAGAAAATTTGGTCTAAAGCGCTTTCGATAGCTTTCTCTTCAATCTGTGATTTTTTTTGCGAAATTACGACTTGTTTTCACATTTTTGTAAAAAACATTTTTTTTGTTCAAAAGAACGCATAGATCATTTTCTTTAAGAGCTTTGTGGTATATTAGCGGCATGCTATTTGTATATCTATCTAAATAAAAAGAAACATCTAAAACACAAATGAGAAAGTTCAGTCGGGTAAAACGATTTACGAATCCCATGAACTTTAGTCCAAAAAATATTCGAAAATTAATTTATTTCTTTGTTTTAATTAAATTACTATAAATTTTGAACTTTTGGTGCAAAATAGTCCATTTGTGTGGGAAGTACCAAAAGGGCATGCCAATGACGTCAACTTTTCACTGGACTCTACGTGCTATAAAATTATTACACTCTAAAAAATTTCAATTATTTGTATGCACTGATATTAAGATATAAACAGTCAACTTATGGTGCAAAATAGTCCATTTGTGGGGGAGGTACCAAAGTGGGCGCGGAAACTTCGTCCATTTTTCTCGAGGTAATAACGACTTATAAACGAATGCTATGTATGGAATTTCAGAAGATTCGAATAAGTAGTGTAGAAGTTATTAAAGAATCAATATTTAACTAAATGTTAAACCTTTGCGGGGGAGGTACTAGAATGAGTGTTCCAATATGGCCCATCTTCGAACATAGCCTGAGATGAAGAAAAATATTACCGCATACCAAATTTGCATTTAATCGGTTGATCCTTTCGATAGTTATGGTGCGCACCAGCCAACATAAAGACAGACGGACGGATGGACGGACATTGCTCATAAGAAGTAGTCAAATTTAGACTTTTATACCAAAATGTGGAAGTATGAGTATCATTACTACTGTAAATGGTGTCCACTGAGATCAGGTCAAGTTACCAGTTTTCAGCTTGTTTACAAGGACTTCAGAAGTCAAATGGGCTGGGGCCTTTATATTGGGGTTATATCAAAATGTGGAACAATGAGGTCCATTGCTCGTGTGAATGGTTTTAGCTAATATTACATGCAGTTGACAAATGTCTGCCATATTGCATAGTCTCTGTTTCATAAACTAAGTTATCAATTGTTAGAATATCGGTACACGATGCAAAATCGGTTTTTTTGATATGTTTCAATCGAAAGAAAACTTATTTGGAACACAAATTTTAAAATATTATATTGATTAAACAAATAAATTGCATTTGAAAATCAATTAAATTTATTTGGAACGCATATATTAATATATTACAACAAAATAAATTTGCAAACTATTTTTCTCAAATAATATATGTGTTTATTCACAAGTAAAATTATTGTTTAGGAATGTATCGACATATATTCTTTTTAAAACAAAGGATTTTCAATAAAATTTTTTTAAAGCGCCACTTTTTAATTTCTATACATATATTCCAAGACATCATTTGTTGTCACCCATTATAAAGAAAATTTACAAACATTTCAAATTTCCAAAAAAAAATACCGTTGTATTACTGAAAAACATAACTCTTGTCTTAAAATTAAGGTATTGATATATACATATTAGGGCGGGTCGATTTAAAAATCGCCCATTGCTCAGTGAAAATCGTATTCTAGGGATCAAAATAAGAAACTTTGCCGAAGGAACCATACCTCTAAGATGAATTCTGATGTCCCGGAAAAAATCCCACTTTGACCCATTTAGAGTGCTCCAATCGAGTCCAAATGTATGACCGACCCCCACTCAGTGAAGTGCTCAGTGAAAATCGTATTCTAGGGATCAAAATAAGAAACTCTGCCGAAGGAACCATACCTCTAAAACGAATTCTGATGTCCCGGAAAAAATCCCACTTTGACCCAATTAGAGTGCTCCAATCGAGTCTAAATGTATGGAACCGCCAGGGGGTTCCAGGTGGTGTGGCACTGGCATGAGTGGGTCGGGCCTCCAAAGTTAGTGGGGGTCGGTCATACATTTGGACTCGATTGGAGCATTCTAAATGGGTCAAAGTGGGATTTTTCAAAATATGCCCCTACCCAAAAGTTCGACCCAAATTCCGGGACATCAGAATTCGTTTTAGGGGTATGGTTCCTTCGGCAAAGTTTCTTATTTTGATCCCTAGAATACGATTTTCACTGAGCAATGGCGACTTTTTTGCCTCCCCACAAATCGACCCGGCCTAATATGTATATATATATTGAATACTTAAACGCAAATAGATATTTGTTGTATGTGACAAATATAATATATTTAGAGTGTACCCTAAACATTATTATATTCACAGAAGCGATTCTTTTTCAGCGTGTACAGGAAAAATCCATCAGATTTCCTAGAATGGCTAAACCCAGTATATCCAGACGTCGTTTACTTAATGAGGGACAGTAACAAAGCAAGTGCTCAATGTTTTCCACTTCGTCCTCATCACCACAGTTCCTTCAGAAGTCAGTGGACTCAATACCTAATCTTCTGGCATGTTCTCCGCTCTTAAGTGCGAGGAGGTATTTTGACCATTTCAGGTCGTATTTTGGCCAGATTTTGTCTAGCTACTCTACATGTGTCGATTTCTGACCACGGACAATGACGCACCAATATATGCAAATTCTTCGAAAATTTGTAATGTCGTCACTTTCCTAGTAAGTTCTTCTGCTTTGCAGTTCCCCGGGATATCCCTATGACCAAATAAAAAAATACATATGAGGTGTATGTTAAACTGCCCAGCCATCTCATTAAGATATATGCGGCAATCGAGGGATGTTTGTGAATGTAGCCAAACCGAGTAAATGACAACGCCAGTGTTGGACACTTTGTTGAGCTTCAGGCACTTGGCGACTTCCTTTATTGCCATTGTATCGGCTTGATAGACACTACAGATATCAGGTAGTCTGTGATCTACATCCAGACTTAGTTGTTTACAGTGGACTTCGAAGTCAACCTTATCATCAAGCTTCGAACCATCTGCGTAGAAGTGGGTATGGCTTCTGTTTCCCGGTTTTCTCCCAACCTATTCCACCTTGGCAGCCATCTTCGTGGTGAAGTTCATCTCGAAGGTGTACATTAGTATGGGTCGAAAAAAGTTCAGGCGGACATCACATACGTTTAAAGATTATTCACAAAAAAATTCAGAACAACAAACATTGTTTAATCCGTGCACCCTACTTACGGCCCAGATAGTTTTTATTTGCAGCGCTGTTATTTGGTATCCTATCGAAACAAACCACATACCGTTATACATGGTTTGTCAATGGATCCATTTTGCCCTTAGATCACTTTTGACTCCGAAGTAAATTTTGACTGTTGACTTCCTGTATTTCGTTTCCTGCATCCATATGATGTCCATTTCTCATTACGACCACAAAGACTCCTTAAAACCTTGAAACTTTTGCTTTAACACCATTTAGTTTTACTCACAAACAAAATAGTTATGGAGGTTTCGGAGTCAAAAGTGCAAATTCGGAGTCAAACGTGCAATTTCTCTCACATATCAATAGGCAGTAGATGAGGTAGTACTTGTAGAGACTCAGTCGCTTTAGACCTCAACGCTTCGCCTATGCATAGGCAGGCAGTTCTCTGAACCTTTGAAAATTGGTTTAAAAAGTATAGTTTATTAGGTGACGCCCAACACACCACAATGCAGTACAACCGTATTGGGCGACTAATGAAATATATATACAATGGACGATTTTGGGAGAGAGGCCTCAACGCGACCTCGACAGCTTTCCTGCAGCTATATAATGCGACGTTGGCGTGCCTTACTCGTTCCAGTACATTAAGTCTGAATTAAAAATTTCCTATCTATAATTATTCCTAGATATTTTGCACTTTCAGAAAAGACCAGCTCTGGTAAATTTTTCCGAGGAGGGTCCACATGTGGGACCTTATTCTTCCTAGTGTAAGAAAACCAATTCTGTCTTCTTTGGGTTAACGTCCAAACCGTTGTTCTGGCCCATCTAGCCAATTTGTTCAGAACCACTTATAGGATTTCTCTGAGGACGTTGGGGAATTCCAGTACATAAAGTCTAAGTAAGAATTTCCTATCTAGTATTATTCCTAGATATTTTGCACTTTCAGAAAAGACCAGCAGGTACATTTATCGGAGGAGGGTCCACATGTGGGATCTTATTCTTCCTAGTATTCGCTGCTTCTGACACCCATTTGTTCGGAACCACCTGTAGAATGAGGACTCCTCAGAGACATTCTACATCAGTGAGGACGTTGGGGAATTTGTAGTTTCCACATTCTAGATCTCATAGCATTCCGGACACCGATAGGTTCAAATTAGTCGAGACAGTACTCCTCCTTGGTGGATCCCTCTGGTAACAAACCATTTTAGAGTTGTGGACCCAAGAGTGAATGTTGTTAAAAGCCCCTTAGATGTCAACGACGGCTGCCATATTGAATTCCTGGAAATGTAGGTTCGATTCGATAGTGCCTAGAAGTTGTTGTAAGCATGCTGGTTCCCGACAAGAGTTTTGTATCCAGGTTTTCTACCCAGGAATCTAAATCTTTCAAGACATTTCAGGAGGGAGGAGTAAGGCTAATTGGCTTAAAGTTCTTTGGCCTAGTGAGCAGTATATTTCCTGCTTTGGGTATGAATACCACTATGGTGTCCATCCATCGATTGGGGTTGTCTGAGGGCCTTATACGGCTCTATAGCCAAGGGGATAGTGTACTTCAACAATTTCTAAATTTTTGCTGGAGTAATGCGACTGGTCCAGGTGATTTAAATGGCTCAAAGCTGTAAATCGCCCAGTTTATTCAGGATTTCTCAGTTAAAAACCTAGCGACGCTTGAAATCCGCTCGCTCTCTTGTTCGTCCTGCTGTTCCTTGAGTTCTTTCGGTGATTTCCCCGGAAAATGTGTTTCGAGCAGTAGTTTCAGCAACTGCTCACTTTATTTTGTCCAGTTTTTGACCTCATACTGCATGTAACTCTTGCAGCACCCGAGACCTTGCGATATCCGAGACCTTTTCCACATCCCCACAAAAGGTGTACCAAGAATTTATTTGTACTTTCCTTACCTCCTTTTTATAGATTAATTTTATATTTATTTATTTTTTTATTAGTTTGTAGCATGTATTTTTCCTAGCCTGTAGCCCAGAATTCCTCCATGGAGGTTTCGTTTTACCATTGTACTTTGGTTACGGACAGGCTTCTTTAGGGGAACTTGAATGATGTAGTGATGAGCTGGACCAGATTTTCCATACCAGCTATGTCATTCGGTTCGTACAGAAGTTTAGAATTGAGGAAAGAAACATTTAATTTAATTTTAATGTTACCTCTGATGTGCCTACAATTTCCCTAAAATGCGCCCATAGAACTGAATGTAGTAAATCCTAACCAAAACAAGTAAGAAAGTTTCAGTCGGGTAAACCGACTAAGGTATACCCTCACTTTGTGAGTAATGTAATATTGACAATTCCACGAATTAATCTGTTAGTTTGTATGGGAGGTACCAGAACGGGTTTAACAAATACACCTATTTTTCGCTGAACATTAGATACTTTAAATTCATTGCACTGTGCCGACTTATAAGCATTTATGTGCACTGGTATAAACGTTATGAGACATTAAATTGTGGTATGATTTGGGCATTTTGTGTGGGAGGTACAAAGAGGGGCGTGGCAATAACGCCCATTTTTCACAGGGCTATAGACATTATAAAAACACTACACTGTACAAAATTTCAAGTATTTTTATACACTGGTTTTAATATTATAAGCTGTTAACTTTTGGTGCAAAAAGGTACCTTTTTGTGGGAGGTACCAAAAGGGGCGTGACAACAACACCCATTTTTCCCTGGACTGTAGGCAATATAAAAGCATAATACTGTAAAAAATTTCAAGTATTTTTATACACTGTTATTAATGTTATAAGCTGTTAACTTTTGGTACAAAATGGTGCATTTGTGTGGGAGGTACCAAAAGGGACGTGGCGACTTCGCCCATTTTTCTCGAGTTGATAACGACTAATAAGCTAATACTATGTGTGGAATTTCAAAAGATTCGAATAAGTAGTATAGCAGTTATTAAAGAATCAATATTTCACAACATTTTAACCCTTTGTGGGGGAGGTACTAGAAGGAGTGGACCGATATGGCCCATCTTCGAACTTAGCCGGAGATAGAAAAAAATATTACCACATACCAAATTTGAGGTCAATTGGTTACTCCTTTCGAGAGTTATCGTGCGCACCAGCCAGCAGACACACAGGCAGACAGACGGACGGACATTGCTCATTCGACTTAAAATGACCCAAAACGGATTTCCTCCGAACATACTTGGGGTCTTAGGTCACTCCTTCGACGTGTTACACTTTTTTCCGTAGCAAATGATATATACCCTCGTCACACTAAAGTGAGGGTATAATTATGTGGCCTCAAGTTTGTCTCACTTTCAAACCCCAGTATAAACAAAATTTTTTGTATAACTTTGAAAGTAATTCAATGTATATTATTTTATCTGAAGCTGAGCATAAACAATTTACAAGTGACCTCTTTAAAATTGCCAAAAAAAAACAATTATTTTTTATGTGCGTTTAAGTATTGTTTGTGTTCATAATTTTTATTACACAAAATTTAAAAGCAAACCAAACACAAGGTTTGTGTTGAATGCACCTAAATAACCATTTACATTTTTTATAGCAATAAATTATATGTAAATGTTATTCTCGCATGGAGTCCTACATAATAATAAGGGTAACTGCACCGGCACTCAGGAGTTCAACACCAGGTATCTGCTGCTACCAAAAATTATGCAAAACTTACATGCGATAATAATGTGCAAAACTCTGAGTATACCCCAGTGTCAGTCAAAGATACCCCCAACTTACCTAACAAATTTGCAGTAACTTCGCCGTTGCATTTACCTCTTCGTGTTGGAGGAACTCCCACTGCAGTGTATAAACAGATGTGTACCCTCAGATATTTACTTGACAGAATTTTTTGTCTTCATAAACGTTAGAGGCACAGTGTAGTGAACTAACGTATTTGTATGGTTCTTCTTTTGCAGGAAATTCTTTAAAAAAGAAAACGTAAGCCACGTTGCCACCCATAACATGTATTTAAGAGTGACCCCTATATGTGATCTACATCGAAACATAGACGGATATTGTATATGGCATATATTAGCAAAGATGAGAGCGACCTCTACACGCTGACTATATAAAAACATGAACATTGTCGAAATTGTAATTATATAGTTTTAGTCATTTTGTATGTGAATGTGGCGTATACGGCTTAGATAAATATTTATATTTAAGATCAACATCTATAGCAGAGCTACGAGCATATCAAAACATGCGTTAAATTTTAGTTATGCAGAATTTAAGTAGATATGAATCACAAACGGCAACAGTTTAGCCTTGTCTAATCGTTTGGAAAATGTGGTACTTATGGATTAAACAAAAATATTTTAGAGCGACCTCTATTTGGGAACTACAAAAATAAATATGCTCATATGTAGTTAGTTTTTATTATGATAAAACAAAACAATGATTCGGCATCACTGTGCATTGTAGTTCAGACTATGAATATAAACAAATTTACACTTAACTATGAGAATTTTAGTCCGACACACAGACCTACTCACATCTATAAAACAAAAACACTTTAGTGTTTTGAGACTCACTAAAGTGAGTATAGAAATTATCACATATCACATAATGTGACGGTGGCAAAGTGGAGCAGGTGTAGAAACTACATTGGGTAAATATTGGCATACGTATATGTATTACTGAAGATATTAAGCAGGTCTTATATCTGGAAATATATTATACAATTTAATATTCTCTACAATAGACTCGATCATGGAGATATTCCCCTAAATTAGAGTCGAGCACAAGCATTCTTCTACATTAGAGCCGACAAATTTGATCTTCATTTATACTAGAGGCTACCGCAAAGGTATTTCCCTAAAGTTGAGCCGAAGACTGACTATTTCTCTATACTAGAGTCAACCACTGAGATCATTTTCTATACTGGAATCATCCACTAGAATCGACCACTGTGGTCTTCCCCTATATAGAGTCGACCACTGTGGTCTTCCCCTATATAGAGTCAACCACTGTGGCCTTCCTCCATACTAGAGTCGACCACTGTGGTCTTCATCTATACTAGAGTCGACCACTGTGGTCTTCCACTATACTAGAGGCGACCCCGTGTGGTCTTCCTCTATACTAGAGTCGCCCACCAGTGGTCATCCTCTATACTAGAGTCGACCATCAGTGGTCATCCTCTATACTAGAGTCGACCATCAGTGGTCTTCTTCTATGCTAGAAACGACCGCTGTGGTCTTCCCCTATATAGAGTAGACCACCAGTCGACCACCAGTGGTCATCCTCTATACTAGAGTCGGCCACCAGTGGTCATCCTCTATACTAGAGTCGGCCACCAGTGGTCATCCTCTATACTAGAGTCGGCCACCAGTGGTCATCCTCTATACTAGAGTCGACCACCAGTGGTCATCCTCTATACTAGAATCGACCCCCAGTGCTCATCGTCTATACTAGAGTCGACCCCGCGTGGTCTTCCTCTATACTAGAGTCGACCCCGTGTGGTCTTCCTCTATACTAGAGTCGACCCCGTGTGGTCTTCCTATATACTAGAGGCGACCCCGTGTGGTCTTCCTCTATACTAGAGGCGACCCCGTGTGGTCTTCCTCTATACTAGAGTCGCCCACCAGTGGTCATCCTCTATACTAGAGTCGACCACCAGTGGTCATCCTCTATACTAGAGTCGACCATCAGTGGTCATCCTCTATACTAGAGTCGACCATCAGTGGTCATCCTCTATACTAAAGTCGACAACCAGTGGTCATCCTCTATACTAGAGTCGACCACTGTGGTGTTCCTCCAGACTAGAGTCGACCACCAGTGGTCATCCTCTATACTAGAGTCGACCACCAGTGGTCTTCCACTTTACTAGAGTCGACCACCAGTGGTCTTCCACTTTACTAGAGTCGACCACTGTGGTTTTCTTCAGTTTTATAATGCACTTATGAATTTTTATACCCTACACCACACTGTGGTATAGGGTATTATGACTTTGTGCATTTGTTTGTAACACCCAAAAGGAGAAGAGATAGATCCATTGTTTATTATACCGATCGACTTGTAATCACTTTCTGAGTCGTATTAGCTATGTCCGTCTGTCTGTCCGTCTGTCCGTCTGTAGATGTATTCTTGTAATCAAAGTACAGGTCGCAATTATTGCCCGATCTTGACGAAACTTTACACATATCTTTTTTTTGGCCCAAGGACGATCCCTATTTAATTTGGTTAAAATCGGTTCAGATTTGGATATAGCCCCCATATATATGTTAGCCCCGATTTGACATGTAACCGCTGTAAAAACTTTATTTTATATCCGATCAGTATGAAATTCAGCAGAAAGAGGTCTCTTATTATACTAATGAACACTGTTAAATTTGGAAGAAATCGGTTCAGATTTAGATTTAGCCCCCCATATATACGTTATCCCCGATTTCACACGTAAGCGCCGTAAAAAATTTATTTTATAACCGATCAGTGTGAAATTCGGCAGAAAGAGGTTTCTTATTACATGAAGGAATACTGCCAAATTCGGAGAAAATCGGTTCAGATTTAGATATAGCCCCCATATATATGTTACCCCCGGTTTTACATGAAAGCGCTGTAAAAAGTGTATTTTTATTCCGATCAGTACGAAATTCGGCAGAAAGAGGTTTCTTATTACATGAATTAATTCTGTCGAATTTGAGGGAAATCGGTTCAGATTTAGATATAGTCCCCATATATATGTTACCCCCGATTTGACATGTAAGCGCTGTAGAAACTGTATTTTATATCCGATCAGTAAAAAAATTGGCAGAATAGGTTTCTCATTACGTGAATTAATTCTGCCGAATTTGAGGGAAATCGGTTCAGATTTAGATATAGCCCCCATATATATGTTACCCCCGATTTGACATGTAAGTGCTGTAGAACTGTATTTTAAATCCGATCAGTAAAAAAATTGTCAGAAGAGGTTTCTCATTACATGAATTAACACTGCAAAATTTGAGGGAAATCGGTTCAGATTTAGATATAGCCCCCATATATGTATATGTTACTCCCGATTTGACATGTAAATACTGTATAAACTGTATTTTATATCCGATCAATGCGAAATTCGGCAGAAAGAGGTTTCTTATTACTCGAAGGAATACTGCCAAATTCTGAGAAAATCGGTTCAGATTTAGATATAGCCCCCATATATATGTTACCACCGATGTGACATGTAAGCGCTGTAGAGACTGTATTTTATATCCGATCAGTACGAAATTCTACAGAAAGAGGTATTTTTACATGAATGAGTATTCAGGGAAAATCGGTTCAGATTTATATATAACCTCCATATATATGTTACCCCCGGTTTTACATGAAAGCGCTGTAAAAAGTGTATTTTTAATCCGATCAGTACGAAATTCGGCAGAAAGAGGTTTCTTATTACATGAATTAATTCTGTCGAATTTGAGGGAAATCGGTTCAGATTTAGATATAGTCCCCATATATATGTTACCCCCGATTTGACATGTAAGCGCTGTAGAAACTGTATTTTATATCCGATCAGTAAAAAAATTGGCAGAAGAGGTTTCTCATTACGTGAATTAATTCTGCCGAATTTGAGGGAAATCGGTTCAGATTTAGATATAGCCCCGATTTGACATGTAAATACTGTATAAACTGTATTTTATATCCGATCAGTGCGAAATTCGGCAGAAAGAGGTTTCTTATTACTCGAAGGAATACTGCCAAATTCTGAGAAAATCGGTTCAGATTTAGATATAGCCCCCATATATATGTTACCACCGATGTGACATGTAAGCGCTGTAGAGACTGTATTTTATATCCGATCAGTACGAAATTCTACAGAAAGAATTCATGTAAAAATACATGAATGAGTATTCAGGGAAAATCGGTTCAGATTTATATATAACCTCCATATATATGTTCCTCCTGATTTGGTATCAAAGCGCTATAGAAGCTGTACTTTACTTCCGATAATTAATATTTTCGGGAAAGATGTTTTTCACTTTAGGAACAAATATCGCTTAATTTAGCGATTATCGGCTCAGAATGAGATAATATGTTGCTGCCGCCTTACCAATTATTCCAAATTATTATCGCAATGACCATTATCGCATTGTTAGGGAGGTGTAGTGTATTATATAGTCGGCCCCGCCCGACTTTCTGCCTTTCCTTACTGGTTTATTTTTTTTATTATTTTTAGATCGAAATCCAATGTCATTTATATTAGTGAAAATACTTTTATCTGCAAGAATGCAAAGCAAACAACTGTCCAAATAACCACATGCGAGCTCAGCCAATAATCCCATACAATTGTCCTTGAAGTGCACTAAATCCTTCTTTAACAAATTACATAATTTATATGGATTAAGCAATTATTTTTGTGTGTAATGATAATGTTCTAGATTATTATCCCAACAAATACAAATCCGGGGTAAACAAAGGCAAGGAAAAATATAAATGACAAAACCATTAATTTTTGTTTAACAAAAGATCAGAGCAAGGACACAAGTAACACCTCCTCATGTGAGATTATTTGATATTTCGGTCGAATCGGTCAGATTACAATTGTTCCAGTAATGGAATTGCCTGCCTCACTCAACATAATCGCAATCGTATGTGTTCGTTCCAAATGGAACGGGAGAAAAACCAACAATCTTAGTTTATTAGCAAAACTGAGTGTAATGGTAGCATTAACTCAATTAGCATGTGTTTGCCTTTTGTCCAGCAGTGGCCAGTTGCCACTGGTCAGTGTCGAGTGTCCGGTATGCAATGCGCAATATCCAGGCAAGCAACATCCAGGGATAGGGTGAAAGAGAAGAAAACTTCAAAACTTCAACAGACATGTACAAATGGTCATAATTACATTTACTAAGAGAGACTTACTCCTGACGTACTATTTTCATAACAATGAAGAAGTGGTCGGCCAGAAGTAAACGAGGGTATCATGAATAGCTAGGCGGATTAAATTTGGAAAAAATATTCGTATGGAAACCTCAAATGGATAGCAAACAATTTGTAGGCGGATGTCAACATTGATCTGACAAAAGGGAGCAATTCTTAAAAAAAACTCTCTCACACCGTACAAGGATGAAATGTAAAGAAGCAAGTAAATACTATTATTTGGTGGGACCAAGTATATACAACCAATAAGAATATTCATTAAACTGAAGGCTTTCTTCAATCTAGACCTTTTAAACATGTTTTTAAACAATTAAATGTCTAAACACAACAGAGCTTGCACCAAAATGTCCCATATTTAGTAAATTTTTAGTACATAGATGACGCACTTCACCGAAAAAGTCTCTGTGCCAATTTCCATTTATGCGAGCTGATGACAACTACGGTGAAAGTCATTTCAAGTTATCGGTACAATAAACCATGAATCGATCCCTCCTTCTTTTATGACAGATGACAGAACGGTATTGTATGGTGACCTTGAATTTGATATTTTCTTTAAGCAATGCATTTTTAAATTAACTTCACTTTATCCTTTACTACTAAACCTATCCCTCGATTTACACGATATATATGTTCCTGAGACAATCGATCCTAATTGTTCAATGAAAAATCGTGTACGCTGAAAAAAAATCAAATCCAAATTTAATTTATTAGAAATTTTTCACGTCGTAAATATAATAAGTAATAAAAATTGAAATCATATAATATTGGATCGAAATATATACTTGGAGGATTGACAACTAATGATGGCTTGGAATACTCAAAGATTTTAAATTATTGATTTAAAATATAAGTTAATGCTGCATTTGGTATCATAAATGGGAGGTTCAAACCAAAGAAAACAAGAAAAATTTAAACTGAAATTCGAAAAATTCAACAAAAGTTTCGAAAATCTTTTTTAAATAAAATATATTTGGAAAAATTCCTAAACAATGATTTTATTTGTATTCAAATACATATTTTATTTGAGAAATTTAGTTTGCAAATATTATTATTATTAAATTAAAAAACATAAGATAGCGATATGTTCTCTCTTCAAACATAAACTAAGTTTGCAGAACATATTACCATGTCCGAATTCTGTCATTCATTGCCAGAGTGAGCATTGCCTTCAAACAGACAGAATGACAGTAATTACGAGTATTTAATATTTTTTAATCCATGGAAAACCAGTAATGAAAATTTTTAATACGTACACGGGGCAAAATCGCCTTTTTTGATATGTTTGAATTGAAAGAAAATTTATTTGGAACGAAAATTTATAAATACTATATATTTCTGAGCAAATAAATTTTATTTGAAAATCAATAAAATATATTTGAAATACATATATAAATATATTACAACAAAATATATTTGTAAACTAAATTTCTAAAATAAAATATTGTTGAAATTCAAATAAAATTATTGTTTAGGAATTTCTTTAAATATATTTTATTTAAAAAAGATTTTCAAAACTTTTGGCGACTTTTTCGAATTTCAGTTTTATTTTTTCCCTGATTTCGAATTGTACCTACCAGTTGCGATACCATTTGCAGCATTAACTTCTGTTTTAAATGAATCATTTCAAATTTCTGAGTATTCCAAGCCATCATTATTTGTAAATCCTCCAAGTAATTTATTTTGATCCAATATTATACGATTTAATTATTATTATTTATTATTTTACGAACAATAAAAATTTCTAAAAAATTATCTTTGAATTACTAAAATATTTAACACAATTTAGGTATTTTCTGAATACATAAATGCAAATAAATATTTGTTTCGGAAATAATAGTGCCAAATAAAAAACATATTGGGATGTAAACAAAGATTTGTTTAGAACAACATCTTCCTAAATATATTATGTTGGTATGTACCAAATATTGAATGTTTAGAGTGTTCCCTAAATATATATAAGTTTCAAGCCGATTATGTTTGGGACAATATACTACAGAAGCGATTTTTTTTTTAGCGTGTAGGCTTTTTTTCAATGTGCTCGGTGTCCAGACAAACTCGGTGTCGGTTTGTCTGTTATAAGGAGTTCAATGTTGGCAACAAGGATAACGAAAAGGAGCCAAGAAGCTAAGTTTTCTATAAAAATTCAGCATTACATGTTACTTTAGACAATTTGAGTAACCCTTAACTATTTTTATACAAATTTATTCATTTTGATGCGTACCCTAAGAAAAAAATCGCTTCTGTAGTATATTTTCTGAAAACATATTATATTTGGGAAAAATTACTTTTTTCCTATAGGTAGGAAAACAAATTCTGTAGCCGATTTAAATATTTCCCAGTTTTTAAAGATAATTTGCCCCAAAACTCCGAAAAAAAATAACATTGATAAGAGAGATATTCAAACTTGTTTCCGGTATGTGAATATAAAATATTTGCACCAAAGTATTTTTTATTTAAATTTTGATCCCAAACAGATCTATATATATAGCTCCGGAATATACTTATACAAGTATCCGATTTTTAATCTAAGCACTATAAATAAACATTTTTTGGAGAGATCATAATTAAAACAATATTGATAACACTTGACAATATTTCTTCCCATTCTGCGCCAATTGATGTAGGGTATTATACTTATATAGTCTGCTCCGGCCGACTTCAGCCGTTCCTTACTGATTTTTTGAAGAGTTACTTTTACCTTAATATGTTAAGTAATCAAAAATCGTACTGAGTTTTGCGTTGAAATCGATTAAAGTAAAAGTAAATTGGCGTATATATATTTAATTGTTATGCCAAGTTTTGATATTTTGTAGTATAACTTCAAATGCCATATCTTTTGTCTCAACGAGTAGATATATTTTTCATCAACCAGCTAATTTTGTTGTCTATCCAGAAAAGATAATGAGAAAGGAATCGGTATTTCTAATAATATACTAATAACGGGTTTTCCAATAGGGATGATATGATTTTGCGGCGACGCGTCGACCATATGTATTACAATTTCATCATGGAGAGCTATACGCAAGAACAACGTTTACAAATTATTCAGTTTTATTATCAAGATTATTAATCAAAAACTAAGATTGATAAAACTTGACAACATTATTCTCATTCTGCGCCAATAGGTGTAGGGTATTATTCTTATATAGTCTGCTCCGGCCGACTTTAGCCCTGCCTTACTGATTTTTTGAATAGTAACTTTTACATTAATATGTTAAGCAATAAAAAATCGTGCTAAGTTTTGCGTTGAAATCGATTCAAAGTAAATTGACGTATATAACAGTATTAATAGTCATTTGTTGTCTATCCAGAAAAGATAATGAGAAAGAAATCGGTATATCTAATAATATACTAATATATATATATATCGAGACCTAAGAGTGTAAAGTCGCAAGTCCAATATTTAAAATTTTACAGGAGAGGCAAAATACTTACTGTATATTTATGTTTTTACAACCGGTATGTGGACTTAGCGCTTTTACGATTCAGATATTAAAGATGACAGAGCATGATTTTTTAGACTTTTTGTTTCCAAATCTATGTATGTATATTAAACTCATCTTACATTTAGGCAAAAAGTGGACTTAGTGCCTTTTCTCTCTTAGGTCGCGATATATAGAAAAAAAGGTAAAAAATTGCTAGACCAGCCTTAGTATTTCGTCCATAACTTTTACAAATATTGAGTCTCACAAAATGTGTTTACTGTTCTGGATTTGTGAGAGTGCGACGAATATTCTGTAAAAAATTTAAGAAAATCAAAGGGGTCGGTGTACCAATTTTATTTTTTTTTATCCAAAAAAATCAAAAAATTGGCGCATCGTGTATCTTTAAAACAAAGTAAACTTTCCTAAATTGGTTCAGCCGTTCGAGAGCAATTACAAATTTCGTAAAACCCAAAAACTATTTTTTTTAATGTTTTCAAAATGTAAAACGATCACAAAATATTTAAAAAAAATTGAACAAAAAATGATAGCGAGATCTTATTTTACCTATTTTTAACTGCTTATAAACATTTTAGTCAAAAATAAACTACATAGGTCGATATTAAATATTCTTACACTATACTAAAAGCCGGGCTCCAAATTCCATTTGTAGTTCAACGTACAACACCAGATAAAAACCAGTAAGGAAAGGCTAAAGTCGGGCGGTGCCGACTATATAATACCCTACACCACTCTCGTAATATTGAATAACTCTGATATATAAATTTTGTAATTCATGTATAAATTGTTTACATAAATTTACTTTTGGGACATTTTATACTTAAATAATACCCTGTACCATAGTGTGGTGTAGGGTATAAAAACGATTGGATCTAAAGAGCCAAATCGGATGAGCTATAGCTAAATCTTTACCGATTTTCTTCAAATTGCGCAATGTTGGTTCATGAATCAAGAAACTCTACCATTCTAAATTTCAAAACGATTGGATGTAAAATACAGCTTTTATAGGACTAAAGGGCCAAATCGGACGAAACATATATATGGGAGCTATAGCTAAGTCTTAACCGATTTTCTTCAAATTCTGCAGTGTTGGTTCATGGATCAAGAAACTCTACCATTCTAAATTTCAAAACGATTGGATGTAAAATACAGCTTCGATAGAACTAAAGGACCAAATCGGACGAAACATATATATGGGAGCTATAGCTAAATCTTAACCGATTTTCTTCAAATCCGGTAGTGTTGGTTCATGGATCAAGAAACTCTACCATTCTAAATTTCAAAATGATTGGATGTAGAATACAGCTTCTTCAGGACTAAAGAGCAAAATCGGACGAAACATATATATGGGAGCTATAGCTAAATCTTAACCGATTTTCTTCAAATTCGGCAATGTTGGTTCATGGATCATGAAACTCTACCATTCTAAATTTCAAAACGATTGGATGTAAAATACAGCTTCTATAGGACTAAAGGGCCAAATCGGACGAAAGATATATATGGGAGCTATATCTAAATCTGAACCGATTTTCTTCAAATTCGGCAATGTTGGTTCATGGATCAAGAAACTCTTCCATTCTAAATTTCAAAACGATCGGATGTAAAATACAGCTTCTATATGACTAAAGGGCCAAATCGGACGAAACATATATATGGGAGCTATAGCTAAATCTTAACCGATTTTCTTCAAATTCGGCAATGTTGGTTCATGGATCAAGAAACTCTACCATTCTAAATTTCAAAACGATTGGATGTAAAAGACAGCTTCTATAGGACTAAAGGGCCAAATCGGACGAAAGATATATATGGGAGCTCTATCTAAATCTGAACCTATTTTCTTCAAATTCGGCAATGTTGGTTCGTGGATCAAGAAACTCTACCATTCTAAATTTCAAAACGATTGGATGTAAAATACAGCTTCTATAGGACTAAAGGGCCAAATCGGACGAAAGATATATATGGGAGCTATATCTAAATCTGAACCGATTTCAACCAAATTCAATAGCGATCTTAACAGCCGCGAAATACTCTAAACTGCAAAATTTCAGAACGATCGGAGTAAAATTGCGACCTGTAGTCGACGAACAACTTTACATGGACAGACGGACGGACGGACGGACAGACATCGTTACATCGACTCAGCTAGTTATTCTGAGTCGATCGGTATACTTTAAGGTGGGTCTAGCTGTGTTATTTGCAGGTGTTACAAACATCTGCCGTGAAACAAACTTATAATACCCTGTACCACAGTGTGGTGTAGGGTATAATGATAAAGGTTTTAATATTCTAGCTTTGCGATTACAGAAAATGTATCTTACTTTTGTAATTTGTGTAAAAAATGGAGTAGCTTGAGAACAAAACATTGAATATTTTTGACGTGTTCTTTCTTCGAGAACTTTCATCAACGAGTATAACTCCAAAAATACGACGTATACGTTTTTCAAAAAAAATTTTTTTTTATGCCCTACACCACACTGTGGTACAGGGTATTATTAGTTTGTTTCACGGCAGATGTTTGTAACACCTGAAAATACTATAGCTATACCCACCTTAAAGTATTATTTAAGTATAAAATGTCCCAAAAGTAAATTTATGTAAACAATTTATACATGAATTACAAAATTTATATTTCAGAGTTATTAAATATTGCGAGAGTGGTATAGGGTATTATATAGTCGGCCCCGCCCGACCTTAGCCTTTCCTTACTGGTTTATTACTAGTTTTATTCTTTAAGTGATTGATCCTTAATGAAGCTAGCAGATTTCTGTAACTTTACAGCATGGCTAGAATATTTTGACTAAACCTTCCTATATTAAAGTTTGAGCTTATTTGGATAAAATGGATTGTAAACTTCCACAAGTAGGCCACTTATAGAACACATAATCACAGTACCACCACACACGTAGATTGATGACTACACACAAACGTATAGGAAGATGCAAACATGTAAATGTCATGTATGTGTTCATATTTTTGTATGTATGAAAATGTCAAAGACATCGAGTTAAATGATCATGTTAACAAATCTGTAAAGTTTAAGCCAGTTCGGACATACTTGCATAGTATATACATACTTCTGAACATGTTGCACTTTGAAAATTAAAGTATGATATTTTACAAATGAATTTAGGTACAATTATTTGTGCCAAATGTTAAAGCATTCAAATGGATAGAAGGGATAAATATACTTTTATAGCTACTTTTGTTTAAACAAGTAAAAAATTAAGTCGAATAAACCGACTAAAGTATTCGTATATCCTTAATTAGTGAGAAATATAATATGGAATTTTTTTTTGTGTGGGAAATGCCACAACGGTTTTGCATTTTAGCTCATTCTTCGTCAAATTAGATTTACTAGAAGAGTATTCCAAAATAGAGAATTTGAAGACATTTAGATGATAGCTACATAAGTTATGGTGCAACTATTTTCTTATGAATTTGTCAATTTGGGTGGAGGGGTCTGAAATATATGCTCATTTTGAGCTGAAAAGGGTCTACTTAAAAACATCGCAAGTGTTTGGTAAATTTTTAATATGGGAGGTGACAAAGGGTCGTAACAATTACGACCATTTTCAATTGGTAGAACTAAACAAGGCACTTTACCGGTGTTTGGGTGCAATGGTATAAATGTTTTGTACTATTCATTGTTGTTGCAAAATCTGAATATTGTGTGTAAGGTATAAAAAGAGGGAAATATGCAGTATTAAAAGTCAATCGGTCAATCGTTTCGAAAATTACACTGTGCTAGTCAAAAAATGTAACAGACGTTAGCTCCTGTTTTCGCGATATTCGACAACAAAATTTTCAAGGGAATCAGAAACGTTAGTTATCTCGAAGGTGATTTTGAAATGGAAGACTTCGGAATACACACTTCAGCCCAAAGAACGAAAGGGTGCCCTTGGAGAATTATTTCTCTCAAAACAGTCAAGCACGCTTCTCACCCCCTTACCACTAGAGAAATGTAGTCTTCGAGAAATATATTCTTCCCGAGAATATACTATTAGTCCCTTTTCAACGTTTTTATGAGAAATAAGCTAATTTCTTACATAATTTTGGTATTTTTCTACTCTTAGCAGCAAATATACTCGTATATTGATATTTGTTTTTTTACTTAAATGTTTGTAAAAAAATTTCCGTTAGTGTTAATGGACATTACAAAGCTAAATATCAAAACATGCTTAATTATGAAACCTGCTGATTGTTCATAAACATGTTGAAAGGAGACCTGTAGTATTTATTTCGCGAGGGATATTTTTCTTAAAGACACCAACTAAAAACTTCGTCGATTTGTGCGACACTTGACATATGATACGATTTGATTGCAATTTTTTAGAGCTAAGAGGGTGAGAAGCTTGATTGTTTTGAGAGAAATAATTCTTCAATGGTTCCCTTTATTTCTTTCTTTGGACTGAAGCGTATATTCCATAGTCTTGCACTTCAAAATCACATCCGAGGTAACTAACCTCTCTGATTTATTTGCAAACTTTGTGGTCGAATATAGCGAAAACAAGAACTATTCTAGAAAAGCAGCTAGCACCGCTGGATTCAGCAAGGTCAAAATAGGTATATCCATAGGGTCTCCCTTCTGTTACATTTTTAAAGTGTCCATTTAGAGCTCAGTGTTATCATTCATCCCGGCCACACAGACACACGGACGGATTCCCACCAAAAACATATATGGTCTTAAGACAATCAATCAATATTTTATAATTAAAAAAAAAAAATATTGAAAAATCAAAAACAAATTCGACAGCAAATTCGGCTGAGAGAAACCATAACTATACGAGTTCATATACCCTTCACGATGGATTGCATACAATTATATCACTGAAAAAATGCTTTACGTGGAAATGAAGCATATCATGGAGCGACGTAGTTAGCTTAGGGTGGCAGCCGTTTTCTATATTTTTTTCTTCAGCTCACATAGACCAGTTTAGGTCCCTAGTGGTACCACGGGCTAAAATGCACTTCATTGAAACTAACCTGTTTGATATACAAACGTATCGATAGCACGAATATTAGTACTGGAAAGATCTGTAAGACTGCCTAGAAAAGCCGACCCCAGTATGTCCAGTCGTCGTTTACTCAGAGCGGGGCAGTTACATAGCAAGTGCTCAATGCTCTCCACTTCTTCCTCATCTGCACAGCTTCTGCAGAAGTAATTGGAGTTAATACCCAATTTTCCTG
Organism: Eudasyphora cyanicolor; assembly: GCA_963930755.1. Classification (NCBI taxonomy): domain Eukaryota; kingdom Metazoa; phylum Arthropoda; class Insecta; order Diptera; family Muscidae; genus Eudasyphora; species Eudasyphora cyanicolor. The sequence goes on from OZ005734.1 coordinate 263,883,076, forward strand.
CGTGTTCGCCGATCAGGCAGTGTCCCGTCAGAACTGATACTAATGTAGACAATCTTTTCCTTTCTAGTGCGAGGAGATATTTTGACCTTCTCAGGTCATACCTTGCCCAGATTTGTTTAACTACCCTACAGGTGCCGATTTGTGTCCATCTTTCGTTGGACAGCCTGATTGCCTCTTGCCTAAGCCAAAGCTTGCACGTGGATAGTGGCGCACCAATATATGCAAATTCTTCGAAAATTTGTAAAGTCGTCCCTATGCCCAGGCACCCATATGAGGTGTATATTAAACTGCTCAGCCATCTCGTCAAGAGATCTGCAGTCGAGGGCTATTTGTGAATTTAGGGATGTGGCCTCCAGAGAATTGATAGCAGCCTGGCAGTCCGAGTAAATTACAACGCCAGTGTTGGTTACTATGTTCCGACTCAGCCACTTGGCGACTTCCCTTTGGTATCCTCATGTGACCGTAGTTCTTGTACCTCCACATTGATAGGCAGTTTAATCTTAGTGCCGCTTTTGTTGCAACTTCTCTCGCCACAATATTAATCGGCAGTATATGGAGAAGGGCTTGTAGAGACTCAGTCGACGTAGTCCTTAACGCTCCGCTTATGCACAGGCAGACAGTTCTCTGAACCCTTGATAGCAGGTTTGTGATGGTTAGTTTGTCAGTAGCCGTCCACCATACCACAATGCCGTATAACAGTATTGGACGAACCACTGCTATATATATCCAATGGACAATTTTAGGAGAGAGGCCCCACCGCGACCCTACAGCCTTTTTGCAGGAATATAAGGCGACGTTGGCCTTCCTTACATGTTCCAATACGTTAAGTCTAAATAACAGTTTTCTATCTAGAATTATTCCTAAAAAATTTGCACTTTCAGAAAAGACAAGATCTGTTCCATTTATCCGAGGAGGAGGGTCCACATGAGGGACATTATTCATCCTAGTAAAGAGAACCAATTCTGTCTTGTTTGGGTTAACACCCAAACCGCTGCTTCTGGACCATCTAGCCAACTTGTTCAGAGCCACCTGTAGAATATCTCGGAGGATGTTTTCGACTTTGCCACTCACTGTGATTGCCAGGTCGTTCGCATATGCCACGACCTTGCAGCCACAACGTTCTAGATCTAGCAGATCATACACCGCTAGGTTCCAAATTAGTGGAGACAGTACTCCTCCTTGTGGGGTCCCTCTGTTTACAAACATTGTTAGAGTTGTGGACCCAAGACATGCTGTTATGCGTCTTCTGTTGAGTAGTCTTTGAATTAGTCTAATCAAGCTAGAGTTCACCTATAGATGTGACAATGCCGCGATTACCGCATCTGGGTGTATGTTGTTAAAAGCCCCGTCTATGTCAAGAAACGCCATCATGGTTAATCCTTTGAAATGTAGGGACGATTCGATAGTGCTCACAAGTTCGTGCATGGCTGATTCTGTAGACTTTCCCTTATTGTAAGCATGTTGAGCAACGTAGTTTCTTTGTAGCAATTTCGTTAAAAATAAAAGGAAACTGCCAAGACATTTAATTTTGCTTATTTATGTCATAAACGAAAATTTTTTTTTAAATTAACCTATGAATTTATTTTTACCTAAAAACTTTATAAATTGTTATTAATGGTAAAATAAGATTTAATTTTTTTTTGAAAATAAAAAGTGCAAACATTTTATGGGAATTTGAAAGATAATTTTTTGGGTTTTACGAAATTTGTAATTGATCTTTAACTGCTGAACTCACAAACCCAAATTTTTTTGGGATATATTTAGGGACTCTATATTTGAGTCCCCATATATCCCAATATTGTAAAAGTTATGGTTGAAATACTAAGGTAGGTCAGGTAGTCTTTGACATTTTGCTACTATTTAGTTTAGTTGAATGGGTCACGTTAGTGAACGGTAGGAACCAGTTCTCATAGCTCGTTCATTTCAAATTAGTAGATCGCCATGTCTTTTAGTTCACTTCAATTGAGTGAACTAGTTCGTTCATTCGATCACTTTGAAGAACTTAAGTGCCTTACTCTACTAGGCGGCATCAAACTAAGGGACATGACATTACCTAAAAATGGGAATATCTCAAAAACAGTTGTATGTAAATTTACGAAATTGTATGCATTCCATCAATGATGTAAATTGTGATATCGACACGACTTTGGTTCACAGTTAGAAAAATAATTTTAACGAATTCATTATATCGATATCTCCATTCTAAAACATACTAAGTCGAATTAGCTTGTTTTTAGGGAGATTGAATTTTTAATTTCTTAATATTCCAAATTATATTCAGTCAAAATTTGGTGATTATCAGTTAACCCAATCAAAAGTTATTTCAATAATAAGGAATTCCTGAAAAGTTAAATTTTTGCACTAATCATTCTTTAGGATGGAGGTATCGATATATGTATGTAACTTGCGAACCAAAGTCGTGCCGATTTCGTAACTGTTTTATTATCAAGTGTGATAAGATGTAAGTTGATTTTTACAGATTTTTCTCGCCTTTTTTCGGATATTATGAAAATGTTTAAAACAGAAAATATGAATCGATATGCCAAAATCTATCGAAACAATTTAAACTGTATCAAAAAATTCTTTAATTTGACACTTTTTGGATTTGGGATAATTGGAAAACTTTAATACTTAAACCAATGATCTCTAACATTACACATGATTATGGACCTATACCCTCTTTGATGCCTCCCGAACTCTTGCTGTGCACAAGTGTTTGTGAGTAACCGGTTGAAATTATTAAATGGATATTTGAACTTTTCGGTCCACCCTCTTTGATTCCTCCCGAATCTTGGCGTGCACAAGTTCAATTCAATTCAATTTATTCATCCAAAAATTAGTTTTATATACATTTGGTATACTTATTTCATAAAGGTATGAGATCTATCTATAAGATATTACAGCATATTAATCTTATTTTTTTTTTCTTAATAATAATATATACATATGTAGTGAATTAGTACAAGGTAAAAATGGGGAAAAAACCTTTTTTTAAATAGAATATTAAAATAATCAAACATTAGAAGAAAACAGTATTGTCTATGAAGGGACTATTCGTGAGAATAGCTGTTCATATAACAATATATTTTCAGTTTGCTGAATTACATGTAAATATTATGGTATATACTAATTTATATCTGAGCATTCTCTCATTATATGATAAGGAGAGTTTGAGATTTTAGAAAAGAAATTAACATTTTGCCTTCGGATAAAGTTATTAAATAACTCATACCCGGTTTCTTCATGCAATACGTTAGTTCTGTATCGCCACGGCTTATTGTGAATCATTTTTAAACATTTATTCTGTATTATTTGCAGTTTCTTTAAATGGCATCTAGCAGATGTATACCACACTGGTGATGCATATGATAAAGTGGGGCGAATAACACTTTTATATATTAAATTCTTATTAGCTAGATTTAAGTTTGAACGACGATTCAGGAGGGGCCATAGTGCTCTAAAGGATTTCATTGCCTTGTCGCATACCATTTCTATATGTTTCCTAAACTTTAATTTTTTGTCCAAAATAACACCAAGGTATTTGATTTGATTTTGGATGTCAATTGAATTATTATTAAAGCAAATGCTACGATGTGGAATTCTTTTCGGTGAATTATTGTATGGAAAAATTGCGGCTTGTGTCTTAGCATGATTTATTTTTATTTTCCATTTTGAAAAGTATTTGCTGCAAGCGACTAAGCTTTTCTCCATCTTTTTTAATAATGCGCTAGTGAGTTTACTAGATGCAATTAATGCAGTATCGTCTGCGTAATAAGCAACATTAATAAGCTTTGGTGGTTTGAAATCTGAAGTATAGATAATATAAAGAAGAGGAGACAAGACTGAACCCTGAGGCAAGCCCGCTGGAATGTTTCTTGTGGAGGATGAAGTATTGATTATTGTTACATTGAAGGTTCTGTTGTCTATAAAATCAGAGATGATCTTGCAGAGATATTTTGGAATGTTAAAATTCATAAGCTTATAAATTAGGCCATGATGCCAGATGGTATCGAATGCTTTTTCAATGTCAAGCATAATGATACCAGTTGATCGCTTGTTTCGTATATTTGATAATATTTTGTTTTTGATTCGGCAAACTTGGTGGATAGTGCTGTGTCCTTTTTTGAAACCAAACTGTTCTTTTGCTATTATATCCTTAGAAGTAACAAATTCGTTTAACCGAGAGTAAATGAGCTTTTCATATAACTTGCCTATGTTGCTGAGTAGGCTTATTGGCCTGTAATTGTTTGGATCCTTTCTTGTTTTATTAGGCTTCTGTACAGCAATAATTTCGGCTCGCTTAAAAACTTTTGGGAAATAATTGAATCTGATGCAGCTGTTAAATATGGTAACAAGAATTTTAACAGCTTTATTCGTAAGATGTTTCAGCAATATATTTGGAACGTTGTCTAGACCAGGGGATTTCGCAATTTTTAGCTTGGACAAAATGTTCGCCAGTTCAACGAAAGTTATTAAATAACTCTCGTTAAAACACGGAGGCTCAGATTTTAATTTCATTACCTTATTGATTATACGAACTTCAGAAGGATGAACATAAGTTGTTGTCAATTCATGAGATTTGGCAAAGGTATCAGCCAATGTCTCTGCCTTTTCGAGATCTGATACCAGCCTGGCATTATTCACTTCCAATATAGGAATTTTATTGGAACCCTTACCTCTCAGATTCCTACTAAGCTTCCAGAACTTCTTATCTCCGGGTTTCAGTCGTGCGAGTAGGTCTGTCCATTCGGAATTCCTCACCTCTATAATTCTATCGTTAATTTTTTTACTAAGAAATTTGCAACACTGACCGTATGGCGTGCACAAGTATTTGTGGGCAACCGGTTGAAATTAGTACTTTCTATTTTGTCATGAAGTCATGTTGGATGTGTACTCTGTATGAGGAATATATGAAAACGAGAACCCATGACGCCGACTTTTTTGATAAAATAAACATATAAAATTCTGTATAATTGCTGCAAATTAGCGCCCTGTGCAGAGTATAGATGCAAACCTTCATTTGGGGGATATAACCCAATGTAAACCAATGCTGAGCATATTTAGTGGAGATGGATCTAGTTAAAATAAAACACAAACGAGCAAATTTCAGCCCATTCGACTGCCACTTGAAGATAATGCAGCAACAAGGAATCAAATCGGGAAATACATTTCTATGGGGTAAGTAAAATTTCATTTCGAGTTGCTGAGATAAACTTTGAAAATCAGAGGAATTTATGACTTCCAAATGTACGAGTACATAGGACTTAAATGTACGAGTACATAGGACTAACAGGCCCACTTTTGTGCGGACATAGTTTATAAGAATATGTTTTTCATCTGAAGATCACAATGTTTAATTTAAAATCTTATTATTTTATGTTAACCCACATGGGACGTTACAAAATAAACATGAGTTTATATACATATGTATATATAATTTATAGTAATGATCAGTCCCTTGGGTTTTAAATCTGTTGTGTGGTTACTTAAGACAAGATGCTCCCACACAACTTTTAGTGGGATACGTTTCTTTGGTTGTAACTATGATTTATGTTATTTCGCATGATGGCTGGGGCAAACAATACCCCCATATACCATCATACCATACCTTAATCACTTGGGTCTGCCTCCATGGCGTTGACTATCATGTTTTTTTCTCGGTTTTAACAACGTTTACGTGTTGTATTTCTCGCTTTTGATTTATGTGTTGTTATTGTGAAATGTGGTCGAAAGGAAGTTGCGGGGTTGTTAGCAACTGTTGGAAGTTCACTATACAAAAGGTGACCTATTTATATTAAATTTTACGACTTTAAAGGACCTATTGTTGTCCGTGACTGCGTTTTATTATTATTAGATTGACTATTGTATGAACAAAATAATAGTCTGCGAAATCTGTTGAAGTGGAAATGGATGTTATTGGAGGCGAGCAGAGCCTTCTTAACCGATTACCTTCGTTCAAAATTTAATATTTTTTCTAGTAAGATGTTTCTAACTCAGAAAGGGCAAAAATAATGTTGTGAGATGGTATGAAAACACTTTGTAGATTATTGTCCTTTTAGTAGACAAACAATTAAGAAAATCTCAGTTGTATAAACCGATAGTCAAATTCAGAGTTTGATATTTTGCATGAAAGTTGTCATAATGCGTGGGCAATATTGTTCATTCTGTGCCATACTATAGTCATTGCAAAAGTAATGAGTAGGGTGGTTCTTATATTTTTGTGGGAGAACTTTACACGGGCTCACACGGGATTTTATTAAGATTATCGAAAAACCACATATTTTCTATGTAAAGGGTTTTCCATTAGGGAAATAAAATTATCAGAGCCCAATCGGAGAAGTTATGGCGTTTCAAATGATCAAGTGGCTTTAGTTCTTGAGTCAGTTTGATCTTATAAGGATGAAGGCCAAGATCTTCTCGCAAAATACGCCACAGTGTGATGTGAGAGATGCCCAATCCATGACTGATTTGGCTCATATTGAACGGATACACTTACGGCTGCAATATTTTTGTTGCTTCGAGTGGTACGGCTTCTTTTTGGCGCCGGAACATCCAAAAGTGAAAATTTGGATTCAGATTTATCCACAATAGCACGCACTGCCTGTCGGGTGGGATGATTATTACGGCCGAAAATTAGAGTAAGCAATCTTACAGGTGCGACCACCGTAAATTTTAATGATTTCTAAACGTTGCTCGTAAGTGGTCTTTACCATGATAAAAATGTTGACTTCAACTAACGTTTTGACACTGAAAGATCATAAAAAATGTTTGAAGGTGCGTTGACATAAAGATACGAAATTGTTGTCCCTATTAGAAAACCCGATATAAGGAATATTTTCGAACCAACGCATTTCAATTGTGGAATCTATTATAGTCGTACGTTATGAATTGAAGAAGTTGAAGGAAGTTCCATCTGCAGGCAAGGTCATGCGGCATCTGTCTTTTGAGGGGCGCGAGATGTGTTATTATTATTTATTATTATTAGGAAATTAAGGAAAAAGTTCGCATTTGGCGAATAAGAGGAAGACAATTCACTAGTTCATACATCTACTATTGCCATGGCCAAAATCAATTAATTCGAATTCCTTCTGCCATCGTATACTTAAATAATTTAAAATTTTAAACGCCAATCTTATTTGTTACATAGTATTGCCCATATCTCAATTGTCAGTTAACTAAAAATATTAGTGTTAAAATTTTAAACTATTTAAATATATTATACCTTCAATAGAGATGATATGATTTTGATGTGACGTTTCGGCCATTTGTAACACCGTGCGACACAATTTTTCACCCATGAACGAAACTATATACAAGTGAAACTGGAGACCATAGGTAGCAAAACTGCATACTCAGTTTTTTATTTCGTGATCGTTTGTCCTTTTTACAGGACCTTTTCAAAGGATATATTCATTTGAACAAATTATTTTCGCACTTTCAAGTCAAGCAATGACGATATGGGTATCAAATGAACGACGAGAATCCCTGCTGTTTAATAAAATTGTTTGTTTTAATTTTTCAGGACGAAAAAATGTCCTTTGAAATTTTAATCCTTAAATATAATTGGAAATTTCCAATGAATTTTGTTTAGAAAAATATATGTTAAAGCTAATATAGGGTCCGCCAAATAACTTTTTTTTTTTGAAAATGCTATAAAAAAACTACTGAATATTTTCTCAAATTTCTTTTTTTTTTATTTGAAATCCTTCCGGTTAATAATGGAAAATTATTTCATTCAAATGGCTGCCTGGGGTGGCCATGCAGTAGCCTACACGATCGGTCCAATTTGTAAGCACATTATCGATTGTGTGCAGCTGTATTTCACCAATGGCTTCACGAACATTGTCCTTTAAAGCGTCAATTGTCTCTGGCTTGTCGGCGTAACACTTATCTTTGAGGGCCCCCACAAATAATAGTCCAACGTTGTCAAATCGCAGCTCCGAGGTGGCCAAACGACATCAGCTCTGCGGCTGATAAAGCGATCTTCAAAAACAGGGCGCAAAACATCGAGTGTAGCTTCGGCTGTGTGGCACGTAGCGCCGTCCTGTTGAAACCAAATGTTGCCAATATCCATTAACAAACACGTTAAATTTTTCCCCTTATAAAGTTAAATATAAATAAAGTTACACAACACCTCTGCAAACCTCCAATTTCGCTCACCCACGCATATGCTCATGTGAAACTAGGGACCACAGATAGTAGAACAGCGTACGGAGTTCTTTATTTCGGATTGAGATCCGGAGATCTTGGTGGCCATTGTGCGGTAGAAATGAAGCGAGGAACCTCCTTTTTAAGCCATTTTGGTTGACGCGTGCTGAGTCCTGTTGGAATGTTAAATGGTCTGCGGCCGAAATGTTTGTCTGCCCAGGGCTTCAATACTGTCTTTAGGACATTTTCCCGATAATATTCGGGATTTATTTTGACCCCATGGTCGATGAATACGAGCGGGGAGCGACCATCGGCCGTTACGGCCCACACCATTACCATCGGCGGCGCTTGAGTTCTGGTGGCCAATCGAAGGTGTACATTTTCAGCTGACCTCTTTGGCAAGTAAACCCGATCATTTTGTTTGTTCACAAACTGCTCAATTTGGAATGGCTTCTCATGGGAGAAAACCAAATTCGGTAACTGGCCACTTTCGGTAACAAGCGAAGCAACTCCTTGGCTCTTTCCAGTCTAACTTTTTTTGTGCATCGGTGAGCTCTTGCACTTTTTGGAACTTCAATGGCTTTAGTCCAAGCTCATTTTTTAATATGTGTTGTATCCGTTTTCGCGATATGTTCAGCTCTCGAGCAATTTTTCTACCACTGCGGCGTGGATTTCGATCAAATCTGGTCTTCACTTTTCGGATCATTTCTGGTGTTGTTACCGTTTTTTTCGTCCACTTTTTGGACGCGATGCAACACTGCCAGTATCACGGTAACGAGCAATGGTACGAGAAAGAAAAGATTTATTCACATTTAAATGCTGGAGGGCTCTAACGATCGCCAATTGTGTTTTTTCCACCCAAATATAAAGCAATCACACTATCAAGCTTGAATTCCATCACGAATAACTTTTTTTCTGAATCTGAAGATCAAACTGCTTGTGTAAGCTTGTAAACAATAAAATGAACTGTCACTGAAATATATCTGTCAGCTATCAGACTAGCGGTTTAGAAATGATAGTAACCTGAAGTTGGTTGCAATACATATCAGCCACCCTGTAGAGACGATCCCTTTGGAAACCGGGGGATATGCTCCCATATGAAGGTCACCACCGATTCCACTTCTTGACACCTTAGAGAAATTAGCTGAAATTGAAGAATGTATACTTTATATTGGACCTAATCGTTCCTAGTAAAAACGGATCACATCTGTAGATAACATTTTTCTATTGATATAGTTTTGTATAAATAGAAATATATAGTCCTTTTAAAAGGGAACAACATCGCGAAATAAAAAACTAGGTATGCTGTTTTACTATCTGTGGTCCCTAGTATCACATGTATATATGTATGTTTGTAGCAAAATTGGGGGTTTGCAGAGGTGTTGTATAACTTTATTCATATTTATCTTTATAAGGGGAAAAACTTAAAGTGGTTCTTAATGCTAAACTAATACAGCTAGGGACGAGAAATTTAAGTATATATGAACACACTGTACTACCCTTAACATACATTTTTCTAAAACAAAAATTTATTTTTAATTTCCAAGGATATTCAAGGATAAAAATTTCAAAGGACATTTTTCGCATTTTTTCGTCCTGGAAAATGAAAACAAGAAATTGTATTCAACAGCAGGGATTCTCGTCTTTCATTTGATACCCATATCGCCATTATTTGACTTTTGAAAGTGCGAAAATAAATTGTTCAAATGAATATATCCTTTGAAAATTAAAGGTCCTGTAAAAAGGACTAACGATCACGAAATAAAAAGCTGAGTATGCAGTTTTGCTACCTATGGTCTCTAGTTTCACTTGTATATAGTTTCGTTTATGGGTGACAAAAAAAGTTGACTTTTGTCGCACGGTGTAATATGTCATGATCTGTCGTTTGTTTTTCATTGTATTCAGTAGTATTTACAATTTCATCATGGAGACGCATACCCAAGAACAACGTTTACAAATTATTCAGTTTTATTATCAAAATAATCGTTCTCCATATGCAACTTTTCGTGCATTAAGTCAATTTTTTTTAAATCCAAAAACACTTTCCAGTCGACCTACGACCTTGATATATTTTCGCTCTCGTTAAGAGCTATTATTTTGCCATTGACCGATTCCCGACCCGACGTACCGTTAAGGAGTTACAGCAAAAATAAACTTTCCGTTCACATTTGAAAATGATGCCAAGTCCATTTTTTTAAATCCTAAAAAAGACACTTTCCAGTCGACCTACGACCTTGACACCCATGATCAATATTTTAGCTCTCTATAAGAGCTATCTTTTTGCCATTGACCGATTGTGGCTACGTGCCACACAGCAAATGAAACAATTGAATTGTTGCGAGACAAGTTTGGAGATTCGATTATTTCAAGAAATTGTGATATTGAATGGCCTCCAAGAAGTTTTGATTTAACACCATTAGACTATTTTTTGTGGTGTTATTTGAAGTCATTGGTCATTGGTCTTCCGAAATAAACCAGACTCTCTTTAAGCTTTACAAGTCAATATTGAACGTGCCATTCTTGACATACGACTTGATTTAGTGGGAAAAGTGCTCGAAAATTGGGTCCATAGAATTCGTTCCTGCAGAAGAAGTCGTGGAGGCCATTTGAATGACGTTTTATTTAGAACTTAATTGTATCGATTGTACTTCACATTTAATAAAAAACTTTTGAATTTTCTTAACAATAAGTCTGTTTTTTTCAAAGAAATGTATCACTCTTATTGGAAAACCCTGTACTTAAATTATCTAATACCTCTTCTCATTTTTTTAGAAGATTTTTCGTAATCGGTTGTCTGGGTAATACACGGGCGAATTATTTCCTTTTTTAATTCCTCCCACTGTGCATCGGTTGTGAACATAAGAAAGCTTAATGTAGCCTTATATTGAATGTGTTTCAACCAGGAGAAATCATCAGGTGATTTGAACGGCTCAAAGCTATTAATCGGAAAGCATTTTTATTTTTTCCTCGACCTTTGTCTTGAAACTCCCAATGTGTCATAATTTCTTTTATAACAAACAAAATATTAGAAAAAAACTTATTAAGAAAAGTTATCCGTAAAATCAAAAAAAAAAACAATATTACATCTACTCTAGCATTACTGTCAGTCCAACATACATACATACTGCCAAACAGCCTTTACATTCTTGTGTTTCTTTGGTTGTAACAAAACTAATTTCACACATGCTAGTATGTTATGTGACATTGCTTCTGTAACAAGCCAAATTGAATCTTGATTAGTACTATTATTGTACATCTGTGTAATTTCCCTAGCATGTTCTTACAACTAGATACATGTAATCATCTTTGTTAACACACCTCATAGTTATGGTTTTAGAAGAGTTTATTAAAATGAGACCTTAAAGAAATAAATGTAGGGTATAATACTATACCTAACCATCATAGGAGCAGGAGATATACAGAAAATCTACAGCTGACCTCAAACACACCATCTCCGAGTCCATGCAAAACCGCAGTATTTATATGTGACCCGTGAAAACATACAAACTTTGTTACATGTATGTACTTTAGTATACGTATTGCGTTTGTATGAACCTACAAATGCATGTAGTTAATATAAGTGTTATATCGACAGGGAAGGATTTGCCTTTCGAATTGGCCCTTTTGATATCCTCCGCCATAGCTTTGGGGGTATACTAAGTTGGTCTAAGACTTGATTACAATAAAATTGTGAGACGATCTAGATACACCCGTCTAGTGTTGAAATCACTCTACTATCCGTAGTAATATAGCTAGGTTGATGAAATTTGGTAGAAATATCTCTTGTAGTTGCAGGTCGGGTTTTAATTGCAAATTGGGCATACCGATCAATGTTGTGATATAGCTCCGCTATAGCGGTCGCTTACAAAGTCATTACTTACTTCAAGCCATTAAAACAACGATGGGCAAAAGCACTACCCGGGGTTTTTCCTCTCACGTGTACATGAGTACACACATTGAATGAGAGTTCACTATCATTCAGTCACGCTTGGACATTCGATCGCTTGTTGCTTAACGTGCACATAAAGAAAAAATGAATGATAAATTGCAGCAAAATTTTTTGTTTGCTGTATTTTTCGGTAAGTACAATTTTTTAAGTGTGCCAACGAACGTTGTCATGTGTAAACTCGTATGAACCTTTTTATAATGGTAGAAGCCTATATGTATATATTGTTTACAACATATTTAAAAGTGCAAACATTTTTAAATACACACAACCAAAAAAGGTTGGACACCCGAAAAATTTAAATACAATAAATAAGGAAAACAATTATATTGAATATGTCCAACATTTGTTTTTGCTTCTGAAATTATTTTTTCTTTATTACCTATCAAAGGAAAACACACGAATACGATGTTGAATTTTGTGGAAGTATGTGTGTGCCCATCGCTGCATTAAAACCAAATTTTATCGAAAACCTGTCCCATGAGAGAGAACATGTTTAAACTAGGGATGTAACGAAAGTGGCTTTAGCGAAAGCGAATGCGAAAGCGAATATTGAAATATATTTCTTGCGAATGCGAAAGCGAATAGTGAAATATGCATTTTTGCGAAAGCGAATGCGAATGCGCATAATAGTTTGAGCCTTTAGTACCAACAAATTTAAGGATCTGAATTGATACTTTTCCAGGATATTCAAGTATTAAGACTGTTTTCCATAGTTTTACCTCCTGTTACCACAAGCACACACATATCTTCAAATTCTGTGAAGGGAATAAGGAGATTTAACACTTTAATAAATGGAAGCGAATACTGAAATATATTTTTGCGAAAGCGAATAATCCAAAGATGGTTTTTGCGAATGCGAAAGCGAATTTTAAAATGATGCGAATAATTCGCGTTCGCATATGCGAATGCGAATATTCGTTACATACCTAGTTTAAACTAGCAACGTAGTTGATTTTGACCAGTGTTACCGTTGTGCGACTAAAGTTGCAATTTGCAAGTTTTTTGACGGCTTTTGACTTTCTGTGCGACTTTTCCATTCAGATACTTTTTTGCGACTTTTTTTGTAATAACCATTTACTTTGGAAACCGTAGACACAACAAGCAGTATTGAGTATATTATAGGTAAATATTGTTAGTTTATGTTCAGGATATTTGATAAAATATACAATCAATGCCAGGTATAACGAATTATATATATACTGTCAGGCCCATCCTTAAAACCAAAAAATTTTTAAATCGACAAATTTATTTCTAAAAAATTATTGAATTCCCAAAATTGTAGCATTAGCATTGATTTCTTGTAATTCCAAATCAATAATAAAGACACGATCGGTTTCCATGCTTCGGTGAAGTATTTTGGGGTTTTAAACTTTTGTTAATATAAATTTTAGACAAAATTTTGCAAACGTATTACTCGTTTGATTTACGCAAAAAAAAAAATTAAATTTTAAAAATTTAAACTTAAAATTTTACCATCAAAATTTAACCCAAATATACCCAATGACTTATATATAGCACGTAAAAATACCATAGCACACTGTGTGGATATCGCTATATCATAATGCCTTTTCATAATGCCTGGCAAATTCACAAGCGTAATGGGGGAACTATGGATCAATTGTCTTTTAGGAGAAGTATCGCCAGTACTCTACTTGTTCAAAATAAAAAGGTTCTGGTTCACAAAAGGAGGTCATCCATCGCTAAGCCTAAATAATGAATTGTGTTATGGTCGATTGGACCATTTGGTTATTTCACAGGAAAAACAAACAAGCTGTAGGGTCTGTCATAATAAAATTTTAACTAGATGTCGAAAATGTTTTGTGTCGTATCACACCCAGTGAGTCATGTGCCCAATATCCTATATATAGGACGGCTTCAAAAGCAACTTTTTTCAATAAATTTTTAAAAACTTATTATTGCACCGTTTTTATACCCTACACCACACTGTGGTACAGGGTATTATAAGTTTGTTTCACGGCAGATGTTTGTAACACCTGAAAATAACACAGCTAGACCCACCTTAAAGTATACCGATCGACTCAGAATCACTAGCTGAGTCGATTTAACCATGTCTTTCCGTCCGTCCGTCTGTCAATGTAAAGTTGTTCGTCGCAATTTCACTCCGATCGTTCGGAGGGAAATTGCAGTTTAGAGTATTTCGCAGCTGTAAAGATCCCTATTGAATTTGGTTGAAATCGGTTCAGATTTAGATATATCTCCCATATATATCTTTCGTCCGATTTGGCCCTTTAGTCCTATAGAAGCTGTATTTTACATCCAATCGTCTTGAAATTTAGAATGGTAGAGTTTCTTGATCCATGAACCAACATTGCCGAATTTGAACAAAATCGGTCAAGATTTAGCTATAGCTCCCATATATATGTTTCATCCGATTTGGCTCTTTAGTCCTGTAGAAGTTGTATTTTACATCCAATCGTTTTGATATTTAGAATGGTAGAGTTTCTTGATCCATGGACTAACATTGCCGAATTTGAAGAAAATCGGTTAAGATTTAGCTATAGCTCCCATATATATGTTTCATCCGATTTGGCTCTTTAGTCCTGTAGAAGTTGTATTTTACATCCAATCGTTTTTATACCTTACACCACACTGTGGTACAGAAACTTAATACGACACTTTTATTATATTTTAAGAAATACAGGGTATTATTTAAGTATAATATGTCCCAAAAGTAAATTTATGTAAACAATTTATACATGAATTACAAAATTTATATTTCAGAGTTATTCAATATTACGAGAGTGGTGTAGGGTATTATAGAGTCGGCCCCGCCCGACTTTAGTCTTTCCTTACTGGATTATTTCTCATTTGCTTCCAAAATAATGTAGAAGTACGTACTTTTAAAAAGATGGTGCTCAAGCACCGGGTTAAAAGGAATTAAATAAGACGAAGGTATAATGATCGCCTTTGAGTTATTATTGTAACAAAAATAAAGAAATTAAATTTAAAAAATCCTAAGGGGAAAAACAAATATGGTCTACACCACTTAAAAAGAATAATTTTTCGATAAATCTGCTATTTTCTTTTATATTTTACTTTGTGCTTATGACCTTTACCAGAACAAGATTTCCAAAATAATCAATATTTATGTAATCCAATAAATATCAAAAGTTTTTTTATTTTTTTAAGGTCATTTTAAGAATGTACTGGGTTCAATTATAGCAAAGTACAAATATTATGCTATCAAAAATCGTTCTGTTAACTCATGTAATTAAAAAAAAAATTATTTCTTATCACATACAAACGATTTCTTATTAATTTCATAATTGTATTGTTAAAGTCAAGTGATTATAAAAAGTGAGAACCCTTTTTATGCAATAACGACTTTTTTGTGCGACTTTATTTTTCGAAAACGACTTTTTGTGCGGTAACTCTGATTTTGACATGCCCAGAAAATGAAATCGTGAAGATATACAACGCAAAAAACGTTTACTCGTATTTCACTTTTTGCTGATTTTTTTTCATTTTGGTAATATTATTTTTTTTTTATTTTTTATACTGCATAAAAAGGCCCTTTAGATTAATACCCGCTGATGGATTTTTAGAACATAAAGGTGTTTCTCATGCCTCTTTATATGAAATTTCGCCCACATATACAACGTTTACGGGCACTTACAGATTTCTACTCAAGTTTGCATGGAGCATGTGGCGCACAGGCATACATAGATATAACACACAGTGGTTGGCATTGGAACGAAACCAGCTTGATACATGAAGCCCTCATTTCTAAAATATGGGGTATTATATGCCAGTTCGAAAATATATCGTTTAGACTACACGCAAAGAAAATAACTTTTGGAGGTCGTTTAACACAAACATAGTTCTTTGTCTCATCTCGCTCTACTCTTCCTGTAACGGTTGAAAAATTTCTAGTGAATGAAAACATTTAACCGTATCTCTTGCTGTCAACGAACATTGTTTCATTCCAATTGTTTCATTCATAATTTACATTTATGGTAAACGAAATACGTTTACGGAAACATGATTGTGTATTTCGAAGTTGGGCCTTTAGTTTTGTACTGGCGTTTGTGGTGTTCGGTATAAGTGCTCGTGTGTGGCAAAATTAAAAACGTTTTTATCAGTGAACTCAACATTATTTCATTCAAAGAAGTAATGAAACCAAATAATCGAAGATGCGATATCTCGCAATATACTGCGGACTCTAATTTAATGTTATCGGTAAATGGTAAATAAAATAAAAATTATTTCGGAATGACTTTTCTGCCAACGTTGCGAGACAAAAATGTTCACACGATTCTATGTACACAGGGTTGCATTTTTCCGCTATTTTTCTGACAAAATTGTCTGATCTGGCAATCGTGTTTGCTTAGCTTACATACATGCTTTCTTATTTACAGTTTTTCTACAACTCAATTAAAATATATCATACAATTAATAGCAGTGGTGTTTGTCGGGAAGCTCATGGGTACATTTTACTAAAAATTGTGGCATTTTTGATTATAAACATAATTTTATAAAACATTTTAAATATCACAATTTAAACAAATTATTCTTTTGCGACAAAAGTTTCTCATTTATTGATAAACTTGCATAGCTTGTGACAAACGCAATAATCGTTTGCAACAAACGTTTCACAGGGTTTGGGATAAACAAACATTACTTGTGACAAACACAGTAACCGTTTGCAACAAACGTTTCACAGGGTTTGTAATAAATATAAATCATTTACGATAAGTACACTAACCGTTTGCTATAATAATTTCTTTGCGTTTGGGGATAAACATAAATCGTGCGACAAACATAAACCACAAACGAAATTCGTTTTATTTTTCGTTTGGGAGTAACGATTTTTTTCTTTGCTTCAAACATAATTTAAAAATCTTCACAAACAAAACGGGGTTTTACCTGCGAAAATTTATTAGAAATCACTGTGCAACGCATATAGACATAAGTAGGATGGGCGAACGGCCACACATTTTTCTGTGCGGTTTTCTGCAGCTTTCAACAATGTTGTTAACGTTTGCTGCTGATATTGTCATTCCCTTTGGCCACGTGCAACTGCAGCCGTTGGAGGACCTTTCAGTTGCAAGCGTCTGCGTGCGGTTAATTGTGTTAATGAAGTTTTAAAATGTCAACATTATTGTATTAAAATGTAATTTACAAAAACCACACACATATACACTTAAACGTATATACATTCATACCACGGACAGAAAAAAAAACAGAAGCCTTTTTGTTGCCCCTCTGCCGCTCTCATCAGAGAAATGCGAAAAATCCAAAGAATTTAAACCAACAAGTATTTAAATTATTTTTATTATTATTGTTGGAATGGAACAGTACAAAAGGCCAGCTTATGTCATGCAAAAGGCATGGAAGTTTTGTGGCCGAGAATATCGAACGTAATGTGGTCACTAAATGCCTTTCCACAGCTTAATTTAATAAACCAAGTTTAAAGTGTGGTAAACGGTGGGTGCCAAAGCAATTGACTGGCATTAAAGATTCTTAATGGAGATTTCATAGGAACACTGGGGATTGTAGGACAGAAGTTAAAGACACAAGATACCTAATAGCAGATGTTTAAAGTATTATAACTGAATTACACGAATCCTGTTCAAGATAATATGCAAATAAGTGAAACTTGCATTTAATATTTTTGACTCCATTATTAGAAAAAATAACAATAACTGATTCTCAAAAGCGGTATCTTTGCATCGATTTGAGAAAACAAATAAACGGTTACAAATTGGTTAGATGTGGCAGCACTAGTGTGCCCAGCTTGAGTAGCCATTTTATCATTTAAAAATTTATTTCCAAAATTCATAGCTCAGTCCGGTAATGTAATCATGCCCTACGTCCATTTTTGGTCAACAGATTTTGAATAACCATGAACCAAATCAGAGTTTCTTTGTCGTTTGGCTCCGTGCCTGCCCTAAAGTCCTGCAAATTGAGTATGCCCTAAAATCATTATCAGTATTCATTCAGGACCAATCATGTGCGCTAAAACCAGTACTATTTATCCCACATTTTTATGATTTTGTTTGGCCTAAAATTTAAAGATAATTAGCGAAAACAGAAACCAAAGACATGGTCTAAAGCATAAAATCTATATTATTATCTTCATTTTAAAAACTTGCAAAAATATTCCAGCACTTTCTCAAGTGTCACAAGTCAAAACTTAGATCATTCTCAAATTCTCAGAAAATGTTGCACTAGTATGTGGGAGTAATGACCAACAATATTAACAAAATTAAATGAAAATTGAAGGCAGGGGGTGAGGAAAAGTTCAGAAAAATTTATTTTTTTCCTCTGTAATGGTTTTTAAAGTTAATTTTAATGCCACAAAACATAAGAAATTGAAAATAGAAAATATTGTTTCTTAAAGGATTTTCCGTGCACTTTTCATAAAAAATATTAATCTTATCTTAAACAATTTATTTCGGTCAATTCTCGCGGAGATAAATATATAAATTGCGATATCTCAGAAAAAAATGTGCATTGGTACACTACCGATGCTGTAAATTTTGGAGTTGGACCAACCTGGGTTCAGAAGTTACATTATAATAACTGAAAATCTTCACCAAATTACAAAGAAAAAATATTTGTATGTGTTTTCAATATATTTAGTTTGTTGATTTTTTTCAAATATTTTTTCTTTGTAATTGGTGAAGATTTT
Organism: Eudasyphora cyanicolor; assembly: GCA_963930755.1. Lineage (NCBI taxonomy): Eukaryota > Metazoa > Arthropoda > Insecta > Diptera > Muscidae > Eudasyphora > Eudasyphora cyanicolor. Next base: position 263,901,828 of record OZ005734.1, read on the forward strand.
CAGTTATTATAATAATACTAGCTGGACCCGGTCCACTTCGTTAACTCAGATAGAGATTTCCGATCCCGTCCATTGTTGAACCAATCACGAATCCTGCCGCCAAATACATATACATAAAATAACAACACTCTCGCTAACAAATGTGCAAGATATATCATTTTTAAAATTTGGCTTATATGGGCGGGACCACGCCCATTCGTCCGATTCCTCCCATTTTTGGACCAATCACGTAGACTACCACGTGATACATATGCACAAAATTACAGCACTCTCGCTAAAAAATGTGCAAGATATATCAATATCAAAACTTTGCTTATATGGGCGGTGCCACGCCCATTGGCCCGGTTCAGCCCATTTTTGGACAAATCACGTAGGCTGTCACCAGATACATACAAAATGCCAGCACTCTCGCTAACAAATTGTGGAAGATATATCATTTTTAAAATTTGGCTTATATGGGCGGTGCCACGCGCATTGGTCCGATCACGCCCATTTTTGGACCAATCACGTAGACTGCCACCAGATACATATGTACAAAATTACAGCACTCTCGCTAACAAATTGTGCAAGATATCTCAATTTTAAAATGTGTCTTATGTGGGCGGGGCCACGCCCACTTGATATATCGAAAATGCAAGTACCCTATTTTCACCACGCCCCACACATGTACATTCTGTGCAAATTTCAAGAAGATCGGTCCAACCGTTTAGACGTCTGTTCGGTACAAACAAACACACATTGTTCTTTATATATATAGACTAGCTGGACCCGGTCCACTTCGTTGCCCCAGATTGAGATTTCCGATCCCGTCCATTTTCGAACCAATCACAAATCCTGCCACCAAATACGTATACATAAAATAACAACACTCTCGCTAACAAATTGTGCATGATATCTCAATTCAAAAATGTGGGTTACATGGACCGGGCCACGCCCATTAGTCTGATCCCCCCCATTTTTTAACTAATCACGTAGACTGCCACCAGATACATATACATAAAATTACAGCATTCTCGCTACTAAATTGTGCAAGATAGCTAAATTTTGGGTTATATGGGCGGGGCCACGACCTTTGGTCAGATCCCGCTCATTTTTAGACCAATCACGTAGGCTTCCACCAGACACATATACACAAAATTACCGCACTCTCGCTAACAAATTGTGAGATATAAGATATCTAAATTTCAAAATTTGGCTTATATGGGCGGGGCCACGCCCATTGGTCCTATCCCGCCCATTTTTGGACCAATCGCGTAAATCGCCAACGGATACATACATATGTACAACATTACAGCACTCTAGCTAACAAATTGTGCAAGATATATCAATTTCAAAATTTGGCTTATATGGGCGGGGCCACGACCATTGGTCCGATCCCGCCCATTTGACCAATTACGTAGAATGCCACCAGATACATATTCGCAACATTGCAACACTCTATCTATATATCGAGAGCTTATATTCAAAACCCTCTATCTTCAATTTTTGCAAAAATGAGATGTTTATGTTAAAATATTCGGTAAAATAAGGCGCATCTATGGTACTAATTTGGAAATAAAAAAAAAACAAAAATTGAGATTTTATGGCCATTTTTGTAATTTCTCTATCTTACACACTTATTTTTTCTGAATGCAATACCCTCTATCTCTTCATATAATTTGGGACAATTTTTTGTTTGTTTTTTTTTTCTTCTAAAATATGTTCTTTGGTGAAAAGAGTATGCTAAATCCGAATTTGGTTAAATTTTTTTAGTCGAAGCTTTAGTTTTCAAATTATGACTATTTTTATATCTAACCTGTGATTCCACAAGAATACCATTTTTTCTATGACAATTTGAAAATGGATTCAAAAATTAACCTCAAGAAATAGATAATACTTAAATAAAAAAATAATCATTAATTCATTGTTATTATTATTTATTATTTTTATTATAATATGTATAATTATATATTAAAAAAATCTGTAGAATTCATAAATAATTTTTTTTACTATGCAAAACCCTCTATCTTTTTTATACATGAAGAATTTTTGAATAGCAATACCCTCTATGTTCCATAAAATGGCTCGTGGTGCAAATATTAAAAAAAAAATATTATTTAGTAGTTCACGTAGTCAGGTGTAATAAACATTGTAGAACAAACAATTTTAATTTTCTTTAAAATGTAAACCGTTTATTTTGGCTCTACTGAACAATTGTGTTTTTTAAGATAGAGGATATCTATATATATAACAATGAAATGGTGTTCCTTGGTACGCGATGGACTCGAAAACGGCTGAACCGATTTTGCTGAATTTTAGCATGAGAATATATTTTGGTGTGTGGAAGGTTCATACCTATATTCGGTTTTGATTGGACAAAGGGGCGTGGCGCCGCCCATACAATGTAAAATTTAAAAGTGCAATATCTTGGGTAGTATTGGTTCAAAACACTCGAAATTCGATATGTGTGATCTTGGTACTAGTACACATCATGGAGCCAAAAACCGGTGTGATAGTGATAGTGGGCGTGGCACCGCCCATACAACCTAAAATTCAAATATGAAATATTTTGAGTACTATTGCAGTAAAATTCTCGAAATTTAGTATGTGTGACCTTGGTACCAGTACGCGTCACAGGACTAAAAACGGGGAAACAGTGAAAGTGGGCGTGGCACCGCCCACACAACCTAAAATTCAAATATGACATATTTCGAGTACTATTGCAGTAAAATTCTCGAAATTTAGTATGTGTGACCTTGGTACCACTACGCGTCACAGGACTAAAAACGGGGAAACAGTGAAAGTGGGCGTGGGCGTGGTACCGCCCACACAACCTAAAATTCGAATATTAAATATTTCGAAAAATAATTCTTAAAATTGGGTATGTGTGTCCTTGGTGCCAGTACGCGTTATGTAGCTGAAAACTAGGGTGATAGTGTTAGTGGACGTGACATCGCCCACCCAACCTGAAATTTAAAAATGCTATATTACGAGTATTATTGCGGTAAGAATCTCCAAATTTGGTATTTGTGACATTGGTACCAGTATGGTATTGGTATGATAAAACGATAAACTGGTGTGACAGTTATAGTGGGTGTGGCACCGCCCACGCAACCTGAAATTTACAAATACTTTATTTTTAGTACAATTGGAGTAAGATCGGTGATATTTAGTATTTGTGCCTTGGTAGCAGTACGCGTGTTGGTGTCAAAAACAGGTGTGATTGTGACAGTAGGCGTGGTACCACCCACAATACCAGAAATTCAAAAGTGCAATATTTTGATTGCTATTGGCGCAAGATTCTCGAAATTTGGTATGAGGAACCAGATCGAGTGCTGGAGCATGAAACTGGAGGGATAGTAACAGTGGGCGTGTCACCGTCTACACAACCTGAAATGTGAAACATGACATCTGAATATATAATATTTCCTGCACTATTTCAGCTAGCCTGTAAAAATGGGTGTGTAACCTTCGAACCACAACCAATGATGGAACCAAAAACTGGCATCGTATTAACAGTGGGTACTCCTACACAACCTGAAATTTCAATATTAAATATTTCGATCACTATATCAGCCATGGTTTCGAAGTTTGGCTGTCTGGCCTTGGTAACCGTAGGGGTGATTGAGTTCCAAACAGGAACGATGGAATAGGGTACTTGAATTTTCGATATATCAAGTGGGCGTTGACCCACTTTGGGTCCAATTTTGATATAGATAAAATTTTTTAGCTAGAGTGCTGAAATTTTGTGTGTATGCATTTAGTGGAAGATTATGGGAATTTTCCAAAAATGGGCGTACTCTGACCAATGGGCGTGGCCCCGCCCATATAAGCCAAATTTTGAAATTTAGATATCTTGCACAATTTGTTAGCGAGAGTGCTGTAATTTTGTGTATATGTGTCTGGTGGAAGCCTATAAATTAAAAATTAGTGCTGTAAACAAAAGCTAATGCCGTTTATGACATTTTTAACTATAAAATATAACACAAAATGTTAACTAAAATTTGTTCCAAAAATATTTTATTCCTATTAAAACAAATTTCTAAACCGATAGTCTGATAGCTGACAGATTTATTTCAGTGACTGTTCATTTTATTGTTTACAAGCTTACAAAAGCATTTGATCTTCAGATTCAGAAAAAAAGTCATTCGAGATGGAATTCAAGCGTGACAGTGTGATTGCTTTATACTTGGGTGGAAAAACACAAGTAGCTATCGTTAGAGCCCTCCCGCATTTAAATTTGAATAAATCTTTTGTTTCTCGTACCATTGCTCGTTACCGTGATACTGGCAGTGTTGCATCGCGTCCAAAAAGTGGACGAAAAAAACGGTAACAACACCAGAAATGATCCGAAAAGTGAAGGCCAGATTTGATCGAAATCCACGCCGCAGTGGTAGAAAAATTGCTCGTGAGCTGAACATATCGCGAGAACGGATACAACACATGTTAAAAAATGAGCTTGGACTAAAGCTATTGAGGTTCCAAAAAGTGCATGAGCTCACCGATGCACAAAAAAAAGTTAGACTGGAAAGAGCCGAGGAGTTGCTTCGCTTGCACGAAAGTGGCCAATTACCGAATTTGGTTTTCTCCGATGAGAAGCCATTCCAAATTGAGCAGTTTGTGAACAAACAAAATGATCGGGTTTACTTGCCAAAAAGGTCAGCTGAAAATTTACTTCTTCGATTGGCCACCAGAACTCAAGCGCCGCCGATGGTAATGGGGTGGGCCGCCGTAACGGCCGATGGTCGCTCCCCGCTCGTTTTCATCGACCATGGGGTCAAAATAAATGCCGAATATTATCGGGAAAATGTCCTAAAGACAGTATTGAAGCCCTGGGCAGACAAACGGCCGCAGACCATGGACATTCCAACAGGACTCAGCACCATCCCACTCAGCACGCGTCAACCAAGAATGGCTTAAAAAGGAGGTTCCTCGCTTCATTTCTACCGCACAATGGCCACCAAGATCTCCGGATCTCAATCCGTTGGACTTTTGCGCCTGGGGCATTTTAGAGAGTAAGGTTCGCACTAACAAATACCAAAGTATCGATCATCTCAAGGCCATAATTCGTGCCAAAGGTGGCCAATTCGAACAAATCTAAACTGTTTCTAAAATGTTATGTTATTTCCGACATTTTTTGCTTTTGAACAATAAAATTTAAATTAAAAAATTAAAAAAATATAGCGCTTTACTTTGTTGCATTACATATCAGCCACCCTGTATATAACCCGTAAGGAAAGACAGAAAGTCGGGCTGGGCCGACTATTTAATACCCTACACCTCCTTAACAATTAACAAAATGGGCATTGCAATAAGAATTTGACAGTGTTCATACATGTAATAAGAAAACTCTCTCTGCCGAATTTCGTACTGATCGGATAAAAATAAAATAAAATACGGTTTCTACAGTGCTTACATATCAAATCGGGCGAAACATATATATAGGTGCTATATCTAAATCTGAAAGGATTTTACCCGAATTAGGTAGTGTTCATTCATGTAATAAGAAAATTCGCTCTGCCGAATTTCGTACTAATCGGATTAAAATACGGGTTCTACAGCGCTTACTTGTCAAATCGGGTGTAACTTATGTATGGGTACTATATCTAAATTTGAACCGATTTTCCCCGAATGTGGCAGAGTTCATTCATGTAGTAAGAGAACTCTCTCTGCCAAATTTCGTTCTGATCTGATACAAAATACAGTTTCCACACCGCTTTGATATCAAATCAGTTGAAACATATATATGGAGACTATATCTAAATTTGAACCGATTTTCCCCGAATTTGGTAGATTTCATTCATGTACTAAGAGAACTCTCTCTGCCAGATTTCGTACTGATCTGGTATGTAATACAGTTTTTACAGAGCTTAGATGTCAAATCGGTTGTAACATATGTATGGGGGCTATATCTAAATCTGAACCGATTTTGACCGATTTCAATAGGGATCGTTCTTGGGCCAAAAAAGAGCACTGTGATAAATTTCATCACAATCGAACCATAAATACGACCTGCACTTTGATTACATGGACAGGACTTGATTTAATCGACTCAGGAAGTGGTTCGAAGTCGATCGCAATAATAAACGATGGGTGGTAGACCCATTTTCTCCTTCTGGATGTTACAAACAAATGCACAAACTCATAATATCCTGGACCACAGTGTGGTGTAGGGTATAAACATACATGTTTGTATGTATGTATGTGCTTTATAGACCGAAACCACTGGACCGATTCCAAAATTTGTTCTGTTTTTAATAGTTGTTTTATCAGAGATGATTTTGGAAAAAGTGACCGGTGTAAATATGGGTGTGACATTATTTAAAATTCGATTATCTCAGAAAGTGTTGATCCTAGAAAAATGAAATTGTGAACACACGTTATTGGAGTTATTATCTAAAACATAAATTAAAGTTGGTAGAATCGGATTAGTGGGTGTGGCGAAAGGGGTCGTTGCATTAGTTAAACATTTATTATTTCAGAAACTATTGACGGTAGAAGAACGAAATTTGGATTGCAAGTTATTGGAGTTAATATTAGTACTTTCACCAAAATTGGGCGGAATAAAATAAGTGGGAGTGGCAATATTTACAATTCAAACATCTCATAATATATTGACCGTAGAAAGTCGAAATTTGGAACAAACGTTAGTAGAGTTATTATGTAAAACTTCAACAAATATTGGCGGGATCAGATTAGTGGGTGTGGCAAAAGTAGGCGCAGCATTAGTCAAAAATGTATTATCCAAAAGTATTGACCGTAGAAGAACGAAATTTGAATTGTAAATTATCCTCTATCTACCCTATTAATGGGTCAATTTGGCCCTTTTTTCGAAAAAATCAAATAAAGTCCTTTCAAATAGGACATTTAAGGATAAAAATGTTTTACAAAAAAGTTTGCCGGAAAATTTCAGTGGGGGTTACCAAAGACACCAAAGTTGTAAATATAGCTCTTTACGCTTTATTAGCAATATTACACGCCGACTTATACAAATAAATAATATAACGTAAATTCGAAAAAGGACCAAATTGAACCATTAAGAGAGAAGCTAGAGGGTTAAGATCTTGCACAAAAATGATCCTCCAAATCTAAAATCTCTCAGACATCCAATTACATAATATTTTTTTATTTAGTATAATGTTCCTTCTACCAAAAAATGAAAACTTTGACCCACTGTAAAAAAAACTAAGACCAACTGGATCATATGTTTATTGTACAAAAAAAATCAACTCAACATGCCTTTTAGAATTATAGAGTCGCTCTTCTGCTCCAATCATTCCATAGATATTACTTTTAATTTACATTATAGTATTTTTTGTATGAGTTGGGGTTGAATTTAGCTTATTAAGCGTAAAGATTTATATTTATAAGTTTGGTGTCTTTGGCGACCCCCACTGAAATTTTATGGCAAACATTTTCGTAGAATATTTTAATCCTTAAATGTCCTTTTTGAAAGGACTTTTTTAGATTTTTTCGAAAAAGGGCCAAATTGGCCAATTAAGAGGGGAGCTAGAGGGTTAAGAGCTTCTACAAAAATGATCCTCATAAAATTCCACTGTATAACTCTGACAATAAGAAATCTCTCAGACATTAAATTACATCACGTTTTTCATTTAGTATAATCCTCCCTTCGACCAAAAATTGAAAACTTTGACCAACTGTCAAAAAAACTCAGACCAGCTGGACCATAAATTTATTCTACAAAAATTATCTACTCAGCCTGCCCTTTCAAAATTATAGGGTCGCTATTCTGTTCCAAAAATGCTGTTGGACAGTGATTTACTATTTTATCTACATATATAAAACACAAAAATATTTATAACGATGTCCGTTATGGACTTTGAATCCATCCAACCGATGTAAACCAAACCGGGTTCATTAGAAAGGCAATAATGAGAAGAACATTTTATACCACTAATAGTGGGCGTGTTCCCTCCCATATGACTCCACTATTTGACATAACTATGCATGCCCCCGCCCACATCCCACTTCATTATTGTGAACGAAATATATCGATAACCTTTTGACACATTCGCACTTAAGAACAATATGAGCGATTTAGCGGAAAATTGGGATAGTACATCAGATGTCTCTGATCATCACATGTCTCTATTTCTCTAAAATGAAATTTGGGGGCCACAAAGTCCACCGGGTATCCGCTAGTATAGAAATATTTAGGGTACACTCTCAATATATTATATTTTGCATACACAAATGGTATATATTTGAGAAAATTTTGTTCTAAACAAATCTTTGTTTCTGCCCTAAATTTTTTTGAGCCTATTATTTACGAATCATATATTTATTTGCATTTAAGTATTCACAAAATACACCAATACAAACAGCGAAAAACAAAGCACATACGTACTTAATCATTGCACATTCGTGTATGATAATGAACCAACCCCGTATGTTACGGATTCTAGCAAGGCGGTGCATGAATAAAGCAACAAAAATCAGCAATGCTTCGTTGCAAAACCAACACCATATGGGGGACGATTTGAAGCAGCAACGGGATGATTACCTGGATAACTTTCTATTCTAAATGCACCCAATATTAAAAACAAGTTAATAAATATTAGAGATAGTTTTAATAAATTTATATATTAATTTTATAAGTAATAAAACGTGAAAAAAATAAATTAAATCTATACGCGGGGCAAAATCACCTTTTTGATATGTTTGAATTGAAAGGAAATATATTTGTAACACAAATTTTTAAAGATTGTATGTTTCTGAGTAAATAAATTGTATTTGAAAATCAATAAAATATATTTGTAACGCATATATTAATATATTACAAAAAAATATATTTGCAAACTAAATTTCTCAAAAAAAATATGTGTTTAAATACAAATAAAATTATTGTTTAGGAATTTATCGAAATATATTTTCAAAACTTTTGCTGATTTTTAGAATTTCAGTTAAAATGTTTCCTTAGTTTCAAATTGTACCTTGCAGTTATATAATATTTAATAATAATAATTTTAAATTTCTGAGTTAGTATTCCAAGTCATCATTTCTTGTCAATTATCCAAGAAATTTATTTTGATCCAAGATTACACGATTTCAATTATTATAATTTATAATTTTTACGAACATTAAAAATTTCTTAAAAAAATATCTTTGAATTAGTAAAAAAATTAACACAATTAACGAATTTTCTGAATTCTTAAGTGCAAATAAATATTTGTTTTGGAAATAGTAGAGTCCTTAATAAAAATGTGTTGGGATGTAAACAAAGATTTGCTTAGAATATCATTTTTCCAAATATATACATTTATTGTGGACCCAATATTATATGTTTAGAGTGTACCCTAAACATATATATGTTTCAAGCCGAATTCGTTTGGGACAATATACTACAGAAGCGATTTTTTTCAGCGTGTAGTACCTCCGTATGTACCTCTTACATACCTTCGCCTTCTATAATTGAAGCATTGGGACATGTTTATAGAATTTTTGTTTGGATGGGACGGACATGTCAGCGTGTGCGGCTGTCTGTCTGTCTGTCTGTCTGTCTGCTGGCTGGTGCGCACGATAACTCTCGAAAGGAGTAACCGATTGACCTCAAATTTGGTATGTGGTAATATTTTTTTCTATCTCCGGCTAAGTTCGAAGATGGGCCATATTGGTCAACTCCTTCTAGTACTTCCCCCACAAAGGGTTAAAATGTTGAGAAATATTGATTCTTTAATAACTGCTATACTACTTATTCGAATCTTTTGATATTCCTCACATAGTATTAGCTTATTAGTCGCTATCAACTCGGGAAAAATGGGCGAAGTCGCCACGTCCCTTTTGGTACCTCCCACACAAATGCACCATTTTGCACCAAAAGTTAACAGCTTATAACATTAATAACAGTGTATAAAAATACTTTAAATTTTGTACAGTATTATGCTTTTATATTGGCTACAGTCCAGGGAAAAATGGGTGTTGTTGCCACGCCCCTTTTGGTACCTCCTACACAAAGGTACCTTTTTGCACCAAAAGTTAACAGCTTATAACATTAAAACCAGTGTATACAAATACTTGAAATTTTGTACAGTGTAATGTTTTTATAGTGTCTATAGTCCTGTGTTATGTTATAAGTGCGTTATTGCCACGCCCCTTTTTGTACCTCACACACAAAATTCCCAAATCATACCACAATTTAATGTCTCATAACGTTTATACCAGTGCACATAAATGCTTATAAGTCGGCACAGTGCAATGAATTTAAAGTATCTAATGTTCAGCGAAAAAAGGTGTATTTGATAAACCCCTTCTGGTACCTCCCACACAAATTGACAGAATAATTCGAGTAATCAATTCAATATTACATTACTCACAAAGTGAGGGTATACCTTAGTCGGTTTACCCGACTGAAACGTTCTTACTTGTTAGTAATATTTTAAATTGCTATTTACCTTACCTTTTAAACAGCAGTAGACCAATTACATTTCAATTGATTCCTGGAATATCTGCAAACGAATGTTTCTCAATAGCATTAATCTTCTCACTCGCCAGACTGCATTTCAATTGATTCCAGGAATATCTGCAATCGAATGTTACCACTGGATATCTAAATTGCATTATCCATCTCACTCGCCAGACTGCACACAATTTCGAACTGCACACAATTGTATGTTTTCAACAATAAATTCGCCATCAATATTTATTTTTTCACGCTTTTCACACTTTAGTACTATACGCAACAATACAAAGCCAAACAAAAATTCATCGCCGTTGCGCAGATAATAGACAATACAACACCGCACAAAAAAACCATCTCCGTTTACGGGGAAATGTCGTAAACGAATAGGATAAAATTGTTCATGGACTGAATGTTGCAACCTCTTTTTTCCATCAGTGTACCTTAATTTTAAGACAAGTTTCCAGCGTTCCACGATAATTGTATAGAAATAATAGATCAGAAATTTTAAATGTTCGTAAAATTCCTTTATAATTTAAGTCGTGTAATCTTGAATAATGATACTTTGCTTTAATTGGTTGACAACACATGATGACTTGGAATAAATATAAATTAAAAATTATTGTTTTAAAACAAATGTTATTGCTACTTATGTTATTTTAAATTATAAGGTGTAACTCGAACTAAATAAATATAACTCGAAAAATCTGCTAAGTTTTGAAAATCTTTTTAAAACCATATACATATTCGTATTTGGACAAATTCCTAAACATTAATTTTATTTGTATGTAAACACAAATTTATTTGCGAAAATCAGTTTGCAAATATTTTTATTTTAATATATTAATATATGCGTTCCAAATAAATTGTATTGATTTTGAAAAAAAAAATTGCTCAGAAATATATAACTTTAAAAAAAAAGTTGTTCCAAATATATTTTCTTTCGATTCAAACATAACAAAATAGGCAATTTTTCCCCTTGTAACGTCACTACCAGCGCAACCCATTATTTCATAATGCCTAGTTTGACATAAAGTAATTTTAATGCTTTTTCACCACTTTGTTATCATCAGTATTACTACACATTCACTTAATTCGAAGTAGTCATTTTGAATCGGATTTTAATTCTGTTAATTTTACAGTAAATTTGCATTTTATTTATAAAACTTCACATTTCGCCATAGGTTTATATTAAAATGCTATTTGAACATAAATGCCAGAAATGTTATGATTTATTCAACTAATTTGATAAATGAATTTGACAAGAGATTTTCAAAACTAAATTATGCAAATGTATATAAAATCATTATAGAAGGTTATCAAATTAGGATTGTTCAGTTTTTGTTGTACAAGTTGGCTGACACATTTCACGCTGAGTATTATTGTCTTGAAAATTATATCAATTTGGGCTCTACATATTGTTTGCTAAGAGTCAAAATAGTTAATATTGTAATGAAAAAATTAAATTAAGAAAAAATTAAATTTTTTGTTGCTAAATTGCTTATGTTTAAGCAATAAAATGTTGATGATTAAAAAGGGAGCAAAAAATCCTTTATAAATTATGTTATATCTTATGTGAAACCCCTTTTCGTTGTGTGTTTAATCAAAATTAAATTTTTGAAACTTATGGTATATTTTATTATTTTGTTACCACTCAAACAGTTAATCATACATACAGGTGGTGTCAATGCAGCAGCGGTTGGACAGAATTAGTGCGTTGACTCCTTCTTTATACTTGCTTAAATTTGTGCACAAATTTTATAGTTTATGTCTGTCATGCAATAAAGTTGAGTTTAAGTTGTTATCAACATATTTGAGCTTGGAGTTAATGGCTATGTGAACATTTTCAAGAGTACTTGATATAATATTTATTGCATATATTTTAATTTCCTACTTACTTCCTCCTCCCAGTGCTGAAAATTCGAAAGCATTTAAATCATTGTCGTTTTCCGTAAATTAAATGACAATATTCTATGTGTTTGGCATATTAAATTTTGTACAAAGATTGCTACATTAAGTCTCCTGGTTTACAAGTCACAATGTTTGGTGTAAGTTAAATTTTGGCATATGAGTCAGTACATTTATTATTGCCAAAAACTATTTACAGGTTCATACTTACTAATACATTACCACCTGAAATTTAAAGATTCAATACAAATATGTGTAGGAACTTTTTAGTATTTTTTCTATTTTATACTTATACTATTTTATGATATATAGTAATCAGATCTGGTCATTGTTTTTATATTTGGACAATAAGGTTTAAAATGCCGCTTGCTGAATTCCATATTTTAAGATTTAAACTGCGGAGTCAGGGTAGGGCACATTTGCACGGAGTCGGAGTTATGGTCGACTGGGTCCTCATTCAAATATCAAAAGTTCTTTCAGTGACTTCTTCGCATTGGTTAAACATTTTTTCACATCTTTCATAAAGACTTTCTTAAACCAATCTAAAACCAGTAAGGAAAGGCAGAAAGTCGGGCGGGGCCGTCCCTACACCTCCCTAACAATGCGATAATAATTTGGGATAATTGGTAAATGGGTAAGAACATATATATGTGGATATATCTAATTCTGAACCGATAATCGCTAAATTAAGCAATATTCGTTCCTAAATTGAGAAACATCTTTCTGGAGAATTTTGTAATGATCAGGTGTAAAGTAGAAGTTCTATAGCGCTTTGTAACCAAACCAGGAGGAACATATATATAGAGGCTATATATAAATTTGAATCGATTTTCCCTGAATACTCATTCATGTAAAATAGAAACCACTTTCTGTCGAATTTCGTACTCATCGGATACAAAATACAGTCTCTACAGCGCTTAAATGTCAAATCGGGGGTAACATATATATGGGGTCTATATCTAAATCTGAACCGATTTACCCCAAATTGTATTATCTCTAAGTGTATTACGAGACTACTCTCTGTGAATTTTTGTACAAATCGGTTCAAAAATGTTGCTTATACAGTGCATATATGCCAAATCGGAGGTACATATATATGGGAACTATATGTAAATCAGAACCGATTTTAACCAAATTCAATAGGGATCGTCCTTGGAAAGATATGTGCAAAGTTTCGTTGAGATCGGGCCATAATTGCGATCTGTACTTTGATTACAAGAATACATCTACAGACAGACAGACGGACATAGCTATATCGACTCAGAATGTGATTACAAGTCGATTGGTATAATAAACAATGGGTCTCTCTATTCTCCTTTTGGGTGTTACAAACAAATGCACAAAGTCATAATACCCTGTACCACAGTGTGGTGTAGGGTATAAAAACGGAAGTCGATATCCAACTTATATAAACCATTTTTGATATGTCTGAATTGAAAGAAAATATATTTGGAAACAAATTTTTTAAATATTATATATTTGTGAACAAATAAATTTAGTTTGAAAATAAGAAATTTTGTTTGGGATGCATATCGTCATCAGAAACAGAAAAAAAGGGCGTAACAACAAGAAAAATGGAAATTCAGTTGTTGATCAATTTCGATACACTGCAGCAAAATATATATTCTGATTAATTTTTAGCGACTTACTACCAATATTGGCGAATTTATAAACGAATTTAAAAAGGGCCTAACGACATATTATTTTTTTTCATAGTTAAATATTCCTACTTTAGGCAATTTTCAAAAACAAATTATAAATCATGTTTGTGAGAATTTATACTCGTATATGCATCACTGTGTTTAGGTATTATCCTGAGAAGCACGTTTTTCCAAAGACAACTTTTTTTATTTTATTCAGTTTTTTGCTTCTCCTGTAATTACGATATATTAATATATTAGAGCAAAATATATTTGCTAACTGACTTTCACAAATAAAATATAATAAGATTTTTTTCAAATATGTATTATTTAAACATAATTTTTAAAACTTTACAAACACTGTCAAATTTTAGTTTTAATTGTTCGTAGATTTCCTGTTATACTTTACAGATAAAATGTCATTAAGTTTTGTTAAAATATTTTATTTTGATACTGAAATCAATTCAACTGTTTTATTATAGAATGTATGTTTTTTTCTGGTTTTTCTGTTTCTCAAATATTTTAGTGTAATTAGAATTTTGTCAAATAAAACGTCTTTGGAAACTACAACCAACATTGGTTAAAGGCTCAGTCACATACGCTGCAAATGAAAAATTGAGAATTTGTGAATATTTCAGTCGGTCTGCAATTGGAATTAGACTCAATGCGGAAAAAGGAATACAACAAAAGCGAGAATATTTCAGTTGGTCTAAATTAGAAATTTGTTTTCTTTCGATTCAAACCAGGGATGTAACGGATATTCGCATTCGCATATGCGAACGCGAATTATTCGCATCATTTTAAAATTCGCATTCGCAAAAACCATCTTTGGATTATTCGCTTTCGCAAAAATATATTTCTGTTTCGCTTCCATTTGTTACAAGTGTTAAAACTCCTTATTCCCTTCACACAATTTTAAGACTTTAATACCAACGAAAACCTCTGCCACTTCTCTTCAAAACAGTTGAAAAAATATGTTTGTCCTTGTGGTAACAGGAGTTAAAAATATGGAAAACATTCTTAATACTTGAATATCATGGAAAAGTATCAATTCAGTTCCTTAAATTTGTTGGTACTAAATGGTCAAACTATTATTCGCATTCGCTTTCGCACAAATTCATATTTTACTATTCGCATTCGCATGAAATATATTTCAATATTCGCTGTCGCTAAAGTCACTTTCGTTACATCCCTAATTCAAACATATCAAAAAAGGTGACTTTGCCTCGTGTAACAATATGTTAAACGCATTTGATAGTTTTTTATATGGATCTTATTTGGAGAATTTAGTTAATGCATAATCTGACAACGAGTTATTTTATATGGAATGACCTATTGACGGCTGGGTTAATATGGAGCACAATATGTCTATACTTGGCACACTGGTACCTTTATATGTACCATAGTTTGTGCTTGTGTCACACTGCAAATATACGTCCGACTTCAAAATATCTATATTTTAATGCAATGTTTATTGGGGACTAATCAATAAATGTTTAATATCTCCAGAGTGCAGTTGGTATGGTACAAAACGTTTGCCCGTTAACACAAATACGTATTTATTTATGCAGTGACCACATAAACAGAACGCAATCCCCACACTCATACGAGTACACGTTTACAGCATCGGGTCATTGAAGCGTCCTGAGTTGAATTGGCTTTAAGTAATTTTGTAAATATAGATATCTGTATACTCTTGTTATAGCAAAATATTCTTCAAAACTTATTGTAGGTTTCAATTCAAAGGCAAATAACAGTAACTCTATCTAATGTTGATATTTTGTACATAAACCAAAATATTTGGCCTTTCGTGCAATTGGTCTACATAAAGGCGGTCCGCTATTTTACAAAGTGTGGGTAATTTAAATATTTATTACTAAATCAGCCTTGTGATTAATTCAATTAAGTAAAAAATGACTTATAAGCAGCACCCCTTTGGTACTTCCACATAATTTAAATGTCCATGTTTTTCTTGTTGCAATACACACAGAATACCGTTTGGTTGCCTCAACCGAATTATTTGCCAACCGAATTTTGTAGTTCTGTCTACTATCTTGCGATTCCATCAGGACAACCGATATTTTGGTTGTGGTATACTTCAGTTTCCATGCTGACAACAAACATATTTGGTTGCGCCAACTACGAAAATGGTGGCCTATATTATCTGCTGTCGTTGCCGCAAGCAACTGTTTTAAAAAATTGGTTGTTCTGACAATTTGTCATTCATATACTACCGACAATTAATTAAAAACAGTTTTTATTAATTTTTATTTTATTTATTGAACAAAAAACAAAACAATTCATGTCATAAAAATCCCTTATTACAAATTCATCACTAGATGAGATGTGGAAATATTTGACACAAATTTTAGTACACGAAAAAAAAACACAAAACTTGTATACAAATATCGCTTAACCCTGTGTTTTCAATTTCATGATTGTTGCTTTTATTTTTATTTATGTAAAACATTTTGCACAACATATTCTGCATTCCACACAGTATTATTCACACGAGATTATTTTTGACTACATATACCGTTCTTGAACAAAATGTTGAAGATTTATGTATGTCGAGTAATTTTATTTTTTGTTTGTCATGTATCAGCAAAAGAACAGCAACCAATCTTTCGGTTGTATTTACCAAAATACATTTAATTATTCTAAATTTGGGAAATGATTAGGATAACCAATAAACGATTATTTATTAATATTTTTTCTGTTGAAGTAACCAATTATTCGTTGCGATAATAATATTTGGTCTATTGATACAATTTATGTTGCCAATTATAAAACATTGGTTGTCACAACTAAAAATCGATCAAATGGTACTATAATGAAAATTTAAAATTGGTTACCACAACTAACCGAGTGTCAATGAAAAAAAATCTTAATTCGATTGATACAGCCATCGATTTAGTTGGAAGCATTTTCATTTGATCGTATCCATGTTATTTTTGTTGTTTCAACTAATTATTTATAAATACAACCGACAGACGGTGTAGGCAATATACTTTTTGTTGCTAGTACTATTTTTTTATTGTTACAATCGAATTCCAACCAATTATTTTCCTGGGTGTATATATTTGATACCAAAGGTAAACAATCAAAGAGAGCAAAAATCGGCCGAACGAACTGTATGATACCCAGATGATCTTGTAAGAACAGTCTGTTAGGTTGAAAGAGAGGAGACGTTTTAAAAGTCTTGTGTCCATTGACATACACTTAAGGCAGTGGATCCAATTGCACATTTAGATGCTTTGAATTTGACACTAACTAGCACAGTTCCATTTTGTGTCAAAGAACTAATCTACTTCCAGTTTCATAAAATCGATTGGAAAATTTATCAGCAGGGAGATTTCATGTCAAGTGAGTCAATTTTTAAAATAGATGTCTTCTGTTTGGGATGAAACCTGTACCAACAGCTGTCCTATTGGAGAGTAGTTATGACCTTGTTAAATTCATAAGTGATTATCCAATTTTGAACAACTTCCGGATCATAAGTATAGGACTTTTATCACTTTTTTGGATACTCGTTTTATGGTGGGATGTTACATTTGGTATGTTTTTAATAACTAGGGGTTGGTGGGTGGTTTGCTAAATCAGCTACAAACTTTTTAAACCATGCGTCGATTGTTTTCAGAATAATAAAAATACATTAAATGTAAATTTTTTGATGTTTTGTTAATTTTTTGACAACTAGGGGTTGGTGGGTGGTTTGCTAAGTTGGCTACAAACTTTTTAAATTATGCGTCGATTTTTTTCAGAATAACAAAAATACATTAATTGTGAATTTTTGATGTTTCTAAGAGGTCTTAATTTAAAAATATTACAATGTTCTCAAAAAATTTGATTTTTTCGCAAAATCTTGTACGATATCTTTGAAACCGTCGATGGGATGTAGAAATAATATTAAAAGTAGGTGATGATGCTGCTTAATTTATGATTATTTAAAGCTTCCCTGAACTAATTACGATAACGAGTTCTGCAGTTATGCTACAATATATGTTTGAACCTCAATTTTCATAAAAAATATCATAAACAATATCATAAAAAATATTTTTGTTTTTTTTTAAATAGATTTGAAGAAAAAAATTAATCGTTGTTGGATGAAGAACATTTTTTCCGCCAACTTTAGTAATGATCATTCTTTAAATTTCATAATCATTGTATGTAAATACACAGAAAGCAAAATGCCGTACTAAATTCAAGTAAAAAATTCTTAATTTATGTCGAAATCGTACTTAAAAATTTAAGTACGTCCGTACTAAGTTTTTCTTAGAACAAGTATAAATCGGCTTAAATTGAAAAAATCAAGCGCTGAAAGGCTTACAATAAGTATATAATACTTGAAATAAAGTAAAAATTTCTTAAAAGAGGAAATTAAGCCTAAAATGGCTTAAAGTAAGAAGAAACAGCTTACTTTAATCTCTAAGAGGCAGAAAAAATATAGAGCACAATAAAATTACCCTCTCAACCACTCTCATTCAAGTGGTTGATTTTGGCTGAAACAACATCAAACCATAAATCATATAAATCGACGAGATGTATGTACAGGGTCTCCCATATTCGACGGACCCATCTGGCAACGCCATAAATTTTGACAGAGATGTCAGATCGCTTAATGACATACCGCGTTTGAAGCGTCAGTCCAAGCAGATTTTTACCATGGAACAATACACGCCACGCGAGCGCTCTGAAATAGTTGAAATTTACATTCAACAGAAGAAGTCAAGTCAACGTGCTTTCAAAATATTAAAAAATGTGAGAAGTGCGCCTTCTAAGAACACCATTAAGCGTTTATACGAAAAATTTTCGACTGGTGAGGCTCTTTCTAATCCGAAGAGGCCAAATAAAAGTCGACCAAGGCGATCGGCCGAGAATATCGCTGCCGTACGAGCCAGTGTTGAGAGGTCCCCAAGAACATCCCAAAAACGCCGTTCTCAGCAGTTGGGCATGGCTCGGTCCACTTTACAACGGATTATTCGCGTTAATTTGCATTTGTTCCCGTACAAAATTCAATTGACGCAAAGATTGTTGAAGTCGTTAATAATTCTTGTTCGTTGCGTTTATGCTATTCGTTATATGTTTGATATTTAAATCGAATAATTACAGCTAAACTTTTACTTTTGCTGTCAAGCAATTGTATTTTAACATAACATTTTAAACAAATTGCATTCTTTGCAATACAGAGGCAAAAATTTTATAATTAATATAAATGGTATATAGGTATAAATCGAACGAAAGCACAAAAATCAAGTATGATCACCCAGCTAAAAAAGAGCATCCAAAGAAGCAATTAAAATCCCCAACTTATGATCCGGAAGTTGTTCTAATTTGGATTTTCACCAATGAATTTAACAAGGGCCTGTCGCGCCGGGGAAGTACTTATTTCTCACCACTTTTGCACAACTTCTTTCAAAGCACTATTAAATTTGCTTTTTTGGTGTTGTATTTATTTGATGAATGTATGTCGTTCTTATTAACATCTTTGGGTTCTGAGATAATTCTCTTATTTTAAAGGAATACAAATGTTGAGCCTTCGTGACGTAGGGAAGGGAATGTATATGTAAATAATTTACTCTTGGCCAAAGAGATCGAAGATCATATATATAAGTATGTATGTTCGGGACATTTGAAGATGTTTGTAATCTGTATCGTGTGGCTGCTCTTGAAAAGTGTGACCGATGACCCCATAGTGTAACTTCTAGTAACATTTTTGCAAATGGTCAACATTCTCACTAATAAAAAAGTATTTTTTATTCTACACTGTAATACATAGCACATTGGTGCTTCGCTTCGTATTTTCCGTAGTCCCGGTTCAGAGAGTAGTAAAGTACCACAGTGTGGTATACTTATAGTAAGTAAGGAATGGCATATTTAATTCCCATAATTTCTTTTAAAATTATTCATTTATAACCTACACCACACTGTGGTACAATTTATTATAATTTTATGCATTTGTTTCTAACACCCAAAAGGAGAAGAGATATAGACCATCGGTTATTATACCGATCGACTTCGAATCACTTTCTGAACCGATTTAGCTATGCAGTTCGCAAATATAGAACGATCTCAAAGAAATTTTGCACATATCTACAATTAGTATTGAAAAAGAAAGACAATCCGTATTTAGATATAGGGCCTGTTTCTGTAACTCATTTTCTTTCGTCTAAGGCGAACGATCAAAAATGTCTCAACTATTTGAATATCTCAACCAGATATCTTCATATATACACGGGTAAAATCGCCTTTTTTAATATGTTTGAATCGAAAGAAAATATACTTGCAATACAAATTTTTAAATATTATATATTTTCGAGCAAATACATTTTATTTGAAAATCAATAATATGTATTTAGAACCCATATGTTAATATATTAGAATGAAATATATTTGCGAACTAATTTTCTCAAATAAAGTATGTGTTTAAATACAAATTAAATTATTGTTTATGAATATTTCCAAATATATTTTATTAAAAAAAAACTTTGCTGAAATTTTCGAATTTTAGTTTCAATTTTTTCTTTGTTTTCGAATTATGCATTTCTATTAAAAATGGAATACTTAGCATTAACTTCTATTTGAAACTATTTATTTTTTTTCTAACAATTCCAAGTCATTATTTTGAATTATAAAGAAATTTTACTAACATTAAAACTTTCTAAAAATTACCTTTCAATTGGTGACAACTTAAAACAATTAAAGAATAGATATATTTTCACGCAAATAGATCTTTGTTTGGGAAATAACATATCCAAATAAAAACCAGTAAGGAAAGGCTAAAGTCGGGCGGGGCCGACTATATAATACCCTACACCACTCTCGTAATATTGAATAACTCTGATATATAAATTTTATAATTCATGTATAAATTGTTTACATAAATTTACTTTTGGGACATTTTATATTTAAATAATACCCTGTACCACAGTGTGGTGTTTCAAAATGATTGGATGTAAAATACAGCTTCTACAGGACTAAAGGGCCAAATCGGACGAAACATATATATGGGAGCTATAGCTAAATCTTTACCGATTTTCTTCAAATTCGGCAATGTTGGTTCATGGATCAACAAACTCTACCATTCTAAATTTCAAAACGATTGGATGTAAAGTACAGCTTTTATAGAACTAAAGGGCCAAATCGGACGAAACATATATATGGGAGCTATAGCTAAATCTTAACCGATTTTCTTCAAATTCGGTAGTGTTGGTTCATGGATCAAGAAACTCTACCATTCTAAATTTCAATACGATTGGATGTAAAATACAGCTTCTTCAGGACTAAAGAGCAAAATCGGACGAAACATATATATGGGAGCTATAGCTAAATCTTAACCGATTTTTTTAAAATTCGGCAATGTTGGTTCATGGATCAAGAAACTCTACCATTCTAAATTTCAAAACGATTGGATGTAAAATACAGCTTTTATAGGACTAAAGGGCCAAATCGGACGAAACATATATATGGAAGCTATAGCTAAATCTTAACCGATATTCTTCAAATTCGGTAGTGTTGGTTCATGGATCAAGAAACTCTACCATTCTAAATTTCAAAATGACTGGGTGTAAAATATAGCTTCTATAGGACTAAAGCGCCAAATCGACGAAACATATATATGGGAGCTATAGCTAAATCTTAACCGATTTTCTTCAAATTCGGCAGTGTTGGTTCATGGATCAAGAAACTCTACCATTCTAAATTTCAATACGATTGGATGTAAAATACAGCTTCTTCAGGACTAAAGAGCAAAATCGGACGAAACATATATATGGGAGCTATAGCTAAATCCTAACCGATTTTTTTCAAATTCGGCAATGTTGGTTCATGGATCAAGAAACTCTACCATTCTAAATTTCAAAACGATTGGATGTAATATACAGCTTCTATAGGACTAAAGGGCCAAATGGGAGCTATATATATGGGAGCTATATCTAGATCTGAACCGATTTCAACCAAATTGGTTGTCACAACTAAAAATCGATCAAATGGTACTATAATGAAAATTTAAAATTGGTTACCAAAACTAACCGAGTGTCAATGAAAAAAATCTTAATTCGATTGATACAGCCATCGATTTAGTTGCAAGCATTTTCATTTGATCGTATCCATGTTATTTTTGTTGTTTCAACTAATTATTTATAAATACAACCGACAGACGGTGTAGGCAATATACTTTTTGTTGCTAGTACTATTTTTTTATTGTTACAATCGAATTCCAACCAATTATTTTCCTGGGTGTATATATTTGATACCAAAGGTAAACAATCAAAGAGAGCAAAAATCGGCCGAACGAACTGTATGATACCCAGATGATCTTGTAAGAACAGTCTGTTAGGTTGAAAGAGAGGAGACGTTTTAAAAGTCTTGTGTCCATTGACATACACTTAAGGCAGTGGATCCAATTGCACATTTAGATGCTTTGAATTTGACACTAACTAGCACAGTTCCATTTTGTGTCAAAGAACTAATCTACTTCCAGTTTCATAAAATCGATTGGAAAATTTATCAGCAGGGAGATTTCATGTCAAGTGAGTCAATTTTTAAAATAGATGTCTTCTGTTTGGGATGAAACCTGTACCAACATCTGTCCTATTGGAGAGTAGTTATGACCTTGTTAAATTCATAAGTGATTATCCAATTTTGAACAACTTCCGGATCATAAGTATAGGACTTTTATCACTTTTTTGGATACTCGTTTTATGGTGGGATGTTACATTTGGTATGTTTTTAATAACTAGGGGTTGGTGGGTGGTTTGCTAAATCAGCTACAAACTTTTTAAACCATGCGTCGATTGTTTTCAGAATAATAAAAATACATTAAATGTAAATTTTTTGATGTTTTGTTAATTTTTTGACAACTAGGGGTTGGTGGGTGGTTTGCTAAGTTGGCTACAAACTTTTTAAATTATGCGTCGATTTTTTTCAGAATAACAAAAATACATTAATTGTGAATTTTTGATGTTTCTAAGAGGTCTTAATTTAAAAATATTACAATGTTCTCAAAAAATTTGATTTTTTCGCAAAATCTTGTACGATATCTTTGAAACCGTCGATGGGATGTAGAAATAATATTAAAAGTAGGTGATGATGCTGCTTAATTTATGATTATTTAAAGCTTCCCTGAACTAATTACGATAACGAGTTCTGCAGTTATGCTACAATATATGTTTGAACCTCAATTTTCATAAAAAATATCATAAACAATATCATAAAAAATATTTTTTTTTTTTTTTTTTTAAATAGATTTGAAGAAAAAAATTAATCGTTGTTGGATGAAGAACATTTTTTCCGCCAACTTTAGTAATGATCATTCTTTAAATTTCATAATCATTGTATGTAAATACACAGAAAGAAAAATGCCGTACTAAATTCAAGTACAAAATTCTTAATTTAGGTCGAAATCGTACTTAAAAATTTAAGTACGTCCGTACTAAGTTTTTCTTAGAACAAGTATAAATCGGCTTAAATTGAAAAAATCAAGCGCTGAGAGGCTTACAATAAGTATATAATACTTGAAATAAAGTACAAATTTCTTAAAAGAGGAAATTAAGCCTAAAATGGCTTAAAGTAAGAAGAAACAGCTTACTTTAATCTCTAAGAGGCAGAAAAAATATAGAGCACAATAAAATTACCCTCTCAACCACTCTCATTCAAGTGGTTGATTTTGGCTGAAACAACATCAAACCATAAATCATATAAATCGACGAGATGTATGTATATGTAAAAACATTTGTGCGAAACTATATCCAATTGGTTTCTCGTTCAAGCAGTGTTTGTAAAAATATTACTTGGCGTGATTTTTTTTTTGATTTATGTTTCTTGAAGTCGTTAATAATTCTTGTTCGTTGCGTTTATGCTATTCGTTATATGTTTGATATTTAAATCGAATAATTACAGCTAAACTTTTACTTTTGCTGTCAAGCAATTGTATTTTAACATAACATTTTAAACAAATTGCATTCTTTGCAATACAGAGGCAAAAATTTTATAATTAATATAAATGGTATATAGGTATAAATCGAACGAAAGCACAAAAATCAAGTATGATCACCCAGCTAAAAAAGAGCATCCAAAGAAGCAATTAAAATCCCCAACTTATGATCCGGAAGTTGTTCTAATTTGGATTTTCACCAATGAATTTAACAAGGGCTTGTCGCGCCGGGGAAGTACTTATTTCTCACCACTTTTGCACAACTTCTTTCAAAGCACTATTAAATTTGCTTTTTTGGTGTTGTATTTATTTGATGAATGTATGTCGTTCTTATTAACATCTTTGGGTTCAGAGATAATTCTCTTATTTTAAAGGAATACAAATGTTGAGCCTTCGTGACGTAGGGAAGGGAATGTATATGTAAATAATTTACTCTTGGCCAAAGAGATCGACGATCATATATATAAGTATGTATGTTCGGGACATTTGAAGATGTTTGTAATCTGTATCGTGTGGCTGCTCTTGAAAAGTGTGACCGATGACCCCATAGTGTAACTTCTAGTAACATTTTTGCAAATGGTCAACATTCTCACTAATAAAAAAGTATTTTTTATTCTACACTGTAATACATAGCACATTGGTGCTTCGCTTCGTATTTTCCGTAGCCCCGGTTCAGAGAGTAGTAAAGTACCACAGTGTGGTATACTTATAGTAAGTAAGGAATGGCATATTTAATTCCCATAATTTCTTTTAAAATTATTCATTTATAACCTACACCACACTGTGGTACAATTTATTATAATTTTATGCATTTGTTTCTAACACCCAAAAGGAGAAGAGATATAGACCATCGGTTATTATACCGATCGACTTCGAATCACTTTCTGAACCGATTTAGCTATGCAGTTCGCAAATATAGAACGATCTCAAAGAAATTTTGCACATATCTACAATTAGTATTGAAAAAGAAAGACAATCCGTATTTAGATATAGGGCCTGTTTCTGTAACTTATTTTCTTTCGTCTAAGGCGAACGATCAAAAATGTCTCAACTATTTGAATATCTCAACCAGATATCTTCATATATACACGGGTAAAATCGCCTTTTTTAATATGTTTGAATCTGAAGAAAATATACTTGCAATACAAATTTTTAAATATTATATATTTTCGAGCAAATACATTTTATTTGAAAATCAATAATATGTATTTAGAACCCATATGTTAATATATTAGAATGAAATATATTTGCGAACTAATTTTCTCAAATAAAGTATGTGTTTAAATACAAATTAAATTATTGTTTATGAATATTTCCAAATATATTTTATTAAAAAAAAACTTTGCTGAAATTTTCGAATTTTAGTTTCAATTTTTTCTTTGTTTTCGAATTATGCATTTCTATTAAAAATGGAATACTTAGCATTAACTTCTATTTGAAACTATTTATTTTTTTTCTAACAATTCCAAGTCATTATTTTGAATTATAAAGAAATTTTACTAACATTAAAACTTTCTAAAAATTACCTTTCAATTGGTGACAACTTAAAACAATTAAAGAATAGATATATTTTCACGCAAATAGATCTTTGTTTGGGAAATAACATATCCAAATAAAAACCAGTAAGGAAAGGCTAAAGTCGGGCGGGGCCGACTATATAATACCCTACACCACTCTCGTAATATTGAATAACTCTGATATATAAATTTTATAATTCATGTATAAATTGTTTACATAAATTTACTTTTGGGACATTTTATATTTAAATAATACCCTGTACCACAGTGTGGTGTTTCAAAATGATTGGATGTAAAATACAGCTTCTACAGGACTAAAGGGCCAAATCGGACGAAACATATATATGGGAGCTATAGCTAAATCTTTACCGATTTTCTTCAAATTCGGCAATGTTGGTTCATGGATCAACAAACTCTACCATTCTAAATTTCAAAACGATTGGATGTAAAGTACAGCTTTTATAGAACTAAAGGGCCAAATCGGACGAAACATATATATGGGAGCTATAGCTAAATCTTAACCGATTTTCTTCAAATTCGGTAGTGTTGGTTCATGGATCAAGAAACTCTACCATTCTAAATTTCAATACGATTGGATGTAAAATACAGCTTCTTCAGGACTAAAGAGCAAAATCGGACGAAACATATATATTGAAGCTATAGCTAAATCTTAACCGATTTTTTTCAAATTCGGCAATGTTGGTTCATGGATCAAGAAACTCTACCATTCTAAATTTCAAAACGATTGGATGTAAAATACAGCTTTTATAGGACTAAAGGGCCAAATCGGACGAAACATATATATTGAAGCTATAGCTAAATCTTAACCGATATTCTTCAAATTCGGTAGTGTTGGTTCGTGGATCAAGAAACTCTACCATTCTAAATTTCAAAATGATTGGGTGTAAAATATAGCTTCTATAGGACTAAAGCGCCAAATCGGACGAAACATATATATGGGAGCTATAGCTAAATCTTAACCGATTTTCTTCAAATTCGGCAGTGTTGGTTCATGGATCAAGAAACTCTACCATTCTAAATTTCAATACGATTGGATGTAAAATACAGCTTCTTCAGGACTAAAGAGCAAAATCGGACGAAACATATATATGGGAGCTATAGCTAAATCCTAACCGATTTTTTTCAAATTCGGCATTGTTGGTTCATGGATCAAGAAACTCTACCATTCTAAATTTCAAAACGATTGGATGTAATATA
Organism: Eudasyphora cyanicolor; assembly: GCA_963930755.1. NCBI lineage: Eukaryota > Metazoa > Arthropoda > Insecta > Diptera > Muscidae > Eudasyphora > Eudasyphora cyanicolor. The sequence goes on from OZ005734.1 coordinate 263,928,441, forward strand.
CAGCTTCTATAGGACTAAAGGGCCAAATGGGAGCTATATATATGGGAGCTATATCTAGATCTGAACCGATTTCAACCAAATTCAAAAACGATCTTAACAGCTGCGAAATACTCTAAACTGCAAAATTTCAGAACGATCGGAGTGAAATTGCGACCTGTAGTCGACGAACAACTTTACATGGACAGACGGACGGACGGACGGACAGACATCGTTAAATCGACTCAGCTAGTGATTCTGAGTCGATCGGTATACAGGGTCTCCCATATTCGACGGACCCATCTGGCAACGCCATAACTTTGGACAGAGATGTCAGATCGCTTAATGACATACCGCGTTTGAAGCGTCAGTCCAAGCAGATTTTTACCATGGAACAATACACGCCACGCGAGCGCTCTGAAATAGTTGAAATTTACATTCAACAGAAGAAGTCAAGTCAACGTGCTTTTAAAATATTAAAAAATGTGAGAAGTGCGCCTTCTAAGAACACCATTAAGCGTTTATACGAAAAATGTTCGACTGGTGAGGCTCTTTCTAATCCGAAGAGGCCAAATAAAAGTCGACCAAGGCGATCGGCCGAGAATATCGCTGCCGTACGAGCCAGTGTTTAGAGGTCCCCAAGAACATCCCAAAAACGCCGTTCTCAGCAGATGGGCATGGCTCGGTCCACTTTACAACGGATTATTCGCGTTGATTTGCATTTGTTCCCGTACAAAATTCAATTGACGCAAAGATTGTTGCCTGCGGACAAGCCTCGTCGATTGGAATGGGCCCAACGAGTCCGTGGGTCCGTCGAATATGGGCAACCCTGTACTTTAAGGTGGGTCTAGCTGTGTTATTTTCAGTTGTTACAAACATCTGCCATGAAACAAACTTATAATACCCTGTACCACAGTGTGGTGTAGGGTATAAATATAAGGATGTAAACATAGTTTTGTTTAGAACAACATCCTCCCAAACATATAATATTTGTATGTGTCAAATATTGTATATTTGGAGTGCACTCTAAAAATATATATGTTTCAAGCAGAATATGTTTGGGATAATATACTACAGAGGCGATTTTTTTTCAGCGTGTATGAATGTACCTTCGATTTAGCTTATACCCTCTATATAAGATATAATTTCCTTTCGATATTCATGAAATTTGGTAAAGAGTATCTTATTTTACCAGTTAACATCTGTGTTAACAATATCGGTTCAAATTTACATACAGCCCCACATAAACGCATGGATAGAAGACATATTTTAGTCAAATTTACTATATTTGGCATAGAACCTCAAAACAGCAACAAGAGAACAACTTCAAAGGTTACATAGATGAATACAGTACGTTCTGTTTAATACAATGGCAACCCCTTTAGTGCTTTATCAAAAAAGAGCACTCGATGTTACGCCTTTTTATACCCTACACCACACTGTGGTACAGGGTATTATAACTTTGTGAATTTGTTTGTAAAACCCAAAAGGAGAAGAAATAGACCCATCGTTTATTATACCGATCGACTTAGAATCACTTTCTGAGTTGATTTAGCTATGTCCGTCTGTCTGTCCGTCTGTGCATGTATTCTTGTAATCAAAGTACAGGTCGCAATTAAGGTCCGATCTCGACGAAACTTTACACATATTTTTTGGCCCAAGGACGATCCCTATTGAATTTGGTTAAAATCGGTTCAGATTTAGATATAGCCCCCATATATATGTTAGCCCCGATTTGACATGTAAGCGCTGTAAAAACTTTATTTAAATTCGGCAGAAAGAGGTGTCTCATTATATGAATGAATACTGCCAAATTTGGAGAAAATCGGTTCGGATTTAGATATAGCCCCCATATATATGTTACCCCCGATTTCACATGTAAGCGCTGTAAAAATGTTATTTTATATCCGATCAGTACGAAATTTGGCAAAGAGAGGTTTCTTATTACATGAAGGAATACTGCTAAATTCGGGGAAAATCGGTGCAGATTTAGATATAGCCCCCATATATATGTTACCCCCGATTTTACATGTAAGCGCTGTAAAAACTGTATTTTATATCCGATCAGTGCGTAATTCGGCAGAAAGAGGTTTCTTATTACATGAAGGAATACTGCCAAATTCGGAGAAAATCGGTTCGGATTTAGATATAGCCCCCATATATATGTTACCCCCGATTTCACATGTAAGCGCTGTAAAAACTGTATTTTATATCCGATCAGTATGGAATTCGTCAGAAAGAGGTTTCCTATTATATGAATGAACACTTTTAAATTTGGAAGAAATCGGTTCAGATTAAGATATAGCCCCCATATATACGTTACCTCCGATTTGACATGTGAGCGCTGTAACAATGTTATTTTATATCCGATCAGTGCGAAAGTCGGCAAAAAGAGGTTTCTTTTTACATGAAGGAATACTGCCAAATTCGGAGAAACTCGGTTTAGATTTAGATATAACACCCATATATATGTTACCCCCGATTTGACCTGTAAGCGGAGGTAGGAGAAAATCGGTTCAGATTTAGATATAGCTCCCATATATATGTTACCCCCGATTTGACATGTAAGCGCTGTAGATACTGTATTTTATATCCGATAAGTACGAAATTCGACAGAACATGAATGAGTATTCAGGAAAGATCGGTTCAGATTTATATTAAAGCTCCATATATATGTTCCTCCTGATTTGGTATCAAACCGCTATAGAAGTTGTACTTTACTTCCGATCATTAAAATTTTCCAGAAAGATGTTTCTCAATTTAGGAACGAATATTGCTTAATTTAGCGATTATCGTTTCAGAATTAGATAATATGTTTCTACCCATTTACCAATTATTCCAAATTATTATGGGAATGACCCTTATCGCATTGTTAGGGAGGTGTAGGGTATTATATAGTCGGCCCGCCCGACTTTCTGCCTTTCCTTACTGGTTTCTTTATTCTTTTTTCTTCAATAAAGTCGTGATTTTTGGACGAAAAACGAATTTTGGTTTTTTTGAGGGTTATGCCCTTGGGCATTTCTGGTGATGATGTATCAGCATTTTTGGAAAGGATAAAGTGTTATTAATATATTCAGTTTTTACCGCTATCCAATGTACTACAATTCCACAATTTGACATATTAACATACTTTAAAATGACTTAACGTTATTTTAATCGACTATGAAAATGTGTTTTAGGTCCGATTAATCGACCTAGTCGACTGAAACGAAATTCGGTTAATGAAAAAGTCGAAAATCGACCATTCACTAATACTGCTATAGCCGCCATATAAATATATATTTCTTCCTTTAGCACTATGGGAGGGTTAAATCAAGTATTGGGCAGACTTAATTCAATCAAACGTTTCTTAATTGAAGCCCGTTTCGCACTCAAATCAGTCCCATAAAATTCAATCGCTTTATACTTGAAATAAGATTATTTCGGCTTACAATAAAGCCTAATCAGGCTTAATGAGCGCTAAGATTAAGAATTCCGGGCTTAAAAATCCGTACATGATTCAAGTATTTTGTACTTGGTTTAAGAAAAACCGTACTTACCGTACTTTTGACGCCGTTACGGCTTGATTGAAGTACGGATTACTCAATTTTTTCTTTCTGTGTAAAAACTCTTATGGCGATTACATGCCAAATTGAAAAGAACATAAATATATGTTGGATATATCTGAACCATATGCGTTTAAATTTGGTAGTGTTCCTTTTTGATCCAAGAAACACCTATCTTTCAAATACATAGAAATCGGCAGGAACATTTTGCTTCTGTAACGTTTATATGTAAAATCGGGAAATATATAATATACATGTCGGAGATGTATCTAAATCTGAACCGATCCTCAAATTTGACGATATTAGTTTTAGATACCAAATAGCTTCCTATTTTCGCATTGAGTGTTACAAAAAAACGCACAAAACGATTATACGCCGTACAACAGCGGTACGAAGGAGATATATTACTATTCTTGTACCGTGCTAAATTCAAAATATTAGTAGTCCTATTTATCACATTTAAAGTGGAGCCGCTCTATTGTAACTGTTGGATATGCGAATATGTGCAAATGACTGTAGTAGAAGAAAAATTACAAATGTGTGTATACTTATATATACATAGGTACAGTGAAAGAAAAAGCTTTGCAAACAGAAAGGATGTGCATATAATTTCCCATTCATTTTGTACGTCCCAAACCAAATAATGGAGATACGATCTATTTATAGAACCGAAGCATCACCTCGGTATTCAGGCCTCCCGAACATCGTAAGCAGCTCAGATAAGCCGAAACACCTTCTTCACATTTGAATGCCTCCGAATTTATCGACATTAAGCTTCAAATTTCTTATGTTGTAATATCTTCTCCTGACGCAGCGATGAGAAAATCAGTCGCCTTTACAGTTAACCACTTACGGTAAACAAAATGTTTAAGCGCTTTTTAAAATTAACAAATATTATGTATAGTTTCCGAGATATCTGCATTTGAAAATTTAATTTTTCTCTTCTTCGCCGACCATGCTCTTGTGTTTTGTGAATATCGGAGCAGAATATGCACCGATTTCTTTCACTTCAATTATTGGCAACAAAACGTGCTATATTATGAACATTTTTGTAAATTCAATTCTCCTATCATTCCTACGAATCCGATATATTATAGTCGGTTATGGATAGACAGCAAAATTTTCTATTATATGCAAAAATATTGACATTAGAAGAGGTTATGGACATTTGAAGTCAAACCTTACTTTCAACACACAACAAATAATTTGCAGTATTTTCCCTATGGTCATTAGGCAATTAGAACTAATGATTTATTTACATTTTAGCAAGTGTTTCGGACATAATTTCGAAATTTCAGTAGAATCGGCTCAATACAACACAACAACAAAATTGAAAATCTATATTTTTAAATTCACTTCATTCATAGAGACAATTTCTTCACATTGTGTAAATGCTGGTTGAACATATTATGTCTAAAATCCAAAAATTTTGCTAAAATAAAGTTAGTATAATAATGTCTAACAGTTAAATAATAAATTGAATTTTGCACTTTGGGTTTTTAAGACATAATTTTCTTTTTTGGCAAAAAACGGATCGTACCTATGTAGTCTAAGAAATACCACTGTACCAAATTTGGCAAATATTGTATCATATTTGCGACCTGCATTTTGATCTCAAGAATATAGTATGAACAGAGAGACGGACATAGCTAACGCTAAAGTGATTTCATGTCGATCGGAATAATAAACTATTGTTCCATATCTTTTCCTTTTAACTCTTTAGAAACAAATGCACAAAATTATAATACGCTGTACCACAGAGTGGTTTATTATAGTTTAGTAGTTTATCGGGTTTAATAGTTTCGTTGTATCACCATTTTAATTGTTATTTTTGCAGTGTACGCATAGCAAGTAAGGAGCGAACATACACATACTCGTATATGTGTGATATACATACGTTGGAAAATCTCTTCAGTGTTTGTGTGTGAGTGTTTGCGTAAACGTGTGGTAACCATAAAACAAATTCGATTTCATTTGAAAAGCTCGTTGACCGCTTCCTAAATATTTGTTATTGACTTTTGTTTCCAAAAATAATGTTTATTTAATGTGGTCAAACTAATTTAGGATTTTCATTAAATTATTTATTATTAACTTAAAATTTAAATACGTTTATAGTACAACACGCACACCCACACACAATTCACTTGTCCGCATTAGCATGAGTGAGTTTAATATATAGTGATTTGTAGTTGTGATTTTTTCCGAGAACGACAGGGTAATGATTAATCGTAAATGTTTTGCAAAATAGTCAGGAGCTGAGATAAGTACAATCTGGTTTAAATATGTAATGCAATGTTGGTCGATAAACATGGTTTAGAATCTTTCCACATAACCCAATTTATTTTGCGTTTGTAAAATCTGTGAATTTGTGCTGACCCATTCGAATGAGTTTAGAAATGCCCATTATACAAGTAAACGTGTCATTCAATTTAAATTTGGAACATTTTCAGACAGTTTTAGGCTACAATAAGGATAAGTGCATTTGCTAATACCTTGTCGATACTAAATGGACGAGTACATAACTAAAAACCAGTAAGGAAAGGCTAAAGTCGGGCGGTGCCGACTATATAATACCCTACACCACTCTCGTAATATTGAATAACTCTGATATATAAATTTTGTAATTCATGTATAAATTGTTTACATAAATTTACTTTTGGGACATTTTATACTTAAATAATACCCTGTACCACAGTGTTTCATGAATCAAGAAACACTACCATTCAAAATTTCAAAACGATTGGATGTTAAATATAGCTTCTATAGAACTAAAGGGCCAAATCGGACGAAACATGTATATGGGAGCTATAGCTAAATCTTAACCGATTTTCTTCAAATTCGGTAGTGTTGGTTCATGGATCAATAAACTCTACCATTCTAAATTTCAAAACGATTGGATGTAAAATACAGCTTCTATAGAACTAAAGGGCCAAATCGGACGAAACATATATATGGGAGCTATAGCTAAATCTTAACCGATTTTATTCAAATTCGGTAGTGTTGGTTCATGGATCAATAAACTCTACCATTCTAAATTTCAAAATGATTGGATGTAAAATACAGCTTCTACAGGACTAAAGAGCAAAATCGGACGAAACATATATATGGGAGCTATAGCGAAATCTTAACCGATTTTCTTCAAATTCGGCAATTTTGATTCATGGATCAAGAAACTCTACCATTCTAAATTTCAAAACGATCGGATGTAAAATACAGCTTCTATAGGACTAAAGGGCCAAATCGGACGAAACATATATATGGGAGCTATAGCTAAATCTTAACCGATTTTCTTCAAATTCGGCAATGTTGGTTCATGGATCAAGAAACTCTACCATTCTAAATTTCAAAACGATTGGATGTAAAATACAGCTTCTATAGGACTAAAGGGCCAAATCGGACGAAAGATATATATGGGAGCTATATCTAAATCTGAACCGATTTCAACCAAATCCAATACTCTACTCTAAACTGCAAAATTTCAGAACGATCGGAGTAAAATTGCGACCTGTAGTCGACGAACAACTTTACATGGACAGACGGACGGACGGACGGACATGGTTAAATCGACTCAGCTAGTGATTCTGAGTCGATCGATATACTTTAAGGTGGGTCTAGCTGTGTTATTTTTAGGTGTAACAAACATCTGCCGTGAAACAAACTTATAATACCCTGCACCACAGTGTGGTGTAGGGTACAATAAAGAGGATAATCCTATATCCAATAATTGATAAATACATTACTTTTCGAAATGTCGAGGGGAGAAAGTGCATTGTAAATTGTTTTACTAACTAAATGTCCTTCTTTTACCATAGTTTATTAACGCTCTTAATGTAAAGAATATATACACGCACATAGTCTACCATTATTCGGAAAACATTTCACAATATGGTTATTTTTCAAATGTTCCATATGTGTATGCAGTCGACAATTCTTAACGAGTTGATAGCGACGAAGGTAAAAATTTAAGTTATGCTTAGGAATTAAAATAATAATAATTAACGAGTTATTGGCAGTTTATGTTATGTTAAGTAAATTAGTATTATACAGGGTGGCTGATGAAAGCTGCTACCAAAAAAAATTTTATAACTTTTATAACTTTTTTTCTATTTAATGAATCTGGTTAATTTTTTGTTATTTTGCAGATTGATTTTTAGATTTAACAAAAATGGATAACTGGAACAAGAATTTGGATTGTCCGCCGCTATTACGCACTGAAGTCCGTAGTTTCGGTTCAAAGAGAGTATAGGGGCACGTTTGGCGGCAATCCTCCGAGCAGATGGATCATAAAGAGACTTGTTAACATTTTTTCCGAGCATGGGACAGTCAACAGAAGACCTTACCCTTCAGTTCGGACGGAGGAAACAATCGCTGCTGTAGCTGATGCCATGCAAAACAATCCAAGAGTTTCGACAAGAACCTTATCTGCTCAAATGGGTATAAGCAGACAGTCATTGCAGTCAATTATGCACAAAGATTTGGAGTTATTCCCATATAAAATTCAAATGGCCAACAAAGTGAACTCAGCAGACTTCCCGATTCGCTTGGAATTTTGCCAGAAGATGCTTCAAATGATGGAAGAGGACGGAAACATGTTGAACTGTCTTTTCATGTCTGACGAGGCCCCCCAGGTCGCCTGACCTTACTGCACCTGACTTTTTCTTTTGGGGTTATTGCAACAAATTTGAATGAACTTAAGCAATCCATTCGAGAAACAATTGCGGCTATTCCCGTCTCAACTCTCCAACCAGTAATGAACAACTTTTTGGTAAGATACCGCACATGCATCAACAAGCAAGGGGGGGCATTTAAATTCTAATATTTTTAAAACTAATTAAGCTATATTTAATTAAGTTTAATGATCTTTAACATGAATAAAAGAAAACTGAATTCCATACACTGAAAAAAAAGTTATTTGAGTTTCTTAAAGTAGCAATATTCATCAGCCACCCTGTAGGTGATAACAAAATCTCGCCCTCTTTGCTTTACGATGCATATTTAAGCAGATTTTACTTTTTAAGTTTTGCTAAGGAAACTCAAAATGTTGGTCAAAAATGAATTCTTTACGTTTTACGACTCTTATTTATTTAGCTATATTTTGGCTAAAATAAAAGTGATAACAAAATTTCGTTCGTTTCAATTACGACGCTTCTTTAAAGCTATAGAGATAATAAAGCTTGATCCATTTCGAGGTTCCCTACTTTTTAAAGAAAAAATACAGAAAATTCAAATTGAATGGGGAATGTTTATTATCATTTGAAAGAAAATTCTTTGGCATTTATTTTTTGAAGATTATATCTATCAAATGTTGGCCTTAGTTTGCGAGATATTGCCGTTCAACATTTTGCTAAGGAAGTTAAATATTTTGGCCAAAAAAAAAAAACTGATACCGAAATGTTGTCCTTTTTCCTGTTTGCGAGATATTGTTATTTTATGTTTTGCCAAGGAAATTCAAAATTTTTGTCAAAAAATTAGTGATAACATTACATTACAACATTGCGTCCTTATCAAACAACAAAATTTCGTCCTTTTCCTTCTAAGATGCTTATTTATCGAGATATTAACATTTTAAATTTTGCTGAGGAAATTAAAAATGTTGGCCAAAAAATTAGTAAAACAAAATTTCGACCTTTTCCTTCTACGAGCTTATTTAACGAGATATTTGCATTTTGAATTTTGCTAAGGAAATTCAAAATTTTTGCCAACAAATTTGTAATAAAAAATTTCGTTTTTTTCCTTCTACGATGGTTATTTAACGAGATATTTACATTTTAAATTTTGCTAAAGAAATTCAAAATTTTGACAAAAAACTAGTCATAACAAAATATCGTCCTTTTCCTTCTTCGTTGTTTATTTAACGAGATATTTGCATTTTAAGTTTTGTAAAGGAAATTCAATATGTTGGCCAATAATTAGTCATAACAGAATTTCGCCCTTTTCTATCTACGGGGCTTATTTAACGAGATATTTGCATTTTAAGTTATGTTACATTTGGTCAAAAATTAGTGATAACATATTTTCGCCCTTTTCCTTCTACGGGGCTAATTTAACGAGATATTTGCATTTTAAGTTTTGCTAAATTTTGGCCAAAAATTAGTGATAACAAAATTTCGCCCTTTTCCTTCTACGGGGCTTATTTAACGAGATATTTGCATTTTAAGTTTTGCCAAATTTTGGCCAAAAATTAGTGATAACAAAATTTCGCCCTTTTCCTTCTACGGGGCTTATTTAACGAGATATTTTCATTTTAAATTTTGCTATGGAAATTAAAAATGTTGGCCAAAAGTTAGTGATAACAAAATTTCGCCCTTTTCCTTCTACGGGGCTTATTTAACAAGATATTTGCATTTGAAGTTTTGCTAAGGAAATTCAAAATTTTGGCCAAAATTAGTGATAACAAAATTTCGCCCTATTCCTTCTACGGGGCTTATTTAACTAGATATTTGCATTTTAACTTTTGCTAAGGAAATTCAAAATTTTGGCCAAAAATTTGTGATAACAAAATTTCGCCCTTTTCTTTCTACGGGGATTATTTAACGAGATATTTGCATTTTAAGTTTTGAAAATTTTTGCCAAAATTAGTTATAACAAAATTAATGTATATTGCCTTTCTTCCAAATAATCCTCGCAAATTCAGAAGATTTACCATTAATTTTTAAACTACGGAATTCTGAGGAGAATTCATTCCAAGTTTTTGAAAACCTTGTATCTGGGACATTACCGGATGAAGTATACGGCTCAGAATTAAGCAGCTCGAAATTTTCTGATTCTAATTCAATCAAATCTCCCAGATCGGTATCATCATTGATCATATTGAGAAAGAAATCTTAAACGGATGTAATTAGGTCAATCTCATTCTCAATGATGTGCTCATCTTCATCAACAATGATCTCCATAGCTCCCACACTTTGGGAGGCAACCCCATTCCCTTTCCCCACCACATCATTTAAATCATCGCTGTTGTACACAATGCTATCGTCACCTACATCTTCACTATTACAAAGTAATTCCCAGATGTTATCATCATTCATCATAAATCTTCCAACACGGATATAACCTGTCATCGTTAATCAAAGCCTTTCTATGAATTAATATTATTTAAAAATAATATTTAAAACAAAAAACAGTCATCTACATTATTCCAAAGCTCCAAACAAGCGAACTTGCTCTCACAAAGAATAAAACATAAATGAAAATATAGGGAAAACGGTGTGCGTAACAGAAATCAAAAATATGCAGTGAGTGCTCACTGTATCTTTAAAGATACAACCAGTAAAAGTTACCCTGTGGGGGGAATCACTCTGAATCACTTAATATCACTAAAGAATATATTTTAGATGCAACAGGTATTTTTTAAATTCAAAAATAATTACCTGTTCTTAGAAATTACACTGCGAAAAATCAAGCTTATTTAATTTTAACCAAAATAAGTTTTTTTGACTTATTATATAATTTGTTTCTTACCTATTACAGATAAATTTAAAAAATAATTTTTTATGTACAATTACAATATTCTAGATAACATAGACTCACTTTATAAAAAAAATATCTAAATCCGTGGCCGCAGGATTTTTTATTGGTTGTATCTTTAAAGATACACGGGGCATTTAAGGGTTAAGTAGAATTGAGGAAAATAATACCACATACGAATTTGTAAGTCATTCGGTCACTCATTTTCAAAGATATCGTTCGCATAATCCAGTCAAACGGACAGACAGACGGACATTATTTAAGTCATATCTTTTGAACCCACGGAGCACTCATCCTGAAAATTTCGTATTTTATGGGTAAATATGGGGGTAATATTCTGAAGTAAAATAAAAAAATTGAAAATACTTTTTTCAGGATAATCAAGGATTAAGGACATTTTCGTCCTTCTGGTATCCTTAATAAACACTTTGTGTTACTTTTGCATATAATACTTAGAAAGAACGTTAATCTTTAAAATGGTCCATATTTCATTTAAATCTGACCTTCCGTTCTAAAGTTATGTCGACTTGAACATTGCTTAATTTTTAAAAAAAAATGTAGATTGCCACTTTGGCATCCTATAAAATCTAAACCGCTATAAATGTTGACAAACGGTAAACTGTTAAAATCATCAATCATATTGCAGTATGCGCGTGTAAAATTTCAGCAAAATCAAAAAGGTAAAAGTTTCAAATCGTAATTTTTGGGTCGATTTTCTTTGGAATTTCCCGTCTTGGTCTTTAAAAGTCTTTGGTCTGTTATAACCGACCATGCGGGCAAAGAAACAAATAAAGACAAAGACAAAATAATCATTCGTTCAGTTATTCGCTCGGATCGCCACTGTGATGACGTTCGTAGGAAGAATTTATTTTATATAGCAAAATAGTTAACAAATTTTATGAAAAGTGTTTATAGTTATATTATCTTTTGCGAAGTTTAAAAAGTAATTCTAGTTTTCCGTTGGATTAAAATAATTCGAGAGTAAACGTTTATCATTCATTGACTTTTGGTTTTTCAATTATAAAAACAGTGCGAACAAACACTCAACCAGCGCTGCCAGTTTAGGGGATTTATCCCCAATTTGGGGATTTTTCTTCGAGAATGGGGATATATTTTTTGGTTTGGGGATCCGGGGATTTGGCGCTGATTGCAATTTTTTATAATTACATGTCTTTATTTATGTTAAAATTTTTAATTTCTGTTAAATCATTTTTTTTAGAAAATGCGTCCGTAAAAATTATGTCAAAAGTTCCTACAAAAAGTGGCTTGACTCAGTGTATTAGTGTACGACTTAAATAGACAGGCTGTAGTAATTGACAATACGTTTTCTATAGATATTTATAAATCTTAATTGAAGCCAAATGCGGTTTATAAAATTCTTCCCAGACGACATTACGAACAATTTAAGCTAATTTTGGAGTAAAGTTTACTAGTAACAGGATTCTGCTGATCCAACTCGATTTTAAAGAACTGGAATCGCTGGTGTTAACCCTCTGATGTACTTTAAAAAAAATTCAGTGTGTTATCAATTATTTAGTCAATTGGCAGAAATTATCAAACTTTTAATAACAAAAACGTGTGCAAAAAATTAGATGGTGTAGATGAGATGGAAGATTTTGAATCAGATATATTTGATAACTTGACAACGTACATTTTGTACAAAACAAAATGAATTTTAGTACAAAGTACATCGAATTGTAAAATACATCATTCATATAAGTTAAAATATTTTCTGGGGATGAGAAATCTTTTTTTGGGGATTTAGGGGATAAAAAATAAAAATTTGGGGATTCGGCACTAAAAAAAACTGGCAAGCCTGCACTCAACTGCGTTGTCTTTTTTATCTCGTTTCTATGAACATGTGAACTGCGGTCCCGCCATTTTAAGCTGTTCTCATAATTTTGGAGCGAATGAAATATGTTTGTATTGGTGAATATGGAAACGGAGTGAAAATGAACTAATCAGTCGGTGAGTCACTCTCTTCTCTATCATTGCTTGCCATTTTTTGAGTGTACTCAAGTGTCGGTGTGCTTTTTAAAGTACAGCTTTTATTGCTTAAAAATGTCAGCGCGCCATCTGGGAACATTCCACGGAATTAGTTAACTCTTCGGTTTGTGTAATAGATAAACCGGCATCAAGAATAACTGATAACGAAATTGTGGTGAATTAGTAATCGTATACTAACCAGGCTATGAAGCCGACGCGGCGCAAATCGGCGGCGCGCCGCAGCCGGCCATTTTCTTCCAACCGGCGCCGCCGCCGATTTTATCGGCTGAAACTCAGCCGCCGAACTTGATTTAGTGAGTCAAAAAGATTTATTTTAAGCAACCATGAAAATTAAGAAAGTGCTTACTAAGTAATACAATAGGGTCAGAATTTTTAATAATGTTTATTTTTGCGTAAAAATTTATAAAACGTTTCTAAAAGGATCTCGCTATCATTTCTTTCAAACAATCCATAAAATTTATGGGTTTTGAAATTGAAAAATGCGTTTTTTGGTTTTTACGGAAATTACAATACCTCCTGAGCACCAATTTTTACAAAGTCTACGTCTCGTTTTATAGAGAACGCAAAAGGCACTATGTCATTGACAATAAATTCTCTTTCACAACAAAGACTAATAAGTAGAGATTTATTGAACCGATTTTCGACATCACAACAAAACTTCCATAACTTTTCTTAAATTGTTGTGTTAATATTAAGTTTTTTCATTTAATGTAAATATCTTAAATCGCCATCTTTGCCTGAGATTGACATTCGTGCGCCATCGTTTGTTGAAATTTTATCGGCTCAGCCGCCGCCGCCGATCGGTATGTTTTCATGCGCCGCCGCCGCCTATAATTTTGGCCGGCTTCATTGTCTGATACTAACATAAACACAATGTATGGATGTGTCAACAGTGGATTCGTGCACTATGCAATAAAATTAAAATATTTCTTTTACAGGAATATTAAAATATGAATATGTATATTAGGGCGGGTTGATTTGTATGGCTGAAAAAAATTAAAAATCGTATAGCAAAAACGTAATGTACATTAAATTCTAAGAAAATTCTCCTAAGAAACCCTGGGTCTAAAATCAAAACCTAATCCGCGCATCTTGACTTGAAAATTTTTTTCCTCTTCTTTCGCTTAAATTATTTTCTTTTTTGAAATATATTATGTTTTATTATACACTCACTTTAGTGATACGAAGGTATATATCATATGCTACGGGCCAAAAGTGTAACACATCGAAGGAGTGACATAAGATTTTAAGTATGTTTGGCGGATATCCGTTTTAGGTCGTTTTAAGTCGAATGAGCAATGTCCGTCCGTCTGTCTGTCTGTCTGCTAGCTGGTGCGCACGATAACTCTCGAAAGGAGTAACCGATTGACTTCAAATTTGGTATGTGTTAATGTTTTTTTCTATCTCCAGCTAAGTTCGAAGATGGGCCATATTGACCCACCCCTTCTAGTACCTCCCCCACAAAGTGTTAATATTAAGTGAATTATTGATTATTTAATAAATTCTATACTACTTATTTGAATCCTCTGAAATTCTACACATAATATTATTTTATTAGTCACTATCACCTCAAGAAAAATGGGCAAAGTTACCTCGCCCCTTTTGGTACCTTCCACACAAATGGACCATTTTGCTGCAAAAGTAACAGCTTATAACTTGAATACCTATGCACAAAAAGACTTGAAATTGTGAACAGTGTAATGGTTTCATAGTACCTACAATCCAGTGAAAAATGGGCGAAGTTGCCACGCCCCTTTTGGTACCTCCCACACAAAATGGACAAATAATTTTATCATTATACCCTCACTTTAGTGTGACGAGGGTATATATCATTTGCTACGAATAAAAGTGTAACACATCGAAGGTGTGATCTATGACCCTAAGTATGTTCGGCGGATATTCGTTTTGGGTCATTTTAAGTCGAATGAGCAATGTCCGTCCGTCTGTCTGTTTGTCTGTCTGCTGGCTGGTGAGCACGATAACTCTCGAAAGGAGTAACCGATTGACTTCATATTTGGAACGTGGTAATATTTTTTTCTATCTCCGGATGAGTTCGAAGATGGGCCATATTGGTCTACTCCTTCTGGTACCTCCCACAAAAAGGGTTAAAATTTATTGAAATATTGATTCTTTAATAACTTCTATACTACTTATTCGAATCTTCTAAAATTCTACACATAATAAAAGTATATTAGTCGCTATTACCTCGAGAAAAATGGATGAAGTTGGCATGCCCCTTTTGGTACCTCCCACACAAATGGACCATTTTGCATCAGAATTTAACTGCTTATTACTTTAATAAAAGTACATAAAAATGCTTGAAATTTTCTACAGTATAATGTTTTTGTAGCCCCTATAGTCTGGGCATTATTGTACAGCCCCTTTTGGTACATCCCACACAAATGGACAGTTTCGTACCAAAAGTAAACGGCTTGTAACCAGTGCATACAAATACTTGAAACCAGTGCATACAAATACTTGAAATTTTGTACAGTGTAATGCTGTTAAAATGCCTATTGTCCTGTAAAAAGTGGGAGTTATCACCCCGCCCCTTTCTGTACCTCCCACACAAAATGACAAAATCATACCAAAATTACATAGCTCGTATAAACGCTTATAGTTCGGCAAAATGCAATGTATTTAAGAATCTACTGTTTACCGAAAAATAGATGTATTTGGAAAATTAAATGTATTATGTATTACATTACTCACAAAGTGAGGGTATACCTTAGTCGGTTTACCCGACTGAAATTTTCTTACTTGTTTTTTTAATCATTTTTTACTTGGCTGAATATTTTTTTTAATGAAAAAAATGTTGAGTGTAGAAAAGATATAAAGTGCAAAAGAACTACCTTACTAAACAATTTTATTCAGAAAATTCGATTTAGTTTTGGAAAAATCTATTTTTCTAACATATATTTTTTTTTGCAAAGGCGGGCATATACATTTTCAAGTCGAGAGGCGCGGATTAGGATTTTATTTTAGATACATGGTTTCTTCGGAGAATTTTCTTAGAATTGTATGTAGTTTAAGTTTTTGCTATACGATTTAAAAAAAATCAACCCACCCTAATGTATATATTTTTGCTTCTTTGTGGTCCCCATACAAAAAAAGCTTCAATCATTTAATTTCTATGAATAATTATTTTTTTTAGTTGCAGTCAAATTAGTGATTTTAGAAAAATTTCCCTCATAGATATTGGCGGCATAACACTACAGCGATTTTTCTTGAAACGCTTTTTTTTAAAACGGATACACTGAGGGAAAGCGTTTTATAATTCAGAGTTTTGCATATATTCCCAATTAGTTAATAATTAATGGTCTTAAATTTAGTTAAAATTTGCTTACACTGGTTAATTGTCTCTGCTTCAAGGAACTAAAATTTAGTTCATATGTTTCCTCAAAATTCTTCAAAACGAGTTAAAAAAATCATTGAATATGGTAAATAATGGGTGATTTTTTGGCAACACTGTTTTTGTAACATGTTACTGTCAAACATTTTCATTTTAATCTATAATTTAACCATGAATCGTTTTTTTTATTGAATTTATTTTATTTTTATTGAATTTTGAGTTCGATGAACAGTTTATATCACGTTTGGGGCTGGTCAATTGGCCGCCTAGATCGTCCGATTTAACGTCTTTAGATTATTTTTTGTAGGTTTATGTTAAAGCTCATGTCTATAGGGACAAACCCGCAACGGTTGACGCACTGGAAGCCAATATTGTAGAATTTGTTCGTGAGATACCGTCTGATATATTGGAGAGAGTATGCCAAAATTGGACCCAGCGTATGAACCATTTGAACGTTTAAATGAAATCATCTTTAAACATTGAATTATATAGACCGTTATATCGGCTCAAATAAAAATTTCATACATTTCTCTAAATTTTAAATGTTTTTTTTTAAATCAAAACCGAAATTCTTAAAAAATCACTCGTTATTAAGTAAATAAAACGATTAACTTTCTCCTCCTTATTATCTGAAGCAGATATAAGTTTTTTTTTCTCTTTTATTTATGTGTTTTAGTATAGAAGACTTCGGGGTAGATGTTCGATGTCAAAGTACGAAATAAAGTAAATACTTCAAGAAGAATCTTCCAAAACACCAGATTCCCCCGTTCATCCCCTAACCCCTGAAAATCTCCTCCAAAAATCATAATATATCAAAAGTAATTAATCAATCGATTTTTCGAGTGATGTATTCGACGAAAAAATCACCCAATTGTTTTTGAAATATATAATAATAACGCAAATTTTTCGATTATAAAAAAGTACACTGTACAATATGCACTAGTATTAAAGTTATAAGTAGTTTACTTTTCGTACAAAATGGTACATTTAGTGGCTGCTACCGAAAGGTGCATGGCAATAATTCCAAAAAAATTAATGGACTGTAGGCACTATAAAAGTATAGTACTGTACAAAATTTCAAGTATTTGTATGTACTTGTATGAAAGTTATAAGCTGTTAATTTTTGGTGCAAAATTATGCATTTGTGTGTGAGGTTCACAGGGAGATGGCGACTAACAAAATAACACTATTTGTGGAAGATTTCAAAAGATTTCGATAGGTAGTATAAATGTTATTAGAGATGCATTGTTTGACCAAATGTAACCCTTTGTTGGCAGGCACTAGAAGTAGCGGACCAATATGGCCCATCTTCGAGTTTAGCCTGACATAGAAAAAAATATAACCACATACCACATTTGAAGTCAATCGGTTAGTCCTCTTGAGAGTTGTGCGTTCCAGCAGACAGACGGACCGACATTGCTCATTCGACTTAAAATGACTCAAAAGGGATATCCGCCGAACATACTTGGGGGCTTAGGTCACTCATTCGATGCATTAAACTGTTGGTCCGTAGCAAATGATATATAGAGTCATGAGAGTAAGTGACATTTTATAGAAAAAATGTTATGATTCCAAATTAATCCTTAGTTCATGTGTCATTGTTGTGTATCTCCAGAACATTCCAATTGTCAATAAAACACTAAAAATGTGGCGGATAAATTTTATCGTGTTTTTGTGAAAACACTTTATTAAACATATTAAACAACTGCGGCGACAGCAAATACTTTGCGATTTAGACGCCATTGCATACACGCTGAAAAAATCAGTTCTGTAATATGTTTTGCCAAACATATTCAGCTTGTAATGTATATTTTAAGAGTACACTCTAAATGTGTATATAACATTTGACTCAAACAAATATTATATACTAGCTTTAACCCGATGCGCTTCGCAGCCCTCATCATTTATTTATTTTAGGGTACTGTAGAATATGTTAAAACAAATGACTTTTCCATATGGGGAAAAATGAATGTGTACAATAAAATACGAAAATCTCCGATTAATTTCCTGTTTATGTTCCTGGCATCAAGGTACAATATTTATCCCTTTTCCTTTCTGTCCCTCTAAACGTCAAAAAATATTTTTTTAACCAAATTTTACCTTTTTCCCCTAGTTTATGTTCCAATAGCTACATTCACACCCTGATACAATATATAACAATGTTTTAATTAAAAAAAGGTAAAATGAATGCCTAGTTTAAGTTGCAAGACTTACAATTGCCATTGAGATCATATTCAATCATTTTCTCTCCATTGTACCATATTTAACCGAATGTGTCATAATTAACCATTTTTGCACCACTGTACAACATTTAATAGTTTGTGCCCCAACAGTGTCACTAAAAGTGTGCATTTAGAGAACATCATAGTTTATATTCTAAGAGCCATATTCACTTCACACTCTGACCATGAATCATTGTACTGCTTAACTTAATTCAATATTTAATTATTCCACTGTTCTTCTACAGTACGAAATTGTATACATATCTGGAACATATAACACATTTTTTTCCTCACTTACCACATTTAATCATTTTGCCACCCTTTACCATTTTTAACCCTTTTTACTTCACTGTAACATTTTTAACCCTTTTTGCTACAATCAGCCCTATTTAAGACCTTTTACCCACTCTGCACCACAATTTTAAACAGTAACTAAAAGCATAACATTTGATAAAAGGACTTCTTAACTCATATTTATGTTCCATGTTTTTGCCCAATGTGTAACGCTTGCTCACAGAATCATATTTAACACCTTTTTGTCCTACAGTACCATATTTAACCATTTTTGTCCTACTGTACCATTTTTAACCATTTTCCCCACTGTAGCATATTTAACCATTTTGACCCACTGTACAACAGTCAGTAATTTTTTCACATTGCACCATATTTAATCATTTTTGTCCTACTGTACCATAGTTAACACATTTTTGCCTCACTGTTTCCGAGGTGACGCTTTTTGGCCCACTGTACCATATTTAACCCATTTTGTCCCACTTTACCATTATTAACTATTTTTCCCTGCTGTACTATGGTTAACCTTTTTTTGTCCCATTGTGCAATATTAAACCATTTGCCTCACTGTAACATATTTAACACTTTTTGCCCCACTATATCATATATAATGCTATTCGCTACACTGTATCATATTTAACACATTTTTGTCCCTTTTTTTTGTCCCCACTGTACCATAGTTAACCATTTTTGTCACACTGCTCCATATTTAATCCTTTTTCCCCCACTGTATCATAGTTAATACATTTTTGCCCCACTGTACCATATTTAATCCATTTTGTCCAACTGTGCCATATTTAACCCTTTTTGTCTCACTGTATTATATTTAACACGTTTTGTCCCACTGTGCCATATTTAACACTTTTTGTCTCACTGTACCATATTTAAAAATTTTCACCACTCTACCATACTTAACCGCTATTTGACCTACTGTACCATAGTTAACCATTTTTGTCACACTGTACCAATGCCCAATTTATCATTGTTATTACATTTTTGCCCCACTGCTCCATATTTAACCCTTTTTGCACCACTGTACAATGTTTAATCCATTTTGTCTCACTTTACAATATTTAACTATTTTTGCCCCACTGCACCATAGTTAACCCTTTTTGCCCCACTGTGCCATATTAAACTCTTTTTGTCTCACTGTACCATATTTAAAAAATTTCACCACTCTACCATATTTATACCCCCTTTTTGACCCACCGTACCATATTTAACACTTTTTGTCTCACTGTACCATATTTAACACTTTTTGTCTCACTGTACCGTAATTAAAATTTATCCCCACTCTACCATACTTTACCCTTAACGCCCACTGTACCATATTTAATCACATTTTATCCACTGTACCATTTTTGTCCACTATACAATATTTAATGTTTTTGACCCACTGTGGTCTTCACATCTCAAGTTTAAGTTCCAATTTTGCCAGATTGATTCATTTTTGCCCGAATGCATCATAATTAACCCGTTTTGCCCCACTGTGTCCCTTAAAGTTAGAATTTCCAAAAATCACTTTCGATCTCCAGTTTATGTTACTCTAGAACCATGGGACCATATCTAACATTTTTATACCACTGTACCCTATTTTACACTTTTTGCCCCACTGTGCCCCGAAAAGTACGATTACAAAAACAGCTGACTACCCCGATCGTTGTCCTAAGGACATCCCACGCTTAAATCTTCACCATTCTGAAAGCAACCCTGGTTGATGACTTGTGTTTTTCGAGATGGCAGCACTGGCTGGGTCGAGTGAGCAGTCTCGCTTGCACACTCGTACTGATAACACTCACCGCGCAACGTCCTGACAAATTAATTATCAAAACCATATTATAAAAGATTATTTTATATAAACTCTTGACTGAAACTGGATTGAATAAAGTCAACAAATTATTTTTAGTTCATTAAAATTTCCGTGTCTTTTAGCTCAGAAGTCGGATGAACGGGCATAGCCTTGAGTGTTAAGGAAGAGAAAGAAGGAGAAGAAAATTGCGGTGTGAACGACGCAAAAGAAAGGTCAAAGATAACGAAAGAATTTGACGAAACAATCCAATAACGAGCGAGTGTTGAGTGAGACGTCAAAGAGGCGCCGTTTTTACGTTGAGAAAGTATAAGGAACGCAACGTAACGAATGGTATTAACGAATTGATGAGCGTATGATTTAACGAAGAAGGCTGGTATTGACACATTGAGATATAACGAACGTATACGAATGGTGGTGTTAGACGAACGTATGGATTGACGGATTCAACGAAGAACACGGTGTGATAGGAGCGTTGGGAAAAAAGGATAGAACGAACGAATGAATGAGTTTTTTTTGGTTTTTTTTTTTGAAATGAAGAAAATTGCCTCACTACGCGTCAATCAATTGAAATCGATTTTGGAACAGAAGAGTTTGCCGACAACCGGTCAGAAATCGGAATTAGTACTACGTTTGATGGAAGCTGTTGGTAAAGACGAGATCGAGTTGGTCGACGATAACCAAGCTGCTATTGCGGCCATACAGAATCAGCTCGATGAAATGAGGCAGATGATGATGTCACTAATGCAGCCCCGACAAATGCCGACTACGTCAACACCAACAACGGATGAATGTGTCGTCGTCACGAAAAATGACATCGTTGTGACTCGAAATTATAGTGTCAAGGAAATATCGGAAACTATTCCTGATTTTGACCCCACGAATGAATCATCTATTAACGTCAAACAATTTGTGCATAGAGTAAACAATTCCTTCACCGCATACAACTGGGACGAGAAATTTATGCTTCTGGCAGTATATTCAAAGATGAAAGGAGTGGTGAAAATGTGGTTGGACTCTATATCAACACCATTATCTACTTGGGATGAATTTTCAGAAGGTCTACTGGGCGAGTTTAGTACTGAGATTGATGAGGCCGACATACATTTTAAGATGCGTGACTCCGTACGGAAAGATGGTGAGAAAATGGTGGATTATTGTTTTCGGATGTGTGCATTGGGAAAACGATATGATCTCAGCGAATCGGCGATTATTAAGTACACAAGAGAAGGTTTCAAAAATCGTGATTTACAAAATGCTATCGCCGTGATGAGATTTGACACAATGAAGGAAATGCGCGAGACCATCGATGATTATATGCGTAATATAACCCCAGTGAAGACAAATAACGCTAATACGAATAAACAAAGAGATTTTGGTCGTCATAATAAGACTTCGAACGAGTCTAAGAACAAGGTGACATGTTACAATTGTTCTGAAACGGGTCATTATTCTAGTGAATGCACAAAACCCCAACGACGTAACCGTTGCACTGATTGTCAAAGGGTACATAAACGGGGAGAACCTGAGAATTGTGGCAATAAGACTGGAAATTCCGTTGTTCGTAAGACGAGCGCGAATGATCTACAAGATTATTTTATAAGAAAAGTCCGTATAAATGGTAATGAATTTGATGCATTTTTGGACACTGGCAGTCAATGCCATATGATCCGTGAATCAGTCGCACGTGAACCATGCGAACGAGTTAAATGCATGATGAATATTAGTGGTATTTGTGGCGGTTCACGACTAGCCGACGAGAAGGTGTTAATCGAGATTGTGGTGGACAACATATGTAGAAAGATAGAGGCGTTCATAGTTGAGGACAGTTTGTTGGAAACTGATATACTTCTGGGTCAGACGATTTTTCGGGATGCTGACGCGAATTTAACGGATGGTAAATTTGAACTTTTGGATAGATCATGTGAGTCGCGTAGATGTAATTTGAATAAAGTACCAATTGTGTTGGATGATATTAAATGTGGCTGTACCGACACCGAGATCCGAACGAAATTGGTGGAACTTCTGAACGAATATCGCGATGTTTTTGCTAATGGAATTGGAGAAATCGGTGAAATTGATGCAGTGGAAATGCGAATTCAAGTCGACGCCAAGGAACCAATTGCACAACAACCATACCGTGTACCGGAACCGAAAAAGGAGATTTTGAATGGAATTATAAGCGATTTATTGAATAATGGAATAATAACAAAATCTGAATCGGCCTACGCGAGTCCAGTGATCTTAACAAAGAAAAAAGACGGATCAGAGAGAATGTGTGTAGACTATCGCAAACTAAATTCCCACATCTTAAAAGAAATATACCCAATGCCGAACATAGAGGAGAGGTTGCAATCCGCAACAAAATTCAACTATTTTACAACTTTAGATTTGAATAGCGGTTACTATCAGGTGCCAATCTCTAGCGAATCCAAAAAGAATACTGCGTTTGTTACCACTGAAGGGTTGTTCGAATTCAAGAGGATGCCTTTCGGGCTCAAGTATGCCCCTGCAGTGTTCCAGCGCTTAATGTCGAAGATAAAGGAGAGAACTAAGCCTAATGATATGGTACACTACATGGATGATATTTTAGTAGGAGCTGACACTCACGGTGATATGTTTGAGAAGTTGACAAGAATTTTTACTGCGCTAAGAAACCTGAAATTAACATTAAACGTCAAAAAGTGTGAATTTTTGCAAAATTCAGTCGAATTCCTTGGACACCGGTTAACACCAAATGGTAGAAGCCCCGGCTCAATTAAAACATTGGCTATACGTCAATTTAAAATACCAAAGGACATTCACGATGTACGTAGATTTATTGGATTGTGTAGTTACTTCAGGAAATTCGTGCCGTGCTTTGCAGTAATTTCCGAGCCATTGAGAAAGCTTACGAGGAAAGATGTTTCTTTCAATTGGGGTGATGAACAACAGACATCTTTTGAAAGACTCAGGGATGCGTTAACGACTCAGCCAGTTATGGCGACTTACAATATTGATTGTGAACATGAGGTTCATACTGATGCGAGTGGCATTGGTTTGGCAGGTGTCTTGATGCAGAAGGAAGACAACGGCTGGAGACCTGTTATATATTACAGCCGAGCAACGAGTGAAGACGAACGTAAGTTTCATAGCTACGAACTTGAAACACTGGCGGTTGTGGAAACAATAGAACGTCTTAGGTACTACATATATGGTAAGAAAGTCAAGGTAATCACAGACTGTAGTGCCATACGGACAACCATGCAGAAACGAGAGTTGATACCCCGTATAGCTCGGTGGTGGCTTCGCATCCAAGATTATGAGATAGAAATTGAGCATCGATCTGGTAAACGTATGGACCACGTCGATGCCTTGAGTCGGAGCCAAATTGAATCTTCACGCGAAATGGAGACTGCATCCATGAAAATAGCGAAAACTAGTATTTCTGATGAACACTTCTTATTCAGTATGCAATTACAGGATGAGAAGATACAAAGCATTATCGAAAGAGTCTCAAATAATGATATAGCATTAAAGAAGGAATATGAATTATCCAATGGAAGGCTCTATCGTAACGTAAATGGCCGAAAGCTTTGGGTCTTGCCTAAATCCCTTCGTTGGCGTATTGTAAACAACAACCATGATATGTATGGTCATCTAGGCATCGATAAAACTGTTGATCATATTCTAAAGTATGCTTGGTTTCCAAGAATGAGAAATTTTGTGACATCGTATATAAAGTCATGTGTCGATGACCTTGTTCTTGCGGAAAACGAAGCGGCAAGTACCGGGGAATCTCGGAAATTGGAACCCAAATATAAGGGGCCTTATTTGATCAGTCGCGTCTTGGACAACGACCGATATGTTATTACGGATTTGCCAGGCTCATCTCGGTCAAGACGGAATTACTCTGGGGTGTATTCATCGGACAAATTGAAACCCTGGTGCATTGCCGAAATTGATTCAGATGACAGTAACGAGGACTCCGACGAAGAACTGAGTGAGGACACTCAGGATGTGCAGGAAAGGCCGACTGAAAGCAACCCTGGTTGATGACTTGTGTTTTTCGAGATGGCAGCACTGGCTGGGTCGAGTGAGCAGTCTCGCTTGCACACTCGTACTGATAACACTCACCGCGCAACGTCCTGACAAATTAATTATCAAAACCATATTATAAAAGATTATTTTATATAAACTCTTGACTGAAACTGGATTGAATAAAGTCAACAAATTATTTTTAGTTCATTAAAATTTCCGTGTCTTTTAATTCTAATTCTAGACGTTAAAAATCGCTCCTTGTTCTAGTTTACGTCCCAAGAGCTACTCTAATTTCACGATTCTAGCTCTTGAAATTTGGATTTGGCTCTTGTACCACATTTATCGCATTTTTGCCTCATTGTGCGGGTAAATGTTAGGATTTTAATAAAATCCAGTCAATTTCTGGGTCGACCTCCTAAGGGCTACCCTCACACCAAATTTCACGATTCTAGCTCATTCCGTTGAAATTTGGCGGTGGTACCATATTTATCCCTTTTTGCCCCATTGTGCGGGTAATAGTACGAATTTAAAAAATCCCGTCTTATTGCTCGTCTAAATCCCAAGGGCTACCCTCCCACCAAATTTCATGATTCTAGCTTCAGCCGTTTGGTCTGGGCGATGATCAGTCAGTCAGTCAGGCAGCCACGCAACAATTTTATATATATAGATTTCGAAAGATGTTCTTTTAAACAAATCTTTGTTTCCATAAAAATATTATTTTGGGTTATTAGGGACTATTACTGCCGAAACAAAGATTAACGTTCGTTTGATTATTCGGAAAATATATAAATACGTATACGTATATATAGATTTTTTTATTGCTTGTAAAATTCCTTTATAATTGCAACCTGTATGATCTTGAATACAAATAAATTGTTTGAAGGATTGAAGAAAAATATTTAAAAATTAAAAATGAGTGGTTTAAAACACATAGAAGGAAGGAAGGTTTAATTCGAAACCAAGAAAAAATAACGACTGAATTTCGAAAAAGTCAGAAAAAGTTGTAGAGATTTTTATCTAAACTATATTTGAAGCAATTCCTAAGCAATTATTTTATTTGTACTTAAACATATACATTATTTGAAATAAAATTGTTCGCAAATAAATTTTGTTGTAACACATACGATATATTAAGATATGCGCTACACATATTTTTGTTTGTTTTTCACATAAATTGCAGTTGACAAAAATTTATAATATTAAAAAAATTGTGTTCTAAATATAAAGGATGGTCAAACCATAATGCACGATGTTAATTGTGAGTCACACCTTAAATTTGGTAAATTTTTTGGCCAACTTAATTTGACATTTCTTTGTTTCAGTGTTTGACAAATTCAACCAATTTATGACAAATTCAATATTTTATAAGAGCGTTAAGATTGTTGAAGCTCTTTAAGATTGTTGGGCGCTCAAATCAATATGCATTTCGCGCACTTTGTGATTTTTTTCGTCAGCATAATCTACCAAATGTGTCCACAATCAGGAGAATTGTGCGCAAATTTCAGCAAACCGGTTCTGTAGGAGATGTGAAAACACCAGTGCATGCTCGCCCAGTTCGCTGTGGAAAACATTGATGCTGTTCCCGATAGTGTGGCAGAAGAGCCGTCAAGCAGTTACAGTGAATTCCGGATCTCCTCCAAAATTACAGCGTAGCGCCAAAATGAATAATACAACAACATACCCACCTTCTTTACTCTCATGCACACTATATTCTGTACTTTAAAGCATTCATTGATACAAGATATCGTAAAGGTAAGTACACACGATTTGCAGATCGGACAACATTGCCAGAAAAATGCAACCCTGTGAATTTGCAACCGTGTGAACACACAATTTTTGTTTTACAACGTTAGCAGAAAAGTCATTGCGAGATAATTTGCAGATTGTTATATGTGCGAAGTTTATGCATGTGACAACGGCGCCATTGCCAGAAAAAAAAATTATTTGCAACACTGTCTATAATGTATTTTTATTGGCAATCCTGCATATAAATATTTATATGTAAATATATGAAATTGTAATTTTAAAAAACATAAAAACATTCAATAGTTAATAATTCATAATTTGTTTAAGTAAATTATTAAAAAAAGAAACCCTGCAATTTTTAGCCAAATTTTAGGCCGCAAATTCTTTAGCCAAAGTCTTCACCTGAAAATGTGGTATTTATGGCATAAAATAGCATTTTTGAGAGCTACATCTACCCGGGGAATACAACAAAATAAAATTTGATTTGTATAAATTTAATAAAAAACAAACTGGAAACTTTCATCTAAATTTCTTAAAAAATGTGTTTATGGCTAAAATAAGATTTTTGGGAGCGACATCTACCCAGCCAGAAAATTACCATCCTCAAAGCGTTGTGAAAGCACTGTGCACCGTCATCACACGGTGGGATAAAGCGTTGTAAAAGCGTCAAAATTATAACACCGATATACGGTGTGACGGCGGTATTTTACAACGCTTTTGAAACGCTGTAAAAACGAAATTCATGACGCTTTTCAGATGGTTTGAAGGTAATTATTCCCAAAAAATTGTATTTAGAAATCAATGAATTAAATGAAATATATTATTTTAAGGTATTCATTTAAATGCATTCATAATGTTAAATTTTTCCTGCAGGTAGCACTGGGTTTTCGCATGTCTAAGATGCACTGTAAAAGCGAATCAGGCAGTCTTTTAAAGAAATACAATTTCCACTTTAACAAATAGAATAGTTCTAAATTTTTATAAAAAAATTGTAATTTTTGATGAAATTACTTAAGTAAGTTTTGCAGAATTACTTAAGTAATTTTTGCAGAATTACTTCACATTTTATTTAAAAAATCATTTTCATTTCGGAATTAAGCCTAATTTGTTTGCAGGAAAAGATGTTCCACATTAATTTCATAGAAAATCGTTTAATTTATTATACTTGAAATTTTTAATTTGAAAGCCACATAATTCAAACGATTTATTGTACGCTGGTGATGTTACTTTGAAAATTTTATTAAGATAGATATTTTGCTTTTATACAAAGTACACTAAAAACCTAGCTGTTTCGACTTAGCATGTTTTGGAATGGAGGTATCGATTTAATGACTAAATTATGGTGTTTTCTTTTGTGCCAAAAAATGCTACATTTTTTATGCCTTTCGCCCCAAAAATGCCTTTTTGTCTTCGATTGTAAAATAAATGCTGCTTGGTTTGGTCAGATGCTTTATTTAGGCGGCGCCGTGGAGTATTCTTTGTTTTTAGTCTACTTTTAGTGAGTTAAAAGGCTAGTTTTTTGCAATTTTGTTATCGATTCTGACTATAAAAAATGCAGCAGTACAAGAGGGTGTAGGCGACATTATTAAAATGCTGCTCTCTGACAGGGCAACATCTTTTTTTAGAAAAGAAATCACCATTAGATACCACATTCTAAAAAGGATTATTTATCTCAAATAGTTTGTTCTCAAAGCATTGTAAATCCATCATGAAACAGCTCTTTAAAGACATTTGAAGCAAGCGTTGTGAAAGCGTCCCAAAACAGTGCTTTCACAACGCTTTTTTCGTGGTACCGACTTAAATTTCTGGCTGGGTATAGGTGGACTGAAACAAAATATGAACTGATTTAAAATAAAATACTTTTTTTCATATTTAACATCCTACGTTGCGTTGGGATTTTCCAACTTCTTCAGGGATGAATTTTTATTGAAATTTGGTAACGACATTTTTAAAACATAAAGAAGAAAAAAAGTATTCAATAGTAGCCATTTTACGTTTTACACTAAAAGAATAATTCACTTACATTTAATCATGCGTCATATTTTTTAATTGTTTATATTATTATTTATAAAGTATTTTATTTGCATAAAAAGAATGACCTTGAAAGCCCACCTAGAAAAATTCCAGAAATACATAAAAAAACACAACGGTTCATGCATTTTAAGCAATTTATGACGCTTACGATGAAATTAACTTACTGGTTTTTGCATATGTACGAAAAATGTTGTCACTGAAGCTGAGTATAGACGATTGCCAGATCGGCAAACGTTATCAACCCTGTTAAAGTGCTGCAAATATATGGACACTGACAGATTGTTAGGCAAAGGTGAATTGACAGTTCAGACGATTGCCAGAAAAAATTACAATTTCATATATTTACATATAAATATTTATATGCAGGATTGCCAATAAAAATACATTATAGACAGTGTTGCAAATAATTTTTTCTTTTAATAATGGCGAATAGATCGTCGACATATTTTGTTATTAGTTTCATTGCTATATTGTTCTTGTTTAACACCGTTATTGTTTCCTCTATTAGGGCGTCCAAGATGATGTCTGCGGAGGGTTTCCCATTGGCATTTCGTATATTTGGTTATAGAAAGTGTTATCATATATAAAAAATTTTTGTCTTTTAAACAAAATTGAAGTATATTCAAAAAATTAGGTACATATATTTGTGTGTTTTTCCATTATTAAAATATCATCATCATCCAAAGATTCTAGTCGTCTTTTTAAATCTTATGACTTCTTTATATTATATTTCTCTAATATAATGTTGGACATTGCTTTTCCTCTATGATTGGAGAGTTTATAGCATGGCACTTTCATTCAGGATGAAATCGGTCTTAAAGGCATGTTCGGTTTGTGGATCTTGAGAAGTCCATATAATCTCCGTGCTGTGGCGGAGTCTGAAGTTATATTTATCTGTTTGGAGATCTGGATATATTTATATAAGTCCATAATTATTTTGAACGAACTATGGAATTTTAGGAATTCATGAAGAGTTGATGAAATTTAGGAATAGTTTTTTTTCCTACCAAAGAGTTTCCGTAGGTTATTATAGAATTTTTGGATGTAGTACTTTGACTGTTGAACTGACATGAACAATTTTTCGATATATTTTTTATTTTCTGAAATTTGTCTTTTGACTACAAGAAAGTACTCATCCTTAAGTGTAAAATACTGTAAAACTCGTAACTTTTGTAAAATATTCAGTTACTGCGAACGGTTTTGTATCTTGGAGTGTTTTGTTTGTCACACCCGATACGGAAAATAAACAAAAAGTTAAATTTAATACATTTTATGTAGGTATGCATATATCATCTTTTGTGTAAGTTAGGACAAGGTTTTATAGAAGTAAATCAAAATGATTCAGTATCATTACAATATTTACGCTAGAATTCGCATTCTAAGATTTGTTGCACCCGTTACGCAAAGACCGTAAATAATTTTTAATCGATTTAAAAATGTTGTCTATTTATTAATTTTATTTCAAGTATGAAAATAGATAATAGAAATCATTAAGAGAACGATGTGTGCGTCAGTGAAGGTCATTTTAAATCAGCCTATTCATTTTTACAAGGTTTTGGTTGGTTCTGGAATAAACAGCATATATATATTTCTCGAATGGAGTTAACGAATATCAATATATAGTAGAAAATAGGTGGAAAACTAAAAAAATCAAGAATAACCGACCGAAATATTATTTTGAAAAGAGTTCTGTTATAATATTCTAGCAGGACGCACAGCGTATTCTAATTAAAAAATATTTTTTTGTAGAAAATGAAAAATAACATTGTCATAAACTTGATACAAAAGAGAAAGAATTTTTAAGATGTCAAATCTTGTTTTACTCTATGTGATAAAGAATGTTGGCAATATAAATAAAATTTATTGAATAAAATGACTTCGATTTTGTTTTTCATAGACAACACTAAGTGTTGCCTGACATTTTTTAGTATAAACGCACTCAGAACGTTTTGACGTACGACCATCATTAATGTTGTTTACA
Source organism: Eudasyphora cyanicolor (assembly GCA_963930755.1). Lineage (NCBI taxonomy): Eukaryota > Metazoa > Arthropoda > Insecta > Diptera > Muscidae > Eudasyphora > Eudasyphora cyanicolor. Next base: position 263,958,889 of record OZ005734.1, read on the forward strand.
GTTCCTTGAAAAAATCAATTTGGCAAAAAAATGGAATTAACTCGTGAACATTTTCGTGCGATTATTTTTCACAACTTTCGACGTGAATTATCACGACAAGAGTGCATCGATGAACTTAAATCTTTGTATGGCGATGAAGCACCATCCTTTAGCACTGTGAAAAACTGGTTTAATGAATTCAATCGTGGGCGACGCTCGCTCAAAGACGAAGGTCGTTCAAAAACGGCCGTTGTGCCAGAGAACATTGATTCCGTGCGTGAACTGATACTGCAAGATCGTCATGTGACACACCGTGAGATAGATGCATCCTTGGGCATTTCTTCCACCAGCATACATTCGATATTGCATGAACACCTGGCCGTAAAAAAGGTTTGTTCTCGTTGTATCCAATTGGACAATCGCTCAAAAAAGGCTAGTGTGGTGCAAAGAAATTTTGAAAAAAATCGATCGCTGTGCTTCAAAGGACGTTTATAAGATCGTCACAGGTGACGAATCTTGGATCTATGCGTATGAGCCCGAAACAAAACGGCAATCGACCGTGTGGGTCTTCGAAGACGAGCCAAATCCAACGAAAGTTGTTCGTGGAAGAAGCACTTCGAAGCAAATGGTCGCCTGTTTCTTCGGCATGTGGCGACTGTTCCGCTAGAGCAACGTAGGACGGTCAATTCTGAGTGGTACACCACAATTTGTTTGCCTGAAGTCTTCGGAGAAATTCGAATAACGAACAAGAGAAGACGAATCATTGTGCACCATGACAATGTGAGCTCTCACACATCGGCTCAAACCAGCGCCTTTTTGACCGGCCAAAACGTCGAATTGATAGGTCATTCGCCGTACAGCCCTGATTTGACACCCAATGACTTATTCTTATTCACTCACATCAAGAAAAAACGAAGCGTTCAAAAACCATGTTTTGGAGGTGAATTTTCAACACACTGTGACCAAAACAATTCGCTCTCAAATGACCAAAGGGTCTGAGTTAAGTTATGCTAAAAAATGTCATACTTTCCAATGGAAATGTCAGATGGCGCCAGGCAACACTTAGTGTTGCCTAGACCAGAAATATATATAGCAACCCTCGTACTCCTCCAGGTTGAGACTATGTCACACCCGTTATATATTAATATATTTACTACAAATTAAATAATATTTTAAATTATTTGGAATGAAGTGTACAATATACACTTTACTCTCGAGATACTAAAAAAAATTTTTCTTGTTGGCATTACATACAAAAATTGTACAGAATGCGAAAAAGCGGCTGATCAAGATTTCATCAAATCCTAAGGTCACACCCGTTACAGTGATATATCAACCATATATATAATTTGCTACGGAAAAAAGTGTAAAAAACCGAAGGAGTGACCTAAGACCCCAAGTATGTTCGGCGGAAATCCCTTTTGGGTCATTTTAAGTCGAATGAGCAATGTCCGTCCGTCTGTCTGTCTGCTCGCTGGTGCGCACGATGACTCTCGAAAGGAATAACCGATTGACTCCAAATTTGGTATGTGGTAATATTTTTTTCTATCTCCGGCTATGTTCGAAGATGGGCCATATTGGTCCACTCCTTCTTGTACCTCCCACACAAGGGGTTAACATTTAGTGAAATATTATGTCTTTAATAACTTCTATACTACTTATTCTAATCCTCTGAAATTCCACACATAGCATTAGTTTATTAGTCGCTATCACCTCGAGAAAAATGGGCGGAGTTGTCACTCCCCTTTTGGTACCTCCCACACAAATGGACCACTTTGCATCAAAATTGAACTGCCTATAACTTTAATATAAGTGCAAAAAAAGACTAAATTTTGTACAGTATAATGTTGTTGTAGCGCCTATAGTCCCGTGAAAAATGGGCATTATTGTACTGCCCCTTTTGGTAAGTCCCACACAAATGGACCGTTTTACCCCACAAGTTAACGGCTTATAATTTTAATACCAGTGCATACAAATACTTGAAATTTTGTACAGTGTAATGTTGTCATAGTGCCTAAAGTCCCGTGAAAAGTGGGCATTATCACTACGCCCCTTTTTCTACCTCCCACCAAAATTAAATAGCTCGTAACGTTCATATAACAGTGCACATAAACGCCTATAGTTCATCATAGTCTGGGTTACCATAACCTTTTTTCGGAAAGGAGGACTTTTGTGTCAGAAAAGGAGGACATTTGTAACATTTACAAAGAGAGTTTGAAACTTTCGGAGAACATTTAAAAAATAAAATTTCCTATGATAACGCTTTGTACAACAATTTGTATTTTGTAGCGCTTAGATGCCAAATCGGAGGACTATATCGAAATCTGAACAAATTTTCTTCAAATTTGGCAAGGTTTGTTCTTGGGAGCTACAGTTAAATCTTAGCAGATTTACACCAAATTCGACAATGTGGGTCCTTGGATTAAGAAACTCCATCCTGCTTAATTTCAAAGTGATTGGATATGAAAAAGCTTCTGTGGCGCTAAAAGGCCATATCGGAAAGAAAATTTATATAGGGCCTATATCTAAATCTGAACTGATCTGACTTTGACCAATTTCTTCCCAGGTATGAAATAGCCCTTATTGTCAAATTTCAGCAAGATCAGAATGAAAGGGCGACCTGTACTTAAGGAACAATTTTAAATAGACAGACAGACAATCGGTGTACTTTTAAGTGGGTCTAGCTCCAGTATTTTTAGGTGTTATTTATAATAAATAAGTGAAGCGGCGTTAAGATCTTACAACCCGAATTGTGCATACCATACACCATAGATTGCATGTCAAATGTTTTTTGATTCATTGAAATTTGTTGCGTTAAGAAGTAAAATCTTGAGGTACCTTTGTGTGGGGGCTATATCAAAACATGGACCGATGATGACCATTGTTCGTCTGAATGGTTCTGGATATATATACTCCCAAATTACCAATTTCAGTTTGTCCAGTGGAAATTTGCAGTCTTTATGGCGTTAATTAGTCAAATCGGACAGAAGATGCTAAAAATTGATCGATATTGCCTATTTTCAATCCTAAGTTACCTGCAGCTATAAGAAGTATCTGTACCAAATTTCAGTCATCGAGCTCAATTATTGTAGTACTAACTTTGTACTAAAAGTAGTTGCGAGTATAATTCATGTGGAGGTTTACTGATTATGACAAATTTTAATTTGTAACAAAAGGAGGACAAGTCCATCATTTTCTAAAAAGGAGGGAGGACGGGAGGACGCTGGTTAAAAAGAAGGAAATGTCCTCCCAAAGGAGGACGTATGGTAACCCTGGTCATAGTGCAATGTATTTAAAGAATCTACTGTTTACCGAAAAATAGGTGTATTTGTTAAACCCCTTCTGGTACCTCCTACACAAATTGACGGATTAATAAGTGTAGTGTTATATATTACATTACTCACAAAGTGAGGGTATACCTTAGTCGGTTTACCCGACTGAAACTTTCTTACTTGTTTTATTAAAACTATCATTTAATTTCCTTGAATGTCAGTAGGTAACACTTAAGTATATCTACATAAACCACCCTTTGTCAATTGTCGTTATAAATTATATAGACCAAAATCAGGAATATACTCAGTAACAATGTCACACCCGTTCCGTTGGAATCACCCATTTCTTGATTATAATCACCTTTATACATTATTACAGTTTCGTTTCCCTTATCTAATTTAGAATTATAATGTCCAGCTGCTAGTCTGGAGTAGCAAATTAGGTTATTTGTCCAAGAATGGACGGGATCGGAAAATGGGCTAGTTCACACCAATGGGCTTGGCCCCGCCCATGTAGGTAAAATTTTGAAATTGAGATATCTAGCACACTTTGTTAGCGAGATTGCTGTAATTTTGTGTATATTTATCTGGTGACAGGCTACGTGATTGGTAAACAAAATTGGAGGGATTGGACCAATGGTAGTGACCCCTCCCACATGAGCCATGTTTTGAAATTGATATATTTTGAGAAATTTGTTGGAGAGATTGCTGAGTTTTGTGTATATGTATTTGGCGGCAGTCTACGTTATTAGTCCAAAAATGGACGGGATCGGAAATCTGAAGCAACGAAGTGGACCGGGTCCAGCTAGTCAAGTATAAATCAGGCTTAAATTCAATCCAGATATTCTACATTGTAGGCCGTTTCACACTTAAATCCATCCCATTAAATTCCTAAACGAATCGCTCTATTCTTGAAATTGCAATATTTTGGCTTAAAATAAATTCCAGTCAGGCTGAAAGAGCACTACAATTAAGAATTCAGCCCTTGAAAATCCGTACTAGAATCAAGTTTTTATTTACTTGATTTAATTAACCCGTACTCACCGAACTTAATTTATTCCAGTGTGTCTTACTGTTATTGTGATATTTGGTAAATTAACATTCTTAATTCCAACTATTGTCTATAACCGATAAAAAATACCAAACACTTTCTGTTTTGGTCGATTTTGCATTTAAAAGGGAATACAAATCTCCAAATTTAGTCCCTCAGAATAATTTTTTATTTAATATTGTAATTTAATAAAATAATTTATTTTAATTTAGTTGGTACAAAGATCGTTTTGCAATAAATTATTTGCAGCGTTATAACTCATTTTCCAAATGCTGTACGTAAATTGCATATATGTACATACGTTTCATTATAAACGCATTGAATTAGCATCGTTTATGTTGTTCTTGATATCGTGCATTGTTTCAATTCGTGCAAATGAGTTGAGTTGTCATTCTTTTGTGAGCTGTGAATGCCGTTTGCTGTTTTGATGGCTCTAGTGTTGACATTGGCTATTGTTCCTTGCGCCATTGGCAATGGTGACGACAATGATGATTATTACACTCATTCGAATGCGCATTGCCAAGTATTTCCCTTGTTTCTTTCATTTTCTTTTTGATTGCATGACATGACATGGTATTATTTCGAGCATTATTTTAATTGTGGTTTCTCACATTCACAGTTAATTAAACAAATGAAAAAGAAGAACACTGTGAAACAGAGTTTTAATTTTACCCAAGAAAATTAGTTTTCAAAAAGAAAATTAGTAAAATAAAAGTGCGTGTAAGCCTTATTGCACTATGAAACTATAAGTTAGTACAAAGATTTGTTTAGAACAACATCTTCTCAAATATATAATACTAGTTTGTATATATTATACATTTTGAAGTACCCTAAACATATATCGTTCATTACATGTCACACCGAACACCCTTTTTCGGTCACCATTCCCGATTTCAAAATTAAATAGAATATCGGTTCTATAAGTACGCTCAAAATTAATGGTTTTATTGTTGGCGAAAAAATACAAGGCTCTTTGTCCAGAATTTTTAATTGGTGTCATTGATGTGCAGGATCAGAAATAAGGTTGAATATGGAACGGATGCATTTAAAAACCTCAAATTAACCATCATTAAGATATGTACTTGAAAGTACAAGTCACTACTTTGAAGTACTACAAGTCACTACAAGCATTCATTTGTAAAATTCCGTCCACGCGTTTGCATAATACATAGCTTCCTAAATACAGCTTTTCAAATATTTTCCCAATTTCCCAGATTTCAGATACTTAAAACATCTTTTTTTCTAGCCAATTGCTAGATGATTTTTCGACAAATCGTCCGGTTTGACATGGAATCAAAGATATTCATATGGGTATTTCCACAATCCCGGACATTATAGAGTGTAAAAATTTTTGTAAGATGTTTTATAAACTAAACATCTATCGAATATTTTTGTCATATGAGAAATTGCAGATCTTAAAAAGATCTGCAATTTCTCCAAACACTATAAAGAGTTGTATAAACAAACCAAAATCCTGTTCAGACGTTACGAAAGTTCCCTAAATACTTTGCTACGCATGAACATTGCAAAATTCAGTTTAACGCTTTATGTAACCTCGACCTTTTTCTTATTGAAAATAGTGGGAACAAGTCACAGATTCTAAATATATCAAACGCCGACTTAAAATCCAAAACTGTCATTAATATTTTAATTCTCCGGACGCTAATTTCCGTACAAATAGTTTCTTGCAGTGTAATGCTTTACCTACGGAAATGGTCCGTCAAATGGACCATTTCGTACAAAAAGTTAACGGAGCTACACACCGTCTAATACCAACCACACAAAATGGCCAAATCACAACAAATTTCGTATTTTTATCCATTCTATTTGAATATTCCACAAGAAAGTAAAATATCATAAATTCAAAATTACTTACATTTGGGTATAATTTTTTGAAAACAGCCTAAAATTATTTTTTGTCGGTTTTGTGTTATTTTGCGAAAATTTATTTTTCGTTTCATGAGTCTGCTTGTGACACTTTTTTGTTTTCTATTTTCCCGTCAATCTGTTCAACAGATTACACTAATATTTATTTGCACATTGAAAATAAAAGTTGCATGCAACTAGTGAAGCATAATTTGCAAAATGGATTCATTTGTTGCGAATGTCTGGATTTTGCACACAAAGTATTTTCAAGTATTTTCCCTACCGAGATTTTTAGAAAATTTTTGTTCCAAAATAAGCCCTAATCAGTTATCAATTACACGGTAAAAAACTAATGTTGTACACGGGGCAAAATCGCCTTTTTTAATATGTTTGCAGATTTTTCGAATTTAAAATTTAATTTTTCACTGATTTCGAGTTATACCTTATAATTTAAAATGACAAGTCGAAATAAAATTAGTTTTAAAGTACATATTTCAAGTCATCATTCCAAGTCATCATTTGTAGTCAACCCATCATGCACAAAATTATTGTTGAATTACTGATACACATAAAACTTGTCCTAAAATTAAGCTATTGACATATTTGCTGAATACCTAAATGCAAATAAATGTTTGTGTCAAAAAAAAGATATTAGGGCGGAAACAAAAATTTGATTAGAACAGCATTTACCCAAATATATAATTTTGATGTGTGCAAAATATAACATGTTTAGAGTGTACTCTAAACATTTGTATATTTCCAGCAGAATATGTTTGGCACAATACACTACAGAAGCGATTTTTTTTCAGCGTGTACTCTTAATAGGAACATCCCGCTTTTCTAATAGAATTTTTAACAAAATTACACGTTTGGACCAGATTATTCATAGAACGCGCGTATTCAGTAAAGCAGAATTGGCTTTATTTATGGTATATTATTAAAAATAAAAAAATATATAAATATAAAAAATATAAAAAAAATATATAAAACTTAGTTTTTGTGTACGTTGAGGCATACTACAGGGTCCGCCATCGTTTTTTTTTCAACTAGTGCTTATTTCGTGAATGGTAACACTTAGCTCATGTCTGATTTGACAGATAATTAGTTTTATCCTTCCGCTGAACGAATATGGTTGTGTACTCGTATACGCTTGAACAACGCTGGGAAATATTGCGACATTACTTTGAAAATCTTGGTAATGTTGCAGAATGTAAGAAGAAATGGGTACGGATTTTGGAAAAAAAGTGAAAGAAACTGGCATCCTCGTCGATAAACAAAAGCGCGAAAAGCCGAAAACAGTGCGTACACCCGAGATTATTGCTACTGTGGCAGAAAGTGTGCGTGAAGCGCCATCAACATCAATTCACCGGCGTTCTCAACAATTGAACATTTCGGAGACATCATTGAGACGAATTTTGCATAAAGACCTTGGTATGACGCCATACAAAGTCCATTTGGTTCAGGAGTTGAAGCCAACTGACCATCCAATGCGTTTTCGCTTCGTTAAGTGGGCCTGCGATCGACAGAAGATGCCGATTTTGCCAAAAAATCATCTTTTCAGATGAAGCTCATTTTGATCTTGGCGGTTTGTAAACAAGCAAAATTGTCGCATTTGGGGCACAGAAAACCCGCACGCATACATTGAACAGCCGATACACCCAAAACGAGTCACTGTTTGGTGCGGATTTTGGTCCAGAGGCATAATTGTGCCATTTTTCTTCGAAAATGTCCAAGGAGTGGCCGTTACAGTCAATGGCGATCGTTATCGGGCCATGTTGAACGAATTTTTGGTCACAAAAATTGAAGAGGTGGATATTGGCAACATTTGGTTTCAACAGGACGGCGTTACGTGCCACACAGCCGACGCTACACTCGATGTTTTGCGCCCTGTTATTGAAGATCGAATTATCAGCCGGAGAGCTGATGTCTTTTGGCCACCTCGAAGCTGCGATTTGACACCGTTGGACTATTATTTGTGGGGTGCCCTCAAAGATAAGTGTTACGCCGACAAGCCAGAGACAATTGACGCTTGAGAGGACAATATTCGTGAAGCCATTGGTGAAATACAGCTGCACACAATCGATAATGTGCTTAAAAATTGGACCTATCGTGTAGGCTACTGCATGGCCAGTCGAGGCAGCCATTTGAATGAAATTATTTTCCATTATTAACAGGAAGGATTGTACTTTCAAATAAGAAAATAAATTTGAGAAAATATTCAGCAGTTTCTTTTTATAGCATTTTCAAAAAAAAGTTATTTGGCGGACCCTTTATTTTATGAAACCACAACAAATTTTTATTTATGGTAAAGTTTTTTAATTTTTTTTTCTAAAATTCCAATTTTCCATGTTTAAACCATGTTTAATCATATTTGAAGTATAAACACCGTAAAGCCAGGATACCATTTACATTAAAGGAAGTTATGAGGGCTAGAAATGCTTAAAACATTACTTTACGTAGAAACGGAAGTGTAGAAACTGTCGTTAAAACAATTTAAAAAAATTGTTTTTTTTAAATCTTTTTTTCTCCGACAAGAGAATCCCATAAACAATAGAAAAAATTCGCAAAAAATTAGTTATTTCCGTTTTTGAAAGTTAACATCCTAACATCCTAACGAAAAAATTCCTATTTGAAAAAAGTTAATGGATAAATGTATAAATTATGACCCATATTGTAAAAATAGTGAAATTAAAAATTTATTTTTCATATTTTTTATATTGGCAATTTTGTTTGAAAGGTACCAAAAGGGGCGTGGCAATAACGTCAATTTTTTAATATACTATGGCTACTATTTACAAAAACATTGCACTGTAAAAAATGTCAAGTGTTTGTATGTGCAGGAATCGTAGTTATAAGCCCTTAATTTTTTGTGCAAAATGGTCCATTTGTATGGTAGGTACCAAAAGGGGCGTGGTAATAATGACAATTTTGCACGGGACTATAGGTGCTGTTAAGACATTACACTCCACAAAATGTTAAGCATCGGTATGGACTAGAATCAAAGTTATAAGCAGATAACTTTTCATGCAAAACGTTAGATTTGTGTGGGAAGTACCAAAAGGAGCATGGTAATAAGGTCCATTTTCCAGGGGATTACTCGTATAGGTACCGTAAAAACAGTACACTTTACCAAATGTTAAGTATTTGTATAGACTGGAATTAATGTAATAAGCCGTTTACTTTTTGAGAAAAATTATCCATTTCTATGGGAGGTGCCAAAAGGGGCGTGGCCACTTCGACCATTTTCCTCCAGATGATAGCGACCAAGAAACTAATACTATGTGTGGAATTGTGAAATATTCCGAGTAGTAACATATAAGTTATGAGATAACCAATATATCACAAATTTTTTACCCTTCGTGGAGGAGGTACTCGAAGGAGTGGACCAACATAGTTCATCTTTGACCTTTGCCTGAGAAAGAAACAAATATTGACATGTACCACATTTGAAGTCAATCTGTTAATCCTGTCGAAATTTATTGTCCGCACCAACCACACAGACAGACGGACATTGCTAAAATTACTTACTGCGCGTGACTGAGAAAAAAATGGGAGATATCGGATAAAGGGTGTTGCCCCACCCGAACGAGTCCATTTATGAAAACGATATCTTTAGATAACCATTGAACCAAGTTTCTTGAAATTTGGTGTGAAAGCATTTGACAGTACTGTGCACGCAAAATGTGGGAGATATTGCATAAGTGGGCGTGGTCCTGCGCAAACGAACTCAGTATTGAAAACAAAATATCTGGAAAACCGATGCACAAATCCTTTTGTCGGCAACCGAAGCAACTCAGGGTAAACATTCCGAAAACAAAGACTATGAGGATGGACACCACAAACACACAACCTTTTACTATTCGCTAACAACACCTCGATGATGTCGATTCTTTTACTACCTCAGCAGCATTATCACAAAATCCGTTGGATCTCACGAGGATGTCTTGAGCTGAATCAAGAAGGCTAGGTAATCATTCGGCCTATTGAATACAGTATGGAGAGCTAACCACAGATCAACGCGTACAAAATGCGACGTCTTAATTGCTGAGTAAAATCCCTGCTGTTATATGGCTGTGCAGCTTGGAACACTGCTAGCCATGACCTGAACGTCTTACAAAATTTTGCGAATCGCTGCATATGCAAAATACTATAAATTTTCAGCCAAACATGATTAGTAATAAAGGTGGATATAAAACGTCGAAAATGGAGCTGGATTGGTCATGCGTTACGCAGACCCCCCCAAAAAAAAAACCCGCAGGGCAGCCGAAAAAGGGGATGCCCCAGCCATACATGGCGACGACAGCTGGACGCCGAAACATCCGAATGAAACAAGTCGTGGAACGAACTGAAGACCCTGGCATCAAATAAAACCGAGTGTAGCAAATTCGTTGATGCCCTATGTTCCTTATAGGAACCAAAGGAACAAATATATATAATCCTTTTGAAGTTTTGCACAAGATTAATTGACTGCAATATGAGTGACTCAACAAAAAATGAGCGATGTATACGAGTATATGGGCATTTCCTGCGTTGCGAACGGCAGGGATTTCATTAGTTTTTTCCCCATAACTTCAATAATATTGATCTTAGGAATATTATTGTAATTTTTTTAGTTTGCATAACAATCGACAAATTGAAGACGTGACGGACGGCACGAAAATAAAACAGTTCTTGAGATATATTGAGTGATTTAAAAATTTCAACGAAACTTCTTATATAAATAACTAGCTGGACCCGGTCCACTTTGTTGCCCCAGACTTCAGATTTCCGATCCCGTCCATTTTTGGACTAATGACGTAGACTGCCTAATAAATATACACAAAATTACAGCAATCTCTCGGAAAAATTGCTTAAGATATATCAAACACAAAATTACGGCATTCTGGCTAACAAATTGTGCAAAATACTCGTACATTACATACAAGATATCTTAATTTCAAATTTGGCTTATATAGGCGGGGCCACGCCCATTGGTCCGATCCCGCCCATTTTTTGATCTATCACGTTGACTGCCACCAGATATATACACAATATATATTTAAAAATTTGGTTTGTATGGGCGGTGCCACGCCCATTGGTCCGATCCCGCCCATTTTTGAACCAATAACGAAGACTACAACCAGATACATATGCACAAAATTACAGCCTTCTCGCTAACAAAATGTGCACGATATGTCAATTTCGAAATTTGGTTTATATGTGCGGGGCCACGCCCATTGGTCCGATCCCGCCCATTTTTGTACCAATTGCCACCAGATACATATGTACAAAATTACAGCACTCTCGCTAACAAATTGTGTAAGATATCTCAATTTAAAAATTTGGCTTGGGCTGGGCCACGCCCACTTGTTATATCGAAAATGCAAGTACCCTATTAGCACCACCCCCTACATAAGTACATTCTGTGACATTTTAAAGAAGATCGGTCTAGCCGCTTAGACGTCTATACGGTACAAACAAACAAACCAATGCATATACTAGAGGCAATGTTTCTTAAGTATATAAAGGGTTTTCCAACAAGAGGTGTTATTTTGGTATTCAAAGAAAAATGCTATTTTTTTAGATAAATGACCTGATGTTTATTTCATAATAAAGAGGATGGTATGCCGTTAATAACGAAAAACAGCATCAGCCAAATGGCCACCACGATCACGCTTACAGGACCATATCCTTTTCATGAAATTTTCCATAACCAAATCCCAAAGTGGCTGCCCTATGTCCTCGATAGCCTTACGAATTCTATCTTTAAGGTGTTGAATCGACGCTGGGCTGTTTGGGTAGACCTTATCTTTCACGTGGCCCCAAGGGAGGAAGTCGCAAGGTGTTAAATCACAAGATCTCTTCGAGAGATAACACGGTCCGGAAACTTTTCCCGTAACAGAGCAATGATTTCGTTGCTTGCGTGGCACGTAGCGCCGCCTTGTTGAAAGTTAACGCTGTCCAGATCAATACCATCCCACTCCGACCATAAAAAATCATTAATCATCTCTCTATAGCGCAATCCATTCATCATAACTGTTGATCCAACCTCATTTTCGAAAAAGTAAGGTCCAATAACCCCGCCGGACCATAAACCGCACCAAACAGTCACACGTTGAGGATGGAGAGGCTTCTCAACAATAACTCCTGGGTTTTCCGAGCCCCAGATGCGACAATTTTTCTTGTTGACATAACCACCGAGGTGGAAATGGGCCTCATCAGTCAGGATGATTTTGTATGGTTCGTATCGCTTTTTTGTTCGATCGTTTTGTGTCGTTCGATGATCGTGTACTGTTCCATTTTTATACCCTACACCACACTGTGGTACAGGGTATTATAAGTTTGTTTCACGGCAGATGTTTGTAACACCTAAAAATAACACAGCTAGACCCACCTTAAAATATACCGATCGACTCAGAATCACTAGCTGAGTCGATTTAACCATGTCCGTCCGTCCGTCTGTCCATGTAAAGTTGTTCGTCGACTACAGGTCGCAATTTCACTCCGATCGTTCTGAAATTTTGCAGTTTAGAGTATTTCGCAGCTGTAAAGATCCCTATTGAATTTGGTTGAAATCGGTTCAGATTTAGATATAGCTCCCATATATATCTTTCGTCCGATTTCGCCCTTTAGTCCTATAGAAGCTGTATTTTACATCCAATCGTTTTGAAGAATGGTAGAGTTTCTTGATCCATGAACCAACACTACCGAATTTGAAGAAAATCGGTTAAGATTTTGCTATAGCTCCCATATATATGTTTCGCCCGATTTGGCCCTTTAGTTCTATAGAAGCTGTATTTTACATCCAATCGTTTTGAAATTTAGAATGGTAGAGTTTCTTGATCCATGAACCAACACTACCAAATTTGAAGAAAATCGGTTTAGATTTAGATATAGCTCCCATATATATGTTTCGTCCGATTTCGCTCTTTAGTCCTGTAGAAGCTGTATTTTACATCCAATCGTTTTGAAGAATGGTAGAGTTTCTTGATCCATGAACCAACACTACCGAATTTGAAGAAAATATAGAAGCTATATTTTACATCCAATCGTTTTGAAATTTAGAATAGTAGAGTTTCTTGATCCATGAACCAATATTGCCGAATTTGAAGAAAATCGGTTAAGAATTAGCTATAGCTCCCATATATATGTTTCATCCGATTTGGCTCTTTAGATCCAATCGTTTTTATACCCTACACCACACTGTGGTACAGGGTATTATTTAAGTATAAAATGTCCCAAAAGTAAATTTATGTAAACAATTTATACATGAATTACAAAATTTATATATCAGAGTTATTCAATATTACGAGAGTGGTGTAGGGTATTATATAGTCGGACCCGCCCGACTTTAGCCTTTCCTTACTCGTTTTATTTACATAATGCGTAAATGTGGAGCAGAAACTTTGAGTACATTCAGGGAATGTATTGAGTAGCCCAGGGAAATGTCCATATTGGTTCTCTTTAAACAATTGAAAATAAATTAACATTTAAAGATCACACAAAACTCAATGCATATTTTAGAAAAAGTTTTAAGTTATTTAATTTTTTGATACCTTTATGAACACAATTAAGTAAATCGTTCTCAAGATATTTGTGGATAATAAGTTTTAAAATCAAATTTTTTTGATCTGGCTAAAATTGTGTATTTTCAATAATTTCTATTGTTGTATAGTGTAATTCACGCTACGCTGTCGAACGTTTATCGCGAATTAACAATATAGCAAGAGCACAAACAAACTATTATACAAAAGCAAGTAGTTCTAGCCCTTTGTGTGTTCCTGCGGCAATTACTGCAGTAACGACGACATCAAATAATAAACAGAAATTGCTGCCGTTGCACTCGGATCTTAATACATTTGATAAACAATTTGGTAAAATCACGAGCGAACGCAGAACCACCGCTCCATGGAAGGGGTTCTTCCTGCAATGACATTGCAGTGAACAAAGCCGGTCTGTTGCTCTTCCTGCTGCTACTGATGTTCCTCTGCACTCTGCTGAGGAACACTTTATCTCATATACGAGTATAAAGCAAATTCATATTGGCAGTGATAAATATTTGTGTTTTGTGCTGTTGTAAGTTTGTGTTCAAAAGACGATGCAAGGATATTGTTTTCGGTTTCCGCTTCCCTTTCGGGCTGAAATTGCATTAATTTAAGATAAGTCACGCACTCAAGCATTCACCCCCTATTGCAGCCCTTCCAACCATCCGGAGTTAATAGTGACGATGTTGTTTGCATGTGCAAAAAACAAAAAAAAACACATCGCTATTAACTGTTGAAGTTTACACAAAGTTTATGGAATTTGCTGTAATACACTCTTTACACTTTTGAGTGGCATAACTTATGCGTAACTCTTATGCTTGTTTTTTATTTTGCAATAAATTTTGATGGGGTGAAATGTGAATCAGGTTTAGGGGTTTCCCAGGTTAATGGTACGGAAACAAGAAATTTGTTTAAGGGGTTCGTTGAATGACCTATTTGTAATTAAAACTTAAGATGCGCACTTAGTTCAATGTTTGAATTTGAACATCAAAAACAATTAAAATATTATACAACAAAGAAGGTGCTCTGATATTGATAACAATTAGGGTATTCGATGTTGCAAAATGTGGGATTGATCCAAGGTCGTAAAGTTTGTATTTGTATTTTTGTTTTGAGCATTATCAAGACGACAATATATAAATATGTAATGTGTCGGACCCGATGTTTCGTAAGTTAGTAGAAAATATTCTACCGATTGGCTTATGCGGTGCAGATGTGCTTTTAAGCTGGAGTGTCCTGCTGAAACACTCATCATCTTAACAGTTGTGATCTTGCTTAGTTGCACAAAACTACTTGGAATTGGGGCATACTTACTTTGTAATCCTGGTGGCAACACTTTGAACTAGTATTCTGAAATATCTTAAAAAATATTTAAAGAGAGATCCTTCTTAAAGTTATGTTTAACAATTCCCAAAAAAAATAAAAAAAAATATTTTTTTCGCAATATTATTGGTTTATTTAAAAGAGCAAACATTTGTATTATTTATGGAACACGACATCATTCATAAGGCTGCCTTCTATTTTGACAAAAAATCATCATACCAATAACACTAGTTTACACAACTTTTGTCGATAATATGGAGTCCTTTACGCGAAAACAATATTTAAAAACATTTTTATGGTAAATTTTTCTTTAAAATTCCCATTTTCTTGGACGGTGCCTTTAGTATTTGGAACATATTTTTGAAGTATATGCTCGATAAAGCCGGGATGCAAGTTAATTAAGGGAAACTATGAGCACTAAAAATAAAAAATAAGAAAACACTTTCTAGTGGAAAAAAAGTTTAGTAATTTAGTAAAACAATTAGAAACCAGTAAGGAAAGGCAGAACGTCGGGCGGGGCCGACTATATAATACCCTACACCTCCCTAACAATGCGATAAGGGTCATTGCCATAATAATTTGGAATAATTGGTAATTCTGAAACGATAATCGATAAATTAAGCAATATTCGTTCCTAAATTGAGAACCATCTATCCGGAAAATTTTAATGATCGGAAGTAAAATATAACTTCTATAGAGGTTTGATACCAAATCAGGAGGAACATATATATGAAGCTTTAATATAAATCTGAACCGATCTTCCCTGAATACTCATTCATGTAAAAAGACCTCCTTCTGTCGAATTTCGTACTGATCGGATATAAAATACAGTCTCTACAGCGCTTACATGCCAAATCGATGGTAACATATATATGGGAGCTATATCTAAATCTGAACCGATTTCTTCCAAATTTAAAAGTGTTCATTCATATAATAGGAAACCTCTTTCTGACGAATTTCATACTGATCGGATATAAAATACAGTTTTTACAGCGCTTACATGTGAAATCGGGGGTAACATATATATGGGGGCTATATCTAAATCCGAACCGATTTCTTCAAAATTTAACAGTGTTTATTCATATAATAAGAAACCACTTCCTGCCGAATTTCATACTGATCGGATATAAAATAAAGTTTTTACAGCGCTTACATGTCAAATCGGGGCTAACATATATATGGGGGCTATATCTAAATCTGAACCGATTTTAACCAAATTCAATAGGGATCGTCCTTGGGCCAAAAAAAAAGATATGTGTACGGTTTCGTCGAGATCGGACCATAATTGCGACCTGTACTTTGATTACAAGAATACATGCACAGACAGACAGACGGACAGACGGACAGACGGACATAGCTAAATCAACTCAGAAAGTGATTCTAAGTCGATCGGTATAATAAACGATGGGTCTATTTCTTCTCCTTTTAGGTGTTACAAACAAATGCACAAAGTTATAATACCCTGTACCACAGTGTGGTGTAGGGTATAAAAATGTGATTTTTTCCAAAAAATCGTTTTTTGCTGGTACAAATAAAACCATACAAATTTAAAAAAAAATCGCAAAAAAATGTTTGTTCCAATTTATGAAAGCTAGCACCCTAATAAAGTAAACAATGCGTATTTGAAGAAAATCTATGCATAATAGATACCAACAAAGAAACTGATACACGTACTAAGTCTAAAATTATGAGAGATAACTAGTTAAGGAATCAATATTTCACTAAATGTCGACCCTTTGTGGAGGAGGTACTCGAAGAAATTGACCATTTTTGATATTAGCCTGAGATAGAAAAGAAAAAATATAAACATTTACCGGATTTGAAGTCAATAGCTTACTCCTATCGAATATCGATACCAGGGCAGACGGACAGACGGAAGCACATTGCTCAAATTTCTAAAATGGCCCAAAAAGTATTTCCGCCAACTATTTTTGGGTTCTTTTTTGCTACCCTTGTTCACAATAGTGAAAGGATAAAAACAAGATTTTGTTGACATTTTCTTACTTCTACTAAGGGCCATTAACAATAAGAAAATAAACTAAGTTTTAGAGCTAACTATCGGTTATACACACAGAATACAGTTTGGTTGCCTCAACCGAATTATTTGCCAACCGAATTTTGGTAGTTCTGTCTACTATCATGCGATTCCATCAGGACAACCAATATTTTGGCTGTGGTATACTTCTGCTTCCATGTTGACAACAATCATATTTGGTTGCGCCAACTACGAAACTTGTGGCTTAAATTATCTGTTGTAGTTGCCACAACCAACTGTTTTAAACAATTGGTTGTTCTGACAATTTGTCAGTCATATATATATAAAAACACTATATATATAAAAACAGTTTTCACTAATTTTTATTTTGTTTATTGAACAAAAAACAAAACAATTCATAACAAAATTAAAAATTCCATATTACAAGTGATGACACTATTATGAGATGTGGAAATATTTGACATACATTTTAGTACACGAAAAAAACACAAATCTTTTATGCAAATATCGCTTAACCCTGTGCTTTCAATTTCATGATTGTTGCTTTTATTTTTTATTTATGTAAAACATTTTGCACAACATATTCTGCATTCCACATATTATTATCCACACGGGATTATTTTTGATTACCTATACCGTTCTTGAACAAAATGTTGAAGTTTTTTTATGTCGAGTAATTTTGTTTTTTGTTTGTCATGTATCAGCAAAAGAACAGCAACCAATCTTTCAGTTGTATTTCCCAAAATACATTTAATTATTTTAAATTTGGGAAATGATTGGGATAACCAATAAACGTTATTTATTAATATTTTTTCTGTTGTATTAACCAATTATTCGTAGCAATAATAATCTTTCGTCTATTGAAAAAAATTCTGTTGTCAAGAATAAAACATTGGCTGTCACAACCAAAAATCGATCATATGGTACTGTAATGAAAGTTTAAAATTGGTTACCACAACTAACCGAGAGTCAATGAAAAAAACAATCGTGATTCGATTGATACAACCATCGATTTAGTTGCAAGCATTTTCATTTGATCGTATCCATGTTATTATTGTTGTTTCAACTTATTATATATACAGTAGGCAATATACTTTTTGTTGCTAGTACTAGTTTGTTATTGTTACAATCGAATTCCAACCAATTATTTTCCTGGGTGTAGCTGTCAATTTCCACGTAAATCCACTTTCTTTAGCTCTAATGCTCGGTTACTTATATAAGATATATAAGATACTAGCATTTAAATACGCGGCATTGCCCGGGTTCTTTTTAGCACCGTGATCCCAACTTCGTAAACTTGAAGATACAATGACATCAAAAGACAACTGTATAATATTGAAGCTGATCCAAATACTCGTATGACTTAAAACTCGTATGACTTTAACTTAAAATAAAAAATATAAAATTAACTTAGTAGTATTTCTTATTATAAGTTAGTAGGTGTAAATGTTTATTTGCTGTGGGACTAAAAGCCGACTTGCCAAAGAATATAAATTTTAAGTTTTCGGATTTCTGAGATAATTTCAGTTTTGTTTCCAAGCCAATTGATTTTCGTCTATGGCTAAATGTACGCGTATGGAAAAGAGCGTTGAATATGGACTACATTATTTAGTCGTGGGGCGTCAGTTCCGGTGCTATTGAAACATTTGGTTTTGGTATTATAAGGACCCAAAAAATAAAAAAAAGAATTGTTGGCAAAGGATATGTATAAGTATGTATTTGAAATTGTTGGTTCACAAAAAGCTTTGTATGTTTCATCATACGACGCCGATCATATAAATTTGGTTTAATATTGACGACCAGTCTACTTGAAAGCCTATAAAACTCCTGAAAATAATACCAGATGCTCTCAAAAACTCAAACGGTCTGAACACATTTTTGACCGAGATTGCATTGACCACAAACTGGAAATTAACGGGTTTTCCAACAAGAGGTGTTATTTTGAATTACCCGGTATTTCGGTAGCTGGCACTTTTGAAGCTTTAATTCTTTGACATGTGACAAGCAGAAACTACGCCATTACTTATAATAGAACGATACACGATTCAACAACGCATTGAAATTATTAAAATTCGAAAATCGTCGAAAAATCATCTTGACTGATAAGGCCCATTTCCACCTCGGTGGCTACGTCAACAAGCGAAATTATCGCATCTGGGGCTCGGAAAACCCAAGAGTTATTGTTGAGAAGCCTCTCCATCCTCAACGTGTGACTATTTGGTGCGGTTTATGGTCCGGTGGGGTCCGTACTTTTTCGAAAATGAGGTTGGATCAACAGTTACGGTGAATGGATTGCGCTACCGAGAGATGATTCATGATTTTTTATAGTCGGAGTTGAATGGTATTGATCTAGCAACGTTTACTTTCAACAAGACGGCGCTACGTGCCACACAAGCAACGAAGCCATTGCTCTGTTACGGGAAAAGTTTCCGGACCGTGTTATCTCTCGCAGAGGTGATCACAATTGGCCACCGAGATCTTGTGATTTAACACCTTGCGACTTCTTCCTTTGGGGCCACGTGAAAGATAATATTCAAGACCTCAATGATAGAATTCGTGAGGCTACCGAGGACATAGGGCAGCCACTTTGCGATTTTGACATTTTGCGAAAATTTCATGAAAAGGATATGGTCCTGTAAGCGTGGTCGTGGTGGCCATTTGGCTGATGTTGTTTTTCATTATTAACGCCATACCTTACTCTTTATTATGAAATAAACATCCGATCATCATTTATCTCAAAAAATTTCATTTTTCTTTGAATACCAAAATAACACCTCTTGTTGGAAAACCCTTTACTACGACGAAAAGTTGTCAGTTTTTCGAACTTTTGCATCCCAAGACCCTAGTTCCGACCAGAGTGGACCCAGGTCGACAAATTGCTTGCTCTCAGAAAGACTTATCAGAGATCCAATGTACCACTAAGCAGCATGAACGATTATTTCGTGATCGTTTGTCCTTTTTACATGACTATTCAAATTTCAAGGATAACATTTTTGGAATATTTTTCATTGATCAATGTGACTTGATAAATAGGCATATCAAATGAAAGGACAGAATTCCTGATATTCATTAAAATTTTTGGAAATATATTCCAAGGACGAATGGTATTAAAAATACCCTTTTAAACTATTATTATTGAATATCCTTTAAAGTAATAGGTCTATAAATCTGAAAATAATTCATGTTACTGAACTCAAATTGACAC
This sequence comes from Eudasyphora cyanicolor, assembly GCA_963930755.1. Lineage (NCBI taxonomy): Eukaryota > Metazoa > Arthropoda > Insecta > Diptera > Muscidae > Eudasyphora > Eudasyphora cyanicolor. The sequence continues at coordinate 263,979,104 of OZ005734.1, forward strand.
AACACATATTAAAATTTCAGTCTGCATCACTAACGGTTAAGGAAAAACAATTATTTAAATTCCACAGTCTTCACAAAATATTAAGGACAGTGAACCAAAAAAAATATTTTAAGAAAGTTCAGTCGGGTAAACCGACTTTTGAATCCCCTCACCTTGAGTCCCAAAAAATTATTAGTACATTTATTTATTTTTTTGTTTTACTTAAATTATTATCAGTTTAAATTGCATTTAACAATTTTAAAGTATGTACTGGTATTAAAGTTATAAGCTGTTAACTTTTGGTGTAAAATGGTTCACTTGTGTGGGAGGTACCAAAAGGGGCGTGCCAATAACGGTTACTTTTCTCTAGACTCTAGGTACTATAAAAGCATTGCACTGTACGAAATTTCAAGTATTTGTATGCACTAGTAATAAAGTTAAAAGCTGTAACTTTTGGTACAAAAAGGTCAATTTGTATGGGAGGTACCAAAAGGGCCGTGCCAATAACGCCCAATTTTCTCCGGACTCTAGGTACTATAAAAGCATAAGCTGGTAACTTTTGGTACAAAATGGTCCACTTGTGTGGGATGTACCAAAATGTGCGTGGAAATAATGCCCATTTTTCTCGAGACAATAGTGACTATAAACTAATACTATGTGTAGAATTTCAGAGGATTCAAATAAGTAGTATAGAAGTTATTAAATAATCAATATTTCACTAAATGTTAACCCTTTGTGGGGGTGGTACTAGAAGGAGTGGACATAGCCGGAGATAGAAGAAAATAGTATCACCTACCAAATTTGAAATCAATCGGCTAGTTCTTTCGAGAGTTTTTTTGCGCACCAGCCAGCAGAGAGACAGACAGACGGATGGACATTGCTAATACATTCTAAGGGTCTTAGGACACTCCTTCGATGTGCTACACTTTTGGCTCGTAGCAAATGATATACATATACCCTCCTCTGTATACCTGTATACCCTCCTCTCTAATGTGAGGGGATAAATATAGGCCATTAGTCGGAAAATAATGTACTAGCTTATTTATTTATTTCATGATCGTTTGTCCTTTTTACAGGACTTTGAAAATTTCAAGGCTAACATTTTTGATATATTTCTCCTTACATCTATTGAGTAGCATTAATATGAAATTAATGCTGGCACGAAAACCATGAAAAATATTAAAAATTAGCAAACATTTTTTTTATACCCTCACTTTAGTGTGACGAGGGTATATATCATTTGCTACGGAAAAAAGAGTAACACGTCGAATGAGTGACCTAAGACCCCAAGTATGTTCGGAGGAAATCCGTTTTGGGTCATTTTAAGTCGAATGAGCAATGTCCGTCCGTGTGTCTGTCTGTCTGTCTGTGTGTCTGCTGGCTGGTGCGCACGATAACTCTCGAAAGGAGTAACCGATTGACCTGAAATTTGGTATGTGGTAATATTTTTTTCTATCTCCGGCTAAGTTCGAAGATGGGCCATATTGGTCCACTCCTTCTAGTACCTCCCCCACAAAGGGTTAAAATGTTGTGAAATATTGATTCTTTAATAACTGCTATACTACTTATTCGAATCTTTTGAAATTCCACACATAGTATTAGCTTATTAGTCGTTATCAACTCGAGAAAAATGGGCAAAGTCGCCACGTCCCTTTTGGTACCTCCCACACAAATGCACCATTTTGCACCAAAAGTTAACAGCTTATAACATTAATAACAGTGTATAAAAATACTTGAAATTTTGTCCAGTATTATACTTTTATATTGCCTATAGTCCAGGGAAAAATGGGTGTTGTTGTCACGCCCCTTTTGGTACCTCCCACACAAAGGTACCTTTTTGCACCAAAAGTTAACAGCTTATAACATTAAAACCAGTGTATAAAAATACTTGAAATTTTGTACAGTGTAATGTTTTTATAGTGTCTATAGCCCTGTAAAAATGGGCGTTATTGCCACGCCCCTCTTTGTACCTCCCACACAAAATGCCCAAATCATACCACAATTTAATGTCTCATAACGCTTATACCAGTGCACATAAATGCTTATAAGTCGGCACAGTGCAATGAATTTAAAGTATCTAATGTTCAGCAAAAAAAAGGTGTATTTGGTAAACCTCTTCTGGTACCTCCCACACAAATTGACAGAATAATTCGAGTAATATTCAATATTACAATACTCACAAAGTGAGGGTATACCTTAGTCGGTTTACCCGACTGAAACTTTCTTACTTGTTTTAATTTTGTGAAAGCCAAGAAAACAATGACTATTTGTAATAAATCTATGTTAAAATTTAGAAATGATATCCCTATTGGTAGAAAGAGGGTACATATCCGTTGCTAGTGCAACACATCGAAGGAATGACCTAAGAGAACCCAAGATATTTGGCGCAAATCCATTTTGGGTAATTTTAAGTCATTTGACCAATGTCCATCCGTCCTCCCCAACAAAGGGTCAACATTTAGTGTAATATTGGTTCTTAAATAATTTCTATACTACTTTACTTATCGGAATCTTCCGCAATTTCACACATAGTATTCATTTCGTAGTCGCTATCACCTTGAGAAAATGGTAGAAGTTGCCACTCTCCTGTTGGTACCTTCAATGCAAAGAGACGTTGCGCAATCAAACAAAATTTGTACAGTGTACTGCTTTTATAGTACCCATAGTCTATTCAAAAAATGGGCGTTATTACCATGTCCATTTTGGTATCTCCCAAACTAAAAAATATGAAAAATTATTTTTTAAGTTTCCCCTATTTTTACGATTTCCCTTGAGAATAGAAATTCTGCGTCTTAAATTGGTTTCATTGGGAATGAATATTGATATTGTGTTCCAATATTTGGTACTCTTAATACCACTCACATCCTCATGTGATAGAGGTAAACCAGCTTTAGAACAACCATCCATCCAGTCTCGCCTCTGGGTTATTTGGCTACATTGCTGCTACTCATGCAAACATATTTACAAATCGCTGGAATATTGTAACAAACGTTGTTCTCGGCGAATATACTGGGATTCAATTCAAATGTTTGTATTCTTAGATATTTGAAAATACTAAGCAAATGTTCCAAAGTGAGAAAGTGTACAATACAAAACAATTTGTCTTCAAATCCCCTGACAATCAGACAATCGAGGAGGGATGGACGGACAACGGGACAGACGGACTCACGAGCGAATGGACGCATTCAGTGCCAACACTTCTTTGCCCTTTGGAATGTACCAAAGCATTGCAAAATGGAAAAGGATTCCTTTGAGTTTTGAATCAATGGCAGCGGTTGGCATTTTATCTCTGTCAACAAATTGACACTTTAGTTGATGGCATTTGTTGGCTGGTCTGGTCTGGTTTTGTTGGTTGGTTTGCTGGAACACATTCCCTTGGCTTCATTCACTTTGACGTGTGTTTGTGTGGGAGTGTCGTCGTAAACGGAAACCTTAAGTTCATGCTGGTGATATCTTCTTATTATTTATTTGATATCATTCATCGTAAGCAACGATAAACTCCACATGCTATCTCTAGCAGTGCTCACGAATGAGTCACATTTAAATGTACGTGTATCACAATCGGATTGCAATGAATTCAAAAATGATGCATGTCTTTGATGTAAATTCGCAGATACTCATTTACGCATTCCCCCATTCACATATATCAAAGATTTTTCAAATATTTTAAGATTATTAACATTCCTTTATCAAATAAATGATTTTGTACCGAAGTATGTTCTATCACTCGCTTACAAGGATGAGGTGAATGTATATTAATTTTGTTATTCTGTTTATAAATTATACGCAGAGGGTTATTGATCTTGAGAAACGCCTATAAATTTTGTGACAGTTCATTTAACAAAAAGGGGTGGGGGAGGAAATGCTTCTCCAAATAAATCGCACCTGTTCCACAAAAGGGTAACAACTCAAAATTTAAAAAAATTCAGTAGAGGCCAAAAACTGTTTCCGTTAATATTAATGATATATTACAAAAAAGAATATGTCGTTGCAAGAAAATAAGTAAGAAAGTTCAGTCGGGTAAACCGACTTATGAAACCCCTCACCTTGAGTCGTAAATTTATTAATTTTTTTGTTTTAATTAAATTATTATCAATTTAAATTGCATTTAATAACTTTAATGTACGTACTGGTATTAAAGTTAAAAGCCGTTTACTTTTGGTACCAAATGGTCCATTTGTGTGGGAGGTAACAAAAGGGGCGTGCCAATAACGGTCACTTTTCTCTGGACCCTAGATACTATAAATGCATTACACCGTACAAAATTTCAAGTATTTGTACTCACTGATATTAAAGTTAAAATCTGTTGACTTATGGTACAAAATGGTCCATTTGTGTGGGAGGCACCAAAGGGGCGTGCCAATAACGCACATTTTTCTCTAGGTTCTAGGTACTATAAAAGCATTACACTTTACAAAATTTCAGTATTTGTATGCACTGGTATTAAAGTTAAAAGCTGTTAACTTTTGGTACAAAAAGGTTCATTTGTGTGGGAGGTACCAAAAGGGGCCAGCCAATAACGTCCATTTTTCTCTGGACTCTATGTACTATAAAAGCATTACAATGTACAAAATGTCAAGTATTTGCATGCACTGGTAATAAAGTTATAAGCTATTAACTGCTCGTTCAAAATTATCCATTTGTGTGGGTGGTACCAAAAGGGGCGTGGCAACTTCGCCCATTTTCCTCGAGGTAATAGTGACTAATAAACTATTACTATGTGTAGAATTTCAGAGGATTCAAATAAGTAATACAGAAGTTATTAAATAATCAATGTTTCACTAAAAGTTAAACCTTTGTGGGGGAGCTACTAGAAGGAGTGGGCCAATATGGCCCATCTTCGAACTTAGCCGAAGATAGAAGAAAATATTACCATATACCAAATTTGAAGTCAATCGGTTACTCATTTCGAGAGTTATCGTGCGCACCAGCCAGCAGACAGACAGACAGAAAGACGGGCGGACGGACATTGCTCATTCGACTTAAAATGACCCACTAAAATGGTCACTCCTTCGATGTGTTACACCTTTGGCTCGTAGCAAATGAGTTGTTACTCTTTTCCTGAAAAATTTTTTTATATAACGAGTGGTATTATTTTGTGTTGTACCCTTTTAACTGAAAAATCTTACTCGGATTATAATTTGAAAGGGGCACAACTAAAAATATTACTCTTTAGATGATATATCAACGGTCCGATTTTGTTAAACACTTGGAGACAATTCAAAATGTAACTCTTTAGTTGAATCGAAAGACGATATTCTGACACAGAGGGAGTCATAACGGTTTTTTATTATAAAAAAGGAGAAAAATCAATGGACACTTTTTGCAGTGGGTAGATATTGCCATTGTACGTTATTTTCTTGCAAAAAAGCAATATTTATTAATTTTGAGTTGTTACCCTTTGGTGGAACAGGTGCGAAATGGAAAACAACTTAAGAACGGTACATAGAAGATAATAGATAATATATAACCCTTAAGTATGCTCCTCCCGATTAGTCAATATAAAATATAATATTGGTGTGGAATCTTTATCTATATGTATACAAATGAAAAAAATATTTGTGTAAGTATGTATGTAGTGCTTTATAGAGTCTTAAACCACTGGACCTATTTTATCTAAAACACCGATAAAATTTGGCAGGATCGAATTAGTGGGTGTAGCATTAGTTAAACATTTATTACACTGGTCGACACGATTTTTGGGTCTGACTTCTAACTGTAGAATATTGGTTTCTTTTTCGCTAAAAATAATGGAAAATATTTTTTTTTTGTCAAAGTTTGTTTTTCGTAGAAATTAGAGCAAATTTTCTAATTTCAAGAGAAGAGTCTCGATTCCTGCTACAACTTTTTAAATTATGTATCGATTTTCTTCGGAATGGTCTCATTTTCTTCATGACCAGTCAGACTTTATAATAAAATCATAAAAATAAAAAATTGTGCATTTGTAGATTGTTTTATGGGGCTTTTATTTGAAATTTATTAAAATTTTCTCAAAAAATAGGATTTTTTCGCAATACTTTGTAAGATATCGTCGAAGCTGCTGAACGAATGCAAAATTGTATTGTAAGAAGTTAAAGTATACTTAATTTTGAATTTTTTAAAACTTTCCTGAATCAATTCGGAGAAATCGTTCTCTAGTTATGCCATAATATGTGGTTCAACCTATTTTTTTTTTAGCCTAAAGTGTTGTTTCTTTGAATCCTCGCGAAAAACCGTGATATTGAAAAAATGGAGAGGTTGAACCACCTATTTTAGTATAACTCGAGAACCATTTATCCGAATTAGTTCAGGAAAGTTTTAAAGAATTCAATATTAAGTAGCTTTCAACTTCTTACAACACAATTTTCCATCCGTTTGTGGATTCACCAACATCTTACAAAACATTGCCCAAAAATTATATTTTTTGAGAAAATTTTAATAATTTTCAAATAAAAGCGCACTAAAACAATACAAATATGGACAATAAATATATTTTTATGATTTTATCGCAAAGTCTGATCAGTCATGAATTAAATGACCCCAATCCGAAGAAAATCGATAAATAATTTAAAAAGTTGTAGCTAATTTAGTAAGGTACTAACGTCAAAACTTTCTTATCGATGTAAAATTTACAAAAACAAACTTTTAAAGCTAAGAATGGATAATATGGCGTTTTTTGATGTCTAGCATCAAATTCTATGCATTAAACCGCAAGAAAAAAGTTTGTTTTTGTCGACCGGTGTTATCTTAGAAACTATTAACCATAGAAAAACGAAATTTGGATTGCAAATTTCACTAAAAGTGGGCGGGATAAAATAAGTGGGCGTGGCATTAAATACAATTTGGATATCTCAGAATGTGTTGATCGTAGATGAACGAAATTTGGAACACACGTTAGTGGAGTTATTATCTAAACCTTCAATAAAAATTGGCACGATCGGAATAGTAGGTGTGGCAGAAGTGGGCGTAATATTAGTTAAAATGTATTATCCCAGAAACTATTGAACATAATAGAACGAAATTTTGACTGTAAGTTATTGAAGTTAAAATTATTACTTGCAATAAAGGTGATTGGATTTTAATAAGTGGGCGTGGCAATATTTACAATTCGAATATCCCAATATATATTGATCGTATAAGATCGAGATTTGGAACATACGTTAGTAGAGTTATTATAAAATAAATTTAAACAAAAATGTGTTGGATCGGATTAGTGAGTGTGACAAAAGTAGGCGTAGCTTTAGTTAAAAATGTAAATATTGAAGAACGAAATTTGGATTGTAAGTTATTGGAGTCAATATTAGTAGTTTACCAATAGCGGGCGGGATAGAGTAAGTGGACGTGGCAATTTTTAATATTTAATCTATATATAAAAACACAAAAAATTGTATAAAAAATTCCGTTATGGACTTTGAAACCATCCAACCGATGTACCCCAAACCGGTTTCATTAGAAAGGTAATAATGCGAAGATAATTTTGTACCACTAAACGTGGGCGTGGCCCTGCCCATATGTCTCCATGGGCATTTTATGTTGGGTCTGGTATTCAATAACTTACTATTGAATACCAGACCCAACATAAAATTGGCGATATCGGGAATGTGGGTATGACCCCGACCGTAAGATTCCCTTAATGAAAATGAGATATCTGGAGAACCATTGCACCAATCGTTCTGAATTTTGGAGATTTTGAATAGGGAGCGTGGCTCCATCCATTCCACTCTATTATTGAGAACGAAATATATCGGGAACCATTGCCTTCAAATTTGGCACATTCGCACGTAAGAGCGATTTAGCGGAAAATTTGTTTATATTTATTCTCTGTTTCGACAAGAAGTCAAGTTGGAGGCGACCTTTATAAAACCATTCAACAAAAATATTTTTCTTGCCGAGACGGAAAACTTTTTACACCCTACACCACACTGTGGTACAGGGTATTATAAGTTTGTTTCACGGCAGATGCTTGTAACACCTGAAAATAACACAGCTAGACCCACCTTAAAGTATACCGATCGACTCAGAATCACTAGCTGAGTCGATTTAACGATGTCTGTCCGTCCGTCTGTCCATGTAAAGTTGTTCGTCGACTACAGGTCGCAATTTCACTCCGATCGTTCTGAAATTTTGCAGTTTATAGTATTTCGCGGCTGTTAAGATCGCTATTGAATTTCGTTGAAATCGGTTCAGATTTAGATGTAGCTCCCATATATATGTTTCGTCCGATTTGACCACTTAGTCCTATAAAAACTGTATTTTACGTCCAATCGTTTTGGAATTTAGAATGGTAGAGTTTCTTGATCCATGAACCAACATTGCCGAATTCGAAGAAAATCGGTTAAGATTTAGCTATAGCTCCCACATATATGTTTCGTCCGATTTGGCCCTTTAGTCCTATAGAAGCTGTATTTCACATCCGATCGTTTTGAAATTTAGAATGGTAGAGTTTCTTGATCCATGAACCAACATGATCCATGAATCGGTTAAGATTTAGCTATAGCTCCCATATATATATTTCGTCCGATTTGGCCACTTAGTCCTATAAAAGCTGTATTTTACGTCCAATCGTTTTGAACTTTAGAATGGTAGAGTTTCTTGATCCATGAACCAACATTGCCGAATTCGAAGAAAATCTGTTAAGATTTAGCTATAGCTCCCATATATATGTTTCGTCCGATTTGGCCTTTTAGTCCTATAGAAGCTGTATTTTACATCCAATCATTTTGAAATTTAGAATGGTAGAGTTTCTTGATCCATGAACCAACATTGCCGAATTTGAAGAAAATCGGTTAAGATTTAGCTATAGCTCCCATATATATGTTTCGTCCGATTTTGCTCTTTAGTCCTGTAGAAGCTGTATTTTACATCCAATCATTTTGAAATTTAGAATGGTAGAGTTTCTTGATCCATGAACCAACACTACCGAATTTGAAGAAAATCGGTTAAGATTTAGCTATAGCTCCCATATATATGTTTCGTCCGATTTGGCCACTTAGTCCTATAAAAGCTGTATTTTACGTCCAATCGTTTTGAAATTTAGAATGAATGAACCAACATTGCCGAATTTGAAGAAAATCGGTTAAGATTTAGATATAGCTCCCATACATTTGTTTCGTCCGATTTGGCCCTTTAGTCCTGTAGAAGATGCATTTTACATCCAATCATTTTGAAATTTAGAATGGTAGAGTTTCTTGATCCATGAACCAACACTGCCGAATTTGAAGAAAATCTGTTAAGATTTAGCTAAAGCTCCCATATACATGTTTCGTCCGATTTGGCCCTTTAGTCCTATAAAAGCTGTATTTTACGTCCAATCGTTTTGAATTTAGAATGGTAGAGTTTCTTGATCCATGAACCAACACTACCGAATTTGAAGAAAATCGGTTAAGATTTAGCTATATCTCACATATATATGTTTCGTCCGATTTGGCCCTTTAGTCCTATAGAAGCTGTATTTCACATCCGATCGTTTTGAAATTTAGAATGGTAGAGTTTCTTGATCCATGAACCAACATTGCCGAATTTGAAGAAAATCGGTTAAGATTTAGATATAGCTCCCATACATTTGTTTCGTCCGATTTGGCCTTTTAGTCCTATAGAAGCTGTATTTTACATCCAATCATTTTGAAATTTAGAATGGTAGAGTTTCTTGATCCATGAACCAACACTACCGAATTTGAAGAAAATCGGTTAAGATTTAGCTATAGCTCCCATATATATGTTTCGTCCGATTTGGCCACTTAGTCCTATAAAAGCTGTATTTTACGTCCAATCGTTTTGAAATTTAGAATGAATGAACCAACATTGCCGAATTTGAAGAAAATCGGTTAAGATTTAGATATAGCTCCCATACATTTGTTTCGTCCGATTTGGCCCTTTAGTCCTGTAGAAGCTGCATTTTACATCCAATCATTTTGAAATTTAGAATGGTAGAGTTTCTTGATCCATGAACCAACACTGCCGAATTTGAAGAAAATCTGTTAAGATTTAGCTAAAGCTCCCATATACATGTTTCGTCCGATTTGGCCCTTTAGTCCTATAAAAGCTGTATTTTACGTCCAATCGTTTTGAATTTAGAATGGTAGAGTTTCTTGATCCATGAACCAACACTACCGAATTTGAAGAAAATCGGTTAAGATTTAGCTATAGCTCACATATATATGTTTCGTCCGATTTGGCCCTTTAGTCCTATAGAAGCTGTATTTCACATCCGATCGTTTTGAAATTTAGAATGGTAGAGTTTCTTGATCCATGAACCAACATTGCCGAATTTGAAGAAAATCGGTTAAGATTTAGATATAGCTCCCATATATATGTTTCGTCCGATTTTGCTCTTTATCGCTGTAGAAGCTGTATTTTACATCCAATCAGTTTGAAATTTAGAATGGTAGAGTTTCTTGATCCATGAACCAACACTACTGAATTTAAAGAAAATCGGTAAAGATTTAGCTATAGCTCCCATATATATGTTTCGTCCGATTTGGCCACATAGTCCTATAAAAGCTGTATTTTACGTCCAATCGTTTTGAATTTAGAATGGTGGAGTTTCTTGATCCATGAACCAACACTACCGAATTTGAAGAAAATCGGTTAAGATTTAGCTATAGCTCACATATATATGTTTCGTCCGATTTGGCCCTTTAGTTCTATAGAAGCTATATTTTACATCCAATCGTTTTGAAATTTAGAATGGTAGAGTTTCTTGATTCATGAACCAACATTGCCGAATTTGAAGAAAATCGGTAAAGATTTAGCTATAGCTCCCATATATATGTTTCATCCGATTTGGCTCTTTAGATCCAATCGTTTTTATACCCTACACCACACTGTGGTACAGAGTATTATTTAAGTATAAAATGTCCCAAAAGTAAATTTATGTAAACAATTTATACATGAATTACAAAATTTATATATCAGAGTTATTCAATATTACGAGTGTGGTGTAGGGTATTATATAGTCGGCACCGCCCGATTTTAGCCTTTCCTTACTGGTTTTGTATAGATTGAGGCAAAGTTATGGTAAAGTTTTCTTTAAATTTTTATTTCTAAAATTCCAATTTTTATGTATGTTACCTTTTGTATTGGGACCATATATACTTATTTGTTGTAAGTAAAGGGTTTTCTAATAGGGACATTACAATTTCATATCTTTATGTCAACACAACCTCAAAATTTATAATGATCTTTCAGTGTCGCCACACTGTCGCGTATTTTGCGAAAAGATCTTGGCCTTCATCCTAATAAGATCAAACTGACTCAAGAACTGAACGCCGAAACTTCTCCGATTGGGCTCTAGCAAAGTTAATGTTATGTCCTTAATGATAAACGCCATATAAGCTCGATAAATGTTAAATTAAATGAAATTATGCAGTGCGACAGGCCAAAAACCGCAATATTATTTACTCTTGGCGAGTAAAACAACGTTTGTTCTGTGAAATTTTCCAGACACCCCCAAAATCCGGATTTACGGATAAAAAAACCGATTTTCTTGCCTTTTTGCCCTTTAACGCCTATATTTTTGTTAATTATTAACCTGTTTTTCAATACTTAAACGTATTTGGAATAAAGCTACTTAGACCTTTCGAACGATATATATGTTTTTTATTTAAAGATGTAGAAATATATGTTTATTTCTCCTACAAACACATTTTTTTAATTTTTTTTTGACATTTTCTAGTAAGAAAATCTTTTTACCAAATATTTTGTGAGATAACTGCACGATTAATTGATTCACATATAAAGTGCAATTTTTTAAGGAAAACCCCCAACCAGTCTCTTAGAAATTCGTTTGCAATTGAAACTAAATTCATTAAAACTAAATGTGTACATAAATACAAGTTTTGATAATGAGAAACAAAATCAGTTTTTTACGCGTAAATCAGGATTTTTGGGGTGTCCAGAGAACTTCAAAAAAAAAGATTCTTGTTTCACTTGACAAGACTTACAGGACAAATAATATCGCGTCATTTGCTTCACAACTTGAGTTTATTTCGTCGCACTGTATTATCAGAGCTAAAATGCTGAATACATTTTTTTTTGCAGGTAGAAACGGAAGTTTAGAAACTGTCGTTAAAACAATCGCAAAAAAGTTTGCTCCAGCATCCTAACGAAGAAAACAATGCCTATTTCAAGAAAATCTATGGATAAATATAGAAATTATAGAATTTTTGGTAGAAGTATATCAGATGCTGCATGCAAAAGTGTAACACATCGATGGTGTGAACTAAGAAACCCCAAGAATATTTGGCGGAAACCTGTTTTGGGTCATTTGAGCAAGAAATCACCCAGTCAGAAAACTCTCCATCATTTGTGTGGCCGTAGTCCATATCAATATCTTCCAGTTCCGACCATACAAAATCATTAATCATGTATTAATCAGCGAAATGCATTCAGCGTAACAGTTTCGAAAAAGTAAGGTCCAATGACTCCGCCAGACCAAAAATCACACGAAACAGTCACACAAATGCACCAGTTCGATTCTTCACTTGACGTGGTTCCAATTTAAGCGTAATGTGGATAGTTCCATTGCCATTTGGGTCTTCCATGTGTGCGGATTTCACTCTATCGCTTTCTTGGCAATGTCTTGGGATGATTTTCGCAGAGTGCAATACTGCTATCAATTATGGCATAGCATAGATTAGAATAAGATGGTGGCTTCTTACCCTTCTTTATGGCCAATTGATTTTTCCGTGTCTGTAGAGTCTTTTTGTTTAAAGCCTCATCCTTAACGGATAATTTGGTTGACATGATCTGAGTTACTGAATCAACCTTACCGCCCACGATCGAAGGACCCCGACTAGACTCTTCCTTTTGTGTGGTCACGTTAGGCTTCTCCGAATTACTGGAAGACGACGAGCCCTTTTTCTTCTTAGTCACTTTCACAGCGATATGTTCTTCGGGAGACCCGACTCTTTTAGCGTCCTCCATGTATGAGTTGGAGGAAGAATTGTCAGGTTCATCCCATTTTAGGTTCTGTCGGTTCAACTTATTCAGTTTCCATCTTTGTGCCGCTGACAGTCTCTTTGAGTTAGCAACAATAGTGATATTGCTTTCATTTGATGATTCAGAGTCCCCACTGGCTTTTAAAGGCTGTGGTTGCTTAGAGCCCCAGCTGGGTTCTGCTTCATCTGTCTTATCTTTTGTTTTGCCTGCTCTGGATGTGCTCTTGTTTCATTTTCGACTACGGGATCCAAGGCACGAATGCTCGTAGAAGTTGCATGCTCACGATTGTTCGATAAGGACGACACATGACTCGTGAGTGAATCAACGCACTGGGTTGTCCCTTCCCTGTGCCGTAATCTCCTTCGTCTTTCTCCGCAGCGATTTCGTTTTGGCTCTATTTATTTTTAGACCTGTGATTCTTGCTGTTTGGTATCTCCCATACAAATGGACCATTTTGCACAAACCGATAATGACTTATAACTTGGATTCCTGCACATACAGACGCTTGCAACTTTATATAGTTTAACGTTTTTTAGTACCCATAGTATATTAAAAAAATTGCCAAAATAAAAATCTGAAAAATTATTTTTTGAATTTCCCTATTATTACAATATGGGCCTTTCGCACCAACAAGAAACGATTTAAAAAAAAAAATCAAAAGTTTTTTCTAATTGTTTTAGCGACAGTATCTTAACTTCCGTTTCTACATGAATGAGAAGTTCTAAGCATTCCTAGCTCTCATAATTTCTTTTTATTTAAATGGTATCCCGGGTTTATCGAGCTTATACTTAAGAAAATCCACTTTGAAAATCCCAATGAATTTATGAAAAAAAATATGAATTTATTCGAAAAATAAAATACAGAATTTATTCGAAAAAACATGACATTTTTGAAATACTTTTTATACCGGAATGGTAGGTATAAATAATATTAGAAATAGCCAAAATTCTCCTCTTTAATTCGACACATATATCAATATCGTAGGGCACGAATAAGTATTTAACATATTTTTTTGAAAAGTGTTATCCTTTGAAACTTTGAGGTCCTTTTAAAGGGCAACAGGACTAGAAAACGAAAAACTGAAAATGTCAATTAACTATATTTTTCCTATAGTTTCAGACGTATACCATCCGGTTCAAGTGTAACGACTTTTTTTTAAAAATTGTCTGACGCTGTCTTTAAGAGGTTTTAATTAACAAATTATGGCCAATAGGAATGAACTTGGTTCAAGATTCATACACATCATAAGACATCGGTTTTCAAAATTGACTCAGTTGACATGAAATCCCACAACTCTTTTTGACGGAACACATTTTTACTATATAAATTATTTCTAGATCTATATTTGTGTGTTTTACAGAAATGTATTTCGTATTAGCAATCAATTCCTCTGGAGTGTTGATGCGCAGAAAATAAAATGATGTACGTATTGACTTCTAACATGAATATGTATTCCATTAATTTCAATTTAATAAAATTTATTGGGAAAATTTACAAACAATTTATTGTTGCAATTAAATGAATATTTACCAGTTGATATGCCCTCATGTACAATATAGTATTCATAGTTTCTGATCGTTTTTCACAGTCCATATCATGTCAGAGTCATAAAACCATTGTCTTTGTTCATATTTCATTTAATGTGGTTTATCAACCATCGCCATACGTACGATATATTGTAGGTATTTCGATATTTTTGAGATATTCACCACATAACCAATATGTCAGAATACATTTAAAATTTATTACTAAAAACAGACACCGTTCGTCAATTAACAATGTTACTTGTTTCGATATTTTTCATACAATGACTGCCCTTGCAAAATACGGTGGGGTAAAAAATCTCAATTTTTTCTATTGAAATTGATTCACTACAATTTTTTCATACTGACTGCAAATAGATTGGCAACAATTCTGCGAGGATTTAATTTTAAGGAAAAATTTTACAAAAATTTTATTAAGCTCGAGACCTCGTTATCTACCACTGTGTCATGTGGAATCTGTACACAAGTGTATCTGATACCATGTCGCAATGTATGGAGTAATACATCCTCAATCTCCTCCAATTACCACTAACGCAGTGGATGGGTGTGTGCGGGCGGGTGTATGTGTGTGTGTCGTTGGTAAAGTCATACCCGTGTTTGGCTACTACACTCCAGGATATACTGCAGGATACGTATGCATGTATGCGCCATGCCCGGCATGTTATCAAACAACGATGTTCATGTTTTGTTCACATTGGTTCCTGTGCTCACAGAGAGCGCAGTTTGCAGTTCCCAGTTTGGGATACACCCAAACCGTTGCGAACCAAACCAAACGAGCAGAGATACATATGTCAAGATTGTTAGCGCGTTGTTAAAGGACGCTTGTTATGTTGCGAACGAAGTTTTATGTGAAACATCCAAGTCATTTTTTAGATTTAAATTAACAAGCATGCATGAGCCGGAATGCCATCAAAGCTGCCATGGAAATGTTGTATGTAATATGTAGTTATTTAAAAATATATATTGTTGAACATTGGCGTATGTAATTTGGCATATTGTCAAAAAATGAACGTACAGACATTTTACAGAAGAACCTTTATGTAACGTAACCTAAGCCCAACGTTGTAAAATCGAAATAACCGCTTGACGTGATCTCATTAATTGTTATCCTTGGCTAGGTAAACACAATGTTTGTCGAAGTTAGAAATGTTCAGATACAGAAAATTCAAACATTTACAATAAAAAAGAGTTTTGTTTCATTTTATCGAAGAAATTCACATAACATTTTCTGGTGTAATTTTGAATCCTAAACACGGAAAAATATTTAAAAAAAATAATGAAATTTTTTTAATTCCAAATTTCATGGTGCAACAAAAAAATCTTTCCCGAACGAGACCAATTGGACATAATAGAACACCACCAGTATATCAGAACCCCCAAAGGTGTTTGAAAAGTTAGCTTTTGTTTTAGAGCCCTACGAATTTGGACTGTGTTTAACTCTGCGCCAGAGTGACGGGAGTTAAAACAAGTAAAAGCGTTAAGTTCGGCCATGCCGAATCTTATATACCCTCCACCAGGGATAGCATATGACCTCACAAAATAACTCAACTCAACTCAACTCAACTCAACAAAATATTCACACAAACATGGTTTATAACCGGTTTGTGAAAATAGCGTGAAATAGAAATTTTTTATTATGAAAAAAAAAAATAATTTGTTGTTAGGTCCTTTTGAATTTCGTTAATAAATTCGCTATTTTTGGTAGTAGGTTGCTAAAAATTGGTCAGGATGTGTATTTTGATGCAGTGTATCGAAATCCATCAAAAACTGAATTTCCATTTTTCTTTTTGTTACGCCCTTTTTCGTTTCTGATGACGATATATAGATGAGAACAGTAGGAATCACAACAAGTTAGATGATATACATATATGGGAGCTATATCTAAATATGGACTGATATGGCCCATTTGCAATCCCAAACAACCTGCAACTATAAGAAGTATTTGTACCAAATTTGATCAACCTAGCTCTATTATTGCGGACTGTAGCGTGATTACCACAGACGGACGGACAGACGGACATGGCTAAATCGAATTTTACGACGATTAAGAATATATATACTTTATGGGGTCTCAGATCAATATTTAGAGGTGTTACAAACGTAGTGACAAAATGAATATACCCCCCATCCTATGGTGGAGGGTATAAAAAGAACACGACATTTATATTTATTTTTTATTTAATTTAATAATATTATTTTGGCCGTGAGCCGTATGAGGTTTGGAAGTGTGCCATAAGCGGGTGAGTTGATAACTAACTCATAATAGAGTGAGGTTAGCGGCGTTGTTTCAAGGAACGGCGCCAAATGTGATGCTGGGCGATGAAGTGGCTATCAGCTGTTGTGACTTCAACAGGCTGTTTTTGCTCAAATTTCCTATGGCCTCAAAAAAGTACCTACAGCTTACCGATAGGCGATATTGTACTACAAATGAAAGAATATTCCAAAAAATTCCAAAATGGCAAACAAATGAAGTGGCGTATAGGGATTTAAAAAAAAACCCGGAGGTCTAAAACCACATAAAGTACAACCATCAATAAATTAAAAATTTTCAAGGCCTTAATTATTCAATTGCGATTATTTAATTTAACTACATTGGATTACATATAAAAATACTTTAACTTTTTTTGGGACCACAAATGTTAAGGCCCCGTCGCAACTGAACTGATTTAGTCCTATGGAAGCTGTAGTTTACATCCAATCGTTTTGAAATTTAGCATGAGTTTTGAAATTTCGAATTTGAAAAAATTGGTTCAGATTTACGAGGGTTGCTATTTATGTTTCGGTCCTGGCAATACTGGTGTTGTCAGATGAAAAATGGAACTTCCATTGGAAAGTATAACATTTTTTAGCATAACTTCACTCAGGCCTTCGGCAGCTGCTTCAGGCGTCGAAAAACGTTGACCAAGGAGTTTTTTCTTGATGTGAGTGAATAAGAATAAGTCATTGGGTGTCAAATCAGGGCTGTACGGCGGATGACCCATCAATTCGACGTTTTGGCCGGTCAAAAAGGCGCTGGTTTGAGCCGATGTGTAAGAGCTCGCATTGTCATGGTGCACAATGATTCGTCTTCTCTTGTTCGTTTTTCGAATTTCTCCGAAGACTTCAGGCAAACAAATTTTGGTGTACCACTCAGAATTGACCGTTGTACGTTGCTCAAGCAGAGCAGTCTCCAAATGACCAGTTTTGCCGAAGAAACAGGCGACCGTTGGATTTGGCTCGTCTTCGAAGACCCACACGGTCGGTTGCTGTTTTATTTCGGGCTCATACGCATAGATCCAGGATTCGTCACCTGTGAAGATCTTATAAACGTCTTTTGAAGCGCCGCGATCGTATTTTTTCAAAATTTCCTTGCACCAAAAGACACGAGCCTTTTTTGAGCGACTGTCAAATTGTGCGGTACCCAACGAGAACAAACTTTTTTTCGGCCAGGTGTTCATGCAATATCGAATGTATGTTGGTGGAAGAAATGCCCAAGGATGCCTCACGGTATGCCACATGACGATCTTGCATTATCAGTGCACGCACGGCATCCTGTTCTCTGGCACAACGGCCGTTTTTGGACGACCTTCGTCTTTGAGCGAGTGTCGGCCACGATTGAATTCATTAAAGCAGTTTTTCACAGTGCTATATGATGGTGCTTCATCGCCATACAAATATTTAAGTTCATCGATGCACTCTTGTCGTGATAATCCACGTCGAAAGTTGTGAAAAATGATCGTACGAAAATGCTCACGAGTTATTTCCATTTTTTTGCCAAATTGATTTGTTCAAGTCACTGTAAACAACACAAACGATGGTCGTACGTCAAAACGTTCTGAGTACGTTTATGCTAAAAAATGTCAAACTTTCCAATGGAAATGTAAGATGGCGCCAGGCAACACTTAGTGCCTAGGCCAGAAATATATGTAGCAACCCTCGTAGATATAGCTCCCATATATATGTTTCGTCCGATTTGGCCCTTTATAGTCATATATAATCTGTATTTTAAATCGAATTGTTTTAAAATTCAGCATGGCAGAATTTGCCGAATTTGAACAAAATCGGTCCAGATTTAGATATAGCTCCCATACATATGTTTCGTCCGATTTGGCCCTTTAGCCCTATAGAAGCTGTAGTTAACATCCAATCATTTTGAAATTAAGCATGGCAGAGTTTCTTGATCCAGACATTACTCAATTTGAAGAAAATCGGTTCAGATTTAGGCCTCCATATAAATGTTTCGTCTGATTTGGCCCTATAGCCCTACAGAAGCTTTATTTTACATTCAATTGTGTTTAAATTTATCATGGTAGAGATTCTTGATCCAGGGACCAACATTGGCAAATTTGAAGAAAATCGGTTCAGATTTAGATATAGCTCCCATATATATCTTTCGTACGGTTTGGCCCTTTATGAATCAATTTCAACCAATTTCAATAGTTTATAGTTTTATAGATTACAAATAGTTCGCAATTTGATGATATTGGAAATATCGCGTATATTGTTAAACGACTTATAGTTCTAAATTTCCGCATTTTTTTTTGTAGTTCATTGTAACTAACTTTCTTTTTTATACCCTACACCACACTGTGGTACAGGGTATTATAACTTTGTGCATTTGTTTGTAACACCCAAAAGGAGAAGAAATAGACCCATCGTTTATTATACCGATCGACTTACAATAACTTTCTGAGTTGATTTAGCTATGTCCGTCTGTCCGTCTGCCTGTCTGTGCATGTATTCTTGTAATCAAAGTACAGGTCGCAATTATGGTCCGATCTCGACGAAATTTTACACATATCTTTTTTTTAGCCCCAGGACGAGCCCAATTGAATTTGGTTAAAATCGGTTCAGATTTAGATATAGCCCCCATATATATGTTAGCCCCGATTTGACATGTAAGCGCTGTAAAATCTTTATTTTATATCCGATCAGTATGAAATACGGCAGAAAGAGGTTTCTTATTATATGAATGAACACTGTTAAATTTGGAAGAAATCGGTTCAGATTTAGATATAGCCCCCATATATACGTTACCCCCGATTTGACATGTAAGCGCTGTAAAAATGTTATTTTATATCCGATCAGTGCTAAATTCGGCAAGGAGAGGTTTCTTATTACATGAAGGAATACTGCTAAATTCTGAGAAAATCAGTTCAGATTTAGATATAGCCCCCATATATATGTTACCCCCGATTTGACATGTAAGCGCTGTAAAAACTGTATTTTATATCCGATCAGTGCGAAATTCGGCAGAAAGAGGTTTCTTAAATACATGAAGGAATACTGCCAAATTCGGAGAAAATCGGTTCGGATTAAGATATAGCCTCCATATATATGTTACCCCCGATTTCACATGTAAGCGCTGTAAAAACTGTATTTTATATCCGATCAGTATGAAATTCGTCAGAAAGAGGTTTCCTATTATATGAATGAACACTTTTAAATTTGGAAGAAATCGGTTCAGATTAAGATATAGCCCCCATATATACGTTACCCCCGATTTGACATGTGAGCGCTGTAAAAATGTTATTTTATATCCGATCTGTGCGAATGTCGGCAAAAAGAGGTTTCTTTCTAAATGAAGGAATACTGCCAAATTCGGAGAAACTCGGTTTAGATTTAGATATAACACCCATATATATGTTACCCCCGACTTGACCTGTAAGCGGAGGTCGGAGAAAATCGGTTCAGATTTAGATATAGCTCCCATATATATGTTACCCCCGATTTGACATGTAAGCGCTGTGAGACTGTATTTTATATCCGATCAGTACGAAATTCGACAGAAGGAGGTCTTTTTACATGAACGAGTATTGAGGGAAGATCGGTTCAGATTTATATTAAAGCTCCATATATATGTTCCTCCTGATTTGGTATCAAACCGCTATAGAAGTTGTATTTTACTTCCGATCATTAACATTTTCCAGAAAGATGTTTCTCAATTTAGGAACGATATATTAGATAATATGTTTCTACCCATTTAACAATTATTCCAAATTATTATGGCAATGACCCTTATCGCATTGTTAGGGAGGTGTAGGGTATTATATAGTCGGCCCCGCCCGACTTTCTGCCTTTCCTTACTGGTTTATTGCTAAAAAACCTCATTGACAGTTTTTGACATCAAACTAGGCGAACTTGTGAACCCTTGTTCTTAGAGACCATACTAAATTTGAGGAAAATCGGTTCTGATTAAATATAGCCCCCATATATATATTAACCCGATTTGATATGTATGCGCTATAGAAACTTTGATATTTAAGCGCTATAGAAACTTATTACATAAATTAACTCAGTCAATTTTGGGGATTCGGATAGTCACGATCTCTTTAAAATTGTGTGCCACAACTACTAAACTTGGTGCAAGTGTCATCCCAATCAGAAAACATCAATTTTAAAAATTGATACACTTGACATGAAATAATTCTTCGCGTGTAGTATTTTTGTCGAAGATACTAACTAAATATTTATGTTGACGATTTGTATGACCTTTGGCGTTTATTCGCATATCTTTCGTTTTACCAATGTGAATTTTAAGACCTGCTTTAGAATCTGGATACAGAATCTAGCTTGCCTGTCATGTCATCGTGTGCTAGGAGATGCATAGATGTCGTCGGCATAATCGAAGTCTTCCAGTCTTCTGTTGAAACCCCAGTTTATAAGTCTTGGTGTGAATAATGCTCGCGTTGTAACACACAGTCAATAACGATTTTGAATAGCAATGGGGGATCGAACACAAACTTATCTTACACCGGCTTTAATGCTGATTGGTCAGCTGACGCTTCCATCCTGCAGTATACGTCATGTCGCCTTTGTGTATATGGCCTTGATGATATCTTCGATTTTGGGAGGAGTTCCTCTGCAAGCCAATACATTCCAAATTTTTGAGTGTGCTAGAGAGTCGAAAGTTATTTTGAAGTCTATGAAAGTTAGGTAGAGTTGCGAGGGCCACTGATAGAACACTTTGTTTGTGATATTAATAATGTTTATTCCGCGACCGTTTTCCGGTATATTTACGATCACTCGGTCTTTAACCTCGTCACATATCTCATTGGCTAGTAGTCTTATGCTAGTTTTGGCCTCGATTATTTTCGGAATATCGGTCAGGTCCGACGATATATATTGTCTAGCCTTGTGAGTAGAGCAGTTTCAGATATCTTGTGCAGTGGTCTCGCTTGAGAAACGGGAGGATTAGTGTTCTACCCGCATCCGCATCGCTTGCCAAGTTATTAAAACATATCCACTTGTGGAGACTTGATTGTCGAGTGCGTAACACTCCTCTAGTAATTTTGCCCTGACTTTTAATGTCGACCCATTGCCCTTTCTCGCTGAATGTCGTCCGAACTCAGTTATGCGTTGAAATCGCCCATCAACAAGATTATGTCTCCACGGTTCAATTACAGTGGCCAAGTGATTGTGGAAGTCCTACTTTATTGAGATTTCTGCCGTTTCTGTTGAATCGTAGCATTGAATGACACTCAGGTTCACGCTCGTGTTCGTTCTGAAGCGGGTTGTGAATATTCTGTTAGAGCACGAAACTGTGATAGTTTCGATTTGTCATTCATTGGATTTATTTAAGATGTGTAGGTGATTGGGCTACAGCATCCGATCGCGCTGGGGCTGTCAGCAATGCTTCCAGGCTGACCGTTCGCCGTGGATGTAATCACTGTAGGTTTATACCGCCCACGATCGGCCGATAGAGCTTCGTTTGTATAAGCAGGATGGGCCACTTGCAAGTGAAGTTGACTTTGGGATAGGATAGGCAATGTTTTAACGCTTCTCTATGCCATTAGCTCCCACTCATCATAGTTATTGACTAACATTTAAAAATGATTGATGAAATATTTCGTCAAATTTTAATAAACTTTTTTTTGATATGAAGAAATTTCGCTACGCATGAATAAAATCTTCGTAATTTCGTGTTTTTATACCCTACACCACAATGTGGTACAGGGTATTATAACTTTGTGCATTTGTTTGTAACACCCAAAAGGAGAAGAAATAGACCCATCGTTTATTATACCGATCGACTTAGAATCACTTTCTGAGTCGATTTAGCTATGTCCGTCTGTCCGTCTGTCTGTCTGTCTGTCTGTCCGTCTGTCTGTCCGTCTGTCTGTGCATGTATTCTTGTAATCAAAGTACAGGTCGCAATTATGGTCCGATCTCGACGAAACTTTACACATATCTTTTTTTTGGCCCAAGGACGATCCCTATTGAATTTGGTTAAAATCGGTTCAGATTTAGATATAGCCCCCATATATATGCTAGCCCCGATTTGACATGTAAGCGCTGTAAAAACTTTATTTTATATCCGATCAGTATGAAATTCGGCAGGAAAAGGTTTCTTGTTACATGAATGAACTATGTTAAATTTGGAAGAAATCGGTTCAGATTTAGATATAGCCCCCATATATACATTACCCCCGATTTGACATATATGCGCTGTAAAAATGTTATTTTATATCCGATCAGTGCGAAATTCGGCAAAGAGAGGTTTCTTGTTACATGAAGGAATACTGCTAAATTCGGAGAAAATCGGTTCAGATTCAGATATAGCCCCCATATATATGTTACCCCCGATTTGACATGTAAGCGCTGTAAAAACTGTATTTTATATCCGATCAGTGCAAAATTTGGCAGAAAGAGGTTTCTTATTACATGAAGGAATACTGCTAAATTCGGAGAAAATCGGTTCAGATTTAGATATAGCCCCCATATATACGTTACCCCCGATTTGACTTGTAAGCGCTGTAAAAATGTTATTTTATATCCGATCAGTATGAAATTCGGCAGAAAGAGGTTTCTTATTATATGAATGAACACTGTTAAATTTGGAAGAAATCGGTTCAGATTTAGATATAGCCCCCATATATACGTTACCCCCGATTTGACATGTAGGCGCTGTAGAGACTGTATTTTATATGCGATCAGTACGAAATTCGACAGAAGGAGGTCTTTTTACATGAATGAGTATTCAGGGAAGATCGGTTCAGATTTATATTGATTGTTCCTCCTGATTTGTTATCAAACCGCTATAGAAGTTGTATTTTACTTCCGATCATTAAAATTTTCCAGAAAGATGTTTCTCAATTTAGGAACGAATATTGCTTAATTTAGCGATTATCGTTTCAGAATTAGATAATATGTTTCTACCCATTTACCAATTATTCCATATTATTATGGCAATGACCCTTATCGCATTGTTAGGGAGGTGTAGGGTATTATATAGTCGGCCCCGCCCGACTTTCTGCCTTTCCTTACTGGTTTTTTTTTGAAAAATATGGAATATGTGAAAGATTTATGAACAATTTCTTTAATTCGGTGAAACGTTTTTTTCATATGTATGCAGAGCTACATAAATATGAAAAAATCTTTCACGAAAATTTATTAAACTCGGTTGATGAATACATTTAATCTATTTTGCAAAAGTACTTTTATATGTTTGTATAATTCAACTTGAGCCGCTTTAACGGAGTTCTTTGAACTCATATCCAATTTTAAGGAAGGGACCATTTTTCCCTCCTCCAGCTTCTCCATATCCTTGAATCCATATGTTATCCAGCTGTCTCATCCTTGATTCTTGTACAGACAATATAATATGTCATCCTGAAAGTGTCTAGATTTGCACTGCTCCTTGCCTAGATCCAACAATGACAGAAATACTTGTATCACTGTTATTTGTCTATTTAATGTCGATGATTTGTCTTTTCTTTTTGTTATTCCGTTTTCTCCCAGTTTTTTGTAGGTTTTGTTATTACAATATGAACGTTATTAAGAAGACTGCTATTGTTGCCATTGTTTAATTTTATTTATGTTTGTTACTCAAATGACAAACATTTCTTAATATTCATTTTTGTATTCTCTTTTGCATTGCTCTGAAAGATTGACAATATTTTCTAATCACACAATTAATGGCATCTTTTTTGCTTTTCTTCCCATCCATTTCCACTTGGATTGGCAACACATCCACAACAGCTTGATGCATAAATCGTAACATACGTATTCTTCTTTTCTGGGTTTTCTTCTTCGTTATGCACAGTGGTTGGAAAGCAGAGAGAAGACAAATACATATACTAGAACATACATGCGCTATAATGCCATTGTAATTTTTGAAAATATCCTGCCAGAGATGTTATGCATTGGCGTGTGTATTACTGCATTTCTATGCAAGATAAATAGAAATCAGGAATATCTTTGTTTCTGAGATGATGCTTTTTGTTGGTACTAGTTGTGGTATTTTTTAATACAACAAGTAAGGGAAGGCTAATAGCGGGCGGAACCGACTTTTAGTACACTCCACCATTATCTGTCAAGCAATACACTAACTTGTATCTCCTAGGAAGAATATAGGGGCTACATAAAATTATTTTTACTAGGAATTGTATTGCCATTTTTCATATGTACAGCTAGAACTAGCTACGCTGCTGAGAAATTTCAAAATGCATCTTTTCTATTGAACAGAACCCGTATGTATGGATACATTGCAAGAAGTGTTATTTATAATGGCATATATGTGGAAATTCATTTCGTTTTATTGCTTAACATATACATTCTTCTTATTTACAGAAACTAGTTGACATTTTTTGCTTGATTCAATAAAATATACATAACCTGTAAGGAAAGGCAGAAAGTCGGGCGGGGCCGACTACATAATATCCTACACCTCCCTAACAATGCGATAAGGGTCATTGCGATAGTAATTTGGAATAATTGGTAAATGGGTAAGAACATATATATGTGGATATATATAATTCTGAACAGATAATCGCTAAATTAAGCAATATTCGTTCCTAAATTGAGAAACATCTTTCTGGAGAATTTTGTAATGATCGGAAGTAAAGTACAACTTCTAAAGCGCTTTGTAACCAAATCAGGAGGAACATATATATGGAGGTTATATATAAATCTGAATCGTTTTTCCCTGAATACTCATTCATGTAAAATAGAAACTTATTTCTGTCGTATTTCGTACTGATCGGACATAAAATACAGTCCCTACAGCGCTTAGATGTCAAATCGGGGCTAACATATATATGGGGGCTATATCTAAATCTGAACCGATTTTCTCCGAATTTGGCAGTATTCCTTCATGTAATATGAAGCCTCTTTTGTCGAATTTCGCTATGATCGGATATAAAATACAGTTTCTACAGCACTTGAATTTCAAATCGGGGGTGACATACATATGGGGGCTATATCTAAATCTGAACCGATTTCCCCCAAATTTTGTATTATCTCCAAGTGTATCACGAGATTAGTCTCTGTCAATTTTTTGTACAAATCGGTTTAAAACTGTTGCATATACAATGCATATATGCACGGGCCAAAATCGCCTTTTTTGATGTGTTTGAACCGAAAGAAAATATATTTGGAACACAAATTTTTAAATATTATATATTTCTTAGCAAATTAATTATACCCTCACTTTAGTGTGACGAGGGTATATATCACGTATATATTGCTACGGAAAAAAGTGTAACACATCGAAGGAGTGACCTAAGACCCCAAGTATGTTCGGCGGAAATTCGTTTTGGGTAATTTTAAGTCGAATGAGCAATGTCCGTCCGTCTGTCTGTCTGTCTGTCTGTCTGTGTGTCTGGTGCTGTGTGAGTGGCTGGTGCGCACGATAACTCTCGAAAGGAGTAACCGATTGACCTCAAATTTGGTATGTGGTAATATTTTTTTCTATCTCCGGCTAAGTTCGAAGATGGGCCATATTGGTACACTCCTTCTGGTACCTCCCCCACAAAGGGTTAAAATGTTGTGAAATATTGATACTTTAATAACTGCTACTATACGTATTCGAATCTTCTGAAATTCCACACATAGTATTAGTTTGTTAGTCGCTATCAACTCGAGGAAAATGGGCGAAATTGCCACGCCCCTTTTGGTACCTCCCACACAAATGCACCATTTTGCACCAAAAGTTAACAGCTTATAACATTAATACCAGTGTATAAAAATACTTTAAATTTTGTACAGCGTAATGTTTTTATAGTGCCTACAGTCCATTGAAAAATGGGCGTTATTGTCACGCCCCTTTTGGTACCTCTCCCACAAAGGTACCATTTTGCACCAAAAGATAACAGTTTATAACATTAATATCAGTGTATACAATTACTTGCAATTTTGTACAGTGTAATGTTTTTATAATACCTATAGTCCAGTGAAAAATTAGCGTTATCACCACGCCCCTTTTTGTACCTCCCACACAAAATGGCCAAATTATACCACAATTTAATATCTCAACGTTAATATACCTGTCCATATAAACGGTTACAATTCGGCACAGTGCAATGTATTTAAAGTATCTACTGTTCAGCGAAATATAGGTGTATTTCTTAAACCCCTTCTGGTACCTCCCACAAAAATTGACAGAATAATTTGTGTAATATTCAACATTACATTACTCACAAAGTGAGGGTATACCTTAGTCGGTTTACCCGACTGAAACTTTCTTACTTGTTTTATTTGAAAATCAATAAAATATATTTGGATCGCATATATTAATATATTGCAACAAAATATATTTGCAAACTAAATTTCTCAAATAAAATATGTGTTTATTTACAAAAAAATATTGCTTAGGAATTTTTCTAAATATATTTATTTAAAAAAAATTCAAAAACTTTTGTTGACTTTTTCGATTTTCAGTTTTAGTTTTTCCTTGGATTCAAATTGTACCTCCCAGTTATGATACCATATGCAGCATTAACTTCTGCTTTAAATCAATCATTTAAAATGTCTGTGTATACCAAGTCATCATTAGTTGTCATTCTTCCAAGTAATTTATATTGATCCAATATTATACGATTTTAATTATTATTATTTATTATTTTTACGAACATTAAAAATGTAACATTGAATTACTGTAAAATTTAACACAATTTAGGTATTTTCTGAATACTTAAATGCAAATAAATATTTGTTTCGGAAATAATAGTCCCAAATAAAAACATATTGTGATGTAAACAAAAACTTGCGTAGAACAACATCTGCCTAAATATGTAATTTTTGTGTGTGCTGAACATTATGTGCTTAGAGTGTATCCTAAACACATATATGTTTCAAGCCGTATATGTTTGGGACAATATACTACAGAAGCTATTTTTTTTCAGCGTGTGCCAAATCGGAGGTACATATATATGGGAGCTATATGTAAATCTGAACCGATTTTAACCAAATTCAATAGGGATCGTCCTCGGGCAAACAAAAGATATGTGTAAAGATTCGTCGAGATCGGACCATAATTGCGATCTGTACTTTGATTACAAGAATACATCTACAGACAGACAGACAGACGGACATAGCTAAATAGACTCAGAAAGTGATTACAATCGATCGGTATAATAAACAATGGGCCTATCTCTTCTCCTTTTGGGTGATACAAACAAATGCACATAGTCATAATACTCTGAACCACAGTGTGGTGTACACGCTGAAAAAAAATCGCCTCTGTAGTATATTGTCCCAAACATATTCTGCTTGAAACATATATATTTTTAGGGTGCACTCCAAATATACAACATTTAACACATACAAATAATATATTTTTGGGAGGATGTTGTTCTAGACAGAACTATGTTTACATCCTAATATTTTTTATTTGCATATGTTATTTCCCAAACAAAGATATATTTGCGAGAATATATATCTATTCTTTAATTGTTTCAAGTTTTCAGCAATTGAAAGGTAATTTTTAGAAATTTTTAATGTTAGTAAAATTTCTTAATAATTGAAAATAATGACTGGGAATAGTTAGAAAATAAAAATAAGTGATTTCAAATAGAAGTTAATGCTAAGTATGACATTTTTAATAGGAAAGCATAATTCGAAAACATGGAAAAAATTAAAACTAAAGTTCGAAAAATTCAGCAAAGTTTTGAAAATCTTTTTTTTAAATAAAATATATTTGGAATATTCATAAACAATAATTTTATTTGTATTTAAAAACATATTTTATTTGAGAAAATTAGTTCGCAAATATACTTTATTCTAATATATTAACATATGCGTTCTAAATACATTTTATTGATTTTCAAATAAAATTTATTTGCTCGAAAATATATAATAATTAAAAATTTGTGTTCCAAGTATATTTTTTTTCGATTCAAACAAATCAAAAAATGCGATTTTGCCCCGTGTAGGGTATAAACATTTTTAGGACCAATGAATGATGTCCGAGACCTTATAACGTTTTTTTGTAGATTGAGGCATACTATTTTATAGAACCAAAACAAATAATTTTTTAAAAAACAATTTTTTTATGTTGTTTTTAAAATTCCAATTTTCATTTGGACTTTTAGTATTTGGACAATATTTTTTGAAGTGTAAGCCCGATAGGGTAATACAAAAAAATCATATTTCATAATATTATGACTTTGTGCATTTGTTTGTAACACCCAAAAGGAGAAGAGATAGACCCATTGTTTATTATACCGATCGACTTGTAATCACTTTCTGAGTCGATGTAGCTATGTCCGTCTGTCTGTCTGTCCGTCTGTCTGTAGACGTATTCTTGTAATCAAAGTACAGGTCGCAATTATGGTCCGATCTCAACGAAATTTTGCACATATCTTTTTTTAGGCCCAAGGTTAAAATCGGTTTAGATTTACATATAGCTCCCATATATATGTACCTTCGATTTGGCATATATGCACTGTATAAGCAACATTTTGTAACCGATTTGTACAAAAATTGACAGAGAGTAGTCTCGTGATACACTTAGATACAATACAAAATTTAGGGTAAATCGTTTCAGATTTATATATAGCCCCGATATATGTTGCACCCGATTTGACATGTAAGCGCTGTAGAAACTGTATTTTATATCCAATCAGTACGAAATTCGGCAGAAAGAGGTTTCTTATTACACGAAGGAATACTGCCAAATTTGGAGAAAATCGGTTCAGATTTAGATATAGCCCCCATATATATGTTACCACCGATTTGACATTCAAGCGCTGTAGAGTCTGTATTTTATATCCGATCAGTACGAAATTCGACAGAAAGATGTTTCTATTTTACATGAATGAGTATTCAGGGAAAATTGATTCAGATTTATATATAAGCTCCATATATATGTTCCGCCTGATTTGGTTACAAAGCGCTATAGAAGTTGTACTTTACTTCCACTCTTAAAAAAATTCTCCAGAAAGATGTTTCTAAATTTAGGAACGAATATTGCTTAATTTAGCGATTATCGGTTCAGAATTAGATATATCCGCATATATATGTTCTTACCTATTTACCAATTATTTCAAATTATTATCGCAATAACCCTTATCGCATTGTTAGGGAGGTGTAGGGTATTATATAGTCGGCCCCGACCGACTTTCTGCCTTTCTTTACTGGTTTTTAATTTGGCCATTTGGTTTGGAGGTACCAAAAGGCGCGTGACAATAAAGCCCATTTTTTAATATTCTATGGGAACTATACAAGCATTACACCATTTAAAAAATTTCAAGTGTTTGTATTTCCAGGACTCGAACTTATAAGCCGCTAAGTTTTTGTGCAGAATGAACAATTTGTATGGGAGGTACCAAAATTGGCGTGTCAATAATGTCATTTTTGGCAAGGTGGTGGCGACTGAGAAACTAATGCCATGTGTGAAATTGCGATACGATTCCGATAAGTAGTGTATAAGTTATTTAAGAATCAATACTACACTAAATGTTGACCCTTTTTGGGGGAGGTACTCGAAGGAATGGTCTAATATGGCCCATAATTGACCATACCCTGAGAAATTTTTAAGTCAATTGGTTACTCCTACCCAGCAAAAAAAGAGCATCCAAAGAAGTGATAAAAATACCCAACATATGATCCGGAAGTTGTTCTAATATGGATTTTCACCAATGAATTTAACAAGGGCTTGTTGCACCACTCCTTTTATAGCACTGAAAGATTTGCTTTTTTGGTGTTGTATTTATGTGATGAATGTATGTCGTTCTAATTAACATCTATGGGAACAGTGATAATTCTCTTCTTTTAAATGAATACCAATGTTGAGCCTTAAGTGTAATTTTATTACGCTTACTCTAACTGGAAATAAACCTCATTTTAATGTAATAGAAATATTTATTTTATTATCCCTTGAATATGAATATTTTAAATCCATAGACGACATCACTGTTATTTGAATACAAGTGTACGAGAAACTCTGTGAAAATCAAAAATTATAAAGTAAGAATATAAGTCATTCTGGAGCCGAGTAAGCAGTGTTGCCAGACGAATTGGAAAATCGTCAAAATCAATGCACAAAATCGTCAAAATAAATTTTCGAAATCGTCAAAAAATCGTCAACACAAAAATCTACCAGTTACATACAGCTTTTAGGATTTTTCCGGGTGAAAGTCTATTTCGAAGACAGATATATATTAATAGGCATTGTTAAATGATATTTATGGGTCCTCAAAGTGATTTTAAAAATAAAATGTTGTCAAGGTGATTTTAAAAATCGTCAAAATCAATGCACAAAATCATCAAAATAAATTTTCGAAATCGTCAAAAAATCATCAACACAAAAATCTACCAGTTACATACAGCTTTTGAGATTTTTCCGGGTGAAAGTCTATTTCGAAGACAGATATATAATAATAGGCATTGTTAAATGATATTTGTGGGTCCTCAAAGTGATTTTAAAAATAAAATGTTGTCAAAGTGATTTTAAAAATAAAATAATAATCAAATTTGGTGGATAAATTTCTAATACATATCACTTTATTAGGATTGAAAATGAGTCACATTGGTCCATATTTCGATATATTCAACGGTTTGGTGTGGTTTGTGGGCCGGTGGAATCATCAGTCCATATTTCTTCAAAAATGATGCCGGTGAGAATGTAACTGTCAATGGCGACCGTGCCATGATAACCGACTATTTGATGCCTGAAATTGAAACTCGTGATCTCTGCGACATTTGGTTTCAACAAGACGGCGCCAATTCCCACACATCGCATCAATCAATGGATTTATTGAGAGAACACTTCGGTGAGCAGAAAATTTCACGTTTTGGGCCGCTCGATTGGCCACCAAGATCGTATGATATCAAGAACGAGTCATCGAAAATTGGACTCAACGCACGCAAAGAAAAAATTCGTCAAACTGTTGTTTGCGCAAAATAAACTGCTGTCACAACAAACGAAACTTTAGTTCCTGCAAATGAGAATTGTAGTTGTCTAAAATTTCGTTTCGCAGAAACGAATTCCTTTCTTTGCGTGCGGATGGACCATCTGAGATGTAGCCGCGGCCAACATAATCTTCAAACAATAAATTCCAAAGAATGTTCTTTCAAATGATAATAAACATTCCACATTCAATTTGAGTTTTCTGCGTTTTTTTCTTTAAAAAAGTAGGGAACCGCGAAATGGATCACCCAATAGTACCAATCTGACAAGTCCGACATATGCCAGAGGGTATATGTCGGTACTACTAAAACAAAACTTAAAACTAGACTATCATCTCACAGATCGGATCAGAAAGCTCTTCACAAACCCATTGAACAAAAAACTGCCCTTGCAGCACATTGTACCACAACCGGACACAAACCTAACATTGACGACGTTGAGATACTAACGCAAGAGAGACATTACGGAAGGAGATACACGTTAGAGATGCTACATATCATCGATGTTTCACCAGAAAAGAGACTAAATTTTAAGAGAGACACTGACGGCTGTGCTCAAATCTACAGGCATACAATAGAAAAACATAAACGGAAAATTAGACAGTAACTAACGAAAGCTCACATAGTAAAGGAATATTTTTTGTTACAACAATATTAAATGTAAATACTTATCGTAACAATGTTTTTATTGTCATTGTTTTATTGTAATAATTCGTGTTTTTGTGTGATATATTCCCCCTGATGATGACCAACGAAGTTGGCCGAAATATTGGGCAAATAAAGAAAAATAATTAAAAAATAAAAGTATTGTCTTTTATTTATTACGGACCTCAGAACGAACAAACAATCCAATCATAACAACAAAAAGGTCTACAATACATATATCCAACATAACCGAAGATATTCACTAATTGAGGTCGTAATTTTGCAAAATTTTTAATTTTTTATGAAGGAATTTTATTTAAGAAGAAAAAAATATTTTTTTTTGTCCCGAGACCTAAAATATTTTTTTTCTATAGATTGTGGCATACCGTGTTATGAAATCAAAACAACATTTTTGTTATGGTAATGTTTTTTGTCGGTTACCCGTTTTATTCGGTCTGTAATCGTTATGATTTAAACTGAGATACTCTCTCGGCCCAAGATCAATCTGTTTCTAACAGTGATAGAAAGCAAGTATTTTTACATGGAAAAATATATTGCAAGTATGGTCCATTTGCATGGGAGGAACCAAAAAGGCGCGTGGCAACTTCTCAAGACGATAGCTACTAAGAAACTTCTACTATGTGTGGAATTGTGAAAGATTCTGTGTAGTAATAGTTATAAATATAAGATATAATCAATATATCACTAAACCCTTAGTGGAGGAGGTACTCGAAGAAGTGGACCAACGTTTATCTTAACCTGAGATAGAAAAAATAGTAACACATACCAAATTTGGAAGCGGTTACTCCCGTCGAAAGTTATCGTGCGCAACAAAAAGATATGAATAATTTAACAAATGATAATTTTTAGAAAAATCCTTGAGATAGGTAACTTTGGAGCTCTGTACCACAAAAACCAGAAAGAATTTTGAAAAACTAAAAACACCACAAAATTCGTTCGCATTTTTAAAACAAAAAAACAACAAAAAATCAGAAATATTTTTTGGGTCTGAAGGTCGATCCTGTGTACCACGCACTTTAATTCTTTGTCCATAATTTATCCCTATTTCTGGATTTTATTGATCCAACTTTTTCTTCTACTGATTATACCTTGCTACAAATCGTCGGCTTAATGCTATTTTGTTCCATACGGCATTTTTGTGTTTTGTGAGTCAGGAGTTGATAATATGCGTTTCAGGCATGCTCTTTTAGAATCTGCAATAATTTGTTCCTATCTCGTCTAGTTATCGACATACGAGTATTGTTAGGGTAAATCTATTTAACTCCGATATATGGGAAATAATTTTGATATTTTTGTTTTATGTCTCCACTTTTCTATCGCCCTATATTCTTTACTCACTATTTTAAAAGTGGATGTGGACCATTTTGGTCCATGTACAAAAATGTTTATAACTTTCTTATTTTTGAATGTATTGGCATAAACATGCATGAGAATCATACAAACATTGTTGGGCACCCTATGAAATATAAAGTGTGTAACTCTTCAGTCCCATTTTTACTCACGCAATAAAATGCGTTTTTCTCCGATCGTACAAAATAGCGTATGGAACAAAATAGCATTAAGCGGACGAAAAGTGAAGTTTTTTTGTCACCCATAAAACAAACTATATACAACCCAGCAACATTTCTCATTACCAAATAATCCGACGAGTAAGCAAAGTTCGATAATGGTAAGTACTTATTATTTAGCCACTTTTCTCATTATTTTAACATGGGGATGTCATTGGAGGGAAGTACTTCCCAAAAGCATACAATAAAGTAGTATAATAAGTATTTATTTGTAGCATAGGCATACCACATAAATATGTGCTTATGTTTTCACGATTTTAAGTATAATGCATTATATAAAAATTTTTGGTATTTTCATTCAATTTGCACGTATTTTTAGAAAACTTGTTGAAAATAAATAAATCTTCTACAATAACCCACATATAGCCAAAATTGCATTACACTAAAATTTGCCAAAAATTATTTTGATAAAAAAATCACTTATTTCTGTTATTATTGATAAGTCATTATTAATAAGTCGAAAGTAATTCAGCGAATAATGAGATGTCATTATTTGGTAATGCAGGGAATAATGACAGGTACTTACCAAGATTTTGCTGGGAAGTGAATCTGGAGACCATAGGTAGCAAAACTGCATACCCAATTTTTTATTTCGTGATCGTTTGTCCTTTTAACAGGACTTTTAATTTCCAAAGGATATATAAGTCTGAACAATTTACTTTCGCACTTTTATAAGTCATACGATGACGATATTGGTATCTAATGAAATTAAAAACTAAATTTAGGGATCTGGTAATAGTTGTTGCATATTGGTATTGGATATTTCTTTTAAATTTGAAATTGTTCATAATGGTACACTAGAGTACTGATCAGTTTTTACTAAAGGGTCCGCCATCTAACGTTTTTTTTCAACTAGTGCTTATTTCGTGAATGGTAACACTGAGCTCATGTCTGATTTGACAGATAATTAGTTTTATCCTTCCGCTGAACGAATATGGTTGTGTATACGCTTGAACAACGCTGGGAAATATTGCGACATTACTTTGAAAATCATGGTAATGTTGCAGAATGTGAAAAATCATCAGAAATCAGAAAAATCATCTTTTCAGATGAAGCTCATTTTGATCTTGGCGGGTATGTAAACAATCAAAATTGTCGCATTTGGGGCACAGAAAACCCACACGCATACATGGAAAAGCCGATACACCCAAAACGAGTTTTTGGTCCAGAGGCATAATTGGGCCATTTTGCTTCGAAAATGAGCAAGGAGTGGCCGTTACAGTCAATGGCGATCGTTATCGGGCCATGTTGAACGAATTTTTGTTTACAAAAATTGAAGAGGAGGATATTGGCAACATTTGGTTTCAACAGGACGGTGCTACGTGCCACAGCCGAAGCTGCACTCGATGTTTTGCGCCCTGTTTTTGAAGATCGCATTATCAGCCGCAGAGCTGATGTCGTTTGGCCACCTCGGAGCTGCGATTTGACACCGTTGGACTATTATTTATGGGGTGCCCTCAAAGATAATGTGCTTAAAATTGGACCGATAGTGTAGGCTACTGAGGCAGCCATTTGAATGAATTTATTTTTTTTATAGCATTTTCAAAAGTTATTTGGCGGACCCATTATTATAAGTTATTATTCTTCAAAAATATAATATTTTGTTATTGTAATTTACCATTGATCCTATATTTTTGTTACATGTGACATTTATCATTATGTCTTACCGGTCTTACCAACTCCAAATCTGTTCCACATTATTTTCCTCAACATTCACAATAATTGCAAGGAAAAATATTCGGAATAAGGTAATAAATTTAACTGATATCCATAAAAAAATTGTGACCCTATTATTTTTGTCCGTAACTGTATATGAAGATCGTATCCGAGGACATTAGAGATTCGTTAACTTCTATACAGGCGGTTCCAAACTCAACAGGATGAGGATAATCGGTTAAGATTGAAGTAATTTCTCATGCACTTATGCTCAGTGGAAATTTTTTTTTGGCCCAAAATTTTTCGAAAAACTGCCCAAAATCGGCTTTATCTGCCCAAATAAAGAACAAGTAAAGACGGATTAAATTCGGCCATGCCGAATCTTATATACCCTCCACCATGGATCGCATGTGAATGGTTTCGTGTACAAAAAAAACTGATTATACCAAATTTCAGCCATATTCGTTGAAATTTCCAGCTTTTTTTGTGGCGTTACGAAGATGGACCTTTGTATGGGGGCTATATCAAAACATGGACCTATGACTACCGTTATTCATGTGAAGAATTCCGGGTATAAATAAACCCCAGTTACAAATTTTCAGCGCGATGAGTTGACTTTTGTTGTCTATATGACGTTATGAAGTAAAATCGGGGAGATGCTACATATGGGGGCGATATCAAAAAAAAGGGTCGATATTGTCCATTTTCAATCCCAATATAAGTATAAGAAGTATATGTACCAAATTTCAGCCCGAAAATTGAAATTATAAACAAGTAAAGACGGACATGGCTATATCGTCTTTGAATTTATACGATTAGGAATATATATATATATATATATATATATATATATATATATATATATATATATTATGGAGACTCAGATCAATATTTAAAGGTGTTACAAACGGAGTGACAAAATGAATATATCCCCATCGTATGGTGGAGGTTTTAAAACTAAGTTGTGCTTTTTCACATTTTTTATAGGGGGTTCCCCTAAGGGGGTTTCTTTCCCAAAAAGAGGAATGTTTAGTGTCGTTAGGACTGAGTAAATTCCACTCTGTTATAATCCGGGTGTTATCATATAGAACATCTTTAAACTTTTATTTTTATAATCGATTCCCTTTTCTATTTGACTTAGCAATTCGATGTAAATTCGACAGGGTGGGCTATTTAAAATTTGAATAGGCTATACATACAAAAATACTGATAATTTCTTCATATATGTGGTTTTATTGGAAAGGTGGAACTTTGTCTTATATAAAGGAACACAGTATCATTCATTTGGCTACCACGACTGCCTCGGCAGTACCTAATCCGATGAACACAATTTTTCAGTACATTTTCGATTGTTTCGGGTCAAATCTCTTCAGTGGCAACTTCGATTTCATGTTTCAACGCTTCCATTGTTTCTGGATACTTTCCGTAACATCTATCCTTAGTGGCTCCCCTCAGAAAATAATCCATAGGGCTCAAATCACATGTCAACGTAATCGGTAGTTCAAATTTAAACATTTAAATGGCCCACCCTATCGCTTATATTACTTCCGTTTTTCCGATTAAGGTAAATCATTTTAATTGTAATATCGGTTTTTGAACCAATGAATATTTTGGAAAAGCCAAAGTGATAGATTTTATTTTTGTAGTCATTGTCTATGCTATTAACCAGTTCTTTTTTTATGAAATTGCTTAATATTAGATTTTCTCCTTGTAATATAGGTAGCGCAATCGTGAACTTTCCGCTTGAACTTCTTAGTTGAAATTATTAATAACGAGTAGAATATATGTTAGAAAGAAAAAATAACATTTAACCCTACTAGTCATTTCTTCTGTAATGCCACCAGCACAAATTCCTTGTACTTCATACACGCTGAAAAAAAATCGCTTCTGTAGTATATTGTCCCAAACATATTCGGCTTGAAGTATACATATGTTTAGGGTACACTCCAAATATATAATATTTGACACCCACAAATATTATATGTTTGGGACAGGGACGTATCCGATATGTTTTAAACATAGGCATAAACTGTTTACAGTTCTCAAAATCACTCAAAAAAAAACACCGAAAAGTATTTGGAAGGTCGTTAAAAAAAAAACAATACAAAAGCGTAAAAAATGGTAACAGTAAAAGTAATAACAACTAAAAATAAGAAAAGTGCATGGTTTCCTCGCTAAAACTTTTTAAATTATGCATCGATTTTCTTCGGAATGGTTTCAATTTATTCATAACCTTTCAGAGTTTACGATAAAATCACAAAAATATGACAATTATGCGTTTCTAGATGTTTTATAAAAATTATTAAAATTTTCTCAAAAAATATGACTTTTTGCAATACTTTGTAGGATATCGTCGAAACCGCTAAACGGATGGAAAATTGTATTGTGCGAAGTTGAAGGCTACTTAATTCTGAAGTTTGTAAAGCTTACCTGAACCAATTCGGATGAATGGTTCTCTAGTTATGTCATAATATGTGGTTCAACCTCTCTTTTTTCTTAGCCTGAAGGGTTGTCTCTTTAAATTCTCGCGATAAGCTGTGATATGGAAAGAAATTAGTGGTTGAACCACATATAGTGGCATAACTCGAGAACCATTTATCCGATTTGGTTGAGGAAAGTTTTAAAGAATTAAATATTAAGTAGCCTTTAACTTCATATAATACCATCCGTTGGTTGGCTTTAAATTTATGATAACCAGATATGGCGAAAATTAAGTTAAAATTACATTTATGATTTCTTATCTATCTACCTTTTTAACATGTAGGTTGCAGTGATGGAATGAGTTTGCACAACCGTGTATGTAATTTTGACTTTATATTGGGTGTGGTAATAAGTAGTACGGTTTTGGCCATTACACAGAACTTATCACGGTATTTGCAAACGATTAACCTGGATATAATAAAGGCTTAGGAAATCGTAAAATTGGCAACGACTAAATTAAGTGACATGCGTAGAAATTCAGATGCGAAGTTTGATTAACTGTTTGAAGAATCCACACACCTTGCAAGAAGTTTTGGAATAGAAGCTGCACTACCTAGAAGAGTAGGCACTCAAAGGTATAGGACAAGGAATATTGGTTCAGATGCCAAGGCGTATTTTAGGACAACATTGTTCATACCATATCTGGACGAAGTAATATCACATTTAAATAATAGATTTTCCGAACATGAAGCTATAATTACAAGTCTGTTTAATATCGTTCCGATACGAGATGTAAATCCAATAAAGGAAGATTTCGAAGAAGTCACACTATTTTACAAAAACGATTTAAAAAATTCAGCAAAATCTGTTTTAGCTGAAATAAGTATATGGATTGATTATTGGAAGCAGAAGAATGATAAGCCATCAAATGCATTAGATGCTATTTCAGTTTGTGATGAGGACATGTTATCAAGCGTTTTTACCCTTTTGCAGATACTGGCCACAATACCTGTGACAACGGCATCTGCTGAGCGAAGATTCTCGACGTTAAGAAGAATAAAAACTTATCTCCGGAACAGAATTGAAGGAGAAAGGCTATCTTATCTGGCTTTGATGTCTATATACAAAGATGAAGTCAAAATCGATGAAATAATTGATATATTTCTTTCAAAAAATCGAAGATAACATTTTTAAATCTTACGTATTTTATTATAAAAAGTTTTACTGATCTCGTACTAAAGTACACATTTATATTTAGGAATAAAAAACTAAGGAACTTGACTTCCATTACCTACACATTAAACGCAATTTTTTAATTGTTTATCGTTGTTACGGAAAAAAAGGTTAGGCCCCCCGAACCAAAATCCTGGATACGTCCCTGGTTTGGGAGGATATCGTTTTAAACCAAAATATGTTCACATTCTAAATTTTTTTATTTGGATCTAGTTTTTCTGAAACAAAGATTAATTTGTCTTTAAATATTTTGTCAATGTATCAATCCCTTATATAATCCCAAGTTGTTTGTTTTTATACCCTCACTTTAGTGTGACGAGGGTATATATCATTTGCTACGGAAAAAAGTGTAACACATCGAAGGAGTGACCTAAGACCCTAAGTATGTTTGGCAGATATCCGTTTTTGGTCATTTTAAGTCGAATGAGCAATGTCCGTCCGTCCGTCTGTCTGTCTGTCTGTCTGTCTGTCTGTCTCTCTGTCTGTCTGTCTGCTGGCTGGTGCGCACGATAACTCTCGAAAGGAGTAACCGATTGACTTAAAATTTGGTATGTGGTAATATTTTTTTCTATCTCCGGCTAAGTTCGAAGATGGGCCATATTGGTCCACTCCTTCTGGTACCTCCCCCACAAAGGGTTAAAATGTTGTGAAATATTGATTCTTTAATAACAAACAAAATTTCTTGATTTTGAAATAAAATTTATTTGTTAACAAATATATAATATTTAAAAAAATAGTTTCCAAGTATATTTTCTTTCAATAACAGGAAATAAAATACAATTTTAAACAATCCCATTACTCAAAAATACTTGAAATAACACCCTCGAGCGAAAGCCACCGTGTGTTGCTTATATCGAACGTTTTATGTCAAATAATTCTAGTTTTTTCAAATGTGTCCTCCACACGCTGAAAGAAATCGCTTCTGTAGTATATTGTCCCAAACATATTCGGCTTGAAGCATATATATGTTTATGGTACACTCTAAATATATACATAACATTTGGTACACACAAAAAATATATATTTGGAAAGATGTTGTTCTAAACAAATCATTGTTTTTACCATAATAACTTTTATTTGGGATTTTAATTCCGAAACAGAAATGTATTTAAATTTAAGTATTCCGAAAATATCGAACCTTAATTGTGTTAAGTTTTTCAGTAATTTAATGATAAGTTTTTAGAAATTTTTAATTGAAATTGTATAATTTTTGATAACATTAATTTACAAGAAGGATTGAAAAAATGCTGACATGAAATACCCAGAAATTTAAAATGAGTCCCTTAAAACAGAATGCAATGCTGCTAATGGTATTTTTGACTGGGAGAAAAAATTCGAAACAAAGGAAAAATTAAAAATGAAATTAGAAAATTTCACCAAAGTTTTGAAAATCTTTCTTAAATTATACATATTTGAAGATATTCCTAAACAATAATTTTATTGGTATATAAATACATATTTTATTTGAGAAAATTAGTTTGCAAATATATTTTGTTGTAATATAATATATGCGTTCCAAGTAAATTTTATTGATTTTCAAATAAAATGTATTTACTCAGAAATATAAAACATTTAAAAATTTGTGTTCCAAATATATTTTCTTTCGATTCAAACATATCAAAAAATACGATTTTGCCCCGTGCAACTACACCAGACAGCATCTGTTGCTAAACCAACCATATTTTGCAAAGAAATTTTGCACAACCCAAAATATTTCTTGATTTTCCCCGGCTGAAAAAATCGGCCCAAAATCTGCCCAAATTTGGTCCGAAATGCCCAAAACCGCAACAATGCTTATGCTGCACTAAGTTTGTGGTATAGGGTATCACATAGTATGCTCTGGCCGACTTTATTATTTCTTTACTTGGTTAATTCTGTGATAACCCATTTCCATTCACTGTACCAATCTACCGTATTCTGCACAAACAGAGTGTGGACAATTTGATTACTCGAATATTCTCTGCTATTTATAAATATCCAATGTCTACTACAAACAACTTGGCTAGGTGAATTTGTACCTATACCCATTTACATACGTAGATACACAGAGGCGCTCATATGAATGCATCTACGTTAGGCTGAACCGAGCAACTATTTGTGGTTGAAGTGATTTGAGGAACAGGTTTCTGAAATTTAGATCTATTTGTGTCTTTTAATACATGTGTACTAGGCCGGGTCGATTTGTGGGGAGGCAAAAAAAGTCGCCATTGTTCAGTGAAAATAGTATTCTAGGGATCAAAATAAGAAACTTTGCCGAAGGAACCATACCTCTAAAACGAATTCTGATGTCCCGGAATTTGGGTCGAACTTTTGGGTATGGGCAAATTTTGAAAAATCCCACTTTGACCCATTTAGAGTGCTCCAATCGAGTACAAATGTATGACCGACCTAACATTGGAGGCCCGACCCACCCATGCTAGTGGCACACCCCCTGGAACCCCCTGGGGGCTCCATACATTTGGACTCGATTGGAGCACTCTAAATGGGTCTAAGTGGGATTTTTTCCGTGATATCAGAATTCGTTTTAAAGGTATGGTTCCTTTGGCAAAGTTTCTTATTTTGATCCCTAGAATACGATTTTCACTGAGCAATGGGCGATTTTTAAATCGACCCGCCCTAATGTGTACATACCTGTACATTAGGGCGAAAGTAGAAATTATTTGACGTGTTATAAAGAATGTTTTTTGGTAACGCTAATCTATTCTTCATAAGAATTCAGTTTTGAACATCTTCTGACAATTATAGTCTACCTAGTGTACAATTATGCTTCGGTATCACCTATTGTTCGTTTTCCTATATACTATGTACTTATATGTTTGTGGCATGCATTCTTCATTCCATATCTTGTCTCAGCACTCGCACAGAGCTTGCATAGAGGTCCTTGTTGTACATCTTTAGAGTCTATTTATCATTTTTAATTGCTTTCAAATGCTATTCTCCTGTCTTGTCATGTCCATATTGAGGAGCTTCGGTTTGTCCTGCATTAACGTTCAGAAGTAAACGAAAAAGACACAAAACAGTGCCAAAAAAATGGACAAAGAGATTGAAACGAGCGAAAGTGACCAATTGCCTGAATAGCTGCAGACTGTAGTAAATGGTTTCATTCATCTTTGGAATGCTTTGATTTATTGCTAACTTTATGCTTTGGCTAGAAAAAAGGTAAATCATTGGAATTTAGTACTAGGGCACACGTATCACTTGTGCTACTGTATTTCAAGGGTTCTTTGTTAATAAATCGACGAATTATCCTTTGACGTTGTGTGTGTGTGTGAAATTCAAAATAAATTCCAGAGAATATTTTCTTAGAACTTTAAGGTGTAGGCCAATAAATTAATTGTCCGAAATGTTAATCAATTCATACCATTCACAAAGGGATTTACACATACGAATATACTCAAAGTGGCCTTCGACCTTCGACATAGTTGAATTGAAGAGCTCTGCAAATAGTCGTAAGATTGCTGATGAATATCAATACTTTGGGCTACTTTATGCGTTACGAATTTGAATTTGGCGATAAACAATACATTATACCTCAAAATGGTAAAATAAGAATAGGGGTAGACAAATATGACAACGAGTTTAAGAAAACCAGATCCTAAAGATCGGACCAATAATTCTGCTTCTGTGATCAGTGGCGTCTTAACTCTGCTGTTTATTAGAAAATATTATTATTAGAAAATATTTACGAATCCTAGATTAAGATACTATTTGGTCCATATGTATTACATTTGTCATACAAAATAAATATTTAACTCAATATTTTATATTTATTTTTATTCAATGCTTGTATTCAAATGTGTTGGCTGAATACCTACAGTTGGACCATATGGAACCCACCACATCAACGGAAATACTCTACAATTCGCAGTATTGTTCCTTTTACCTACCGCACCATGCTGTGATTAAACCGGAAAGCACCTCGACGAAAGTCCGAGTCGTGTTCAATGCCTCAAAGAAGAGTTCCTCTGGAGTTTCATTAAACGATGTGCTACATACTGGACCAACTTTACAAAATGATTTGATGAACGTCATTCTTCGATGGCGATTCTTCAAATATGTTTTCAATGGCGACATCCAAAAGATGTACCGCCAAATTTATGTGCATGAGCAGGATAGACCGTTCCAAAGGATTTTGTTTCGTAATGTTCCAACTGAAGGAATTCGGGATTTTCATTTAAAAACTGTGATTTTCGGCGTAAATTGTGCTCCATATCTAGCTATCAGAACTTTGTTGCAGCTGAGCGAAGATGGAAAAGCTACTCATCCAATGGCAGCGTCTATACTACAGGATCAGATTTATGTAGACGATATTCTTTCTGGAGGGCATTCTCTGACTGAAGCAAAATCGTACTTGCTGGAGGTAATCGATTTGCTTAGCTCTGCAGGGTTTCCATTGAAGAAATTGACTGCCAATCATGCTAAAATTCTTCAACATGTGCCCCCGG
The DNA here is from genome assembly GCA_963930755.1 of Eudasyphora cyanicolor. Taxonomy (NCBI): domain Eukaryota; kingdom Metazoa; phylum Arthropoda; class Insecta; order Diptera; family Muscidae; genus Eudasyphora; species Eudasyphora cyanicolor. The sequence continues at coordinate 264,022,643 of OZ005734.1, forward strand.
AGGATCTCCTATACGAAGATTTTCTAAAACTTGAAGATGCCAGCGAGACTAAGACATTAGGCATTCGGTGGAATGCTATGTCAGATACATTTTTCTACAAAGTGTCGAATATGTCTGTTCCTTCCCAGCCGATTACAAAACGAAAAATTCTGTCGATAGTCGCAAAACTGTTCGATCCTGCGGGTTGGTTGGCGCCGGTTATAGTTGTTGCGAAGATTCTGATGCAACAGCTGTGGGTTGACGGGACGGACTGGGACGAAGAAGTTAAACCACACTCGCTTGTGAAATGGAATTACTTCATTTCAAACATCGAAAGTATTCAGAGTATCAAAATTCTTCGCTGCATCCAATATTCTCCTGAGAGCAGAAGCCAAATCCATGGGTTTTGTGATGCCTCGGAAAAAGCTTACTGTGCCTGTCTGTACATCCGTTCAACTTCACCTGAAAACGAAATTTCTTCATTTCTGCTTGTTTCTAAGAGTAAAGTTGCGCCATTGAAAGCTCTAAGCTTACCCAGATTGGAATTGTGCGGAGCCGCATTGTTGTCGAGATTACTGAAATCTGTCTGTCAGAATCTCAATTTTACTGTTAACGAAATATTTCTCTGGTCTGACTCAACAATTACTCTTGCATGGTTGGATAAGCCCCCATTTCATTGGAAAACCTTTGTCGCTAATAAAGTTTCCGAAATATTGGATAACGTAGGCAATGTTACCTGGAGACATGTTCCAACTTCCGAAAACCCAGCTGATCTCGGTACTCGTGGATGTACCGCGTCCGAGCTAGGATCTAATACGCTATGGTGGCATGGACCTAAATGGTTAGTAAAGTCTCCGGAACTTTGGCCGAAACAAACAACTTACAAGGAACCTTCACTCGAGAAAAAGATAGTCGTTTGTCAGACTCAGATCCGGTCTGAAGATATTCTAGAAAGATTCTCTTCATTCGGTCGTGCGTTACGTGTGCTCTGTTTCATGTTCCGATTTATTCGAAAATGTCAAAAACGTACCTGTTCCGAAATACAGACTGACGTTATATCGGCTCAGGAAATGTATGTTACAAAATGTCACTTACTAAGACTAGCCCAGCAAACTTACTATACCTCGGAATACCAAGCCCTGGAGAATAAACAGGCAATTTCTTCCAAAAGTAAGTTGCTCACTCTGAACCCATTCCTGGATGAAAATCAATTACTTCGAGTCAATGGCCGATTAGCCAACTCTGACCTGAGTTATAACGAAAGGCATCCAATCATACTACCGGAAAATTCTCGATTTTGTACGCTCTTCATCCAATTCACACACAAGTTGCTGTTACATGCCGAACATCAAGTTATGTTACGAGCAATTCGTCAGGAGTTCTATGTCATACGCTTGAAAAATGCCGTAAGACATTGCATACGAGCTTGCAGGACCTGTACCATCTACAAACATTATGTACGGAATCAGATCATGGCTGCCTTACCACCAGAAAGATGCACATTCTCGTTGCCGTTCACACACACGGGACTGGATTTTGCGGGTCCTTTCAATCTGAAAACCTCCCGGCTTCGTAATGCCAGCCTGCAGAAAGTATATGCCGCCGTTTTCGTTTGTCTGTCCACTCGAGCCGTACATCTGGAAGTTTGTTCCGATCTAACAACTGAAGCGTTCCTTGCTGCCTTCAATCGCTTTGTTAGCGACAAAGGTTTTCCAATGAAATGGGGGCTTATCCAACCATGCAAGAGATCCGGCTCGAAGGACCATGTTTAACTCCGCGCCAGAGTGGCGGGAGTTAAAAAAAAGAAACACAAACTTTTGTTTTATTTTATATTTAATTTATTATAATATTTTAATTTTGTTGTGGCAGTGTGCCGTATGCGGTGCGGATGAGTTGACAACTGACTCCCAAAATGTCACAGCGACGGCGTTACCATCACTGATTGTTCACTTTTAATTGCTGTCAATAGAGGCCGTTGTTGGTAAACGCGAAATAGAAAAACTGGGGGGCGCTGCTGTTGAAGATCAGCTGTTGACACTTCAACATACCGCCCCCCTGGCACAAGTGCAATGTTGTTGGATGACTTTGCTATTTGTTGTTGTTGGTTGGCACTGATGCTTCTGTTCCTGGTTGTGGGAGTTGTTTGTGTGGCCGTTGAATTTTTTTGACTTCGACTGCTGTGCATTCACTGGAAACTTTAAATTCTCTTGTCATCTTGTCATCCGTCGCTGGCTCGGGAAGCCTTGTTTCACGTGATGAAATCAATGATGGAGCGACGGAGACAATTGACCTGTCACGTAGTGGCAAGAATTTATCCTGTAAAGCACTGTCGACCTATATATGTTTGTCGCACACAACACAATATTACCGGGTCACTGTATCTATCCGGCTCGAAGGACCATGAACAATCCTGTGGCGAGTTCGCTGCAAGTGGACTGTATGTGGTTATTATCGAAACAGAAACTCCCAAGGATTGTAACATAAAATGCCAGAGAAACAAAAGAAAAAAAGGCAAATGTTTCAGTTTATTTGTGTGAACAGTTTATTGGTAGAAGGTTGGTGCTGCTTACCGCTCTTGTTGTCGCTGCAAAAGTGAAGTAAGCGGTATAGAGCAAACCTTTTAGAGAGACTTAGAATCTATGAATTCAGCGAAACTACAATTTGAAGAACGAGCAAAGATGGCAGCCCTTTATCCAACTGAGTAAAAGCTTTTGCCTCCATGGCAGGAATTGGATAAAGGGTTGCCACCCCTTTCAAAAGTAATTATACAAAATTAGGGAATTCTAATGAAAATAATAATTCAGTGCATTTTAGTAACAGTAATTCAGATAATTCATGCATTAATAGAAGCTTAAAACTAATTGTTGAAACAGAGTTCAACATGCCGGCCGCCTTGCACGATTGCAACTTCAAACCCTCAGTAGGAACAGGCCCCGGAAATAGCCCAACCGAATATGGTACTCTGGGCGATAGGCATCGTGGAGGAGGTTTGTATCAGCCCGGCTAGTAGAATTTTTGGCAGATGGTCATTGGCGAGTAACACCTCTACATCAGAAGGCTTATAATAGTGGGGATCCGCCAGAGCATCCAAATGGTCGTAGATGTACTGCAACTTTGGTTCCGAGGCCTCCGTTGGCATGATGGTATGGAACTTCGACTTCACCAAGCCGATTATTTGAATTTTTGCCAAGGGGTCATGGTATGATTGTAAGTTTAAGGTGCAGTACTCTTGACGATTTCGTTTGGTGGTGTTAAGGCGCAACCGGACGACTAGTCGCCTCAGGACGATTGTCTGAGCCTCGCCGGAATTGAGCAGTATCCGAACCTTCTCAAGACCTTCCGTGGTTATGGCTCTGGCTAGGACTGTGGGCGAAAAAACATGGTTCCTGGATCGATGGCTCAGGCGTTCGGTAAGAGTTGACTTGGGTCGACGGCTGCCAGATGTCGAGTTGGTGGCTGCGGACCCACGGCGTCTAGAAGTTGGCCTGTCGGGTGACTGGGAGACCTGTCTCTCACTGCGAGACCGATTGGGAACAACGGAAGGGGAACGACGAGGGCGGTGCTGCTTTGACGATTGTCTGGATGTGGTTGGCTTGGGCTTGATTTTGCTACCAGGTTCATCCACATGGATCATCGTGTGGTGGTTACGCTCACACACGATACATTTGTTTCGAGACGGACAAAAGTTTCGAGTGTGAGCGGTGCACAAACAGTTAAAGCAGAAGCCCTTATCCTTTATGGCCTCTCGCCGTTCCGCAACAGTCATGCTTTGAAACATTGGACATGATCTTAGGAAATGCCTTTCCTGGCAGATGCGACACTTTGGAGTTGAACTGAAAATGTACGAATGGTTAATTAGGTAAACGGGTCTTGGTGGGCATGGCTAATTGGCATTGGGGAGCACGCAAAGCCTAACTAATGGTCGGACTAATGTTCCATGTTGTGTGCGTACCTCTGCAACACGAACGTTGGAATCTTTACCTTTGAACTCTCTGAGAACTCTACCTAGACACCACTCGTTAGGAGGAAGATTGTCTTCTTTGATAACCACAAAGTCGTTTTCGGATAAATTTTGTGGGATGGATTTCCACTTGTACCTTCGCTGTAACTCGCATACATATTCGTTTTTCCACCGTTTAGCAAAGTGGATTTGAAGGGTTTTTAAACGCTGCCAGCGGTTGATTAGAGACAGATGGTCCTTCGAACCGGATAGATCCAGTGACCCGGTAATATTGTGTTGTGTGCGACAAACATATATAGGTCGACAGTCGACAGCTTTACAGGATAAATTCTTGCCACTACGTGACAGGTCAATTGTCTCCGTCGCTCCATCATTGATTTCATCACGTGAAACAAGGCTTCACGAGCCAGCGACGGATGACAAGATGACAAGAGAATTTAAAGTTTCCAGTGAATGTACAGCAGTCGAAGTCAAAAAAATTCAACGGCCACACAAACAACTCCCACAACCAGGAACAGAAGCATCAGTGCCAACCAACAACAACAAATAGCAAAGTCATCCAACAACATTGCACTTGTGCCAGGGGGGCGGTATGTTGAAGTGTCAACAGCTGATCTTCAACAGCAGCGCCCCCCAGTTTTTCTATTTCGCGATTACCAACAACGGCCTCTATTGACAGCGATTAAAAGTGAACAATCAGTGATGGTAACGCCGTCGCTGTGACATTTTGGGAGTCAGTTGTCAACTCATCCGCACCGCATACGGCACACTGCCACAACAAAATTAAAATATTATAATAAATTAAATATAAAATAAAATAAAAGTTTGTGTTTCTTTTTTTTAACTCCCGCCACTCTGGCGCGGAGTTAAACAGCTTGTGAAAAGATAGCAGCTTATTTAGAAATTATTTTTGAGCAAAAGGCTTATTATTTTGATATCAATAAAAAAATATTCCTTGGACCAAATTTTCCCTAATCCACGATATGTAACTTTAAAATATATGACACAATTTTCAATGTCTGCATGGATTCCAAATTGTATTTTCTCTACTCATTGATCTCTCAAAGCCTGTAGTAAAAGTTTTTGGTTTGAGTTTGAAAATGATTGAGTCTATAAACTCATATTATTTCGGCTTATTTTATTAGTCATGAGTATGAAGGAAAAAGGGAAAACCTCCAAATAAGTAATTAAAATAAATGTATTTGTTAAAGATGAAACGATACCTAGACGATATTAAATATGAAGTACATAGAAAGCGCCGCAAGGGACTACATTTTTAATCGCGCGATAAAAAAACATTGAACTTAGGACCGATGGCTAATACATTTTAAAAAATCGCGCGATTTTTTTTTAAAAAAATCGGTCCTACGTTCAATGATTATTTTTATTCTTTTAAACCTATAATCTTTTAAATCGCGCAGGATAAAAAAGTTTTTGAATTAAGGACCAAAAGCTAAACTTTAAAAAAATAGCGCAAGTTTTAAAAAAAAGTTTCTCCTCCGGTCCTAATTTCAATGATTTGCTTTTAAATCTATAATTTTTTATATGTTAGAAATTTTTAAAAAGGGTTTTCCAACAGGAGGTGTTATTTTGGTATTCAAAGAAAAGTGCCATTTTTTGAGATAAATGATCGGATGTTTATTTCATAAAAAAGAGGAAGGTATGCCGTTAATAATGAAAAACAACATCAGAGAAATGGCCACCACGACCACGCTTACAGGACCATATCCTTTTCATGAAATTTTCCATAACCAAATCGCAAAATGGCTGCCCCATGTCCTCGATAGCCTCACGAATTCTATCTTTGAGGTCTGAAATCTACGCTGGGCTGTTTGCGTAGACTTTATCTTTCACGTGGCCCCAAAGGAAGAGGTCGCACGGTGTTAAATCACAAGATCTCGGTGGCCACTTGTGATCACCTCTTCGAGAGATAACACGGTCCGGAAAGTTTTCCCGTAACAGAGCAATCGTTTCGTTTCTTGTGTGGCACGTAGCGCCGTCTTGTTGAAAGTAAACGTTTCCAGATCAATACCATCCAACTCCGACCATAATAAATCATTAATCAACTCTCGATAGCGCAATCCATTCACCGCAACTGTTGATCCAACCTCATTTTCGAAAAAGTAAGGTCCAATGACCCCGCCGGACCATAAACCGCACCAAACAATCACACGTTGAGGATGGAGAGGCTTCTCAACAATAACTCTAGGGTTTTCCGAGCGCCAGATGCGACAATTTTGCTTGTTGACATATCCACCGAGGTGGAAATGGGCCTCATCAGTCAAGATAATTTTGTATCGTTTTGTTCGATCCTTTTGTATCGTTCGATGATCGTGTATCATTCCATTTTTAGTAATGGCGTAGTTTCTACTTGTCAAATGTCAAAGAATAAAAGCTTCAAAAGTGACAGCTACCGAAATACCGGGCGATTCAAAATAACACCTCTTGTTGGAAAACCCTATACTTAGATGTCTGTCTTGAGAAATATAGATTATTAATAATAATTGTTTGTATCCACAGCTTGAGACCACGAAAAAGTCGCATCCATCATTTATCGACGATCGTTAGGATCAATATTCCTTTAGATTCATTTGATAACGGATTGTGACAAAGACGATGTGTAGGAAATATCTTCTTCGAAAACAGCTGTTTTATAAAAATTGTCCGTTACTTTCCAAATTCTGTCATATATGAGTAATTTTTAAATAAAGTTATGTAATCTCGTGGACTTCGAGGAGATTTAGGAATGGTGTCCAATTTTATCCTTCGCAAGCATTTTATTAAAAACAACCAATTGAACTGCATTTTCATTACTTTGGGAGTAACCATTGCGGTTTGTTAAGGACATAAGTCCGAACATGCATTGGGTGTTATGTCCGGGTTTTTTTGGGTGTTATATCCGAGAATGCTCTGCGGACATTACGCCTAACCAGTTTTGGGAATTATGTCCAATTATAGTGAATGACATAAGTCCCAAAATCTTTTTTGGGCATTATATCCGAGGGAGTTAAGTCCAGGCACAGATGAGGGTATCATTTGCTACGAGCCAAAAGTGTAACATATCGAAGGAGTGACCCAGGACCCCAAGTATGTTTGGTGGAAATTCAATTTGGGTAATTTTAAGTCGTTTGAGAAATGTCCGTCAGACCGCCTGTCCGTCCGTCTTGCTGCTGGCTGGAGCCCACGATAATTCTCTAATGGATGTTCTGATTTATTTCAAATTTAATATGCGTAAATATTTTGCTCTATCTCCGGCTAAGTTCGAAGATGGACCATATTGGGCCACTCCTTCTAGTACCTCCCCACCAAAGGGTTAATATTTAGTGAAATATTGATTCTTTGATTAGTTTTTTTAGTTTTTAGTCACTATCACCACGAGAAAAATGGACGAAGTTGCCACGCCCTTTTTTGGTACCTCTCACAAAAATTAACCATTTTGAACAAAAGTTAACTGCTTAAAGCTTTAATATCATTTAATACAAATACTTGAAATTTTGTACAGTGTAATGAGTTTATAGTACCTAGAATCCAGAGAAAAGTGGGCGTTATCGACATGCCCCTTTGATACCTCCCACACAAATGGACCAATTTGAACCAAAAGTTAACAGCTAATGACTTAAATACCAGTATATACATTAAAGTTATTAAATGCGATTTTAATTGACAATAATTTGATTAAACCAAAGAAATTAATTAATTTACGAAACTTTTTGGGACTGAATTTTCTTACTTGTTTAGATTTGTTTTAGTATGTAATTAAATCTATCCTACAAATTGCTTTTTGGCTACTAAAGCTGTCGTTTGAGCCAACAAAATGAAAAAAATTATTGACAAAATACAAAAAAAAATTTTTAATTTTTTTAAAAAACAATTAAGATAAAGCATCGTGTGGGACATAGAGCTATTTGTTATATGGATGCGAAAAAGGGCCGTTTGACCAAAATGGTACAATTCTACACCCTCCAACTCGGACAGGCCTTAACCGGTATGGTTGAAATTTTGTGTCGCAACTACAATCCAATAGGACTTAACATGGTGCAAGTTTCATCCAGATCGGAAGAAATCGGTTTTAAAAATGCACTCGCTTGACATGAAATTTCCCATATGTATTTTTTTATTCGAAAAACTAATATTTAACGAAATATACTCAACAATATAATAATATGAAAACAAAGTCACATATCGATGGCTTATATCCAAAAGGTGCTATATTAAGATTTTCGAAAATGAGATTTTAATGGCAAATGCTTCTGCTTCACATGATTGACCTACGGTGTAAATTTTAGATTAAAAAAATATCCTAATACGCGTTTTTAATGTTTTTCTTTTTTTGCTATGTTGTTTTATGTATTTTTACGAAGAAAAATCAGGCTATACTATAATTTTTTATTTGATTTCTAAATTGCTTACAATTTAAAAACCGCCAAATTAAATAATTTTTTGATGTAGTATGAACTTTTCCAGTAGATTTTGACCCGCTGATTACAATTCTGTATTCAAAATATTTGCAAAATACATACATTTAGAGAAAACCGCGGAAGAAAATTTAAAATTTGATGTATTTTGCAAGCCCGTGTAACACTCAAAAACCTTATTAGGCGAAGTTTAAGATGCCTACTGCGAAGAGTGAACTTTGCTTCATAAAGTATATTGCAAAATAGTTGAAAGCAATGACGTTTTTATTGCGAAAATTTGATGCTTTTGACTGCAGAATCCTAAAATATAAAATATTGCTTCAAATGCGCTATAAAACGAGAAAATAAACTCATTTTTAAAATATTTAAATCGAAAAATACTTAGAGTAATATTTTTATTATGAATTGCGTGTTTTATACAAAACGTTATAACATTGAATGCATTTTCAATGCACAAATGCACATATGAGAAAAACTAGTTATGTGTGATATCTACAAAACGTCTAAACTATTTACATTGGTTTGGTATCGCAGAAAAGGTAGAAAACACCATGTCGAAACTACATTAAAAAATTTGCAAAAAAAAATGCAGATAGTCGCGAAATGCATTTTTTTTTTAAAAAAAACCTGAAGTCTATGACGCAGAAAAGGTAAAAAACGCTTGTTCAAGTTACACTAAACTATTTGCAAATATATTGCAAAACACCGCGAAATGCATTTTTCTAAAAGAAAATTATGTGAGTAACTCAGAAATCAATATGTTTAAAAAACTTCAAAATATTTGCAAAAATATTGCAAAAATCGCGAAATGCAATTTATTTAAAAGCACATGTTGAACCGTGTTCAACAACAATTAGATTAAGTCCAATGAAATAATGAATTAATTAATAATAAGAAGTAATTTGAAGTTAACAGTCTTTCATAATTTTCGTTAAGTATCTACGTACTTTTAGATGCTCTTAGTACAACTGAGATTTAACCGAAAAGCTTTCACTCAATTGTACTAAGAGCATCCATCTTGAAATTACATTCCAGCTTCGTTAAGGTTCTCTTGTGCTTGGTTGGTTGAGCTTCAGTTTTTTCGTCTGATTTTACCACTTTCGCTGCATAACCACCAAGGGTAAGAAGCTCACGCTCTACGGCACTTTGGACTACGTTCAAAGGAGTTTTATACATTATTATTATTCAATAAACCAAACATTGAATTACAAACTAAAATCTACCTTTTGTGTTGTTTTTTACTTTTATTTTCATACGAAAATATTATTTACAACTTGTGAGGAACATATCAATAAAGTAATACAGTCCACTTCCAGTAACCCTCACAAGATTGTACATGGTCCTACGAGCCTTCACAAGGAACTACAAGGATTAGGTAAAAGACAGGAACAGCGGTTGCACATTTTTCATCCACCCAAGCAAGATACGGATACATACCTACGGTCGAATATGAACAACCAAAGAAGGTATGTTAACGTTTTTTGTGCAAGTTTATGTGTTGGGAATAGTTGGTCATATCTATCGTGTTAAAAAAAAAAAAATAGATAAGTGGTAGATGGGTATTAAAAACCTTTAAAAATCTACCTCTAAAGTTTCGATTTGTATGGTGAAAACTGTCCCGTGTTTCAAAGGTTCCCTTGCGTGTGGGTTTAAGAAAACTCACGTAAATCCGAATTAAAAAGGGGGTTCTCTGAAATAAAGAGAAGAGAAACTCTCTCATACATATACATGTTGATATTAACAATTGATACGTATTAATATTAAACGCTTCACGAGCGTTATCCAAAATCATCACGATCACAGTGCCTCAGTTAGTTAAATATTACTCTTATTATTAAATTCTGTTCTATGTAATTACATCATTTGACACATAGAACAAGGAAAATTGCACTAAGAGTTAAGTTTTTGCTACGCAAAGACAGGCTTTTGTAGGAATTCAAAGAGTTACGTTCTACATACATTAAAGATGGTAACCCCAGTATTCAAGGGAAAATCTATCTCTTATCGCAAAAGCTCCTTCCAAATCAATCGCTCTTGTTAAGGGATTCTTTTCAAAGAGCATACCACCGTTTGCAATAACAGCATCATACACATTTTCAGACTGCAGTATCTTTATAATCGACAGAGCGCTGAAGCCGTATTCACGCACACGAAAGTGGGGACATTCTGCAGACGCTCTCTCACAATGCGCGCAGGCCTTTAAGAGCAATCGGCATTGAAAGTTGCTGCGTCATCAAGAGAGAATACGCGCCCCCAATAATTAGCATTAGCAACACTCTGTCTGCGTCGTTCGATCTCTGTTCGGGTGACGAGCATCAGAACACTAATCAATCTCTTTCTCACTTCTAGCATACGCTCTTAGTATAAGAGCCGACACGCACTCATGCATAGTTGAGCACAAAATTTAAGATTATCTAACGTCTGACTCTTACAAATTGTCTGACTCACGCATCCACCAGCTGTTTCTAGTCTCTTTATGATGATGAACGTATAGAACGACATCCATCACTGGCTCAGCATAGAAGTCGGCGTTTAATGTCTGCGCTGTCATAGCCGGCATCTCATTTAGTCGATTAGAGAGAGGTCGCATGCACTCCACTTACAGAAGTAAAAAGAGAACTGATCATTTGAAATTGAAAGCGAAAGCGGACGGAGCTTAGATTTGATTACAGCGGACACCAAAACAGGTGCAGATTATTTGGGTTAGAGCCAGACAATTAATTCTGCCCAACAACTAAAAAATTAATAAATAGGTACATCTGTAAGAAAAAATTTATACGGTAAACGACATTTTGTGCCAAAACCAACAATTTGGAAAAGGAGGTAAAATAAGTCTGAACAAATATACTTATATTCCAAAAGAATTAAATTTAGTTCAAATTCCCCTCCAGGGCAAGATATCAAAAATAAATACCTATATATACGTCAGCAAGGTGGGCTTAATAGCAGTACCCCTCATAATCATCATTGCCACCAACAACATTATAACAAGCACATCACCTCGAAAGGTGGGGAATATTTTAAGTGAATCGAATCAGCAAATTTCTTAGGATTATTGAAGGTGTGACGTTATTCCCCCACCTTCGATTTTTTTACGAAGCACGCTAGTTCATATATTCTGGTGATGAAAGCAAGAAGTCGCGGACAGACGGCTCCAAGGTAACGGGTCTTTCCCAACGAATTCGCAGAGTGAGCAATGAAGGTGGGAACAAACTGTAACCGAGGTACATGTCATTACCAGCGAGTAGCGAGTAGGGTTTGAGTTTACTGGGTGAGTACTTTGACAAGTTCTCTTTGCAAAAATCAACAGAAGAAAGAAAATATTGAAATGTAAATGTAAAAACACCAAAACAGATAAAACGAAAACAAAGATAAACTGTCAATGAAGTTGCTTTCAATAATACACAGATATACATGAACATAAACAAATGATTCCACTCTAAACTTTTTTTCGATTGATTGCTTCGAACGTATCTAAAATTTTATCGATAATGTAAATTTAAGGCAATTTTTGAGATTTACTGAGTTGAATATAAAAGTCTGGTAAAGAGAGTAAAGAATTTTGAGTAACTACAAAGTGTGTGAAACATGGCAAGTGATAACTTGAAATACTGAAATTTAGATACAATTACCTCAATCCAAAAGTGATTGTATTTTTGAAAAATTGAAATTCGAATGGTTCTGCAACACATCGAAGGAAAGCTGACAAAACTGTCAGTTGAATTGAAGATCCTGTACAGCAATTGGAGTCACGGCGATTTGGATTTTGATATACTACATCTTTACATATTTATTTTACTCTTTTGTTTTCATTCATATTAATAAATGTGCCAGTGGTACACGTATTTTGTAATATGACAATCTTATTTACAATCAAATCGATGTTCCTTTATTCGACTGGTTCACTGTGTAATCTAAAATAATAATATAAAATTGAGCTCCTGTAGATACGTTTTCGACGTGATTAATATTAGGATAAATATAATAAAAGATAACCAATGGGAGAAAATCAAACGTAGTGGAAATCAGGTAAATCTACTGGAAGCTTGCTTATCACTAAGTTTATTTGTGCTGGAAACATATCGTGTGTCGATTATTCTGACACCTCTAATATCGTGTGTCGAGAGAGACATAAGTATTGGGATTTGCGAGCGTTGAGGCGCACACCGGGAAAATTCGTGCCCCTTCGGAAAAAACAGCAGTTAATTTTGTTTCTCGTAACCTAGACACAAAAATTTCGAAAATATTTTAGAGATTCAATCTACTTTCATGCGAAACTCCTCGGCAGTTCCAATTAGAATATTGATACTGATGAAAAACGTTCAAAACTATTTCCCATAAAAGATTGACAGGAATTATAAATTACTTGAACAAAAGTATTGTCATTTTGTTTTCCGCCAAACCTATTGTAGTTACGAGGGTTTCATGACCATTAAAGAAGATAATAAACACACTACTTCCATCTCAAGAGTTGTAGTCATTCGCAGAATTTCGAAGTGACACATAACTGCGTCGGAGATTGGGTAACTGCGTCGGCTTGGGATAAATATATCAAACTCGTATACCCATAACATCCGATATATGATTTGTCATCAGCTAAGATAGTACACTTAGAAATTCAGAAGACGAAATACTACTTACGGCATTCTGAAGCATTCAAATCAAGGAAAATTAAAAGGTGAAATTCTGGAACGAAGTAAAGTAATCTTTTGTAAAACCTACAAATATAAATAAAGGATTAATAACTTCTTTCGAACAAAGCGATTTACATACATTTCTGTATATGCACAAGTACTTTACGCAAGTATATTGTACTTGTGAAAGAGGGAAATAATTTGTTACTTGTTATACCAAACCACTGGAAATTCTTTACTAAAAATAGCAAATTTATTGGCTGGCTAAATCCTTCAATTTATAGCGTTAATGATTTTTTGGGACCAAGCAAAAATCTTGGGAAATTCTTCCTGTATGGAGGACAATCTTGGGGAAAAAAGAATGAAATCAAATCGAAAGGCCAATAGTGCAGTCCACTTAAAGAGCCAAACACAATTATACGTTGATTAATGTTTCTTTATTTTGGGATAAAAAGCGATTAAACACATTCTTGGGCTAAAATAAGACCTCCACCAGATCTTACAATAAATAAGAATTGGGTTTGTTGATAGACACGGAAACTGGACAAGGGTTTTAAAAAAGTAAAACCACAACAACGAGATCTACAGGTCACGCCACTGGAACTTAGGGAAAGGAATTCAGTAAAAGGACACTTACTTATCTACTTATACTACAATTACATCATCCTTAACATACTTCAACTTAATACTTAAGAGACCAGTTCAAAGAGTAATAAATTTACATTCGTCGTTCTCTTTTACTACCTTACTACTAGTTTTAGTCGGTGTTTTTTTCGAGGAAAAAGAGTAGCTTCCAACATAAATCGATTGTCGTATAACATAAACCTCAAGTAGAAGAAATTGTTTGGCGAGGGCGAGTTACAATATTTCGTGTCCGTCGGTTTTTTTTCAGATAGAATGGTGAATCAGTTCTCTTTGTCAGATTTACTATTGTAAAAGTCAAGGAACGAATATTTTAAGAGCTTTCAATAATATCATCGGTAAGATTCCTAAGAATCTTCACGCGAAATAAAGAAGGCAAATTTTAGTATTGTTTATTCCTAGACATTCTAAAACCAATCTAATTCTCAATTTCTACGAGGGAAATTGAAAAAATAGAATTGGGTTTTTTCAAGTTCAGATCAAGGGCATAGCAATATTGTATCTGTTTCGTACAAAAAAATTATTGTTGATAATTTTCCATCGTACGTAAACGTATCAATTACGCTATCGGCACGTTATTTACTATCACATTTGAGAAGTTGCTATATTTTTCACAATGAGTTCCAAAAAGTTTTCATTTTTTGCGAACCAGGTGAACACATTTTGTGCTTCTTTTGCCGCGATTCCAATTCAGGATCATACAGTTTCTAGTCTGGAGGTGGAGTTAGAAGATTTGGAGCGATGTTGGCGACAGCTACTCCAGGTCTATGAAACTGTAATGACCTCTGATGATCCGACTAATACGGCACAAGAACAAGAGTCGACTCACACCAAGTTCGGCACGCACTGCAGATCTTACAAGGAATGCAAGGCATCAATTTTAGATCTCTTACATATTGAGAAACAGAAGCTTATAAAAGCCGAAGCAGTGGAGCAACCGAGAGTGAGCGCTCAGGAAGATTGCGCATATTCATTGAAGGTTCCCCCTTGCGACACCGAACTGTTCAGCGGTGGTTACGATAAATGGCCAAGCTTCAGAGACATGTTCTCTGCCATTTATGGTAATCACCCGAAGTTATCTCCAGCTCAGAAACTATTCCATCTTAGAGCAAAAACGAGGGGTGAAGCCAATCAGATTATAAAGAGATTTGCGCTAACTGACGCAAATTACAAATTGGCCTGGGATGCTCTAAAAGAAAGGTACGAGAATAGGAGGATCCTTATAAATCATCAATTAAGGAAGATTTTCGAGCTTGAGTCCGTTTCTTCCGAGCGAAGTAAATCTTTACGAAATCTCCAGTACACAGTAACAAATTGTTTGGCTGTACTGAGATCATATAGTATATCGGTTCTATCTTGGGACCCCATTCTCGTGTTCTGGGTTTCTTCGAAATTGCCTGAAGAAACACTTACGGCCTGGGAGAATTCCATAGATAACCACAAAGAGATGCCATCATGGGATAAGTTAAATGAATTTATTACGAACAGGTTAGATATGTTAGAGTCCATATCTGACATACGGAAACCATCGTCCGGTGTTTCCTCTACATCCCAAAGGACACAAAGTTTTCATGTCAAGTCTGATACTACGTACAGACCATGCAAACTTTGTCGTCAGAATCACGCGTTACGACTATGTCCGAAATTTAAAACTATGCGGTCGGCGGAGAAGACCAAGTTTATCACTGACAATAATGTTTGCGAAAATTGTTTGTCCTATGGACATACAGTGGAAGATTGTAAGAGCAATAAGCTGTGCCAAATATGCAATCAGTCCCATCACACATTGCTACACCAAGAGTCTGGTCACGCCAGATCTCAAAATCAGCGGATCGAGACTGGTCACGCCAGTTCTCAAATTCGCAGGAACGGGCATGCAAACCCAACAGCTTTCCATCTTGTCACGCAAGAGGAAGATCCTCCCATGCCTTCTACTTCATCTGGTCACGTTCAGTCCCATTTCTCTGAATCCGGACATGGGACCATACTTCCAACTGCATTAGTCGACTTGGAACATAATGGTACTCGATTTACTGTTCGTGCATTCATTGACCAAGGTTCTCAAGAAACGTTCATATCAGCCAGAATAGTTGCACAAGTAACCATCCCAACTAGGAAATCCTTCACGAGGATTTCCGGATTGGGTGGAGCCGTACTTGAGAATGCATCAAAAATGTGCGCTGTGACTTTAAGATCAAGGAAATCCGACTTCTATGTGAGGACAACTGCGATAGTCATTTCGAACCTCAATCACCTAATGCCTTCTTCAGCACCATCCATCTCGGAATGGGATGGATTGAGAAATTTAGATTTGGCTGACCCTCTGTTCTATAAACCAGCACAAATTGACATATTAATAGGAAGTGATTTACTCCCGTCGATTTTAAAATCTGGAGTTAAAAAGAATGTATGTGGTGGACTTTTAGCGCAAGAGTCTGAGTTCGGATGGTTCGATAGTGGACCGGTAACTTCCAGAACGGTCACAACCTTTGCGTCATGGGTGAACAGCCCGACGATCACTTTAAATGAGGAAGTACGTAAATTCTGGGAACTTGAGGAAATCGCCGACACACCTGAGATGTCCGAAGCTGACATCAAATGTGAAAACTTGTTCAAGGATACCACTGTTCGCCGGGAGGATGGAAGATATGTCGTGCGATTGCCGTTTAAAGATGAATTTCCAAATGAGATTTCCTTGGGTTCTTCCAGACGAACTGCGTTAGGTCAATTCTTTAGAATGGAAAAGTCTCTGAAAAATTCATCTGATTTGGCTAATGAGTACTCAAATGTTTTGAGGGAATACATCGAGCTAGATCACATGTCACCCACCCAGTCGAGCGAAATACAAGACAGTTCTAGCTACTTCTCCTTTTATTTACCACATCATGCAGTAGTAAAACCAGAAAGTACGTCAACGAAAGTTCGTGTTGTCTTTAACGCGTCTAAGAAAACTACAAGCGGATTCTCCCTTAACGATGTGCTCTATACGGGGCCTGCCCTCCAGAACGACTTAACCAATGTCATTCTACGATGGCGTTTGTTTAAGTTCGTATTTAATGGAGACATTCAAAAAATGTACAGACAAATACTTGTCGATGAACGCGATCACCAATACCAACGGGTACTGTTTCGAAAATTGTAATGGGTATTGACTGATAATTAAGGTTTGTTGGTGTTCTGAAAAATGTCTACCAACGAAGAGTTTTCCATAAATCCTACCTTTGCTAAAATCACCATTGACTCTCATGGCCTATGCAAATTGAGGCCGAAATATCGTACTGACTCTTAGCGACAGCAAAAGGTGCAGGAATATGGTAACATGCTTGCATAGTAACAATTCGGCGAAATTCTATGTTTAGATGTCGGCTCAACTGACTACGCGGCGGTGTCAGAAATGTACTTCCTTTTTCTTCTGGATCCCGAGGGATAAAGTTGAGTTCTGCTAACGAAAGTCTGCCAAAGAGCTTAAGAAAACGATACGTTTATTTTTTTATTTTAATATATATATCTATATAAAGAGTCTGCACATTATCAGGCACAACAACAAAAAAAAAAAGAAGAAGGATCCTCTCCCCACAAGATTCGTTGGACCAGATTTGTATTGCCTCGAAAGTAGTGCTGTTCCCATCTGTGCATTTCCTTATGGTTTATGAATAAACCATCTTGGAGGAGAATTCGTATAAACGACGTTCTATTTATATTGCTGTTGCTGATGGCACACATCATAATGATCTAATGGAGATCATTAAATATTATTCATGATCATTAACAACTTGTGCTTGGTCACCTCCCCCCCCCCGCAACTGAATGTGCAAAAGCAGAGGCCTCCACTGCCTAGCATCAGACAAAGCAATAACATATACTGGTCTACCACGTGCCATCCACCAACTAGAGTATAGAAAACAAGATCAGACCACCGCATCAATCATCATAAATGTTTCCCCCCCCCAATTGGCGACCTCTTCAACTGTCTCCACCGAAATCAAACCGGTATTCACTTGAGAGAGTGCCTGACTCCACTCAAATTAGTACACACATTGCACTTCAATATTATGATTGCAATAGAGATCAGAACGATTTAAAATGTTAAGCCAAAAAGTCACATATCGAAGAGAGTTTCGTAAAATATCTACCTGCTAAAAAAATAAGAAAACTATTCGATGCAGTGAAATCTCGGCAAGATTGCACGAAACAGTACATGGGTTATTATATATATGGGTTATTGTGTATGAATTAAGAACCCCAAAGTTCCCGCTAAATGTTAAAGCGCAACGGCGCAATAAATTGATATGGTAAAGCAACAAAAAGCCGAAGTTATAGGTCAGATAAGTAAATAACCATTTTAAATTCCTTAATAAATCTACATCATATAAAATTAAGCAATATTCTGTAGCAGGCGTATATCATCACCTAACCACATCAAAACGTGTTTGGAAAGGCCTCTTCAACCACCGCAACAGATGTCGGTAAGTTCGCTCCTGTTTTATTGTACTTTTTTTTATAATTGTTCTTCATCACAGTCATACAAATGAGCATGAGTGATTCCTGAGAGAATGAGCATGAATTCAAAAATTTTAGTACACCGACTCTCTCCATGTCTCTCTCATGTCTCACTATCTGCTCTTCTTTTAAGTTTTTTTTTCATTGCTTTTCTTTTGTTATTTTACTTGATTTTGGACATTTTACGGATCTAAAGAGATAAATGTACGGTTTTTGTAGATCTTAAAAATTCAGATACTTTAGAAACGATAGCTAATGACTTAGGGTTACCATAAAGCATTGATTTGAAAATTTAAAAGTTTAAATTATATTCTTTGGGGTTTTCATAATTTCCTTCTACACACCCATTTAATTTAAATTATGTAGGTATTAATTTTATTACTGCATTAGATATATATATATTTCATTATTTTAGTAATTTTTATATTCCCATACATTATTATGTTTGCTATAATTCTCATAAAACTTTACGAGTTCGGTAATTTACATTTAAACAGTAGTCTAAGTTTATACAATGTTTGAATTCAGAAATAAAAATTAAATTATGAATTGCTAACTCTATTTAAGTTTCCTACAACAATGACTAGCATGATTTAGGGGGTGATAAATATCAGTTTCCGTTAGGGGTTCTAGATACACTAATTCCGTCCCTAGAACCATAGGCAGGGAGGGTTAAGAGACGGTGTGCTCCATTTAACATCTGGGAGATATAACAGACCAATAGACCACTTGCATGTTAGAATCCATTTTTTGTTGCTGTAGACTTGGGGCATTTTGTTTTACTGCAGAAATAATTGACTTTTTCCACAAATAAATAGGGAGTCCTTAGATTATTATTGGATGTCGATCAGAGGATAGGTAGAAAAGGACACGAACCCCACCATAACCGACTGACTGCTAGATTTTGAAGACTCCCGTTGTCCTACTTCTGCTGTTCCTCCAAAAAAGGAAAAAACTACTTTTTTTTTTGAAATTGTTTTATTTTCGAAAAAATGATATTTTCGATGAAAATATTTTTAAACACAGTTCGTGTTCGTCACAATAATTGGCGCCCAACGTGTGGCCGAAAGAATAACAGCTCTCTTTCGGTTCGCATTTTAGATACAATAGTTTAGATTTCAAATTCCAGAGTAAAGTTAAGATATTTTTTGGAGTGTAAAGATGCATGGAAATATGCAATATAACCTTATAGGATCATTTAGTTACTTGAGGATTGAGTAAACTAACCATTTTGTGATTATCGCTGTTTTCCTTCGCTATTGAACTATTTCAAAATTGGTTTTTCTTTACTGTGTTAGGTGAAGCAAATGTTAAGTCTCCTTATTGAAACTTAGGTATCAACAGCTAGTTTACTTCTGGATTACAAAGATCTTGCTGATAGCATTTATTTGTCCGATATATACTAGAAACATAATCGAGCTGATTCTACAATGTTGGTTTGATTCAATGATGGGCTGACATTGCGTCATATAACCCCATAACCCAATTTGATTACTTCATGGTTTATTTTGGTTTGTTCACCCCTGGAGTCAATGGTCATTGTTAGTAGAGAAACATTACATGAAGAATTTTGAATTTCTAGAAGATATTATTATTATTCAAGAGAATAATAAACGCCAAAAAAATAGTTTAACAAGTCAAAGTTTCTGGCAATTTGTACCCTTTATTCGTGTAGTTTTCAAGCTTTTTTCTTTGAGTGTTAATCTTTAGAATCGAGTTCTTGGTAAAAACTGAAATGTCTATGGAACGAACACCCCCGCGCCAGATCCAATCTCCGGCATTAATGCCTGACATGGATTCGGTTTTAAAATGTTCCATTTGCGATGAACCCTTAACTGAAAGCCAAGATTGTCTGGTAATTAACGAATGCAATCATACTTTTCATAGAAATTGCATCGAGGCCTTGTTAGCCTCTTCTGGCGAGTGCCCTCGTTGCAAACGAAGCTGTCAGTTATCTGATCTTCGGAAGTACATATTCTTATCGTCCAATATACCCAATTCAGAATCTGCAGCTCTTATAGCTTCCGGTGCAACAAATGTTCCCATTGCTAGACCACCTGGCAAAGGTAAGGCTCGTGGTGCAAGAGCTGCTTATAATACCAGAAGTCAGGCACGTAATGCATGCCTCGACTCACAGAATTAATTACTGAACCTAACTCAAGAGAATTTAATTTTTACTCCTCCGAGAAATCAACGTCACCCAGATAACTCGACTTATCAACATAATATCCAACCAAATAACTTATCTACGGGTGTTGACTATGAGTTAATAAATCGTATGATTGAGCAAAATTTATCTAGGTTGTTGGGCAATTTGAATATTTTGCCACCACCTCCCGTCAATTCTGTCCCAGTACAAGTGAATAATTACGCTGCAAACGCACAAAATGTTCCACGTCAACGGACTTCTATGGGCTTGGAAAATGGAAGTAATACACAGGGTCTCACAAATGCTTTAAACACGTCTCGATCGACAATATTCACTCCCGATAAAGTGACTTCTATCATACAAAGCTGGAACATCAAATTTGATGGCTCCCAGCAAGGCTTAAATGTCGATGAATTTTTATACCGAATTAAGTCTCTTACGAGAGACAATTTGAATGGAGACTTTAACGCAATATGCATGAACTTACAAATTTTGTTGTTAGGCAAAGCGAAAGAGTGGTACTGGCGGTATCACAAAGAAGTCGAGACAGTACAATGGGAGGATTTCTGTGAAGCTATACTAGCTCAATATAGGGACTTCAGGACCTCTTTTGATATTAGAGAGGAAATTCGCAGCCGAAAGCAAAAGGCTGGCGAAACATTCGACGCTTTTTATGATAGTATCTGCGCAATTAAAGACAGACTGCACTCTGCGATGTCCGATACGGAACTTATTGAGATTCTAACCAGAAACCTTAGGCCCGAAATCCGCCAAGAGTTGTTATATATCCCTATATATTCTATATCCCATTTGCGAAAACTAGTGCAAATGAGGGAAAGCTTTCTATCCGACGAACATGTTCGCAAACATTTCACGACTCGTACCCAAAATAGCACTTTCCCTCGTAGGCAGATAGCTGAAGTTGATTCTTTCCAAAATTTCGAAACGTTGCCTTCAGCTTGTTTGGAACCAGAATCATCTATAAATGCAATTCGAGATTGTTCACAAGTTTCAAAATGCTGGAACTGTGATGATCTAGGACATCATTGGCAGGATTGCCTGAAAGATCGGCAAGTTTTTTGCTATGGATGTGGGGCAAAGAAGATTTATAAGCCAAATTGCATAAGATGTAATTCTCGTAATTTATCATTACCAAAAAACGTAATAGCGCATGTTCCGATGAAGGAACAGCATTAACAAACATTGATGAACATTTTGATAAAGCTCTTTTGAACCAATGTACTCCAGAAACGATTTTGAGAAGGAATGATATTGGTACCTCTGAGAACTTACCCAAAATTAAAGAACGTAGTACTCCAAAGCTATACCCTATTTTTCCATACCACGAACGGTGGGAAAGATACATGGAGAGGCGTAATGCCATTTTTAATGTATCTTCAATATCAAACACTCATAAAGTGAAACCAAAACGTTCTACCACTCGAATGCGGAAATATATGAAACTGCGAAAAGAATGTCGAAAATTTCTCGTTTCTACCATCATTAGCAATCCCAAAGATATGAGGTATTATGCAAACGTTTCGTTTTTAGGTTTTAAAGAGTTCGGCTTGGTGGACACTGGCGCTAACATCAGTTGTGTAGGGTCCAACCTAGCTACGTACGATTTCAGTACATTCCCCAATTTTAGGAAATGTAAATCATTTGTTAAAACGGCGGATGGTACTCCCCAGGCAGTTACTGGCTGGCTGGGTGTTGATCTCACCTTTAAAAATAATACCGAAAAGATTAAATTTTTTATAATTCCCTCGATATCCCAACGGGTAATCCTGGGAATAGACTTTTGCAAGACATTTAAATTAATCTCTGATGTTATTGTGTCCACCGATATTTTCACCTTAAATGAATCAAACCGTGTTACGGAGTTACATGCGTTTCATGAGAAATTAGGACACATAGGTGCATCGGTAAAAAACGATAACAATTCAGAAGAATCTCTCTGCCCTCTTTCGATTAATCAGAAGCAACAGCTTGACGCAGTTATGGCCTTATTCCCGAATTTTGATAAACAGGGTCTGGGGCGAACAAACTTCATAACTCATAACATTGATGTCGGTGGTGCATCACCGATTAAGCAACGATTCTACCCTGTTTCTCCTGCGGTCGAGGAGTTAATTTTTAAGGAGATAGATAGAATGCTGTCATTGGGAGTTATTGAGCCCTCGAACTCCTCTTGGAGCTCACCGATGCGTTTGGTTGTGAAACCAAACAAGGTCCGGTTGTGTTTGGACGCAAGAAAGGTGAACTCCGTTACAAAAAAGGATGCGTATCCATTGCCATCCATAGAGGGAATATTCGCAAGGCTACCTAGGGCTAATTTCATATCTAAACTCGACCTGAAGGATGCATACTGGCAGATAGCCTTAGACGCAGAATCTAAAGCCCTGACCGCTTTTACGGTACCTGGGAGGCCGTTGTACCAATTTGTGGTAATGCCTTTTGGGTTATGCAACGCCCCCCAGACAATGTGCCGTTTAATGGACGAAATTATTCCTCCGGATCTTCGTCACTGCGTCTTTGGCTATCTTGATGATTTAGTCATCGTCTCTTCAGATTTCGATTCGCGTATCGAGGTTTTACTTAGAATGGCCTTCCAATTTCGTAAAGCGAACTTAACCCTTAACATTTCAAAAAGCAAGTTTTGCGTTAATAGTGTGAATTATTTAGGATATGTCATTGGGAATGGAGGAATTACAACGGATCCAGAGAAAATTAGGGCAATACGTGGTTGGCCGGTACCAAAGAACCTGAGACAAGTAAGAGGATTCCTTGGACTAGCAGGTTGGTACCGCCGCTTCATAAAAAATTTTTCTTCCATTGTGTTCCCGATCACTGAGGTTCTGTCCACAAAAAAGAAATTTTCTTGGACAGCCGAAGCACAATCTGCATTTCAAGAGCTTAAAGATTGCCTCACTACGGCTCCCGTTTTAATCAACCCTGATTTTGGGAAGAAATTCTTCCTGCACTGTGACGCCAGTGATTATGGTATTGGGGCTGTGCTGGTTCAACTTGATATCGATAATGAGGAACGTCCTGTGGCGTATATGAGTCGCAAGTTGAATTCAGCTCAGCGGAATTACAGCGTCACAGAGCGCGAGTGTCTGGCTGTAGTTGAGGCCATAAAAAAATTTAGGTGCTACTTGGAAATGCAAGAATTTGAAGTGGTAACTGACCATTCAAGCATTGTGTGGCTTATGAAACAATCCAACCTGAGTGGCAGACTTGCTAGATGGGTGTTTCAACTGCAAGCCTACACATTTTCAGTGTCCCATAGAAAAGGTAAGGAGAATATTGTTCCTGATGCCTTATCCAGAATTCCAGATGGTGAGGTGGAGGGTCTTGAGATGATCGAACCCGAGGTCGATCTGAATTCTCCTCATTTTCATGATAGTGATTATGAGGAGTTAAAGAATAAAATCCAGAATAATTCTGACAAATATCCTGACACGAAAGTGGTAGACAAATACGTTTACATTCGCACTGAACACTATTCAGGTGAGGATAATCAGGAACAATCAGCGTGGAAACTTTGGATTCCTTACGGGCTTAGAGCTGGTGTCATATCCAGAGCGCATGACTCCCCAGTTTGTTCTCATGGGGGAGCCTTCAAGACATTGGATCTTATAAGGCGAAACTTCTATTGGCCGGGAATGGTGCGAGACGTTCGCGAGTTTGTCCAAAAATGTGAAATTTGCAAAACAACCAAATCCCCAAATTTTGTCATGAAACCACCCATGGGAAATCAATTCACATCCGAACGGCCATTCCAGCGTTTGTACATAGACCTTCTTGGTCCATATCCAAGGAGTAAATCAGGGCATATCGGGTTACTTATAGTCTTAGATCACCTTTCAAAATTCCATTGGTTATGTCCATTGCGAAAGTTCACTGCACCCGTAATTCAAGAATTTTTGGAACACCAAATATTTCATGTATATGGGGTGCCGGAAGTGATTATAAGCGACAATGGAAGTCAATTTAAGGCGCGGGAATTCAATGCGTTTCTGACGGCGTATGGAATTAATCACACTTATACAGCGGTATATTCACCACAATCGAATGCCTCCGAAAGGGTGAATAGGTCCATTCTCGCTGGCATTCGAGCATATATGAAACAAGACCATAGATTGTGGAATGAAAATCTCAGTGCTATTAGTTGTTCCTTGCGAAACTCATGCCACCAGTCTATAAACTGTTCGCCTTATTACGCGTTATTTGGTTTCAATATGATAACTCATGGGTCATCATATGAACTCTTGCGGAATTTACAGATTTTAGATGAGCCAATTGCCAAACTGCCTCGGGAAGATAATTTACAGACACTAAGATTTGATATACGCAAGCACATCAAGGATGCGTATGAGAAGAACAAGAGACATTACAACTTGCGTACTCGAGTGGAGACTTTCAACGTAGGGCAGGAAATTTTTAGGAGAAACTTCGCCCAAAGCAACGCTGGCAATCTATTCAACGCTAAACTGTCTCCGGTATTTATAAAAGCGAGAGTTAAGGAGCGTTTAGGACAACATTACTATGTGTTAGAAGATCTTCACGGAAAAGCCCTAGGTACATATCATGCCAAGGACCTTAGAAGATAAGAATAATTCCAACTAATTCTGTCATTGATACTAGTATCAATAGAATTATTTGGTTTTGTAATGGGTATTGACTGATAATTAAGGTTTGTTGGTGTTCTGAAAAATGTCTACCAACGAAGAGTTTTCCATAAATCCTACCTTTGCTAAAATCACCATTGACTCTCATGGCCTATGCAAATTGAGGCCGAAATATCGTACTGACTCTTAGCGACAGCAAAAGGTGCAGGAATATGGTAACATGCTTGCATAGTAACAATTCGGCGAAATTCTATGTTTAGATGTCGGCTCAACTGACTACGCGGCGGTGTCAGAAATGTACTTCCTTTTTCTTCTGGATCCCGAGGGATAAAGTTGAGTTCTGCTAACGAAAGTCTGCCAAAGAGCTTAAGAAAACGATACGTTTATTTTTTTATTTTAATATATATATCTATATAAAGAGTCTGCACATTATCAGGCACAACAACAAAAAAAAAAAGAAGAAGGATCCTCTCCCCACAAGATTCGTTGGACCAGATTTGTATTGCCTCGAAAGTAGTGCTGTTCCCATCTGTGCATTTCCTTATGGTTTATGAATAAACCATCTTGGAGGAGAATTCGTATAAACGACGTTCTATTTATATTGCTGTTGCTGATGGCACACATCATAATGATCTAATGGAGATCATTAAATATTATTCATGATCATTAACAACTTGTGCTTGGTCACCTCCCCCCCCCGCAACTGAATGTGCAAAAGCAGAGGCCTCCACTGCCTAGCATCAGACAAAGCAATAACATATACTGGTCTACCACGTGCCATCCACCAACTAGAGTATAGAAAACAAGATCAGACCACCGCATCAATCATCATAAATGTTTCCCCCCCCAATTGGCGACCTCTTCAACTGTCTCCACCGAAATCAAACCGGTATTCACTTGAGAGAGTGCCTGACTCCACTCAAATTAGTACACACATTGCACTTCAATATTATGATTGCAATAGAGATCAGAACGATTTAAAATGTTAAGCCAAAAAGTCACATATCGAAGAGAGTTTCGTAAAATATCTACCTGCTAAAAAAATAAGAAAACTATTCGATGCAGTGAAATCTCGGCAAGATTGCACGAAACAGTACATGGGTTATTATATATATGGGTTATTGTGTATGAATTAAGAACCCCAAAGTTCCCGCTAAATGTTAAAGCGCAACGGCGCAATAAATTGATATGGTAAAGCAACAAAAAGCCGAAGTTATAGGTCAGATAAGTAAATAACCATTTTAAATTCCTTAATAAATCTACATCATATAAAATTAAGCAATATTCTGTAGCAGGCGTATATCATCACCTAACCACATCAAAACGTGTTTGGAAAGGCCTCTTCAACCACCGCAACAGATGTCGGTAAGTTCGCTCCTGTTTTATTGTACTTTTTTTTATAATTGTTCTTCATCACAGTCATACAAATGAGCATGAGTGATTCCTGAGAGAATGAGCATGAATTCAAAAATTTTAGTACACCGACTCTCTCCATGTCTCTCTCATGTCTCACTATCTGCTCTTCTTTTAAGTTTTTTTTTCATTGCTTTTCTTTTGTTATTTTACTTGATTTTGGACATTTTACGGATCTAAAGAGATAAATGTACGGTTTTTGTAGATCTTAAAAATTCAGATACTTTAGAAACGATAGCTAATGACTTAGGGTTACCATAAAGCATTGATTTGAAAATTTAAAAGTTTAAATTATATTCTTTGGGGTTTTCATAATTTCCTTCTACACACCCATTTAATTTAAATTATGTAGGTATTAATTTTATTACTGCATTAGATATATATATATTTCATTATTTTAGTAATTTTTATATTCCCATACATTATTATGTTTGCTATAATTCTCATAAAACTTTACGAGTTCGGTAATTTACATTTAAACAGTAGTCTAAGTTTATACAATGTTTGAATTCAGAAATAAAAATTAAATTATGAATTGCTAACTCTATTTAAGTTTCCTACAACAATGACTAGCATGATGTAGGGGGTGATAAATATCAGTTTCCGTTAGGGGTTCTAGATACACTAATTCCGTCCCTAGAACCATAGGCAGGGAGGGTTAAGAGACGGTGTGCTCCATTTAACATCTGGGAGATATAACAGACCAATAGACCACTTGCATGTTAGAATCCATTTTTTGTTGCTGTAGACTTGGGGCATTTTGTTTTACTGCAGAAATAATTGACTTTTTCCACAAATAAATAGATTATTATTGGATGTCGATCAGAGGATAGGTAGAAAAGGACACGAACCCACCATAACCGACTGACTGCTAGATTTTGAAGACTCCCGTTGTCCTACTTCTGCTGTTCCTCCAAAAAAAGAAAAAAACTACTTTTTTTTTTGAAATTGTTTTATTTTCGAAAAAATGATATTTTCGATGAAAATATTTTTAAACACAGTTCGTGTTCGTCACAAAATCTCTCTCAGAACCGGTTCAAGATTTTGCGCTGAAAACCGTCACATTTGGGGTTAACTGTGCTCCGTACCTTGCGATCAGAACGCTATTGCAACTAGGTGAAGACGGGCAAATCAGTCATCCAGCGGCGGCAGCTATGCTACGAAAGCAGATTTATGTAGATGACATACTTTCGGGAGCACATACGATTGAGGAAGCCAAAGGAAATTTACAAGAATTAAGGGACCTGTTAGCTTCAGCAGGATTCCCATTAAAAAAAATTACAGCAAATCGGCCTGAAATCATTCACGATGTAGCCTGTGAAGATTTGCTGGATGAGAATTTCCTTAGATTCGAAGATACAAGTGCCACTAAAACGCTGGGAATTCGTTAGAATGCGATGTCCGATTCTTTTTACTATAATGTCTCCGACATTAGAGTCCCCGATGAACATACTACGAAACGAATAATTTTGTCCATTGTGGCAAAATTATTTGATCCTGCCGGTTGGCTGACACCAATCGTAGTCACGGCAAAAATTCTATTACAGCAACTTTGGATCGACGGAACAGACTGGGACGAAAATGTGAAACCACATTCCTTGGAAAAGTGGAAAATATTCAAAAACAACTTCCTCAATATTCATTACATTAAAATACCACGATGGACTTTCTACTCTCCGAGCAAAGAAGTCCAGATCCATGGTTTCTGCGATGCTTCTGAAAAGGCGTATTGTGCTAGCATCTACATAAGAATGACCCAGTCGAGAAATGAGTTTACTTCCCATTTATTGGTTGCAAAAAGTAAGGTAGCCCCCTTGAAAACTCTTAGCCTGCCCAGACTAGAACTTTGTGGAGCTGTGCTCTTAGCTCGGCTTACGAAGAGTACGTGTCAAAATATGGATATAGAAAACCCATACATATATTTGTGGTCTGACTCTACTATTGCTTTGGCTTGGCTTTGTAAGCCTCCATACATGTGGAAGACATACGTAGCAAACAGAGTTGCGACAATTCTCGATCACGTCGGAAATGCAACCTGGATGCACGTACCGACCTCGGAGAATCCAGCCGATTTAGGAACGCGAGGATGCACCGCTTCAGAATTAAAAGACAGTACTCTGTGGTGGCACGGGCCAACCTGGCTAACGAAGGAAGTGTCATTCTGGCCACAACAACCCACGGTACAAGAAGAATCATTGGAGAAAAAAACCAACATTTTCCAGACTCTTACGGAGTCTGATGACCTTTTGGATAGATTTTCTTCATACCACAGGGCGTTACGCGTTCTGGTCTATATGTTTCGGTTCGTTCGGAAGTGTCAGCGGAAAGTGAGTCCACCATGTTCACAGGATTTGGTCACAGCCGAGGATATGAAATTCGTGAAGTATCGTTTGATAAAGATCGCGCAACAAAGGTACTTTCCTCAGGAGTGTCAGCTGCTAGAGTCTCGCCTACCGATAAACTCTAAAAGCCGACTGCTCACCCTCAATCCCTTCCGCGATAAAAATGGACTTTTACGAGTCAATGGGCGGTTGGCTGATTCCAATCTCAGTTACAATGAACGGCACCCGATAATACTCCCAGATAAATCCAGATTATGCAAACTACTAATCGAATTTTCACATAAAATCTTATTGCATGCGGAACATCAAGGTATGTTGCGTTTTATTCGACAAGAATTTTATGTGATTCGACTAAAAAATGCCGTAAAGCATTGCATAAGAAACTGTAAGATATGTACAATATATAAGCATCGGATAAGGAACCAAATAATGGCTACACTTCCTCCAGAAAGATGTACATTTTCCCTTCCATTCACCAATACTGGTGTCGATTTCGCAGGACCCTTTGACTTAAAAACGTCAAAATTAAGAAATGCAAAATTACAAAAGGGATACGCTGCAGTCTTCGTGTGTTTATCTACCCGAGCTATATACTTGGAAGCATGTTCGGCATTATCTTCCGAAGCATTTTTAGCGACATTTGACAGGTTTATAGGTAGAAGAGGGCTTCCAGCCAAAATGTTTTCCGACAATGGCACCAATTTCGTTGGGGCAAGTCGAATGTTAACAAAAGAATATACGAATTTTCTGAAATCTGCTGAAAAATCGCTAGTGGATAAGTACAACGTACACGGGTTTTCTTGGCACTTTATTCCCCCCCAGGCACCCCACATGGGTGGGCTATGGGAAGCGGGAGTCAAAAGTATGAAGTCCCATCTAAAAAAAGTTGCAGGCAATATGAAGTTTACGTACGAAGAGTTCTCTACCCTTTTGGTTCGAATTGAGAGTGTGGTCGATAACATCGCCAATTTGCCGATACTGGACGGACGCAACTGTGCTGATACAAGGTAATGGAAGTATGTACCTGGCGGCAGTATACCTGCCATTCGATGCGCCGACATTGCCACCTACGTCGGAATTACAACGTCTGGTAAGGGAATCCAAAAATACAAGTAATGTGTTACTAGCTCACACCATATTGCTTGGGGTAGTAGTGACACCAATAAAAGGGGACAAGCCCTTATAGAATTTTTGAATACTAACGATCTCCTAACTCTCAACATAGGGAACAAGGCGACCTTTGTTAACAAAATTAGGGAAGAAGTATTAGATATAACGATATGCTCGGAAAACCTCATTGATGAGATCCATAAGTGGAGGGTTTCGGATGAACACTCCTATTCGGACCACCGTTATATAAGGTTTAAAATTGCACGGCCCCCGCCTAGCCCAATAAGTTTCCGTAATAAGGCTAAAACCGACTGGACCAAATTCGGCAATCTACTTAGAAATCGATTGGGCCAGCCTAAACACGATTATCCAAGTACAGAAGACATTGATATCAATGTGAGGAGGATTACGGAGGCTCTTGTAAAATCATTCGAAGATAGTTGCCCGCTTCGAGAAAGGAAATCTGCCTATGAGAAACCCCGGATGACAGGGCAAATTCGCTCGATTGGCAAGGATGTCCGCAGACTTTACAACAGAGCTCGACGTAAAAAGCTATCAGTATAATGGGATGACTACCACAGAAAGCTCAAAGAATACAATAAAATCATTAGACTGGCGAAACGTAACTCCTGGAGACTTTTCTGTGAGCAAGTAGACAGCGTTAACAGCATGTCCAAAATAAAAAAGTTCCTCTCAAAAACTCATATCCAAACCGAAACACTGGTGGATGAAACGGGTAAAAAGATGGAAACTATAGATGATACCGTAAGGCTTTTAATGAAAACTCATTTTCCGAGTGGTATTGCTGGGCCAATAGAGGAACAGTTACAGACCGAAAATGTAATGCACCAAGTACCTATTACGGATGCTATGGTTAAAGAAGCAATAAAAAGCTTCTCTCCTTATAAGGCTGCGGGACCGGACGGAATATTTCCAGCGCTTCTTCAGAATGAGGTGGATCTGGTATCAACTCATCTTGTTGGAGTTTTCACTGCATGCCTAACTCATGCATATACCCCAAAAAAATGGCAGGAATCAAGGGTGGTCTTCATACCTAAGCCTGGCAAGGCGAGTTATACGATCCCAAAGGCTTATCGACCTATTAGCCTAACTTCGTTCCTCTTAAAAACAATGGAGCTAATAATTGACGACATGAACAAAAGTAAGATAGCCGATGACAAGCTAAAATTCAAGCAACTCGCATATGTTAAAGGAAGATCAGTGGAAACAGCTCTACATGAGGTAGTACACCACATATAAAAGTCCTTCAGTGAAAAATTGTACACACTTGCCGTTTGTATAGACATTGACCAATGAAGGACTTAAACCAGTCTGTTATGCAGACGAAGTTATAATACTTCTAAGGGGCACACATCCAAACCAACTATGCAGAAGAGCTGAAGAGGCACTTAACATAGCATATAACTGGGCACAACCAAGGGGACTCAATCCAGACAAAACAGAAATATGTCTATTTACAAGGAAAAGGAAGATTCATCCTTTTACCGTGCCTCGTTTCCTGGATAAGAATATTGCCATATCTAAAAAGATAAAATACTTGGGAGTAATCTTGGATCAGAAACTGTACTGGAAAGATCATATTGAAGAAAGAGTTACAAAGGCCCACAGATGTTGGTCGTTGTGCAGAAGAGCTATAGGTTCAAAATGGGGACTACGTCCAAATATGACACACTGGCTTTACATGAGCGTGATTAGACCAATAATCACCTACGCCTCTGTAGTGTGGTGGACATCAATGGACAAAAAGTACAACGTAATACCATTGCAAAAAGTGCAACGTATGTGCTGTCTAGGCATAAGCGGAGCAATTAGAACCGCACCAACAAGAGCGTTGGAGATTATACTGCACATCCAACCAATAGATATCCGTATAAAGTATGAGGCAGCCCTCACAGCAAGACCACAAGTCGTACCATCAGAAGATATTACAATCACTGGTCGGTCATATTCAAACAACGGAAATCTCCGACCGCATTCCTGAAGTGCGGCTTACAGCTACCTGTGAATCGTTCGTGCCAGACAGACACTCCTGGGAAAACGGAACACTTGCTCATGCGCCAGTGGGAAGCAGCTGCAACACTGATGGGTCCAGGCTAGGAGGAAGGACGGGTCTGGGACTTTTTATTGATGAACCAGAAGTCGAACTTTACTTCCGCCTCCCAGACCATAACACAGTATTTCGAGCAGAAGTTCTAGCAATCACGGAGTGTGTTAACTGGCTCAGTAATACCACAACGCCTAAATATGCCAACATATTCACAGATAGCCAAATGGCAATAACATCGGAAAAGGTCAAATCCAGAACCGTGTTAGACTGTAAAAGAACGATAAATAATTACTCAGTCCATGGTCAACTGCGTATTTTCTGGGTACCGGGACACAACGGAGTGGATTGGAATTGGAAATGAACGAGCAAACAGCTTGGCTTCAAAGGGCAGAGAACTTCGAGTCACGAAGCCACGAAGGATGAGTTGAAGCATTGGGCAGTGATGGCTCACAAAACTGTGTGGAATAGACCAACTGTAGGAGCAACTGCAAAGATACTGTGGGATGACCCAAATGAGAAGAAAACCAGTAGTTTTCTGAAACTAAACAAGATCGAGATTAGTAAGATGATAAGTGTTCTAACGGGACACTCAAGCTTACAGGCACATCTTCATCGCATAGGACTAGCAGAAAACGACGAGTGCAGGGCATGCAGGGCAAACATCGAAACGATAGAACATTTTCTGTGTCACTGCCCAGCTTTCACACATGCAAGATCCCGATATTTCGGTTCCGACATATTGCCAGACTTGACTCATCTCAGAGGATATGACTGGAAGATACTGAGAAAATACGTGTCTAGTACCGATTTTCTGTAATCCGTGGGGTATGAAAATCATAAATAAGGAGCGCACAACAGGCCGAACGACTGGCTTAAGTGTATGTCCATGGACATGAGACAGAATCGCGAAAAAATTTTATTTCAGTTGGCTACGCACACTTCGTATTGCAAAATTTCTGCGAATATAGCCCTACCAATAGCCATTTATTTACATTTATCCATAGAGTTTGGCGTTTATTTGCAAAATATCTTTTAATTTGAATTGTGTTCAACATCTCTCCTTAACAATTGGGTTTTTTAATATAGCCACAAATGGATATAAGCCATCGATATATCGATGTGATCTTTTCACATTATGATACCTAAACAGACATAGAATGGAACTTTTGAAATGAGAAGACTGGATCTGTGTCGGATCGGTAGTTGTACTCCCGATTTTCGTTCCATAGTAAAAAAAAGAAAAAGTAGAATAATAATTGTTGATTGTATTGTTTGCTTCTTTCGATAGGCATATCATAAATCAACTTTTCGGTTCCTTTTTTCAAATCTGGCCATCAGTTCGTAGTAAGTGTGTCTAAAAATTCCTAAAGACGATGTTCAGTTTGATATAATTGAATACTTTAAGCCATTTCAGATATTCTAGACTTCAAAAATAAAGTTGCAGACCTATCAGAATTATCACATAAAATCAAGTACAATTTGTATGCTCTTTTAAAGGTTTAAAATTCAAATTTATTTATAAATAATGGCAAGACATGTAACTTGCTTAGAACTATGTGGAATATGACAATACAATTTCTTGGTCCAAATATATTACATATAATTTGGATAATCAGGATAATTTGGAAGTACAGAAAGGTGGTATTTGTTATATTGTCACTTAAAGTGGTCCAGAAAAACATTTTCTCACGATGTATTACAAAAGATTTTCTTTTGGGCTTTAGAAACAACGAAGCGGTTTTAAAGTAAATAAATCCCAGCATCGAATTTGATTGTAAAAAAAATATTTTGTTATACAAAATATTTCAAAAATTTATGTTTTGATACCTTCTATTATCAATCTAAATTGCATTTAATAACTTTAAAGTTTGTTATAAGCTGTTAATTTTTGCAAAATTGTCCATTTGTGTGGGAGGTACCAAAACGGGCGTGCCTTATAAGCAGTTAAGTTTTGGTGCGTTTGGGGCGTGGCAACTTCGCTTATTTTTCTTAAGTTATAAGCGACTAATAAAATAACTAACACTGTGAGGAATGTCAGAAGATTCGAGTAAGTGGTGTAATAATAATTATGCTACTAATTATTTAGTAAAGAATCAATATTTCACTAAATGTAAACCCTTTGTGGGGTGGATTAACCGATTGACTTTGAGGTCAAGACATAGCCAGGCAGACTAACGAAGGGTCATTGCTTAATTGACTTAAAAAGACCCAAACCTAATTTGTAAATATTTCAAATTTCTTCACGGCGAAGAAATACTTGTGGTCACATTCGACAGTCTGTATATGTTCTCTGCACATACGACTTCTATCTGCGATAGAATGCGAATTAGGAAGAAGGTTCTCAAGGCGCTGACCGGTAACACTTAAGGCACGTAGGTTGTTAACCACATATAAGCAATAGGTCCTTCCGTGTCAAGCTGTGACAGGAATATATGTACAGATGGAAATACTGAAATCAGCTCAGGTGTTGCAAAGAAATTCACTACTATCTACAAAATATTTATGCCCTACACCACACTGTGGTACAGGGTATTATGACTTTGTGCATTTGTTTGTAACACCCAAGAGGATAGATCCATTGTTTATTATACCGATCGACTTGTAATCACTTTCTGAGTCGATTTAGCTATGTCCGTCTGTCTGTCCGTCTGTCTGTAGATGTATTCTTGTAATCAAAGTACAGGTCGCATTATGGCCCGATCTTGACAAAACTTTACACATATCTTTTTTTTGGCCCAAGGACGATCCCTATTTAATTTGGTTAAAATCGGTTCAGATTTGGATATAGCCCCCATATATATGTTACCCCGATTTGACATGTAAGCGCTGTAAAAACTTTATTTTATATCCGATCAGTATGAAATTCAGCAGAAGGAGGTCTCTTATTATATGAATGAACACTGTTAAATTTGGAAGAAATCGGTTCAGATTTAGATATAGCCCCCATATATACGTTACCCCCGATTTCACAAATAAGCGCCGTAAAAAATTTATTTTATAGCCTATCAGTGTGAAATTCGGCAGAAAGAGGTTTCTTATCACATGAAGGAATACTGCCAAATTCGGAGAAAATCGGTTCAGATTTAGATATAGCCCCCATATATATGTTTCCCCCGATTTTACATGTAAGCGCTGTAAAAAGTGTATTTTTAATCCGATCAGTACGAAATTCGGCAGAAAGAGGTTTCTCATTACATGAATTAACACTGCGGAAATCGGTTCAGATTTATATATAGCCCCCATATATATGTTACCCCCGATTTAACATGTAAGCGCTGTACAATCTGTATTTTATATCCGATCAGTAAAAAAATCTACACAAAGAGGTTTCTTATTATATGAAGGGATACTTACAAATTCAGAGCAACTAGCCCCCCTATATATGTTACCCCCGATTTGACATGTAAGGGCTGTAGAGACTGTATTTTATATCTGGTCAGTAAGAAATTTGACAGAAAGAAGTTTCTTTTTACATGAACGAGTATTCAAGGAAAATCCGTTCAGATTTATATATAACCTCCATATATACATATATGTTCCTCCTGATTTGCTATCAAAGCGCTATAGAAGTTGTACTTTACTTCCGATCATTAATATTTTCCGGAAAGATGTTTCTCAATTTGGGAACGAATATTGCTTAATTTAGCGATCGGCTCAGAATTAGATAATATGTTCCTGCCTACTTACCAATTATTCCAAATTAATATCGCAATGACCTTTATCTCATTGTTAGGGAGGTGTAGGGTATTATATAGTCGGCCCCGCCCGACTTTCTGCCTTTCCTTACTGGTTTTCATTTGTTTGTGCTTTCTCAGAATTTATTGGAGAGTTTAAATCTAGAATTATTATTTGAATCTTTTAAATGAATTAAGTGTCATTTTTATTTCAATTGTATAAAAGCACTATATAAAGTCATTGCCAAAACGAGTATAATTAGTTCTTTAAATGTTAAAGTGGAAATATTTATGATTGAATTGCGTTTCCATGAATTAGCCAGTGAGTGAAACTTTAACTGCTCTTAAATATTTTGCATTAAATTAAAATGAACATATTTATCTTCATTTGCCCATTGACATGGTTTCCTTTTGGCCATTCATAGCGAGACCCGTAATAAGTAATACTACATACGGATATATTGTACATACATTCATTGTATGACTGTGCCATCAGGACTTTTATGACATACATACATACGTTCTTGATGTGCCTGGATGTTGTACATGAACAGTTCGCGCCATATAGATGTGTTCAATCGTGAAAATTTATATTCTCGTAAGAGATCAAATCGCTAAAACAAATTTATATATTCTTAATTTGTGTAAAAAAAAACTTGTAATAAAAAAACTCTCTCTGCCGAAAAAACGGTTTCTACAGCGCTTACATGTCAAATCGGGTGAAACATATATATGGAGGCTATATCTAAATCTGAACTGAATTTCCCCGAATTTGGCAGTGTTCATACTTGTAATAAGAAAACTCTCTCTGTTGAATTTCGTACTGATCGGATATAAAATACGGTTTCTACAACGCTTACATGTCAAATCGGGTGAAACGTATATGTATATGGGGTCTATATCTAAATCTGAACCGATTATGACCAATTTCAATAGGGATCGTCATTGTGCCAAATTGCATCACAATCGGACCATAAATACGACCTGCACTTTGATTACAAGAATGCATGGACAGACAGACAGACGGACATGGCTAAATTGACACAAAAAGTGATTCTATGCCGATCGGTATAATAAACTATGGTTCTATTTCTTCTCTTTTTGGACGTTACAAACAAATGCACAAAGTCATAATACCCTGTACCACAGTGTGGTGGTACAGGGTATTATGACGCACATGAGTGATTCCATGCCAAACGGGACGATTTTTGACATCACTATTTTTGATTGCATCGAAATTTTGTGTATGCATGACTTACCTAAAAATATCTTATACGTAGTTCAAGAAAAAATTTTAAAAAAAATTCTTTAAGAGTTATGAGCAATTTAAAGTTGGCGAAATTACGTTTTTTTCTAAAAGGTGTGTTCATTCTTTTCCTTGTATCTCCTGAAATACGTGACCGATTTTAATGTGCTATACCTTGTTTTGAAGGTAATTTCAACTACTAGAACTAACTGGATTAAGCTCTGCAACAAATATACTTATTTTTAATGTTTTTGCCCATTTATATTTTCGATTGCGATTTTCAAAATGATTACACCTTTCTTAGATGTCTTTGTTAGCTACTGTATGAATTTGGAAGTGGTGAATTGATGGGAACTATTTTTTACGATTTTTTATAAAAAAACCATTTGCATAATTTCTGTGAATATGTAACTAACAGAATATGTAAATAACAGAATAATAATTTTTAGTTATTAGTTTATTAAAACAGTAAGAACAATAAAACATTTAGGAAAAGAATGACAATTGTTAATAATCAGTATACTAAGGTAAAAAAAGAACAATAAAAAATGTATTAGAAAGATTCGAATCAAGTACAGAAATGTTAATCATTGTACACCGTCTTAACACAGTACTTTTCGGAAGTTGATGATGTCTGAACTCTAATTTGTTTATCGGACAATGGAATGTATGCGTGGTAGTTTTGAGTTCAATAAATTACTTTTGCTTTATTATTGCTTTCTTTTTTCTTTGAATTGTCGAATTGAATGTGAAAAACGGCCTAACAAAGTTATTGTATTTTTTTTCTACATCAAAATATGAAATCCAGGTTGCCGTGATTTTAAAAAAAATTTCATCTCAGAGTACAGTTTAACAAGTACTTTCTTATCTTTTGGCTCTTGCTATTGTTTATTGAGTTTTGTTTTTTAAATATCAAGTCATCGCTGATTTTTACGTTTTTGCAAATAATTTTGCAAAATTAATAATATTTATTGTTGTTATTGTTATATTAATAAACTAACGGCAAAAAATTATCATTCTGTTAATTATTTAAAGCACATTCACAGAAATTATGAAAATGTTTTTTTTTATAAAAAATCGTAAAAAATAGTTCCCGTCAATTCACCACTTCCAAATTCATACAGTAGCTAACAAAGACATCTCAGAACTCGACATTAAAATTTCAAAAAAATCGTAGGGTGTAATCGTTTTGAAAATCGCAATAGAAAGTATAAAAGGGTAAAACATTAAAAATTAGTATTTTTGTTGCACCAGTTAGTTGTAGTAGTCGAAATTACCTTCAAAACAAGGTATAGCATATTAAAATCGCTCATGTATTTCAGGAGATACAAGCTAAAGAATAAACACACCTTTTAGAAAAAAACGTAATTTCGTCAACTTTAAATTCTCTTAAAGAATTTTTTTCAAATTCGAAGCAATCAAAAATTGTGATGTCAAAAATCGTCCCGTTTGGCATGGAATGACTCATATTGGTAATTTTTACTGGAAATGTAAGATGTAAAAGGTGTCTTACATTGTTGTCTCTATAGTGTTAAATCTACGTGCTCCCTTCACACAAAAAACTTATCGTAAATTATATATCTTTTTAATGAGACTAATAGAAAAAAAAATCGTTTACACTGTATTTTATCTTGAAAATATCCTCGAATTTACACAATAGCTAAATCCATTAGTTGTGAGTCCAAAACGCATTATTTTGTTCGGCGGATCTAGTTTTCAGTATCGCGAGCCTCCAAACTGTGGATATATAAGAGAAAAAATGCGTTATTGACTGGACTGTTCGTGCGGTGGAAGTATAAAGTGGCGATTCTATTAAAACAAACAACAACTTAAGCTTAGACTCACTACTAAAGGATTTAGCTATTGTGTAAATTTGGACAAAATTTGTAAGATCCATGAGGTCCTGCATTCATGAAACAAAAATATTTTCAAACAATAGCGCGATCTACCAAAATTTTTTTCTGATTCTGGTGGACGTCGATATAGGACGAATTCTAAATAAAAAATATTTCAAATCACTGCTCCATAAAGTGAAATTAGTCGCATTTCATTTAACCTAGCGCCTCGAACAGGTTTTGCGTTAAGTTTTGTGCTTTGGTGTGTTCTGACATATACAGTAAAATTGTTTGATCAACATTTTTATAGAACATTTCATCCAGGCATTCTCCACTTTTAGTGGTGTTTTTTACGATGTGGAGGCGCTAAAGGGTTAAAATGTTCCACAAAAATGTTCACCGTAATGTTTTAAGTAATATTGCTGATGTTCCATTACATAAAATGTAAGGATCACAAGGTTTGCTATGTCAATCAGAATCCATTTTTAGTACCTTAGAAAATACGAGTATATATAAAAACTTCTATCATTCCTCTGTAAGAGCATCACCCAAAAAACTACTGGACAAATATTAAATTATTTGCTTTTAGAGAGTCGCCCATTAAATCTACCAGTCCTATGCATATAAAGCAGACTGTAATTTAAATACACACATCCATACATACATATAAATGTGATTCATGCATTTATTTCAGTTGAGTTGAGTTTTATCAAATGAAATGTATGTCAAATTTGTGTCACACTAAATAGCGACGCAGACATAGCGGAAATTTCACCATAATAGCTGTACGAACAAACTTCGGGGAAGGAAATAATTTGTAAATTCTCGTACTGCAGTGTAACAATCACTGACATCTGCAACATCAGCGTCGTCGCCGTCACCGTCGTCGGCATGTGTGACAGAGTGAAAATTTGGTAAATATATACTATGTGCACATTTGCACTTACAACATTCCTTGTTGACAATAAATGCACCCATTATTTTGTTATTGTATAGAAATTCTTAGGCTTTAAGTTCTACAATTTTAATCAGAAATTCTTTGTCTGAATTAAATCTCAAGTTAATGAGAGCCAAATACCTTGTTTCGGTAGTATATATAGAAAAATAGTTAAGACAACTATAATAACGTGGATGCGATCAAATTTAAATGCATGCAACGAAATCGATGATTGTACGCATTGTACGATTTCAGTATTTTTCGTTCATTGACTCTTGCTCAGCTGTGGAAACTACGTCAATATTATCATCATTTTACGGATAAACGTATGTTTGGCGGAAATCGGTTTATGGACATTTAAAGTTTTTTAAGCAATGACGGTAAATCTCTATGGCTGGATCCCATGATAACCCTCGAACGGTATAACCAATTGATTTCACCTTTTATGTGTCGTAATATTTTTCTCTCTCACAGGCTAAGTTCGAAGATGGGACATATTGAACTATTACTTCTATTATCTCCATCACAAAGGATTGAAATTTAGTGAAATATTGATTCCCTATCAACTTCGATACTGTTTACCCGTGGTTCTTTTTATCGCATATAATAATATTTTTTTTTCATCATAGATACTTTTGAAAACAATTTCCCTATGACTTATGTATGTATGAAGCTATGTATGCCTGTAGACGATTGTCAGATCGGACAACGCTATCAACCCTGTTAAAGTGCTGCAGATGTACGGACAATGATAGATTCTTAGGCAAAGGTGAATTGACAGTTTGCAAGAAAACCTTACAATTTAATATATTTACAATATATTTTGCAAATATTTACATGCAGGATTGCCAATAAAAATATTTTATAGACAGTGTTGCCAATAAAATGTTTTTCTGAAAATGGCACCGTTATCTCGTGCATAAACTTCGCATATCAAACAATCTGCAAATTATCCAACAATGACTTTTCTGCCAATGTTGCAGGACTAAAATTATATGTTCACACGGATGTACGTTCACAAGGTTGCATTTTTCCTCCATTTCTCTGACAATATTGTCCGATCTGGCAATCGTATGTACTTATAATTACCCCAAATCGTCTAAATGTTTTCATATTCTATATTTTAGACAACTTTTTCAATGACTATAGACTGACAATGTATGAGCATTTTATCCATATAACATTACTCACAAAGGGGGGTATGCCTTAGTCGGGTTTGTTCAATAAACACTTTTTTCATGTTCATATTGATATTTATTTTTTTATAAATTAGTACATTACCAAAAAAAAAAATAGACTGGACGTTAAAATGGAATACAGTTATAACCGCTTTTAGAAATTTGTATTGCACAAAAACGTATACCCTACTTTCTTTTTAGAAAAACGAGACACTCAAAGAAACTAACTTTTTAATAAATACAAACTCGAACAAGTAATGAAAGCCGGGCTGGGCCGAGTGTATACTACCCACCAACATAATTTGCTAACCAATGCACGGATAAATTGGTATTGTCTGTACTACTAACTTACTATTACTACGAATTATTTCAGCTTAAAAAGAGTGAAATTTTTGTGAAGACCCATATTTTTTGTTTTTTTTTTTTGGCTCAAAAGAAAGCTTAGGTCATTTCCTTTAAGAGCTTTGTGGTATGGATAGTTAGTTACCAAAATAAAGATAAACCTCTAATAAAATAAAGGTTGAACTACTTATTTTACCATAACTGGAGAACCATTTGTCGTGATTAGTTTATGAAAGCTTTAATGATTCTAAATTAAGCAGCATTTATCTTCTGCTAATATTTTTTTTTCATTCCATCAGAAGATTCGAAGATATCTTAAAAATATTGAGATTTTTTTTGAGAATATTTTATTAAGTTTTTAATTAAAACCTCTTGAAAATATCAAAATATGCACAATTATTATATTCTTATTATTTGGTCGCAAATATGATTGGTGATGAATAAAATACGCCTTATACTTTATCCCCAAAAAATCAAGTTTTTTTTAAAATATAACATCAAATGAGAAAATTATGAAGTTATATTATTCGTTATCCCCTCACCTTAGAGGAGGGTATATATCATTTTCTACGAAGCAAAAGTGTAACACATCGAAGGAGTGATGTTCGGCGGATATCCTTTTTGGGTCATTTTAAGTCGAATGAGCAATGTCCGTCCGTCTGTCTGTCTGTCTGTCTGCTGGCTGGTGCGCACGATAACTCTCGAAAGGAGTAACCAATTGACTTCATATTTGGTATGTGGTAATATTTTCTTCTATCTCCAGCTAAGTTCGAAGATGGGCCAAAGTGGACAAGTCCTTCTAGTACCTCCCCCACAAAGGGTTAACAGTTAGTGAAATATTGATTATTTAATAACTTCTATACTACTTATTTGAAACCTCTGAAATTCTACACATAGTATTAATTTATTAGTCACAATTACCTCGAGAAAAATTGCCAAAGTTGCCACCCCCCTTTTGGTACCTCCCACCAAATGGACAATTTTGAACCAAAAGCTAATAGCTTATAACTTTATTACCAGTGCATACAAAGATTTAAAATTTTGTAGAGTGTAATGGTTTAATAGTACCTAAAATACAGTGAAAAATGGACATTATTGCCTTGCTCCTTTTGGTACCTCCCACCAGGGACGTATCCAGGATTTTGGTTCGGGGGGCCAACCTTTTTTTCCATAACAAAGATAAACAATTAAAAAATTGCGTTTACAAATACAAATACAAATAGTTCTTATAGTTGCAGGTTCTTTGGGATTGCAAATGGGGCAAATCGGTCCATATTTAGATATAGCTCCCATATATAGCATCTAACATGTTGTGATTCCTACTGTTCTCATCTACTACATTTTTTGTGTTTTCGGTGTTATTTTCTTTAGGTTTGAGTTATTTTGTGAGGTCACATGCTATCCATGGTGGAGGGTATATAAGATTCGGCATGGCCGAACTTAACGCTTTTACTTGTTATTCTTCTTAACGTCGAGAAACTTCGCTCAGCAGATGCCGTTGTCACAGGTATTGTGGCCAGTATCTGCAAAAGGGTAAAAACGATTGGGAACATGTCCTCATCACCAACTGAAATAGCATCTAATGCATTTGATGGCTTATCATTCTTCTGCTTCTAATAATAAATTCATATACTTATTTCAGCTAAAACAGATTTTGCTGAATTTTTTAAATCGTTTTTGTAAAAAGTGTGACTTCTTCGAAATCTTCCTTTATTAGATTTACAACTCGTATCGGAACGATATTAAACAGACATGTAATTATAGCTTCATGTTCGGAAATCTATTATTTAAATGTGATATTACTTCGTCCAGATACGGTATGAACAATGTTGTCCTAAAATACGCCTTGGCATCTGAAACAAAAAACTTCTTGCAAGTTGTGTGGATTCTTCAAACAGTTTATCTAACTTCGCATCTGAATTTCTACGCATGTCACTTAATTTAGTCGTTGCCAATTTTATAATTTCGTAAGCCTTTATTAAATCTAGGTTAATCGCTCGCAAATACCGTGATAAGTTCTGTGTAATGGCCAAAACCGTACTACTTATTACCACACCCAATATAAAGTCAAATTTACATACACGGTTGTGCAAACTCATTCCATCACTGCAACCTACATGTTAAAAAGGTATTTGGATAAGAAATCATAAATGTAATTTTAACTTAATTTTCGCCAAATCTGGTTATCATAAATTTAAAGACAACCAATAATTACACCGGTCGACAAAAACAACATTTTTTCTTGAGTTTATGTTTTAATGCATAGATTCTGATTCTAGACGTCAAAAAACGTCAAAATCTCCAATCTCAGCTTTTAAGTTTGTTTTTGTAAATCTTACATCGATAAGAAAGTTTTAAACTTAAAACCTTACTAAATTAGCTATAACTTTTTACATTATGCATCGATTTTCTTCGGAATGGGCTCGTTTAATTCATGACCGAACAGACTTAACGATAAAAATATAACATTTGTTAATTTTTAGATTGTTTTATGGGAGTTTTATTTTAAAAATATTAAAATTTCATCAAGAAGTCACATTTTTTTTGCAATATTTTGTAATACTTGTATATCGTCGAAACCGCTGAACGGTTGGAAAATAGTATTATATGAAGTTGAAGGCTACTTAATATTTAATTCTTTAAAACTTTCCTCAACCAAATCGGATAAATGTTTCTCGAGTTATGCCACCATATGTGGTTTAACCACTAATTTCTTTCCATATCACAGCTTATCGCGAGAATTTAAAGAGACAACCCTTTAGGCTAAGAAAAAAGAGAGTTTGAACCACATA
This sequence comes from Eudasyphora cyanicolor, assembly GCA_963930755.1. Taxonomy (NCBI): domain Eukaryota; kingdom Metazoa; phylum Arthropoda; class Insecta; order Diptera; family Muscidae; genus Eudasyphora; species Eudasyphora cyanicolor. The sequence goes on from OZ005734.1 coordinate 264,066,494, forward strand.
TTATGGCATAACTAGAGAACCATTCATCCAATTGGTTCAGGTAAGCTTTACAAACGTCAGAATTAAGTAGCCTTCAACTTCGCACAATACAATTTTATATCCGTTCAGCGTTTTCGACGATATATTACAAAGTATTGCAAAAAGTCATATTTTTGGAGAACATTTTAATAATTTTTAAATAAAAGCCTCATAAAAACATCTAGAAACGCATAATTGTCATATTTTTGTGATTTTATCGTAAACTCTGAAAGGTTATGAATAAATTGAGATCATTCCGAAGAAAATCGATGCATAATTTAAAAAGTTTTAGCAAGGAAACCAATCACTTTTCTTATTTTTAGTTGTTATTACATTTACTGTTACCATTTTTTACGCTTTTGTATTGTTTTTTTTACGGCCTTCCAAATATTTTTCGTGTTTTTTGTGTGATTTTGAAAATTGTAAACAGTTTGTGCAAATGTTTAAAACATTTCGGGGACCCGTGCCCCCCCCCCCCCCCCCTGGATACGTCCCTGCTTCCCACACAAATGGACCATTTTGTACCAAAAGTTATCAGCTTATAACTTTAATACCAGTGCATACAAATACTTGACATTTTGTACAGTGTAATGCTTTTATAGTAACTAGAGTCCAGAGAAAAATGGGCGTTATTGGCCCGCCCCTTTTGGTACCTCCCACACAAATGGACCTTTTTGTACCAAAAGTTAACAGCTTTTAACTTTAATACCAGTGCACACAAATACTTGAAATTTCGTACAGCGCAATGCTTTTATAGTACCTAGTGTCTAGAGAAAAGTGGCCGTAATTGGCACGCCCCTTTTGGTATCTCGCACACAAATGAACAATTTTACACCAAAAGTTAACAGCTTATAACATTAATACCAATGCATATAAATACTTGAAATTTTGTACAGTGTAATGCTTTTACAGAAACAAGAGTCCAGAGAAAGTGGCCGTTATTGGGACGCCCCTTTCGATACATCTCATACAAATGGACCATTTTGTACCAAAAGTAAACAGCTTTTAACTTTAATACCAGTACATACTTTAAAGTTATTTAAATTGTTAATAATTTAATAAAAAGCAAACAAATAAATAAATTTACTAATATTTTTTGAGACTCAAGGTGAGGGGATTCGTTAGTCGTCTTACCCGACTGAACTTTCTTACTTGTTTATTATACCATTTGCTACGAACAGAAGGTGTAACACATCGAAGGAGTGAACTAAGACCCAAGTATGTTAGGCGGAAATCCGTGTTGAGCCATGCAAAGTCATTTGAGCGATGTCCGTCAGTCTGCCCGTCTGGCTGGAGCGCACGATAATTCTCGAAAGGAGTAACGTATTGACTTCAAATTTACGATGGGATAAAATTTTTTTCTATCTTAGGCTAAGTCCAAAGATGGGCCATTTTGGTCCACTCCTTCTAGTACCTCCCTCACAAAGGGTTAACATTTAGTGAAATATTGATTCTCTAATAACTTATATTCTATTTACTCGAATCCTCTGTAATTCCACAAATAGTAATAGTTTATCAGTCGCTATCAACTTGAGAATGGTGAGAGAAAATGGGTGAAGTGGCCCCGCTTCTTTTGGCTCACATCCTGATATAGATCCCGCAAAAACAAACCCCCTTTATTTAAATGTTTTATATAATTTCCTATTTGCATTATTATACTGTAGAATGCGATCCATGGTGGAGGGTATACATATATGTTTCGGTCTGGCCCAACTTAACCCCCTGTTTGCTTGTTTTATTGAATTAAGCGATCATTGTCGCCTTCAGATGAACCCCCGAAAATATATTTCGTCTTCTGGACATAAATGATTTTGCAGCACCACGGAATTGTCGCTTACCATATATATATAATCTTCCCGAACGGACATAAAATAGCACCAGACGACAACGATTTAATCTTAGCCATTGATGAACATCCATCATTAAAATTGTCGGTTCGACATGTTTTACAGCATCCTCATTATCTTCGGCTTCATTTTCGGATTCTGTGAACTCACCAGATATCAGATCCACCAGACGAAATTTTAGCACCGCTTTAGGACCAGTTGTGAGAGCATTTCGTTTTTCCAATTCCTCTCTCAGGAGGACTATTGTCATTTTGTCAACTTCCGATAGTAAAAGTCTACCTCCTTCAGCATCTTGAAAGTTTACGTCTTCTTCGTTCATTTTCACTTTCTTGAATTCGTCTAAAATTTCGTCGAAATTTAGTCTTTTACTTACTCTTAAGTATCCCTCAGCTTCAGATACATTTTGCGTCTATAGGATTCTTAGGCTCAATATCTCAAAATTTTGGGTTGAGCTCCCAAAGATGTAAAGATAGTTGTAAAGGAATTAAAAAATTATGTGTCTTTATTTCAGAAATGTTTATCAAGTTTAATTTTTTAAGTTTCACCAAATGACAAATAAAACAAATAAAATGAATAAAATAAAATCAAAGCAATCCAATATTATAAAATAGTTTCTACATAAAATAAGGTATGCTATACTGCAGTACTATTCCCACATATGTACTTATATATATCTTGAGAGAAAGCTTAAGTTATTTTCTTTAATAATATATGTACATAGTCGCGAGTTTATACATATGTACACATACTTACCCAATCATCCAGTTAATAACGCGTTTTCCAAAAGCATTGCACTTAAAGCAAAAAAAAAATTAAATTGTCTCACAGCGGGTTAAGCGAACATTTATTTTTAAAAAAGATGTGGAAGGGACTTTTCTCACATTCTTTTGTCGTTGATTTTGTTCATATTGATTAAGAATTTACGGAGATTTTGATTGAATGAATTAATGTGGCTTCGGATGAGTCTCTTATTTAACGGACTAAGATATGGTGTACATTTTTAAAAAATTGGAACGCTACTTAGTGTCCTGCCATTATGAAACCAAAATATTTTCGAAAAGATAATGTCAGTAAAATTGCTGTAACTTTTTTCACGACGCAAATTACTTATACAAAAATGTTTTTCTGATTATGGTCGGGTCAAAATAGGAAATATTCCAAAGTAATATTTTCTCATGTGCAGAAAAATAATTTGTAATACTGTCCATATGTTAAGTTGGCAGCTAAAGTTATTGATTTATCTGGCTATTAGCACTTGTTTCGGACCTTACTGCGAAATTTCAGTCGAATCGGTGTAATTTTTCTAAAAAAATAGCAATTTTCTAATTACACTCGGAAAAACTGAGACATATTTCGCGAAAAATTCAAAATTTGCAAAACTATTCAAATTTTTTTTATTTTTCGAAATTCTTAACCAGACTATTAAAAATTTTTTTAACATGTCATTTCTACATATAATTTACACATATAAGGATAATATTAAACATAAAGGAATTGAAAACTCTTCGTTCTTTTTAAAATCTAACAGAGTTATGCCACTTTCCATATAAACACTACAAACGTTTAATATACAGTTCGAACAATACGCACGAACATTGTTCACTTGAGTTAACGCAAATTAACCGCAAAAATATCCGATTCAGTTGTTATGAATATGTCGTTGTGACAGACTGACAAACGGGCAGATTTCAATGAGAGTGACAAAAATTACACCACATTATTGTATAACTCTGTCTGTTGACAGTTATTCATACATTGAGTTCTTTTGTATGAACGTTTTGAAAATTCCCCGGATTATTTTGTCATTTTACACATGCGTTAATGCGATGCTGTGCAAAGGGAGAATTATTGAATGACGTCCGACTGAACTCTGTCGCAGTTTACCAGAAGTTTATTATGGATTTCCTGTCCTGTTTACTATGTTGGCAATATTAAATATTTATTGTGGAATTAATGTATGGCATTGCGGTGCATTTATGTAGGTGAACGTGGAGTTTAAACAAAAAATCTTAATAATATTAGAATGTACAAAACATTATCCAAAATCTATACAGGATAAAAATAAAACAAGTGTGTTAAAAATTGTTGTAGGTCAAGATATTTTTGAAATTTTTTATAATCTGGTTGAAAATTTGAAAAATATAAAACAATTTGAACCGTTTTGCAAAAATTTAATTTTTCGCTAAAAAATTACCATTTTCTCTTGAACTATTGAACCGATTCGACTGAAATTTCGCAATTAGCTCCGAAACTTTTGCTCAAATGTAAATAGCTTTAATTGCCAACTGACCATATGGAAAATATAACAAATTATTTTTTGCACATGCGAATAATTTCACTTTCTAGAGCAGTGATTTGAAATTATTTGTATGTGGGATACTTCCTATTTTGACGTCCACTATAATAAGAAAAAACATTTTGTAGATCGCACTCTGCAAAATTTACAGACTTTCCATTTTCTAAAATATTTTGGGTTTATGATTGCAGGACATCAAGGACCTATCTAATGCAGTCTAAATTTAAACCATAGTCAAATACATCAGTTATGAGTCCAAAACCACTTTAGTTTTTTATGCGGATAATATTCTCGATGTCTCGGGCCTCCAAACAGAGGATATATAATTTGCAATATCTCCTTCAATTTTTAATTAATTTTTCAGGTGAAGAGTTTGGCTAAAGAATTTGCGGCATAAAAATTGCAGCGTTCGTTTTTTTTTAATAATTTACTTAAACAAAAATGATCGTTTAATGATTAGCTCCATATCCAAAGATTTTTCCAGTAATAAAATTGAATGCAATTCATGGTGGAGGGTATACTCGTATAAGACTCGGCATGGCCGAACGTAACGCTTTTACTTGTTTGTTTTAAGTTGGATATTGTTGGAAAACGCTTTTTTGACTGGACTTTTCGTGCTGTGGATATAAACAGACAACACATCATGTCCAAAGAAATATTGTATCACGAGGCGTATGTTTATTGTTATTTCTAAACAGTTCTGCATTTTCCATACGCTTCCATGAACAGGGAATACTCAGTGTGCTAGCAACAAAAACTATTGACGACAATGCCGCCGGTGAAGAAAGAATATATTTGTTCAAAGCTTCGAATAAGGTTTCTCGACAACTTTCAGGCCGATTTCCCTTTTAAAATATTTAGAAATTTAAAATATCACTTTAATTATGGGATATCTTATTATTCTATCATTTTTGGTTTACATCCATTTGTATACCCCACACCACGTTGTGGTACATACAGGGTATTATGACTTTTTGCATTCTTTAGTCAGATAGTCAGTCGATAGGTATTAACTTAGAATGAAATTAAGAATTCATCATGAGGCCTATATAAAGTACTCTCATGAATCATAAGGGTGCTTTAATTGGCCTATATTTGTATTACCTCACTTTAGTGTGACGAGGGTATATAAGTATATCATTTGCTACGGGCCAAAAGTGTAACACATCGAAGGTGTGATCTAAGACCCCAAGTATGTTCGGCGGAAATCCGTTTTGGTAATTTTAGGTAATTTGAGCAATATCCGACCGTCCGTCCATCTGTCTGTCTGCTGCCTGGTGCGCACTACTTACTCTAATCTTCTAAAATTCCACACATAGTAAATAACATGACAGCATGACACGACTCACACGTGATCTGTCAAATAAAGGCTTTTGAAAAAAGTATCTCTACTTGGATCACCCTATACTATTTTGTACGAACACGGAACAGATTATAATTCTTATACTAGTGCATACAAATACTTAAAATTTTGTACAGTGTAATGTTTTTATAGTACCTATAGTCTGTCCAAAAATGGGCCTTATTATCACATGCCTTTTGGGACCTCCCACACAAACGTACCGTTTTGTACAAAAAGTTAGCAGAATATATCGTGAATACCAGTGCAAACAGATATTCAAAATGTTTGCACAGTGTAAAGCTTTAAAAATTCCTACAGTCCTGTACAGTCCATTGGTGTTAACCCCACACCCGTTTTAGTACCTCCCATACAAAAAGAGCCAAGTAATACCAAAATTAAATAGCTCATAATATAAGTACATATACCAGTTCAAATTTATGTACATTGCTCACAAAGTGGGGGTAGACCTTAGTCGGTTTGCCCGACTGAACTTTCATACTTGTTTATTTGCAATTTAAATTGAGCTGCAGCTGTAACAAGCATTTATGTAGAGTTGCAAACATCTGTTTATGTACGTTTAGATTGCGGCGTCGAACGGACAGTGATAAAATGCAACGTAATAAATTTATTTAAAAATTACTCATTTATGACATATTTTTGATGTGGCAAAGTAACAGCACGGAAACATTTTACCTAACAATATCGAAGAAGATATTTCCTACAATTTTTTTTCTCACCATCCATCACCAAATGAATCTAAAGGAATATTGATCCTAATAATCGTCACTATATGATGGATGTGACTTGATCGTCACTATATGATGGATGCGACTTTTTCGGTGGTCCCAGGCGGGGGATACAAGCAATTATTAAAACTCTATATTTCTCAAGATAGACATGTAAGTATTCAAATTTCTAACATATAAAAATAGAAGGTAAAACCTTTCTTAAAAAATCGCGCGATTTTTTGAAAAAAAAGTTTTACTTTCTTTCCTAAATTAAACGAATTGTTTTTTAATCTATAATATTTTTCAATGAATACTTTTCTAAATCGCGCGATTAAAAAATTTTCTATCGTCTACAAATTGTTTTATCCTTGATAAATACATTGATGTTTATTATTTATTTGTAGTTCTTTTAAATGTTTCGCTTTCCGTTCAATATTTTTTTAAATCGCTCGATTTAAAAAATCGTTGAACTAAGGACCAATGGCGCATATTTATTTAAAAATCGCGCGATTTTTTAAAAAATATTCGCCATAGGTACTGGGAGTTATGTCACGGCACCAAATTTGCGGCATAAAAATTGCAGCGTTCGTTTTTTATTAATAATTTACTTAAACAAAAAGGATCGTTTAATGATTAGCTCCATATCCAAAGATTTTTCCAGTAATAACATTGAATGTAATTCATGGTGGAGGGTATACTCGTATAAGACTCGGCATGGCCGAACGTAACGCTTTTACTTGTTTGTTTTAAGTTGGATATTGTTGGAAAACGCGTTTTTGGCTGGACTTTCGCGCTGTGGATATATCTATATTTGGGCTATATCTAAATCTGAACTGATTTCTCCAAATTTGGCAGTGTTCCTTAATGTAATGAGAAACCTTTTTCTGCCGAACTGATCGTACTGATCGGAATAAAATACATAAAAAATCGGATAAAAAACACTTTCTACACCGCTTACATATGAAATCGAGTGCGACATATATATGGGGGCTATATCTAAATCTGAACCGATTTTCCTCAAATTTATTATTGTCTCTAAGTGTATCAAGAGACTTCTCTCTGTCAATTTTTATAAAGATCGGTTAAAAAATGTTGCTTATACAGTGCATATATGCCAAATCGGAGGTACATATACATAAATATGGGAGCTATATGTAAATCTGAACCGATTTCAACCAAATTCAATAGGGACCGAATTCATGCACAGATAGACAAGCGGACGAACATAGCTAAATCAACTCTGAAAATAGAATCACTTCGAATGCCAGTCAGTCGGTATTATAAACGATAGGTCTATTTCTTCTCCTTTGGGATATTACAAACTCATGCACAGAGTTATAATACCATGTATCACAGTGTGGTGGAGTGTATGCAAAATATTTTTCTCGTAATTACCTTCAATTTAATGCGTATCCCAGCTCTATACTTCAAAAAATATATACATATAAATATATACTCGTATATGAAATACAAGAGGCATCTCCCATGAAAATTACAAAAATAAAAAAATTGCCAGTAAAAATGTTGTTTAAAATTTTTCGTTTTTATGATACCAATTTGCACCAGAAAATGTTATTTACATTCCTTCTACAAAAAAGTGTGTATCTTAGTTTTATTATCAAATAAAAGTTAAAGAAAAGTTTCTAGATTCAAAAACGCATATCTCCAAAAATGAAGATCATCAGTAACATTTATATATAATCCGCATCGTATTTGCATTTGGGCTTCATTAGCTCTCACTTTCCTGCCGATTTGATAATTACTCGTATGAATAATAATACTATGCAATAAAATTTTCGTCGGAGGCCAGTGCATAACATTTTCTGGTGTAATATGGTGTCCTAAACACACCTATCAGAAAGTTGCTACGATTCTTTTGTATGGGAGGTACAAATTAACCATTTTGCACAAAAAGTTAACGTTTTATAATAAAAGTGATGTTTTCAGCATTTGAAGTCCTCGTAATTTTCTTTAATTTAAATGGTGTCTCGGCTTTGTCGAGGTCATACCAAATATAAAAGATACATTCCGTGAAAACTGGAATTTTAGAAAAAAAGTAAAAAAAAATTTAACATAAAATAATTTTTTTTGTTGGTTTCATAAAATAGTCGTACAATATACATAGTATGCCTCAATCTATAAAAGAAACAGTTCTGAGGTCTCGGACCCAAAAAACAATATGCTTAGATGATGTAGTGTACCATATAGCCGGCTCCGATTGATTTTGGGCTTTCTTTACTGGTTGGTATTAATATGGTTTTCTTTTATTAGTCGAATAATGTTTAACATTGGCGTTAAATGATCTTTCCCCTCTTTCAAGTCCACCATTTATTTATTGTAAGGAAGGACAGACATACGTGCGAATGTTGCATACAGCTAATCCCGTGTTGCACGAATGCTTAGAGATTTCGCTCCCATTTGTCTATCTCTGTGTATCCATTATTCCTTTAATATTAGACAGTCACATACATCATCCGATAAGGTCAATTAGGATGAGAATAGGCAAAGTCTTGTACGACCACATATGGCGAGCTGACTCACTGGCTGCCTGGATGCCTGCCTGGTTGCCCTGGTTGGTGGTGTCCCAAGTGTTAGATAACGTTCCACCTTCACACAAGTGGTTGGTTGAATGCTATCTGCGCTCCAGTTGAAATGAGATATATCTTTTCGTTGTAATACATGAATAAATGTATGTGTACCGTCTATGGCATATATTTTCCTGTCAAAATATAAGACAATTGTCTTATATTCCCACACAAAATGTAAAAGATGTACAAAACCCAGTGATAAATGTGAATATAAGTAGAATAAGTAGTGAATAAATGTGTAGAAAACTCTCTCCGTAGGAAAGTACTTTTTATACCCTCACTTTAGTGTGACGAGGGTATATATCATTTGCTACGGAAAAAAGTGTAACACGTCGAAGGAGTGACCTAAGACCCCAAGTATGTTCGGAGGAAATCCGTTTTGGGTCATTTTAAGTCGAATGAGCAATGTCCGTCCGTCTGTCTGTCTGTCTGTCTGTCTGTCTGTCTGTCTGTCTGTCTGTCTGTCTGCTGGCTGGTGCGCACGATAACTCTCGAAAGGAGTAACCGATTGACCTCAAATTTGGTATGTGGTAATATTTTTTTCTATCTCCGGCTAAGTTCGAAGATGGGCCATATTGGTCCACTCCTTCTAGTACCTCCCCCACAAAGGGTTAAAATGTTGTGAAATATTGATTCTTTAATAACTGCTATACTACTTATTCGAATCTTTTGAAATTCCACACATAGTATTAGCTTATTAGTCGTTATCAACTCGAGAAAAATGGGCAAAGTCGCCACGTCCCTTTTGGTACCTCCCACACAAATGCACCATTTTGCACCAAAAGTTAACAGCTTATAACATTAATAACAGTGTATAAAAATACTTGAAATTTTGTACAGTATTATGCTTTTATATTGCCTACAGTCCAGGGAAAATTAGTTGTTGTTGTCACGCCCCTTTTGGTACCTCCCACACAAAGGTACCTTTTTGCACCAAAAGTTAACAGCTTATAACATTAAAACCAGTGTATAAAAATACTTGAAATTTTGTACAGTGTAATGTTTTTATAGTGTCTATAGCCCTGTGAAAAATGGGCGTTACTGCCACGCCCCTTTTTGTACCTCCCACACAAAATGCCCAAATCATACCACAATTTAATATCTCATAACGTTTTTACCAGTGCACATAAATGCTTATAATTCGGCACAGTGCAATGAATTTAAAGTATCTAATGTTCAGCAAAAAAAAGGTGTATTTGATAAACCCCTTCTGGTACTTCCCACACAAATTGACAGAATAATTCGAGTAATATTCAATATTACATTACTCACAAAGTGAGGGTATACCTTAGTCGGTTTACCCGACTGAAACTTTCTTACTTGTTTTAAATTAGATGGAGCATTTTCGGTCACAGAAATGTCCTTTGCTTAAAAATGTTTTGTTTTCTTTTTGCTAAATATTATCTTCGGCTTCAAGAAATAAATTTTCAGTTCAGCGAAATATTGTTCAGGAGGAAAGATTACTTTTTTTCTTCTTTGAAAAATGTTTGCTGGGTTTCTTTTCGAAAGGAAGGCACAACCATTATATATAACAAATTCATTTGTTAGATATGCAAATTCCTGGCCTTTGTATCTTGGATTGGAAAGATGTGATTCTTAAGAAAACGGAAATGTATGACAAAAACCGAAAAGGAAACCTTGTGCTGTGTTAAGTTGTTGGCGTGAGCATTTAGCGAATATCTGCCAACACACGCTTCCATATCCGCTTTACTTTTTTATTCTCTTTATTTCCATGACTTCACCGGTAAACATTTCTGAGAAATTGTGGCCGCCAACAAATAGAAGACAAATCATTATACATTTATGATTAAGTTTTACGAAAATATCATTACGCTAATAAAGACTTTAATGTGATTTTTTTTTACTATCGTTGTGATTTATATATAGATATTTTTTGGATAAAGAGTATGAAGTTGGTATGAGTTTAAGTTACATATTGATTCTTTGAGTTTTTAGAAACTTTTCATCGGGAAAAATGAAAATTTTTTAATAAATTATGTGTAATTTCTAATTATTATTAATTCATTGAATTATAAATGTTTAACAACTCCATAACTCTTTAATCTACTAATTTATTCCATTTTGTTCTTTTCATTACAGAACTGGCACTCATATCAGTGGCAGCAAAAACGGATTCATGTACTATCTACAAAGGGTAAGGAGAAAAAGAAATGCATTTAAATTTGACTAAAAGTTGTATGGCACTAATTACATATATTGAAAGGAAAACAATCTGCCCTTTGAAACTACTTTCTGAGACCGATTTTGTTCTATACATTTTTGGTAAAGATCAGTTTTATATGGAAGCCAGCAGTACATTCACTTTATTTTCTTTTTTTAACTTAAAGGAACGATTTTTTTACAACTTGAGATGATATAGCATAATTGCGGGTGGAATATAATACACTCTGCACAACTTTAAAACAAGTTAATAAGGAAATGCTAAAGTCGGTCGGAGCCGTCTTTATTATACTCTACATCATTTTACACCAGAATAAGTACACATATAGTTTAAGTAAGTATATTTGAAATAGAAAATATACCTTTTATAAACCTGGATGCAAAATTGTGAGTCATATATTGCATATTGGTCGAACGTGAACCAATGTTCAGATCAAGAAACTGCGCTCTATCAAAGTCTCTAAATCTGGTCTTCCCACAGGGGGCCGTAACAATCTTCCAAGGGAGAGGTGATTTAATAAATATATTATTATTTTTGTGAATGTTATATTTTAACTATTTTGATAGGTAATTTTTGTAAGGCCAGAATTTTAAATATTAACCGATGAATTTAATTTTTGCATAAAATATTTATAAAAGTTTTATTATAAAATAACATTAATTTTTTGAAAAAGCATTTTTTCCAAAACTTTATGGGGATTTTAACCCTTTGTACCCCCATGTGACAAATCTGTAACAAACCCAAAAAGTTCTTAGAAAATCCAAAGTAAATAAGTTTTATCATTTTGGTTGGGCTGATAGCATTAGAATACTTCACTGATAATGTTCCTATTGATTTTTTTCGTTAGAAGTGAGGTACACAATTATATAAAAGATATAAATTTAATGTTTCGTTCCTTTTGTAACAAATCAATATTGCAAATTGTGAAGTCGTTAAAAAAATAGTTCAGGCGCTACAAGAAACGTAGATTTATGGGAATATGAATGTAATATTGTTACGTGTAGTGTTGTGAATATCACAATATATCTTTGAAGTTATTATCAGTTTTATTACACTTTTCAATAAGTTGTTTGTACCATTTCAGTACCAAGAAAAAAACACAGAAAATTCAAATTGAATTGGGAATGTTTATTATCATTTGAAAGAACATTCTTTGCCATTTATTTTTTGAAGATTATGTCTATCAAATGTTGGCCGCAGCTACGTCTCAGATGGTCCATCCGTTGAGTCAAATTTTCGATGACTCGTTCGAGCATTTCGACTGGTAACTGGCGAATGACACGCGTGATGTTTTGCTCCAAGGCCTGAATCGAAGCGGATTTGTCCGCACAAACTTTAGACTTTACATATACCCACAGGAAAAAGTGTTCTCTCAATAAATCCATTGATTGATGCGATGTGTGGGAAGTGGCGCCGTCTTGTTGAAACCAAATGTCGCCGAGATCACGAGCTTCAATTTCAGGCAACAAATTCATTGGTGAAGATCCAATTTTGCACAACTTCTGGATCAAGGATTAGGATTTTTATCACTTCTTTGGATGCTCTTTTCTGGTGGGATGATTTGTAACTAGGATATTCTCCTAGTCCACTTGCTAGACATAACACCATAATAGTTCCATGTGACAATCATTCACCTTCCAATTCTAATATATTTCAGCTGCGGATCTGTGCAAACTTTTTTAAAAAATTAATTTTTGCAGGTGTCAGTTGTATAACTCAAAAAAAATTATTTTCAAATTCAAATTTTTGAATAAAATCCTTAAAAAATAGGGTATACGCTACTTCTTTAAATTGGAAAAAAAGTTCTACTGGTAAATTCGAAAGTTGACGTACACTCGAAAAAAACTAATTTTTTTTGAGTGTATGCAATAATTGCACATGTACATCCATCCCTCTTATCCAAAAAATCATTCAAATCGGTTCAGCCGTTTAGCGGTAATTAATTTTGGCCAAAAAGGGTCAAATTTCCTATAGTGCATTATTGGTCAGATTCCGGGTCGATGACCGGATTAAGGACCAATATTAATACAATTCCATAAAAATTTTGCAGAAAAATGCAATTTTGACGAAATTGTCAAGAAATATTAAATGTTTAGTTGGGGAGTTTGCCAGCAAGGGAGGTAAGGGCAGGCGAATCGACGAAATCCCTTCTATGACAAACTCCAATAACCAATTACAACAACAACGATAGCTGAGGAGTGGGGGCGATGTGTGTGTGTTCACGTAGTGACCGGTGTTGGCGAAGGCGGCGATGCAGAAATGCAATGGGCGAAATAGAAAATAAATAAAACACAAGAGTTTGGTTTTTTCGATACTATTAAAGCGTAGCTTTATTTACAGCCTGTTTCTGTAACTTAAAAAATTGCTTTCGTTCGCCTGCCAGACGACAAACAGCTGATTTGTGTTTCACTAACTACCATCACAACGAGAAGTCGTACGATAATGAACTCATACGAAAACGTAATCATTTCAGTGCAAATTTTGGTTTCTCTATTTCTCTTTGCTGTCATCTCGGCGAACACAAATGTCAGATCGAGTAACATTATTTTATTTGTCGACTGATAGGAACAATTACAAAATAAACATTATTAAAAGCAAAAAATAAGAAGATATTAATATAATTATGGTAAAAACAATTAAATAATAATAATATTGTGTACACATGTGTAAATATTTTAGCATAAAGTAAAATAAAATATTGGTTGCTCGCTAAGATGGAAAAAAAAGTATCAGTGCAGTGAGATAGACGTGTGAGAGAGAAAGAAATGAGAGTCTTGGTGCAGCTCAGCTGACCACCCAGGGTTGCTTTTTTGGCCACCGCTAGTGTAACTAGCACAGAGATGTATTTGCTAAGGTCGACCATACAAAAATGTGTGCTTTTTTAGACCGGAAGTTGTGAAATTATTGGTCTGGCAATTACATTATTTTCCAATTGGTAAATAGCTAACGTCATTGACGTAAGGCCAGGCGAACGAACGATAGAACGTTAGAGAAACCAAATTCCTGACGAAAGTGAGTGACTGGTTTTCGTTCGCAGAGACTTTCGTTAGAAATACAGAAACAGGCCGTTAGTAATATGGGTAACGAAATTACCTTTGTTTATGTATGTACAGCAAGATGTACTTAAGCGAGCGAAATGATTTTTTCCGAACGAATGTCCAAGATGGCGAGAGGTGGCGGAGCAAGTGTCAAAGAAAAACAAATACTAACTCGTTGAAATCTGCAAATCAAATATTGCAAGGGTGTAGTAACGAGGAGTAGGCAGATTTCAACGAGCGTTTGCGTACGATAAATGTGTCAATCTATGCACCTAGAGAAATTAATAATATCAAAAAAATTCAATAAAATCGTACTTAAACATTAAATGTTAACGAAATATGTGTGATTCTAACTAGGATCTTCTCCCGCCTACAAGACCATAGAAGACCATTCTATATTATTATAGAAAAAAGTATTTTATACATGGCGGTGTATAAATATGTATTAAAAATTGGCAGCACACCTACTGGATCATTATTTCTGAGCCGTGACACTCGTTATCAACAGTTCTGCTGCAGTTGTATGGGAGATACGGAGCTCTATATGGTTGATTTTTACACACAAGGTAATGAGAAATCTTTGTGAAACCACACTTCTCCAAAATCTTCCAAAACCAATGGTTAACCAAAGTTAATACAAAACACCAGCCATGTCCAATGAGAAGCAAATTTTGCTCCATCAAATGGAAAATTACCACACTATGCAGAAAAGCCTTGTAGGAAAAACTTCGAAATATTGTAGAAAAATTCTATTTCAACAAAATTTTTTGAAATATACAAATTCGTGGTAATTTTTTAAAAAATTTGCAAATTTGAAGGAATTTATAAATTTCAAGATTTTTTGTAGAAAAGCGTAATGCAATGACATTTTATAAAAATTTAAATGTTCATTAAATTTCCTAAAACAATTTAAATTCATCCATTTTTTTTTTTTGAAAAATACAAGCCCCACCTAGTTTTGTTGAGAAATGCAATTTCAAAGAAATTTTCTAAAAAAATGCAATTTTAACGAAATTTTGCTATTTCTATGAAATTAATTTTTGTTATTGTTCTACTTAAAGTTCTTTGCGTAACCAAACAACGAGGTAATCGATTCGTATACCCTCCCTAGGAAAAAAATATGGAAGTTATTCCAAAGGAAAAACCTTTAAGATACTTTCAAAGATGCAGTTTTGATTTTTATTCACTTTAAATCACTTTAAAATCAACTCTGACACCCCCATAAAGAAAAAGAAATAAAGAGATAATCCAAAGTAGGGAATAAGATCAAATTTTGCACAACTTTGCTAAAAAGTCCTCATACTCTTAAGTTGTCTTGTATATCTCCGAACAGTGGTAATTCGAACTCGTTTGTTACCGAGAGCGCTAAGCTGTGATGTTGCGCTAAGCTGTGATGCTGTTGGCTGATGCGGCGCTAGGAGGGTCAGGTTCAAATCATTGCAAGACCAAATTCAACATGTAAGAAAGTTTCAGTCGGGTAAACCGACTAAGGTATACCCTCACTTTGTGAGTAATGTAATATTGAATATTATACGAATTATTCTGTCAATTTGTGTGGGAGCTACCAGAAGGGGTTTAACAAATACACCTATTTTTCGCTGAACAGTAGACATGTACTTTAAATTCATTGCGCTGCGCCGAACTATAAGCGTTTATGTGCACTGGTATAAACGTTATGAGATATTAAATTGTGGTATGATTTGGCCATTTTGTGTGGGAGGTACAAAAAGGGGCGTGGCGATAACGCCCATTTTTCACAGGACTATAGGCACTATAAAAACATTATACTGTACAAAATTTCAGGTATTATTATATACTTGTATTAATGTTATAAGCTGTTAACTTTTGGTGAAAAATGGTACCTTTGTGTGGGAGGTACCTAAAGGGACGTGGCAACTTAACCCATTTTCCTCGAGTTGATAGCGACTAATAAACAAATACTATGTGTGGAATTTCAGAAGATTCGAATAAGTAGTATAGTAGTTATTAAAGAATCAATATTTCACAACATTTTAACCCTTTGTGGGGGAGGTACTAGAAGGAGTGGACCAATATGGCCCATCTTCGAACTTAGCCGGAGATAGAAAAAAAATATTACCACATACCAAATTTGAAGTTAATCGGTTACTCCTTTCGAGAGTTATCGTGCGCACCAGCCAGCAGACAGACAGACAGACGGACGGACATTGCTCATTCGATTTAAAATGACCCAAAACGGATTTCCTCCGAACATACTTAGGGTCTTAGATCACTCCTTCGATGGTTACACTTTTTTCCGTAGCAAATGATATATAATATATACAAATTTATAAATATAAAATTAAAAAAACATACAGTCAGAATTTATTTGGTTCGAGACCATATGTTTCAGTTACGTTCTGTCTACTGCAAAAATTGAACAGAAAAAAATACTAAAAATGCAGTTTCGATAGACAACACTATATCATAATTTTTTACTTAAATCAGCCTGAAATACTATTGAAGTAGTAACTTATATTTAATAAGAACTATCCACAAAAAACATATTTCACTGAACTAAGTAGTCACACTGAAACTCGCAACCAGTACATTTTTGTTTTGTTTCGAAAAGAGTAGGGTTTTTATTCTTCAAAGAAAAAGTAAAAAAATAATAAAGTTTTTAAAGGATATATGTTTACTTTCGAATAGCATCCAAAATAACATTTGCATTATTTATTATTATTTGCAAGCCCTTTTTAAATTCATTGGTGAAGAGCAATTTTGAACATCTCCGGATCATATGATAGGGATTTTTATCACTTCTTTGGATGTTCTTTTTTTGTGTGTCACTTTAGTGTAGGAGGGTATATATCAAATCCATTTTAAGTAATTTTTCAGTCCGTCCGTCTCTCTGCCTTTCTGGCTGGAGCGCACGATGACCCTCGAAAGAAGTTAAGGATTGTCTTTAAATTTGATACGTGATATTTATTAAATCTCAGTCTAAGTTCGAAGATGGACCACATAAGTCCACTCCTTCTTGTACCGACCTCACAAAGTGTTAAAAATTATTGAATTATTATTGAATTTCTATTAATATCTATACTACCTATCGGAATATTCTTTAATTCCACACATAATAATAGTTTATATGTCGCTATCACCTGTAGAAAATGTCTTTGAGGTATCTATTCCTCTGCTAAAAATAGGAGCATGTGCAAAACATCATCAGGTACCCCCAACACAATCTGACAGATTTATTCACAACAGTTTTCCCATAACATTTGAGTAATGTAAATGTTTTTATATTCTGAGTTTTAGACAACATTTCCCATTATTTTAAACTGACAAAGAATAAACAAATGTTTTTCACCGTTCTGGTACCATCCGCCCGAACTCACACAGTGAGGGTGTATACCTTAGTCGATTTAACCGAATGAAATTTTCTTATTTGTTTCGTTAAACTTTGTTGTATTCACTTGATTTGACTCTTGGCATGTTATTGGAAATGATCCATGGTGGAGGGTATTCATCAATCAAAAATAAACTTATAATAACCTGTACCATAGTGCTACAGTGGTATGGGGTATTTATGAAAATTTCTGACGCTATTGAACATCCAAAACTGTTGTCTTAAACGAAATTTTATTCTGAGCAAACTAATATTCTGCAGGCGGAAAAACTGTGTGAAAAGTACATTCTCTATGTATGTAATTAAACTAGGGGATTTTAAAACTTGTCTGAACAAGCTCGGCAAATCGTATTCTGTTTCGAATGGAATCTTAGAAATCAGTTTTTGTTATATACATACATATATAGGTAGTATCATTATTACATGAATATAATTAAAGTC
Source organism: Eudasyphora cyanicolor (assembly GCA_963930755.1). NCBI lineage: Eukaryota > Metazoa > Arthropoda > Insecta > Diptera > Muscidae > Eudasyphora > Eudasyphora cyanicolor. The sequence continues at coordinate 264,084,341 of OZ005734.1, forward strand.
AGAACACTGCACATGTGACATCTTTAATTCAATGTCACATTCACTGCCAATATGCGGTGTAGCGTAAAAAGAAAAATACTCAAAAACTTCAGCGTCAATGCCGTAACACAGAGCGAGGAAGCGGTGAAACGGTGAAACACATTGAAAAGTGAAAATATCTGCATTAATTAAACGTAGAAAAAGTTAGTCTTTGCCGCTGTGTGTCTTTAAATAAAGAGCGCATTAAATAGCATTAGCATTGTAACACAACGCAATACAGTCACACATACACCCATACACACTCACATCCATACATTCTCATTCTATGCTACACCGTAAAGTGAGTGAGTGAGGACTGTTAGTGCATCTGCAATGCAGAGCGAATGCAAAAAACGGTGCAAAAAGGACGAGAGCTCACTTCAGTACTTCAGTGAAGTGCTCCTTGTTTTGCGTAAAATATGTTGCCTCTTTTTGTTCATTTTCCACGTTTCAATGAACGAAATGCCTACGAAAAAATTCTATTTGAATTGTATAATTGTGACAAAAAAGTGAAGCACGAAAGTGTCCGTATGTGTGTCACTTTTGTGAGAACGTCTTATCTATTTAAATGTGAGCCTTTGTTGTGACAGCACGATTGCCAGAGCAGTAATGTTTACAGTTTCATAATTTCAATTAAAGTCCTGATTGCCATTGCAGCATTTTGAACAGAGATGCATACAAAAATATTTCTTCATGACAAAGAGTGTAACAATTTTCGGTGGTACACGGAGAACATGAAAAGCTCGACCTAATAAAAAATTTGTGTAGACAATTAACATTTTGTCTGATTTTAAGGCAGTAAACTAATTTTATGTTATCAATTAATGAAATTGTAAATTCTAATTATGCGCTGAATATTCATACAATTAAAAATTTACTTTAGTAATATCAAATGTTTATTAGAAATAAGTGAAGAAAGTCGAAAGTTGGGCGGGAGGAACTCATGTTACTGATATCATTTTTATACCCGACAGCACACGGTGGTACAGGGAATTATGACTTATTGCCAGACCGTAAATAATCCAAATGCGGGCTCAAAAATCGTCAGGGACAGATATATATTAAAAAGTACTCCCAATTGATTTTTGGGGTTCAGCAAAGTGAACTTAAAAACAATTTTGTGGGCCGATCTCAAATGGTTGAACCGCAATAATAATCAAATTTTGTGGAAATATATCATACTCGTACATATCAGTTTCTTAGAATTGACAAGTAAGAAAGTTCAGTCGGGTAAACCAACTTAATAATCCCCCCACCTTGAGTCCCAAAAAATATTCGTAAAAGTTTTTTTTTAAGTTATAAGCTGGTAACTTTTGGTACAAAATGGTCCATTTGTGTGTGAAAGAGATATTTCCAACATTGGTAGCCCACATTAACAGCTTCAGTTTAACGTATAAGTCGACCTGATCGGGCATATACTCCAAAAATTATAGTGAAAATACTAAGGGTATCATCAGCGATAATAGTATTTTTAATAAAAAATGTTTTAAAAAAAATTTATCCATATAAAATTTTTGGTTTTCATTTTATATGTATAACAGTATGCCACAATCTATATAAAACAATATTTTTAGGTCTGCTACACAACAATTTTTTTTTTGTTGCACAGTGTTATGTGTGAAACAAAATATCGGCCAAAGCAAAAAACCTGACTTTGAGGTGTGACTCAAAATTAACATCGTGCATTATGGTTTGATCACCCTTCTTAAGAGGGAAACAAATAATGAATGAAAAACGCAGTAACTATTGAACCGATAGAGCTATTTTAGTAATTTTTGGTCCAACCAAAACGCACGATGTTAATTGTAAATATAACAAAAAGTTTTCAGAGAATTATCTTAATATTTTTTTTATTATGATAGAAGGATCTATGACAATTAGGTGTGAAACAAAATATCGGCCAACAGAAAAAACTTGACGTTAAGGTGTGACTCACAACTAACATCGTGTATTATGGTTGGACCACTCTTCATTTCAATCATTTTTTTGTAATGTGTACGTCTTGATACCAGAAATCTAGCCTAATTCTTACATTGTTATATTTGGAAAGGCAAATCTCACAATTCGCAATATCAACACGAAAATACAATAAAAAGGATTTTTTATTTTTGCTCCAAAATCTATTAGTCTGAAATACAGGTTCAAAATTCCTTTTACATTATGTTTATGGTATAACACATTACTATATACATATAACAATGGTAAAGGTTTTTAATTCCAGCTTTGCGATTATCGAAAATATAAACAAGATTTTAAATTTTCGTTACAAGTTGTTTAATTTGAAGAAACATTGCAACACTATTATTACACATTTACACATTTCGCGAAAACAAACGATATATCTGTGGTTTTCAAACATGACACCACATCTTAGAAAACCAAAATGTGTAGGAGATCCAAAGTACTTTTTATACCCTCACTTTAGTGTGACGAAGGTATATATCATTTGCTACGGAAAAAAGTGTAACACATCGAAGGAGTGACCTAAGACCCCAAGTATGTTCGGAGAAAAACCGTTTTGGGTCATTTTAAGTCGAATGAGCAATGTCCGTCCGTCTGTCTGTCTGTCTGTCTGTCTGTCTGTCTGTCTGTCTGGTGCGCACGATAACTCTCGAAAGGAGTAACCGATTGACTTCAAATTTGGTATGTGGTAATATTTTTTTCTATCTCCGGCTAAGTTCGAAGATGGGCCATATTGGTCCACTCCTTCTAGTACCTCCCCCACAAAGGGTTAAAGTGTTGTGAAAAATTGATTCTTTAATAACTGCTATACTACTTATTCGAATCTTCAGAAATTCCACACATAGTGTTAGCTTATTAGTCGCTATCAACACGAGAAATATGGGCGACGTCGCCACGTCCCTTTTGGTACCTCCCACACAAATGCACCATTTTGCACCAAAAGTTAACAGCTTATAACATTAATAACAGTGTATAAAAAAACTTGAAATTTTGTACAGTATTATGCTTTTATATTGCCTACAGTCCAGGGAAAAATGGGTGTTGTTGCCACGCCCCTTTCGGTACCTCCCACACAAAGGTACCTTTTTGCCCCAAAAATTTAACAGCTTATAACATTAAACCCAGTGTGTACAAATACTTGAAATTTTGTACAGTGTAATGTTTTTATAGTGTCTATAGCCCTGTGAAAAATGGGCGTTACTGCCACGCCCCTTTTTGTACCTCCCACACAAAATGCCCAAATCATACCACAATGTAATATCTCATAACGTTTTTACCAGTGCACATAAATGCTTTTAATTCGGCACAGTGCAATGGATTTAAAGTATCTAATGTTCAGCGAAAAATAGGTGTATTTGATAAACCCCTTCTGGTACCTCCCACACAAATTGACAGAATAATTCGAGTAATATTCAATATTACATTACTCACAAAGTGAGGGTATACCTTAGTCGGTTTACCCGACTGAAACTTTCTTACATGTTCTCTCACAGTACATTTGAACCGATTTGGTAATTTCAAAATTGATACGTTATTGTCAAAATAGAATACAAACTATAACGTTTCAGCTAAATTGTTTATAGAATGTGGATTTTCAGGCTTAAAGAATCATATTTGGGTTCGAGCTCTATATGGTAGCTATATATATCAAAACATTAACCAATACGACTAATTTTAAATTCCAATCGACCTACAACTATAAAGACACATTTGCATTGTATGAACTATATTACGGCGAACTGTATGGTGATTTCAACAGAAAGACCGGTAAGGTTTATAATTTTACAATGATAATTATTGCACAGTCTTGCAAACGTAATGACAAAGTTACTTTACTTCCCCCTTTGGTGGATAGTATGATAGAGATACAATTGCTGTAGTATTGTTCTTTCATCTAACGACCAACGGACATTCAACATACTTAGAAAATTAATTAAATTTAGTGGTTGAAATAAAAAAGAGCAATAAAAACCATTTTCCAATAAACGTTTATGGCAAATGAAATTTCAATTATTTCATTATAACTATTCGTCAAGCTTTGAAGTATTTTTTTTAAATTTGGTTTTGTGAATTCATAAAATAAAATAAGTCCGATATACAATGCTGTGTTCATGAAAATAGCAATTCCATTGAATAAGTTCAAAATAAATTCCTGGTGGACTACCTCCTCCACACTAGTATGGACCGCAGGGACATCCTCCATACTAGTATGGACCGCAGTGGTCATCCTCTATACTGGAGTCGATCAATGTGGTCTTCCTCTATAGTGGAATCGACCACTGTGTGGTCTTCCTATGTACTAGAGTCGACCACTGTGTGGTCTTCCTATGTACTAGAGTGGTCTTCATCGGTACTAGAGTGGATCACTGTGTGGCCTTCATCGGTACTAGAGTGGACCACTGTGTGGTCTTCCTCCGTACTAGAATGGACCACTGTGTGGTCTTCCTCTATACTATTGTCAACCTTTATTAGTATATACATATATTCTTTATATTTATATAAAATTTGTATGTTTTTATATACAGGGTGGCTGATGAATATTGCTGCATTAAGAAACTCAAATAACTTTTTTTCCGTGTATGGAAAATAATTAGTTTAAAAAATAATGGAATTTAAATGCCCCCCCTGCTCGTTGATGCATGTGCGTCATCTTACCAAAAAGTTGTTCATTACTGCTTGGAGAGTTGAGACGGGAATAGCCGCAATTGTTTCTCGAATGGATTGCTTTAGTTCATTCAGTAAGGTCAGGCGACCTGGGGGGCCAACGGAATGTGGAGTTTCTGGATATCAGCTTATTGGGAAATTTTCGCCGCAATTCCGTCATAACAGGCCGGGCTATGTGAGGAGTTGCACCATCTTGCTGAAACCACACAGAGTTAAAAGAAATTCTCATTCGGCGTAATTCTGGATAGAAAAACTCTGTCAACATGCTCAAGTAACGGCCTCCAGTAACTGTAACAGTGTGACCGTTTTCTTCGAAGAAGTAGGGCCCGACAATGCAGCGTGATGAACCTGCACACCACACTGTGACACGAAGAGGATGCAATTCCGTCTCATGGAGTATCTGTGGGTTGGAAGCACTCCATTTTAGACAATTTTGTTTGTTTATGTTGCCGTTTAAATCGAAATGGGCCTCGTCAGACATGAAAAGACAGTCCAGCATGTTTTCGTCTTCTTCCACCATTTGAAGAATCTTCTGGGAAAATTCCAAGCGAATCGGGATGTCTGCTGAGTTCTCTTTGTTGGCCATTTGAATTTTATATGGGAATAACTCCAAATCGTTGTGCATAATTGACTGCAATGACTGTCTGCTTATACCCATTTGAGCAGATAAGGTTCTTGTCGATACTCTTGGATTGTTTTGTATGGCATCAGCTACAGCAGCGATTGTTTCCTCCGTCCGAACTGAAGGGTTTCGATGGTAACGTCTTCTGTTGACTGTCCCATGCTCGGAAAAATTGTTAACAAGTCTCTTTATGGTCCATCTGCTGGGCTGATTGCCGCCAAACGTGCCCCTATACTCTCTTTGAACCGAAACTGCGGACTTCAGTGCGTAATAGCGGCGGACAATCCAAATTCTTGTTTCAGTGTCCCAGTTATCCATTTTTGTTAAATCTAAAAATCAATCTGCAAAATAAAAAAAGATTAACCAGATTCATTAAATAGAAAAAAAGTTATTAAATTTTTTTTGGTAGCAGCTTTTATCAGCCGCACTGCATATACAATTTTTATATTTTTTATTTAAATGCTTAATAAACAACCAGAATCACGGAATGTTCTTTATGTGATTTTTCGTAAATGCTGATTTACACTTTACAGTACTAACACAAACCGTTAATATTTTAATCAATTAATTTAAAAATGTATGTCTTTATTTTCAGGTTATACAAATACTCGCATACGGTAAGTCCTTATGCTTTAATATAAAAACATGCTATTTAATTTTCCCCTAACTGTTAGGCTGCGGGAAAAGTGTTGAAGCATTGGCACGTAAAAGGAAACCTTCCGGTTTAATTTGTGGTTGTGTGTGTGTGTGCCACTTGTATATTTAACAAACACACGAATGAAACAACCCACATATACCAATAGGAAAAAAACCTCCATATTTGTTCATTTTACGAGTATTTAGCTTTTTGAGATTCAATTTGATTTGATTTGCTTTAGCACAAGTGCGGCGATTTGCTTTTGATGTTTAATTTATCTCTGTGTAAACCAACGAAAAATTGATTAATCTTGTGTAAATCACCGCAAATACAAATTCGAAAGTGTAATAGACAAACATTTTTCAGTGCCAACAGCTTTGTATAGAATATAGCATATTTGTGGGCGAATTGGTTTCTAGTATATGTGTATATATATACATATTTGCCAATTTTGAATTGTATTGTAATTTATTTATATTTATTGTCTGTGAAAAAGTGGTTGTGTTGTATAATTGAAACCCGAATGGGGTTGTTTATCAAAATGTGAAATAACTAATTTGGACTAAGGTCCAAACAAATTTGCAATGGCATGTTTGAATACATACAAAAAATTTCTCCGAACATAGGAAAATCGTTTTTACTGGATAATTGTGATTTTAATTAAAATTGGCACAATAAGTCTTCACGCGTGTATGCAATTTTTGACAATTACTAAAATCGTCAAAAAAATGCAAAATTCATTGTAGTTTTTGTGGTACAGATCTCCAAAATTACCTACCTCCGGGCCTTTTCTCAAAATTATCATCTGTTCTTAACCGCTTAAAATATTTTCAAGATATTAATACCTGTAAAACGCCCTGTTACTCTTCTTCAAAGAAGTTGAATCAAATATGTTGGTGCTCGTTGTAATAGGTGGTCAAAATATAGAAAACATCCTTAATCCTTGAATATCCTGGAAAAGTATCAATTCAGGTCCTTCATTTCTTGTAAGAACTAAAAATGTTAATAATAACACTTCCACGTGGAAACAGAAGTTTAGTAACTCAAACAATTAGAAAAAATTAGATTTTTTCACAAAAAATCAGTTTTTATTGGCATGAAAAACCATACAAAATTTCGAAAAATTAGTTTGTTATAGTTTTTGAAAGCTATCATCTTAACGATGAAAAAATGCCTATTCGAAGAAGGTCTACTTTTGGTAGAAATCATTCAAATCGAACGATTTTTAGAAAAAAATCTGGCCGACATTCCCGATTGTCTACATATATGCGTTTTACTATGGAAATGAATCATCTTCTAGCTGGCGAGATAAAAACAAATAAGCATCTAAAATCTGAAAAATTTGGGAAATTATCTGAAAATCTATATTTAGGAAGATAAGTATTATGCAAACGCGTGGGCCGAATTTTACAAATGAAGGCTCGTTTGTAATGTCGTGAATTGTACTTTCAAGTACATATATTAATGATGGTTAATTAAAAGTTTTTAAATTCATCAGTTACATGTGTAACTTTATTTTGCATCCTGCACATCAATGACACCAACCTAAAATTTTGTGAAAAATATAGTCAAATGGGGCTACACCCCAATTGTTCTAAACTGACTCTACAAATTTCAAGGTGGTGTTCAGCATGGTTCTTTTTAGAGCAATATTTAATAAAAAATGCCAATGATTTTCCTTTATAAATTATGAAAAATATAAAAATCACAAAATAGATAGAACCATTCCAATAAAAACAATTCGATTTCTGAAATTTTTAAATAAAAAAATATTATATGGATACTGAGAAAACACCAGATTCAAATTTACAGGATCAGCTCAGATTAAATAGGACTAAATGCCTACACCCAGGAAAATAATTGGTTGGAATTCGATGGTAACAATAAATAAATAGTACTAGCAACAAACATTCTATTGCAAATACCGTGTGCCGGTTGTATTTATATAAATATAAATGGTTAAAAGAACAATTATTACATGGATACGATCAAATGGAAATAATTCCAACTAAATCGATGGTGTATCAATCGATTTAAGATTTTTTTCTCTCACACTCGGTTAGTTGTGGTAACTACTTTTAAATTTTCATTATAGTGCCATATGATCGATATTTGGTTGTGACAACGAATGTTTTTTTCTTGACAACAGAAATTGTATCAATAGACTGAAGATTATTATTGCAACGAATAATTGGTGAATATAAGAGAAAAAATATTAATAAATAATCTCTTTTTGGTTATCCCAATAATTTTTTGGGAAATACAACCGAAAGCATGGCTGCTGTTCTTTTTTTGATACATGACAAACAAAAAAATAAAATTATTCGACATAAATAAATCTTCAACATTTTGTTCAAGAACTGTATGCGTAGTCAAATATAATTTTGTGCGGATAATAATGTGTGGAATGCAGAATGTGTTGTGCAGAATGTTTTACATAAATAAACAACAAAAGCAACAATCATGAAATTGAAAGCATACAATTATTGTTATGCATTGTACTCTCGTGTACTAAAATGTGTGTCAAATTTTCCCACTTCCAATAATAGTGATGAATTTGTAATATGGAATTTTTAATTTTGTTATGAATTGTTTGGTGTTTTGTTCAATAAATAAAATAAAAATTAATGAAAACTGTTTTTAATTAATTTGTAGGTATATGCCTGACAAATTGTCGGAACAACCTACTTTTGTTGTGGCAACATACAAAAGATAATTTTAGCTACCATTTTCGCAGTTGGCGCAACCAAATATGATTGTTGTCAACATAGAAGCAGACTATCCCACAACCAAAATGTTGGTTGTCCTGATGGAATCGTATGATAGTAGACATAACTACCAAAATTAGGTTGAGGCAACCAAACGGTTTTCTGTGTGTATATATATATATATTTGATATATATATATACAAATGATGGTGTTTTCCTTGTCCAGTATGCAAATTATAATATTAATATAACGATATACGCAAATATTGGTGAATTTTGTCATATATCTCGGTTGTCCTACAAGGGCCTTTTTTGATATGTTTAAATCGAAAGGAAGTATATTTGCAACACAAATTTTTAAATATTATATATTTCTTAATAAATAAATTATATTTGAAAATCAATAAAATGTATTTGGGACGCATATTTTAATATATTAGAACAATATATAGTTATTTGCGAACTAATTTTCTCAACTAAAATATGTGTTTAAATACAAATAAAATTATTGTTTGTGATATCTCCAAATGTATTTATACCCTACACCCAAAATGAGAAAAGATAGATCCATTGTTTATTATAGCGATCGACTTGTAAGCACTTTCTGACTCGATTTAGCTATGTCCGTCTGTCCGTCTGTAGATGTATTCTTGTAATCAAAGTACAGGTCGCAATTATGGCCCGATCTTGACGAAACTTTACACATATCTTTTTTTTGGCCCAAGGACGATCCCTATTTAATTTGGTTATAATCGGTTCAGATTTGGATATAGCCCCCATATATATGTTAGCCCCGATTTGACATGTAAGCGCTGTAAAAACTTTATTTTATATCCGATCAGTATGAAATTCAGCAGAAAGAGGTATCTTATTATATTAATGAACACTGTTAAATTTGGAAGAAATCGGTTCGGATTTAGATATAGCCCCCATATATACGTTACCCCCGATTTCACATGTAAGCGCCGTAAAAAATTTATTTTACAACCGATCAGTGTGAAATTCGGCAGAGAGAGGTTTCTTATTACATGAAGGCATACTGCCAAATTCGGAGACAATCGGTTCAGATTTAGATATAGCCCCCATATATAAGTTACCCCCGATTTGAAATGTAAGCGCTGTAAAAATGTTATTTTATATCCGATCAGTATGAAATTCGGCACAAAGAGGTTTCTTATTATATGAATGAACACTATTAAATTTGGAAGAAATCGGTTCAGATTAAGGTATATAGCCCCCATATATACGTTTCCCCCGATTTGACATGTAAGCGCTGTAGAGACTATATTTTATATCCGATCAGTACGAAATTCGACAGAAAGTGGTATTTTTACATGAAAGTGTATTCAGGGAAAATGTAAAGTTGTACTTTACTTCCGATCATTAACATTTTCCAGAAAGATGTCTCTCAATTTAAGAAATATATTGCTTAATTTAGCGGTTATCGGTTCAGAATTAGATAATATGTTCCTACCCATTTACCAATTATTCCACATTATTATGGTAATGATCCTTATCGTATTGTTAGGGAGGTGTATGGTATTATACAGTCGGCCCCGCCCGACTTTCTGCCTTTCCTTACTGTTTTTTTTTTGCAAAAAATATTTTCAAAACTTTGCTCAATTTCTCAAACATCAGTTTTAAATTTTTTCGTTGTTTGGAATTTTACATTCCAGTTAAAAATGGCATACATACACGGGGCAAAATCGCCTTTTTTGATATGTTTGAATCGAAAGGAAATATATTTGGAACACAAATTTTTAAGTATTATGTATTTCTGAGCAAATAAATTTTATTTGAAAATCAATAAAATATATTTGGAACTCATATATTAATATGTTACAACATATAATATTTGCAAACTAAGTTTCTCAAATAAAATATGTGTTTGAATACAAATAAAATTATTGTTTAAGAATTTCTCCAAACATATTTTATTTAAAAAATATTTTCGAAACTTTTGTTGAATTTTTCGAATTTCAGTTTTAATTTTTTTTGGTTTCGAATTGAACACCCAGTTATAATACAAAATGCAGCAGAAACTTCTGTTTTAAATCAATCATTTAAAATTTCTGAGTATTCTAAGCCATCATTAGTTGTCAATCCTCCAAGTAATATATTTCGATCGAAGATTATACGATTTAAATTTTTACGACTGAAAATTTTCTAAAAAATTAGGTTTGAATTACTGAAATATTAAACACAATTTAGGTATTTTCTGAATACTTAAATGCAAATAATTATTTGCTTCGGAAAACAATCGTCCAAAGTAAACACATATTGCGATGTAAACAAAGATTTGTTTAGAACAACATCTTCCCAAATATAAATTTGTTTGTGTGTACCAAATACTATATGTTTAGAGTGTACCCTAAACATATATATGTTTCAAGCCGAATATGTTTGGGACAATATACTACAGAAGCGATTTTTTTTCAGCGTGTAGCAGTAGCTTCGGTTTTAAAGCACTTGTATTTAATTTCTAATTATTCCAAGTCATCATTTGTAGTCAATTCTCCAAGCAATTTATTGTTATACAAGATTTCAATTATAAAGAAATTTTACAAACATTTAAAATTTCTAAAAAATTATTTATAATTGCTGAAAACTTAAAACACTTAAAGTATACTCGCATCGTCAACTGAAATCCAAAATAACTTGACCCACATGTTCATGCTTTTTCAGGAGAAGCTAAAAACAAATTAAAGTAATTTTAATCTTTTGACCAAATTAAGGGATTTCAGACTATTAAGGCGAAATCAAATAACAAATGTAGTGCAATTAGTTGTGGCGTACATTTTGAATAAAAACAAATAAAATTTTATGAATCTTTCCGCCTTTTTAATTACCTTGTTTGCTGTGACGTCTTTTTTAATTTCACTCATAAAATTTTGTATCCATCAAACGCGTTTTTAAAATATAATGAATGCAATATTGACATCTCATGAATTTTGTAATAAATATTTTTTCTAGTTTGGCTATTGGAGAGAATGTGGCTTAGTTATGAAATTTGCGTGAAAAATATAAATGTAATTCCTGAATAAAATGAAAAATTTAAATGAGATATCCCAAATGCAGATATCTCGGGAACTGTATGAGTTAACTATTAGGTGTGATCCTTTTTAAGTAGACCTGGCTTATAAAAATTTCCCCAGCATACATATGTTACAGGATCAGTATGAAAAATTAATAGAAATTATAACTCTGACTTACTGATCAACAATACAAAATAGGAGAAAAAAAAATCGACTCTGATTTAGATATAGTCCTCGTATATATGTTCGTTCCGATTTGATTTCTGGGCTTTATAGAGACTACATTTTACATTCAATCATTACGATAATTGGCAAAGAAATTGCATTTTGTCCAAGAACAAACGTGGATATATTTGGAAAAAATATGTTCCTTAATACTTGGCATCTAAGCCCTATAGAAGCCTCATTTTACATCCGATAACACTGTGGAACACAAAAAAAATAAAGAGGTTCTGACAACGGATTCTGATAGAGGGAGTAAAAAAGAACATGCGTGTATCGGCCTTTTGAAATATCACCATGGAGGTCATCTGCACATTGTTATGATAATTCGACAAAGGAAAACGTACTTGTACTTTACTTCCGATCATTAACATTTTCCAGAAAGATGTCTCTCAATTTAAGAAATATATTGCTTAATTTAGCGGTTATCGGTTCAGAATTAGATAATATGTTCCTACCCATTTACCAATTATTCCACATTATTATGGTAATGATCCTTATCGTATTGTTAGGGAGGTGTATGATCCTTAAATTTTAGGTATAGGATATGATCTGCAACATTACTTAGAACTCTACGAGGAACATTTGTTGACCACTTTAACCCTCTTGCTTCTTAGTGTAGAGATCTTTTTGGTTCCTTTTGTATAAAAGGATAAAAATCAACCCTAAAACCGGTATTTAGCGATCTGAATACACAAAAACTCAAAACTCATCTTAAATGCCAGATATAAGACAAAACCTGTAATCAATTTTTAGGTTTAGCACCAACTCGAAAAAGTATAAAATTAACCTTGAAATGGATCTTATGTTTGTCCTATTAACAAATAGCCATCATTAAAATAATTTGTCAGCAGTCAGATTTAGAGCATCGACGCATATTTTGCTCTAAAATGGTGGTGTATGGTATCATATAGTCGACTCCTCCCGTTTTTTTGCCTTTCCTTACCACTTTTCATATTAAACAATTCGACAGATTCCGTAGAATTTGCTTAAATGTTTGTGTGGCTTTGAATGCTATTAACAAATTGCCATCATTAAAAGCTTTTGTCAACAGTCAGTTTTTTTCTTAGTATTTTAAAGAAGTACCATTACCATTTTCCAATTTAAACTTTAGCACAAAATACAAAACACTTGAGCTGAATATACATAATACTTCCGGATGGCATATAATGCATTTGCAGCATATGCTGCTATATAAATTTTGGCTCAAAGTTGAAAGTTTTGCAACTGGATAGCTAGTAAAAGTTTTTTCTATATATATTTGCGACGACTAATTATTCAACACATGCAAAAAAGAGTGCATTAGATAGTATTGAAATTTACCTGTTGGTAAATTCAGAAAATCATAGCGGGTAGTGGCGACATTTACGAGTATTGATGAAAAACCATAAAAAATAGAAAAAATCGCGAACAATAGTTTGTTGAATTTTTTGGAAACCTTGCATCCTGGCCAAGAACACAATGCCTATTTGAAATCTATGGATTAGTTTAGAAATTATAGCCCTTTTGGTAGAAATAAGAGAAATTCAACAAAATAATTTTTAATTCTCTCACCTTACAGATGAGGGTTACGAGTCAAAAGTGTAACACATCGAAGGAGTGACCTAAGACCTCAATGTTTGGTAGAAATTTGATTCGTGTCATTTTAAGCCATTTGAGCAATGTCAGTCCGTCCTTCCGTCCGCCTGTCTGTCTGCGTGTCTTCTGTGCGCACAATAAATATATAGGGTGATCCATATAGAGATACTTTTTTCAATAGCCTTTTTTTGACAGATCACGTGTGAGTCGTGTCATGCTGTCATGATATTTTTGTTAAGTATTGTTTGACATTTCATCATGGAAGATCTTACGCCTGAACAACGGTTACAAATCGTTCAACTTTATTACGAAAATTCACGTTCTGTGAGGAATGTGTTTCGTGCACTTCGCTCAACTTATGGTCAACATAATCGGGTCTTACGATCACATGTGAGTCGTGTCATGCTGTCATGTTATTTTTGTTAAGTATTGTATGGCATTTCATCATGAAAAGACTTACGCCTGAGCAACGTTTACAAATCGTTGAACTTTATTACAAAAATGCACATTCTGTGAGGAATGTGTTTTCGTGACCATCTGAGACGTTGTTCAGGCGTAAGTCTTTCCATGATGGAAAGCCAAACAATACTTAACAAAAATAGCATGACACGACTCACACGTGATCTGTCAAAAAAGGCTATTGAAAAATGTATCTCTACTTGGATCACCCTGTAGAAAGGAGTAACCCATTAACTTTAAATTTGGTATGCTTTAATATTTTCCACCATCTCAGGCTAAGTTCGAAGATGTACAATATGGGTTCACCCATTCTAGTACCTCCCCATCGAAGGTTTAAAATTTAGTGAAATTTTAATTCATTAATAACATATATACATACTACTTGTTGCAATCTTCTGTAATTCCACACAAAATATTAGTTTCATAGTCGCTATCACTTCGAGAAGTTACCACGCCCCTTTTGGTACATTTCATACCAATGGACCATTTTGCACAACAAGTTAACCGCTTTTAACTTTGATTTCAATCCATGAAATTTTGTGCAGTGTAATTCTTTTACAACACCTACAGTCCAGTGAAAATGGGCGTTATCGCCACGGCCCTTTTGGTACCTCCCATACAAATATACCAAAAAATTAATGTCTTATACCTCCCAAACAAAATAGCCTAAATAAAAATCATGAATAATGACTTTTTAGGTTTCCCTTAAATTTACAATATAGTCATAATTTATACGTTTATCAATAGATTTTTTCAAATAGGCTTTGTTATCTTCCTTAGGATGCTACCTTTCAAAAAATGGAACAAAGAAATTTTTTGCCATTTTTTTTGGAATACTTATTTTATGGTTTTTTTATGGCAACAAAAAACTATGTTTTTGAACAAAAAAAAAACAAATTATTTTCTTTTAATTGTTTTAACGATACTAAACCTTTAAAAGAAAATTGGACTGCTAAAAAAATTACTTTCTAAGTAGTTTTAGCTATGTCCGTCCATTTTTCCGTCCGTCTGTTCATTATCTGATCGCGATACAAATTGGAATAGAGTGACTTCTGAAACATTTATATGGGGCCTATATCCAAACATGGACCGATTTGATCTATTTTTTAAATAAATATGTAAGGGTATAATAAAACATAAAGTGGCACATTTCAGTCAGTTTCTAGAACGTGACGAAATCTAATCGGAAGGTTCAGTTATATGGGTGATATATCCAAATGTTGACATAATACAACCTAAACTAACAAATGTCAATCGGATCACTGACAAAATGACTTTAAGAGCGCTTCTAGAACGACAAGAAGTCAAATCCGAAGTTTCAGATACATACGAGATTTATCCAATTTTTCCAGGAATAGTTATGGGCATATTGAAGTATATACTGACAAATTTCTGCAAGATCGCTGGAATAGTGACTTCAAGGGAGCTATATCAAATCATGGACAAAATTTTATTTTAAATTGGACTTGTGACCAATAATTAAAAAACAACAACTAAAGCACAAATAAATCGATACCTCCAAATACCAAACACCAAATTTTGACTGAATATAATTTGGAATATTTAGAAATTAAAAATACAATCTACCTAAAACTATGATAAGTCGACTTAGAATGTTTTAGAATGGAGGTATCAAAATGTCGAATTCAGATAATTTTTTTATTACATACCATAAGGTATTCGAATAGCGAATAATATTTAACATATCGTCGGCTTAATGCTATTTTGGTCCATACGCCATTTTTGTGTTTTTGGAGTTAGGAGTTGATAATATGGGTTCCAAGCATGCTCTTTCAGAATCTGCAATCATTTTTTGGTATTTGGTAGGGTAAATTTGTTTTACTCTGAATAACGGGAAATAATTTCGATATTTTTGTTCTATGTCTCAATTTTTCTATCGCCCTATATTTTTCACTCAGTATTTTACGTTCTTTCGATCACAATAAGTAAATTAGTGTCCTTCCACACCGACCCTTTTTGTGGTCCATGTAATACAAATACGAAAAAATATTAAAATAAAAGTGGATATGGACCAAAATGCCAAGTACAAAAATTGTTATAACTTGCTTATTTTTGGATGTAATGGCATAGAAATGCATGAGAATCATACAAACACTGTTGGGAACCCTATGAAATAAAAAGTGTGTAACTCTTCAGTCCCATTTTTACTCAAACAATAAATTGCGTTTTTCTCCGATCATACAAAATGGCGTATGGAACAAAATAGCATTGAGCCGACGATATGTTGATTATTTACATATCACTAGTGAATTGTGTAGAATTTGCATTTCTTGGGTTTGTGGTTTTGCAACAATAAAAGGTTTTCGTCTTTTGTGGAACAATATCGAAAAAATAAATATAATTTATAATATCGATTTTTGTGAAATAATATGGAAAAAAGAAGTACATATGCATAAATGCATTTTATAAACCGATGGACGCTGAATCATGCCCTGAGTCGATTTAGCCATGTCTGTCCGTCTGTGGCAATCAAAGTACTGCTCGAAAAAAGGAATCAATCCTTTAGAAATTTTTGGGATAGGAAGCAGCTTATGTTGCACAATGCCTTTAACTCTTCCTGGAAAAATGCGACAAATAGGCCCACGTTTTGGTATATTTCCCATGTAATGGTATATTCCGTATATAAACACGTTCTAGAAGGCACGTTGACGTATTTTATTAATTTTTTATACCCTACACCACACTGTGGTACAGAGTATTATGACTTTGTGCATTTGTTTGTAACACCCTAAAAGGAGAAGATATAGATCCATTGTTTATTATACCGATCGACTTGTAATCACTTTCTGAGTCGATTTAGCTATGTCCGTCTGTCTGTCCGTCTGTAGATATATTCTTGTAATCAAAGTACAGGTCGCAATTATGGCCCGATCTTGACGAAACTTTACACATATCTTTTTTTGGCCCAAGCACGATCCCTATTCAATTTGGTTAAAATCGGTTCAGATTTGGATATAGCGCCCATATATATGTTTGCCATGATTTGACATGTAAGCGCTGTAAAATCTTTATTTTATATCCGATCAGTATGAAATTCGGCAGAAAGAGGTTTCTTATTACATGAAGGAATACTGCCAAATTCGGAGAAAATCGGTTCAGATTTAGATATAGCCCCCATATATATGTTACCCACGATTTTACATGTAAGCGCTGTAAATACTTTATTTTTAATCCGGTCAGTGCGAAATTCGGCAGAAAAAAGTTTCTTATGACATGAAGGAATACTGACAAATTCGGAGAAAATCGGTTCAGATTTAGATTTAGCCCCCGATTTGACATGTAAGCGCTGTAGAACTGTATTTTAAACCCGATCAGTAAAAAAAATTGTCAGAAGAGGTTTCTCATTACATGAATTAACACTGCCAAATTTGAGGGAAATCGGTTCAGATTTAGATATAGCCCCCATATATATGTTACCCCGATTTGACATGTAAGTGCTGTAAAGACTACACTGAAAAAAATTGTGCTAAAATTAAAGAAATGCTCCAAAGACGTCATTAGTCTTCAAAATAAGTACATTTTGTACCTAAAATGTAGATTATTTCATTAATATTAAGTAATTTACTTAATTGTAAATAAATATTCTTAATTTTAAGTAAAAGCTAAGGACGTCTTTGGAGCATTTCTTTAATTTTATGAAAATTTTTTTTTTTCAGTGTGTATTTTATATCCAGTCAGTACGAAATTTGACAGAAAGAAGTTTCTTTTTTTATGAATGAGTATTCAAGGAAAATTCGTTCAGATTTATATGTAATAGGGCGTGTCGATTTAATAATCGCCCATTGCTCAGTGAAAATCGTATTCTAGGGATCAAAATAAGAAAATTTGCCGAAGGAACCATACCTCTAAAACGAATTCTGATGTCCCGGAAAAAATCCCACTTTGACCCATTTAGAGTGCTCCTATCGAGTCCAAATGTATGACCGACCCCCACTCAGTGAAGTGCTCAGTGAAAATCGTATTCTAGGGATCAAAATAAGAAACTTTACCGAAGGAACCAGACCTCTAAAACGAATTCTGATGTCCCGGAAAAAATCCCACTTTGACCCATTTAGAGTGCTCAATCGAGTCCAAATGTATGGAACCCCCAGGGGGTTCCAGGGGGTGTGCCACTGGCATGGGTGGGTCGGGCCTCCAAAGTTAGTGGGGGTTGGTCATACATTTGGACTCGATTGGAGCACTATAAATGGGTCAAAGTGGGATTTTTCAAAATTTGCCCCTACCCAAAAGTTCGACCCAAATTCCCAAAGAGGTATGGTTCCTTCGGTAAAGTTTCTTATTTTGATCCCTAGAATACGATTTTCAATGAGCAATGGCGACTTTTTTTGCCTCCTCACAAATCGACCCGGCCTAATATATAACCTCCATATATATGTTCCTCCTGATTTCGTACCAAAGCGCTATATAAGTTGTACTTTACTTCCGATCAACATTTTCCAGAAAGATGTTCCTAATTTTTTTATATAAGCGCTATTTTAGATACCTGAACGGCTTCAGCGGAAATGATAATTAAAACATTACTTAAACCAATTATTCCAAGGTAGTACCTACCTAACATACCCTGCATATGTTACTTATATTGTGTACGACCAAAAATCGGACTATTTATTGTGTTAAGGCTAATAATAACCACAGTAAATGCAAATATGTGGAATATTATTATTTGTTCAATTTTTAATTCCACACATTATATTAAACTCCTCTTTGGAATAAGCCTTGACGTGGCGGGGGAGCTAAGTACTTTCGTAAAAGAAAGGAAACTAATTATTCCAACTATTCAAAAAGAAATTCTTAATGTACATTGCCGAGGTGGTGTATGGTATTATATAGTCGGCCCAGCCCGACTTTAACCTTTCCTTACTGGTTTTATTTTAAATTAAACATTTCCTAGAAAATATGTTCAAAATCAGTCTTCAATATTTTTTCTTTTAATTAAACATTTCCATAAAATGTTCTGCAAATGCACACGAAGAAAAATCAAATGTCACTTTAACACACATTTAACAATGGTTTACAAAGGGTGTTTTAGGCTAATTATCGTTTATGAATACAGTTTTAAAAAATTTAGCTTAACAAAGGGTTTTAAAGCTGTTTTAAGTTTTTATGAATACGGCTGTAAGTAGACGAAATTAGAAATTAAGAATCTTCTTTCTGTAAAAATTCGCCGAACAAGCAAAACACGTCTAATTAAAAGAAACGCTAATCTAATGCAAGTAGACCGAGAAATTTCAAAATGCACCTTTTCTATTGAACATACGCTGTATAAACGAGAGCCATATGTAAATCTGAACCTGTTTTTAACAAATTCAATAGGGCTCGCCCTTGGGTCAAAAGATAGGTATGTGCAAAGTTTCGTTGAAATCGTTCATTAAATACGACCAGTAGGTTGATTACAAGAATACATGGACGAACGGATAGACTGACATGGTTAAATCGACTAAAAAAGAGATTCTATGTCGATCCTTATAATAAAGTATGGGTCTATCTCTTCTCTTTTTTGGATGTTACAAACAAATGCACAAAGTCGTAAAAGCCTCTGGTGGGAATCGCACCCCAAACTCATAGGCGAGCATGCTACTAACTCACCTAATGGGGCGCTCATCATTGATATTAATATCATCAAATTACGCGAAGCGTTTAAGAAGATATAGAAATTGTGACAAATCGTCGGCTTAATGCTATTTTGGTCCATACGCCATTTTTGTGTTTTTTGAGTTAGGAGTTGATAATATGGGTTCCAAGCATGCTCTTTCAGAATCTGCAAACATTTTTTTCCTATATCGCCTAGTTTTAGAGATATTGGTAGGGTAAATTTGTTTTACTCTGAATAACGGGAAATAATTTCGATATTTTTGTTCTATGTCTCAATTTTTCTATCGCCCTATATTTTTCACTCAGTATTTTACGTTCTTTCGATCACAATATGTAAATTAATGTCCTTCCATACCGACCCTTTTTTGTGGTCCATGTAATACAACTACGAAGAAATATTAAAATAAAAGTGGATATGGACCAAAATGCCAAGTACAAAAATTGTTATAACTTGCTTATTTTTGGATGTAATGGCATAGAAATGCATGAGAATCATATAAACACTGTTGCGAACCCTATGAAATAAAAAGTGTGTAACTCTTCAGTCCCGTTTTTACTCAAACAATGAATTGCGTTTTTCTCCGATCATACAAAATGGCGTATGGAACAAAATAGCATTGAGCCGACGAAATGGTAATTTGGAGAAAAATACCTGAAATAGGTAACATTGGAGCTCTGTATTACAAAAAAACTGCAATACGGCCTATCGTACTCTAACTAAGGCCATACAATAACAATTCGCATGCCATTAAATATAAAAGAAGAGGCAAAACTTTGTTAATGTTTGGAAAATACTTTTCCCATAACCGCCACATCTGATGCGTACCAACAAACTCATATTTCGTGGTAAGCGACTAATTTTCCATTCATAAAGATGCAAAGCCAGTCAGGATGATACTGCAACAGACGCGGCAGGGTGCATCTTGGACTTGGCCATCCTTGGTAGCTAACGTTCTCTTTTCGTGGTAGCTGTGAACAGCTCAGTTTCGACGAAATTTGAGATTTTAATTTATATTTATTATTCGAAAAAGTTTTGTGTATGCCTGTAATTAATGTGATGAAAAATGCCTGGCAAATGAAATATCGATGTCCGAAAATTTTCAATGCACTATATACATAAGTACTGGTAGTAAGCAATCTAATAGTAGAGTAGAACAGCATTTGATAACATAGAGAATAAAAAAAATGTAGCCAAACAGATATATAATTTGGTAAAAGAAGAAACTTTAAAAATTGCTAAAATAAATTAATTAATTATAGCTTACATAAATCAGAAAAATTCTGTAGTATATTATCCCAAAATGTATTCTGCAAAAAGTATATATATGCTTAGGGTACACTTAAAATATATGATATGTGAAATACTCGTGATATATATCTGAGAAGAAGCAGTTTAACACAAATCATTTCGTATCAAAGAAATAATTTCACTCTGCTTTTAAAACGATAATTTTATACGAAATACTCGCATACATTAGATTGCCTAAAATATGTATATTCATAGTTAGGACGAACATTTCATAGAAATAAAGAACTTCTGTCGATACAAAAGAAATAAAGTGTTTCTGATATTAAAAATCTGAATAAAGTTAAATAAATACTTTTCTTAAAAACCCGTCTTTATTAATAACATGTACCATTTTTGTACCAGAGTACCCATAGCGGTCAAAGCTTCGAAGTATGTTCAGTGAACTGACACATTTTAGCATTGTAACATTCGAACGAACAAATTCTGACAAATAGTTTTTGCTTCAAAAAAATCCTCCATTATAATGTCTCCGTATTTCCGACTTCACCCACCTATTGTCTCCTCCTTCTGGCTTTGTGGCATAATATCACTGTCTGCGGAAATTATCAGGTTTTTTAGATAACAATCTTAATATGCAGCATGGTTTCCATCATCATAGGCCATCGTACATGTCATGCACGTGATGTACATTGTCATGTTCCTAAATAAGGATGTAGAATTTAAATGCAAAATTTTCTGAGCAGATTTCTATTTTCAGTTTTCTATCTCAATTTACAAAAGGAGATAAGAAATATAAACGGCATTTACATGCATACATTCATACAAAGGTCATGTGATAATTAACAGTTGTAATTTTGATATTTTGAAACCAATAGAATAGTATACGATTTATGTATAATCCGAATTTATAGAAAAAACCAGTAAGGAAAGTCTAAAGTCGGGCGGTGCCGACTATATAATACCCTATACCACTCTCGTAATATTAAATAACTCTGATATATAAATTTTGTAACTCATGTATAAATTGTTTACATAAATTAACTTTTGGGACATTTTATACTTAAATAATACCCTGTACCACAGTGTGGTATAGGGTAATAAAAACGATTGGATCTAAAGAGCCAAATCGGATGAAACATATATATGGGAGATATAGCTAAATCTTTACCGATTTTCTTCAAATTCGGCAATGTTGGTTCATGAATCAAGAAACTACCATTCTAAATTTCAAAACGATTTGATGTAAAATATAGCTTCTATAGAACTAAGGGGCCAAATCGGACGAAACATATATATGGGAGCTATAGCTAAAAATTAACCGATTTTCTTCCAAATCGGTAGTGTTGGTTCATGGATCAAGAAACTCTACCATTCTAAATTTCAAAATGATTGGATGTAAAATACAGCTTCTACAGGACTAAAGGGCCAAATCGGACGAAACATGTATATGGGAGCTATAGCTAAATCTTAACCGATTTTCTTCAAATTCGGTAAATCTTAACCGATTTTCTTCAAATTCGGTAATGTTGGTTCATGGACCAAGAAACTCTACCATTCTAAATTTCAAAACGATTGGATGTAAAATACAGCTTCTATAGGACTAAAGGGCCAAATCGGACGAAACATATATATGGGAGCTATAGCTAAATCTTAACCGATTTTCTTCAAAATCGGCAATGTTAGTTCATGGATCAAGAAACTCTACCATTCTAAATTTCAAAACGATTGGAGGTAAAATACAGCTTCTAAAGGCCCAATTCGGACGAAAGATATATATGGGAGCTATAGCTAAATCTGAACCGATTTCAACCAAATTCAATAGCGATCTTAACAGCCGTGAAATACTCTAAACTGCAAAATTTCAGAACGATCGGAGTGAAATTGCGACCTGTAGTCGACGAACAACTTTACATGGACAGACGGACGGACGGACATCGTTAAATCGACTCAGATAGTGATTCTGAGTCGATCGGTATACTTTAAGGTGGGTCTAGCTGTGTTATTTTCAGGTGTTACAAACATCTGCCGTGAAACAAACTTATAATACCCTGTACCACAGTGTGGTGTAGGGTATAATAAAAATTTTTGCAAGTGTTTTCTTCAATCATAACATATTTTTAGTTGGCAAATAGGATATATGTCCCAATTGGTCATCTACTGCAGAGTTTATAACCCAATTGGTTATCTACTGTAGTAAAGGGTTTTCCAACAAGAGTTGTTATTTTGGTATTCAAAGAAAAATTCAATTTTTTGAGATAAATGATCGGATGTTTATTTCATAATAAAGAGGAATGTATGCCGTTAATAATGAAAAACAACATCAGACAAATGGCCTCCATGGCAACGCTTACAGGATCGTATCCTTTTCATAAAATTTTCCATAACCAAATCGCAAAGTGGCTGCCCTATGTCCTCGATAGCCTCACGAATTCTATCTTTGAGGTCTAGAATCGACGCTGTTGGCGTATACCTTATCTTTCACGTGGCCCCAAAGGAAGAAGTCCCAAGGTGTTAAATCACAAGATCTCGGTGGCCAATTGTGATCACCTCTTCGAGAGATAACACGGTCCGGAAACTTTTCCCGTAACAGAGCAATGGTTTCGTTGTGTGGCACGTAACGCCGTCTTGTTGAAAGTAAACGTTGTCCATATCAATACCATCCAACTCCGACCATAAAAAAATCATTAATCATCTCTCGATAGCGCAATCCATTCACCGTAACTGTTGATCCAACCTCATTTTCAAAAAAGTAAGGTCCAATAACCTCGCCGGACCATAAACCGCACCAAACAGTCGAACGTTGAGGATGGAGAGGCTTGCCAACAATAACTCTTGGGTTTTCCGAGCCCCAGATGCGACAATTTTGCTTGTTGACGTAGCCACCGTGGTGGAAATGGGCCTCATCAGTCAAGATGATTTATCGATGATTTTCGAATTTTAATAATTTCATTGCGTTGTTGAATCGTGTATCGTTCCATTTTTAGTAATGGTGTAGTTTCTACTTGTCAAATGTCAATGAATAAAAGCTTCAAAAGTGACAGCTACCGAAATACCGGGTGATTCAAAATAACACCTTTTGGAAAACCCGTATTAATCGGTGCCAACTTGCAATGATCTAAGACCACTTCTTGTATTTTTGGCACAAAAATGTATGAAGGCTACTGTTCTTTATTCCAAGTATCCTGAATTTCGTGGCTCAATATAAAGTATGAAATATCGCATAAGAGGGAGTGGACGCGGCATGACTATAAAAAACGAAACCTATTAGAACTATTGCACAAATCGACTTGAATTTTGTAATGTATACATTTTAACTGCAGTGATCAATGAAAAAAAAAAAAGTTTCTAAGTACATATGAACTGTTTATTTTGAAAGCGGCGTAAGCGCCATTCTGTTTTTGAACCAAGAGTAGTATCGTTAAAAGGATATGTGAATAATAGATATATATTACTTACTTACAGTTCATCTCAAGGTTTCAATGTTTCTATATTAGGTGAAAATGTTCACATGCTAGTTTTATTAACCCGCTTTTTCTAATGTTGAATTGAGTAAAACAGAATGGGGTTTACGCCACTTTCAAAATAAACAGTTCATATGTATGAAGAACATGCTTACTTTTAGAAAGTAATTTTACATACAATATGAGCTATTGATACAAACTATTTAGTCAATGTTATCAAATTTTTATCTGTGGTGATTTAGATTCCTACCCGATATAAATGATACCTTCCAATTTCACTAAACTGAAATTTGGGGCAAGGAAGTGCACCGGCTCCATCTATCAAATATATCTTCTTTATATATAAAATCCTGTTTTACGTTTGCTAGTAACGCAATGAATGGGCTGATAATTGAACAATATATTCAGATTGGGGTCATTTGTGTTTTAGAATTATTTTCACCGCGATAAATTGCGAAGTGGTCAAGTTATTTGAAAAATTCGCATTTCCAGAGCGATTTGACTGAAATTAAAAATGTGTGTGTGGTTTGTCGTGATAATAGTTTATTTCTATGATTCTAGCCGGTAGATGGCTCTGTAGGGGACTGACTATATAATTTTTTTTTATGATTTTTTCCTGAAACTCGGGATGTATGCATTTTTGAAATGAAATACCAATGCTGGGATCAGCTAGTACATAATATAACTTTTCCCACCTTTTCTCATTAACCTCATATTTAATTGTTACATACACCGAACGAAAAGTGTGTAAGCATTTGTGTTGATGAAAGATTAACTTAATATAAAAAAATCAAAACATTCCATTTTTCGAGTTTTTGAATATGGCACATGTCACGAATCACGTGTGAACAACTAAAAACTTAAAACTGAAAAACCAAATAGCACAAAAATCTCCCTATATAATCATCTTGGAAAAACTGAAGATTTTTATGTCAATACATAGAGACTACAAAAAATAATTAAAACATATTATTATACCCTCACTTTAGTGTGACGAGGGTATATATCATTTGCTACGGAAAAAAGTGTAACACATCGAAGGAGTGATCTAAGACCTTAAGTATGTTCGGAGGAAATCCGTTTTGGGTCATTTTAAGTCGAATGAGCAATGTCCGTCCGTCTGTCTGTCTGTCTGTCTGTCTGTCTGTCTGTCTGTGTGTCTGCTGGCTGGTGCGCACGATAACTCTCGAAAGGAGTAACCGATTGACTTCAAATTTGGTATGTGGTAATATTTTGATCTATCTCCGGATGAGTTCGAAGATGGGCCATATTGGTCTACTCCTTCTGGTACCTCCCACACAAAGGGTTAAAATTTAGTGAAATATTGATTCTTTAATAACTTCTATACTACTTATTCGAATCTTTTGAAATTCTGCACATGATATTAGTATATTAGTCGCTATTAACTCGAGAAAAATGGGTGAAGTTGGCATGCCCCTTTTGGTACCTCCCACACAAATGGACCATTTTGCATCAAAATTTAACTGCTTATAACTTTAATACAAGTGCATAAAAATGCTTGAAATTTTCTACAGTATAATGTTTTTGTAGCGCCTATAGTCCGGTAAAAAATGGGCATTATTGTACAGCCCCTTTTGGTACCTCCCACACAAATGGACCGTTTCGTACCAAAAGTAAACGGCTTGTAACTTTAATACCAGTGCATACAAATACTTGAAATTTTGTACAGTGTAATGCTGTTATAGTGCCTATAGTCCTGTAAAAAGTGGGCGTTATCACCCCGCCCCTTTTTGTACCTCCCACACAAAATGACCAAATCATACCAAAATTACATAGCTCGTAACTTTAATATACCAGTGCACATAAACGCTTATAGTTCAGCACAATGCAATGTATTTAAGAATGTACTGTTTACCGAAAAATATGTGTATTTGGAAAACTCCTTCTGGTACCTCCCACACAAATTGACAGATTTATTGGTGTAATGTTATATATTACATTACTCACAAAGTGAGGGTATACCTTAGTCGGTTTACCCGACTGAAACTTTCTTACTTGTTTTTTAAATATTTTATTCATTGACTACATTTCTGTCTGCCTTTGAAAATATATATTTTTCCGATATTTCGTAGTAGTTTGTTAATATCTGAACGGAATGTTTAACGATTACTTTTCTGATATAAAAACGAAGTTTTCTGCAGATCTTAAGATTTTCTCACAATGGAGGCAAGCTGCTGAAGATCAACGTGTTCACTCAGAACTAACACTATGGAAAATATCATTTGATCAATTTAAATCTAGATTTTCTTTTGTAACTTTTTTAATACAGTATTGTACATTACATTAATGGATTTATACACTGGAACTAATACAGTGACATTTTTTATTGGTTTAATGCAAAATGTCGTCATTATGATGACTATTATACCTTCAGTGTACCCACAAACATTTACTCCATATGTATGAAGATTGTTAGTGAACTACTCATATCAAGATAATGTATGCATATTATTCATTAACCATAAGATGAATAAAACAAAAAAGGACTATTGGATATCTGGAAGTACTGTTGTTACGAGTAATAACCGCGTAGCTACCATATACATTAGGCTTGTGATAAAAATGTAACAAAACTCTTTTGAAAAAATTATCATTGTTGAGTACACTTGTAAAATAAAGTAAGAAAGAATGTAAAGAAACTGCGCTAAAAATATAAATATACAGAATCATAATACTATACCAGGGTATTGATTTAAGCTAATTTGTATTATATTGGTTAAGAAGATTAAAAATATATACACACAGGAAAATAATTGGTTGGAATTCGATTGTAACAATAAAAAAATATTACTAGCAACAAAAAGTATATAGCCGAATAAATAGTTGAAACAACAATAATAACATGGATACGATCAAATGAAAATCCTTGCAACTAAATCGATGGCTGTATCAATCGAATTAAGATTGTTTTTTTTTTTGACACTCGGTTAGTTGCGGTAACCAATTTTAAACTTTTATTATAGTACTATATGATCGATTTTTGCCAATGTGACAACCAATGTTTTATTCTTGACAGCAGAAATTGTATCAATTGATCAAAGATTATTATTGCAACGAATAATTGGTTACTACAACAGAAAAAATATTAATAAATAATCGTTTTTTGGTTATCCCAATAATTTCCCAAATTTAGAATAATTAAATGTATTTTGGGAAATACAGCCGAAAGATTTGTTGCTGTTCTTTTGCTGATACATGACAAACAAAAAATAAAATTACTCGACATAAATAAATCTTCAACATTTTGTTCAAGAACGTTATATGTAGTCAAAAATAATCTCCTGTGGATAATAATGTGTGAAAATAAATAATAAATAAAAGCAACAATCATGAAATTGAAAGCACAGCGTTAAGCGATATTTGCATAAAAGTTTTGTGTTTTTTTCGTGTACTAAAATTTGTGTCAAATATTTCCACATCTCATAATAGTGATGAATTTGTAATATGGGATTTTTAATATTGTTATGAGTTGTTTGGTTTTTTGTTTAATAAATAATATACAAATTAATGAAAACTTTAATTATTTGTCGGTAGTATATGACTGACAAATTGTCCGAACAACCAGTTTTTTAAAACAGTTGGTTGTGCCAACATACAACAGATAATTTTGGCCACCATTTCCGTAGTTAGCGCAACCAAATATGATTGTTGTCAACATGGAAGCAGAAGCAGGGTTACCATACGTCCTCCTTTGGGAGGACATGTCCTCCTTTTTAGGCAGTGTCCTTCCTCCATTTCAAAAATATTGGTTTTGTCCTCCTTTTTTACAAAATCAACTTTTTAACAAACTATAAACCACATGAATTATTCTAACAACAACTTATAGTACAAAGTTATGGCGAATTCTTTTCTGGAAAAAAGTGTTACATTTTCATTGCCCTTTTTCCTAAAACGGCACTTTTGTGATACTTTTTTGAAATTTGGTAATTAAGTTACTCGAATTTAGCACAACTAAAATTTCAAAAAAGCAATATTATAGTGCAGTTTTCGGAAAAAGGGCAATGCAAGTGTTGCACTTTTTTGCAGAAAAGAATTCGCCATTAGTGAGTTTGCCACTTTGTATACCCTCCACAATAGGAAGGGAGGATATACATTTTGTCACTCCGTTTGTAACACCTATAAATATTGATTTCAGACCTCATAAAGTGTTTATATTCTAAGACGATTTAGCCATGACCGTCTGTCCGTCCGTTATAATCACGCTACAATCTACAATAATTGATCCAGGTGACTGAAATGTGGTACAGATACTTCTTATAGCTGCAGTTTGGGATTGAAAATGGGCAATATCGGTTCGCTTTTTGTTATTACCCCCATATATATAATATCCCTAATCATACGAACAATAGTAGTTATAGGTCATACAAAGGTCCCACTGGATTTGACTTCATAACCCTACAAAGCCAGAAATTTCAACGAATTGGGCTGACATTTGGTAAAATGAGTTTATTTGTCCCCAAAACAATTGACATGCGATCGATGGTATATAAGATTAGCGACGCTTTTACATGTTTATTATAATGGTTATTTTTTCCTGCAAAAAGTGCAACATTTTCGTTGCCGTTTTCTCTAAAACTGGATTTTTATAGCACATTTAGGAATTTTAAATTAAAAAATGAGCTATGTTTAATTCGAAGGACAACACCAGTTGACATAAAAATGGCAAATATTTTTCAGCATTTTACGTCGACGGTGTAAGACTTCTTTCGGAATCGAAATCTCCATACATTTTATTCGAGATAGGTGTTTGTAACTCCTAAAAATATTGGAGCTAGACCCACTTTAAAGTACACCGATAGACTCAGTATTAGTTGATTTAAACATGTCCGTCCGTCTGTCTGTCCATTCAAAGTTGTTCGTTAAGTATAGGTCGCACTCTTTCACACCTGGGAAGAAATTGATTAAAATCTGTTCAGATTTACGCGCTGAAAAA
Organism: Eudasyphora cyanicolor; assembly: GCA_963930755.1. Lineage (NCBI taxonomy): Eukaryota > Metazoa > Arthropoda > Insecta > Diptera > Muscidae > Eudasyphora > Eudasyphora cyanicolor. Next base: position 264,113,523 of record OZ005734.1, read on the forward strand.
AATCGCTTCTGTAGTATATTGTCCCAAACATATTCGGCTTTAAATATACATAGATTTATGGTACACTCCAAATATATAATACTTAACACACACAAATATTATATGTTTATGAGGATATTGTTTTAAACAAAAATATGTTCCCATTCTAATATTTTTTTATTTGGAACTAATATTTCCGAAATAAAGATTAATTTGTATTTATGTATTTTGGCAATGCTTCAATGCCTTAATTTAAAGACAAGTTTTCTGGTTTTCAGATGCTCAAAGAGTACATTTTTTTAATAAATGTTATATGTTAGTAAAATTTAATTAAAACTTAAATGGTATAATCTTTGTAAATATAAATTGCATTGATGGGTTGACAGAAAGTGATGAATTGGAAAAAAGTAACTAAAATTCGAATAAGTCAGCAAAGTTTTAAAAATCTTTTTTAAAAAAATATATTTGGAAAACTTCTCAAACAATAACTTTGTTTGTGTGTAAACACATATTTTATTTGTGAGAGTCAGTTTTCAAATAAATTATGTTCTACTATATTAATATATGCGCTTCAAACAAAATTTCTTGATTTTCAAATAAAATTTATTTGTTAACAAATATATAATATTTAAAAAAATCGTTTCCAAGTATATTTTCTTTCAATTCAAACATATCAAAAATGACGATTTTCCCCCGTGTAGATATCTAAACATTTTCTTTCCAGTCTTTATGCGTTACTGAAGCTGTTTTTTATATCTGATCACTTTAAAATTAAGCAGGATGGAGTATCTTGATCCAAGGACCCACATTGTCAAATTTCGTGTAAATCGGTTTTAGATTTAGATGTAGCATCCAAGTACAAAACGTGCCAAATTTAGATAAAATAAGTTCATATTAAGATATAGCCCACATATGTAAATATTTCCTCCGATTTGGCTAATAAGCGCTATAAGATAAAAGTTGTCAATTATTAGAAAAATAACATTAATATAACTTGGCAATATTTCTTCTTATTGTGCTCCGATAGTGTGGTGTAGGACCTTCCTTGCGGGTTTAAAGTCTAATTGTTGACCAAATAAAAAATGCTCATCCTTTCCAATTACTGTCCTCCGAAAATACCAAACTCTCTTTGTAAATGTCACAAATGTCCTCCTTTTCTGGCACAAAAGTCCTCCTTCCGAAAAAAGTTTATGGTAACCCTGAGCAGAAGTATAACACAACCAAATTGTTGGTTGTCCTGGAAATCGCATGGAATCGCATGATAGTAGACAGAACTACCAAAATTCGGTTGAGGCAACCAAACTGTATTCTGTATGTATAAAATAACTATTTTAAAATTAAAATTCTTAAGTTCTGACAAACCACTTCCCGGGAGGTTATTTATTTACTTATCTTGGAAAAAAACATAGTATACCTAATGTAATACTATGTTTGTAGGTCCTTTAAAACATTCACCAGTCCGTTCATTCATCCATTCGTTTGTTCATTTATATTTGTCCAGTTCCTTGTATATTCAGTCGGGTCTCTGTCTCCTCATGCGTATATGTGTTTGTGTTTAGTCTGACATGTTACAAACAAAACATCAGCGCCGCATTCACTGAATGATAAAATGTCGCTGTTTACTCATTTTAATTAAAATTCTCATGTCAAGACGACGAACGAATAAATACAAATGCACACCACATACAGCATCAAAATATTAGGAGGATGCACAACAAGTAAACAACATGCCACGCATGTCACATCTACAAAATACCGTATTTATGAGAAATTCCATTTTAGAAGTGTACCAAGTGTATTTACTACTCGTACCATAGATGTAGGAAAGAAACTAAAATTAAACTCTATGCTGAAAAAAATAATTATTATTCAGTCAGAATTAATTTTTTTGGTTTGAGACCATATGTTCCATTTACTTTCTGTCTATTCCAAGAAAGTAATAGAAACAAATACAAAAATTGGTAGAGAGTTTTAATTGCTTAGTTCGGCAAAATACGGGTTTGGTTAGCAGTTCTTGTTAAATTCAATTTACTGCTTCCTCAAGTATTTCAGCTGATTTAAGTTAAAGACATACACTATTGCTACTGAATTCTGAAGATGATAGAGTGGTGTCTATCGAAACTGCAGTCAATTCTACCAAGCAATTAAAACTCTCTACCAATTTTTGTATTTGTTTCTATTACTTTCTTGGAATAGACAGAAAGTAAATGGAACATATGGTCTCAAACCAAAAAAATAAATTCTGACTGAATAACAAAACAACAGACCAACAATAAATAACAACAAAAATAATTATTTTTAGAAATTTAGTTCCAACTTCATCTTTAAAACAACTTCATCGTTAAGTACGGAAATATTTAAAGTTAAGATAATTTCTTTAATATTAATTACATTCAAAGGGCAAATTATATCCTTATATGTCCTTTGAACCTATTTTTTAACATATATGTCATAAAGTCAAATCGGAAGGGTCGTTTATATGGGGGCTGTATCGAAACATAGGCATATACCCCCAATCTATCTAGGGAGTGTAAATGCTTAAATTTGATGATTGTCTAATCGGAAGCGACCTTTATATGAAGACTAGGCCGGGTCGATTTGTGGGGAGGCAAAAAAAGTCGCCATTGCTCAGTGAAAATCGTATTCTAGGGATCAAAATAAGAAACTTTGCCGAAGGAACCATACCTCTAAAACGAATTCTGATGTCTCGGAAAAAATCCCACTTTGACCCATTTAGAGTGCTCCAATCGAGTCCAAATGTATGACCGACCCCCACTAACTTTGGAGGCCCGACCCATCCATGCCAGTGGCACACCCCATGGAACCCCTTGGGGGTTCCATACATTTGGACTCGATTGGAGCACTCTAAATGGGTCAAAGTGGGATTTTATCCGGTACATCAGAATTCGTTTTAGAGGTATGGTTCCTTCGGCAAAGTTTCTTATTTTGATCCCTAGAATACGATTTTCACTGAGCAATGGGCGATTTTTAAATCGACCCGCCCTAGTGAAGACTACATCAAAAAATGGGCCGATATGTTTCATATTCACTATGGTCTATGCAATGCTATATAAATTATAAAATTAAGTTCTTTTATTAAAGTTTGAATAATTGAGCTCGAGGTCTATATAAAATAAAGGTCGAATGCAAAAATAACCAGAACTATAAATAATATAATATTAACGAAAAGCGTCAATGATATAATCGGAAGGGACCTTTATATTGGGGTTATATAAAAACATGGACCGATATTTCCCATTTTCGTTAGGGACGATTAAGTGCAATTTAAGGTACGAATGCTTATATTTCAGATAGATGAAAAATTCATCCTCGGAATAAGCATTGATCAGGAGGTGGAGCTAAGTACTTTGTTAACTGAAACAAAATCAATTATTCTAAATTATTTGACTATTGAGTTTGAAACCTTTGTTTTTGTTTTCGGTAAAACAGAAAAACAAAGCTTCTTTGAAAGAGAAGAATAGGAAATGTGTGAAATATATTAAGGGTGACCACTGGTTGGTGGACGATATCGTTTCGGAAGCTACCAAGCAACCTCATCGGCAACTTGGGATAAAAATTCTCTGTCAATAATTGGCACAATATGAGAGCCTATTTTTGCCGAATAGGTAAGAATACTGATGAAATCTGAAAAAATACCTCATAATGGATGGGATTTTCAATTCACTGACTCCACAAAAAGAGCATCTAAAATATCTTGGAATCCATTAAGATCACCGCTCGACGTGGTCGCACCCCATAAATTCCAAAGTAACTCAAATAAATCTTAAAACTAATCAATTCCAATGTCTCATCAGCAAAGATCTGTCATAGATCAAGAGTTTATAGTTCTTTTGTGCAAAAAGATTATAAAACTCATTTGGATGTATGGTATCTTGCTCTGGGGTACAGCATCTGCTTCCAAGGTAGGGAAATTGCAAAGAAATCGTTTAATTATAGGTGTAGCACGATATATAAGAAACGAAAGCATACATAAATACCTCAACATCCCAACAGTGAAAGATGAAATAGAAGAATATTGTACGCTGTAAACTACTAAATCTTGATGGTCATACACGCCTTACAAGAAGAGATACGTCGAACTTGACAAATTAAAACAAATATAAATTAAATTAGCTCTAAAGCCTAGTTTATATTCTTATTGTAAATGCCCCCAATAGTTATGATCATTGTAAAATGAAAGATTCAATAAAAAATTTTATGAATTGGAAAAAAATATCCACTCAACGTATATTTGTTAAAGGCATATAGTATAATCCATAAGACATATAGTATCAACCAATTTGACTGAAATGCGCTTTAGTTTTTTTACAAGAGTTCTACAAAAAAGGACCACATTGATTAATGTTTTGATATAGTCCCAATTTAGAAGTTTCTCTCACAAATGGCCGGTTAAATCAAAGATCCCATATTTTCTTAACAATTTGTCTTTTTACAAATTTTTATTTTTACAATAATGTGCTAAAAAATGACTTCAGTGTTTCCCTTGCGATAATAATAATAACAAACTGTGATCACTTAACATAAAAAGGCTCATATCTCTGTGAATGAGTCCTATTTGTACTGAGTGACATATATTTTAGTTACTAAATAGTTGTTTCATTTTATCCGCAAAGATTGCCATACAAATAGATACACATAAAAATGGTTATCTGACACGGAAATTTGTGGTTTCGAATGTTTTAAATGGATACCGATCAATAAATGACATCCGCAGGCTTCTCGAAGCAGACGGAAGAAGTTTAAATAACAAATGATACTGTCTAAAATTAGTCCACTAAACGCCTTATTTATTATTATTTTATTATACATATTAACAAATTTCAAGTAACTGGTGATCCAAGTAGAGATACTTTTTTCAATAGCCTTTTTTTTGACAGATCACGTGTGAGTCGTGTCATGCTGTCATGTTATTTTTGTTAAATATTGTTTGGCATTTCATCATGGGAAGACCTACGCCTGAACAACGTTTACAAATCGTTCAACTTTATTACGAATATTCACGTTCTGTGAGGAATGTGTTTCGTGCACTTCGCTCAACTTATGGTTAACATATACGGCCTACTGAGCGTAATATTTGCAACACCATCACCCATCTTGAGACCCAGCATTCATTTTTGGATAATATTCGAACGAATAGACCACGTCCAGCACGCAGTGAAGAAAATGTAGCGGCCGTAGCTGAGAGTGTACACGAAGACCGTGGAGAGTCAATTCGGCGCCGTTCGCAGCAACTCGGACTGACGTATGGAACGACTTGTCACATTTTACGTCGAGATCTTAAATTGAAAGCATACAAAATACAGCTTGTACAAGAACTGAAGCCGCCCGACCCTCCCAAGCGACATCGCTTCGCTCTATGGGCTCTTGAAATGTTCCAAGAAGATCCGACGGTTTCGAGCCAAATTTTGTTCAGCGATGAGGCCCATATCTGGCTCAATGGGTATGTAAACAAGCAAAATTGCCGAATTTGGGACGAAGAGCAACCTGAAGAGATTCAAGAGCTGCCACTTCATCCAGAAAAAACAACGGTTTGGTGTGGTTTGTGGGCCGGAGGAATCATCGGTCCATATTTCTTCAAAAATGATGCCGGTGAGAACGTAACCGTCAATGGCGACCGTTATCGTGCCATGATAACCGACTATCTGATGCCTGAAATTGAAGCTCGTGATCTCGGCGACATTTGGGTTCAAAAAGACGGCGCCACTTCCCACACTTCGCATCAATCAATGGATTTATTGAGAGAACACTTCGGTGAGCAGATAATTTCACGTTTTGGACCGGTAGATTGGCCACCAAGATCGGTGATATCACACCGTTAGACTTTTTCCTGTGGGGATATGTAAAGTCTAAAGTTTATGCGGACAAACCCGCTTCGATTCAGGCCTTGGAGCAAAACATCACGCGTGTCATTCACCAGTTACCAGTCGAAATGCTCGAACGAGTCATCGAAAATTAAACTCAACGGATGGACCATCTGAGACGTAGCCGCGGCCAACATTTGATAGACATGATCTTCAAAAAATAAATGCCAAAGAATGTTCTTTCAAATGATAATAAACTTTCCCCATTCAATTGGAATTTTCTGTGTTTTTTTCTTTAAAAAAGTAGGGAACCTTGAAATGTACCACGCGTTATATTTATATACATATATAAAAGCCATTCTATGTTGATCCTAGTTGGTCACTAAGAGGGATCTGGATATTACGGAAATTTATCGCTGAACTGTTGGGGATGGAAACGCATTGTACACTCAAGTGTTTTTACTTTCTCTTGTATTCAAATTATGTGTTGAGTGGGATGTACCAATTCATTCGAGATGATATATCTGAAAATAAAGATGACTCGCCTAAGTACCTAATATGGAAGTTTTAGGTGATCCTCAAAGAAGTTCAGAGAGTGCAAAATGCAATTTAAAAATGTATTCTCGATGAACTAACATAATCCGCAAAATGTTCTTGTAAAATCGCGTTTTGGAGATATTTAGCCACAAAATTTGCTGTGTTAAAAAGAGGTTAGTAAATTCTGACACAATTTTAGTATATAGGGCTTCTGGATAGATGTTTCATGTCAAAGAACAAAATAAAGGTAACACTTCTAGAAGTATTTCTCCTAAAACACCCGATACCCCCGCTCGTCCTCTTACCCCTGAAAATCCCCATCAGAAAATAATGATATGATATGATAGTCTTCGACTTTTAATATTTTTATTTATTTTATTTATATGAATTACAATACAAAGTAAATTTATATTATAATTTTAAGGTCCAGGGAGAAGCAGGGTGACAAAGACCATGTTGCTTGTTAATTTTTGTTGCGACAGACCAGAGCCTCTGGTGGGAATCGAACCCACGACCCCCAAACTCATAGGCGAGCTCGCTACCAACTCACCTACTGGGGCGCTCGACTTTTAATATATTATTCTTTTTGGAGAGAGATTAGCATTGGTAAGGGGATGAGCGGGGGTGTCGGATGTTTTGGGCGAATACTTCCTAAGTGTCTCCTTTATTTTGGAACTATAATTGTGCGTGAATTTACTAACCTCCGATAACTAGCAAACTTTATGAATAAATACGACATACATAAAAAAAACACCATTAAAGCGCATTGTGAAGGCTTACAGTGCTTTTTTTAAAGGATTTAAACACCAGGATTTAAACACCAAAAAATTAATTTTCTGTGGTAAGGGGATGAGCGGGGGTTTTGGGTGTTTTGAGTTAAATACTTTTTGGAGTGTCCCCTTTAATTTTTTCCCTACGGCTTCCCCTATGTCGAAGCCGTATATACTACAGTAGCGTCAGAATTTATGAACCCCTTTGTATACCCAGAAAACTTTGTGGCTAAATATCTCGAAAACGCCATGCGACCAGTGTTGCCAGACGAATTTGACCGAATGTCTTCAAAATGGCGGTACAAAAATCGTCAAAATAAATTTTCGAAATCGTCAAAAACTCGTCAAAAAATCGTCAACACAAAAATCTACCAGCAACGTACAGCTTTTGAGTTTTTTTTATGACGAAGGACATGTTTCGGATATAGATATGTATTAATTGGTACTCTCAAATGATTTTGGGGCTCCTCAAAGTGAACTTAAAATGAATTTTATTGGCGGATCTCACATTCATAAACGACATTAATAAATTAATTTGGCGGAAACATATCTGATACATATTAATTTCTTACGTTTGAAAATAGTCTTGATCATATATTATTTATTTCTTTACGTCATGAAAGCCAATAGCTATTATTGGGACGAAGTTTGACAAAGTGCATATTACGTGCATATATTCCCGTCAACTAGGTCCAGTGTAGATCCATTTTTTTATACAGCCCCCATACGAATGTCCCTTTAGATTCAACTTCTCAAACCCGATTTAACTTCATAGCCCCAAAAATCAAAATGTTCGTTCCATTTGGCTTAACAATTATATATGTAATTAATTTTAGCTGGTACGATTCGTTGGAATAATGACCTAGGTCCACGTTCGGACGTAGCCCTTACTTTACCTAAAAAATTTCACTGTAATTTCCTCTGCCAATTTTACAACTCAAAAAAACTTTAGAGATTTCTCTTGTTATGTTATTGAGTGCGGTTCATAACATTCGAGACATTTTCTAGCATTTCTGAGTTTTATTTTAAAAGGATAAATGGAAGTGCAAATATATCCCGAAGGAATTATAAAAAAATCTTTAATATAAGAACAATTTGTGAAGTTTTCCTTACTGTTTTCATATCATAACAAATCGTCATTTCGGGGCAAAAATCGTCAAATCGTCATGTCCTATTTTTGAGCTCCGAAAATCGTCAAAATGACGATAAATCGCGAGCATTTCCCAAGGACTTCAATATAAATTTTATTATTGTACCTTTGGTTGGAAGTTGTACTACAAACAGAAAATTTTTCTGAAGAATCCTTAAGATTTTGAGTCATTCTTTTATATCTCCGTTTAACATTTTTGTTTTCCGTTTATTGTAATTTTGTCGCAAGAAATATCATATTATCTAGAGTACAACATATTTATGATTTAAATTATGTGAAATCGAAATAGCTTAATATTCTCATGGTTACTCATTTGAGATTAATTAATTTAAAAGTCGTTATATTCCATTCCCATACAATATATGTATGCATATATCTCACCTTACTTCTTATGTTGTGTACGTGTGTATGTGCTAAATTATCTTCTCAAATATGTATTTTAACCTTATTTACGTAAAGAAATAACTTTGCGACAACATTTTGCTAATTAACATATGAATGAGGTAACATTGGTGTGGAGGGGAAAAAATGTGAGTGTCAGTCATTTGTAACTAAAGCTGTAATCCTATTAATATTAGAAACTATTTTTTATGCACAGAGTGAAGAATTGCGACATGTTTGTCTTTGAATTGAAGAATAATAAGTTCTGACCTAAGTTTCTATACATATTAAGCTTCCTTGACTCCTCTCGTTCATAATTCCAATAATTTCTATATGATCCCATTCCATAGTTTAGTGCTGTATTTTGGGATTTTGGAACTTCTGTTTACATACGTTTTAGTCAATGGTTGAATTTTGCAGCTTAAATCTATTTATACAATATTCGCTTAAAATATTGATATTCATTATTTTGGCTAAATATGTTACAGTGGAGCTAAAAGGGTGACACCAGCATGCGAGTGTAGATTAGAGACTCATTGGTAAGAAACTGTTAATTGTTGAGTGTTAAATGTTTTGGCAGGGTGCGTGGCATCTTTTTTGGTCGCAATGGTTCATCAGTGACTACGAAAAATGACTAGTGATAGAATCCTGAAATCTGATGTGAGGATATCCCTTGTGATGTAGTACTTGTACACGCTGAAAAAAATCGATTCTGTAGTATATTGTCCCGAACATATTCGGCTTGAAACATATATCTGTTTAGGGTACACTCTAAACATATAATTTTTGGTACACGCAAAACTTATATATTTGGGAAGATATTGTTCTAAACAAATCTTTGCTTACATCCAAGTATATTTTTATTGGGGACTATTATTTCGGATACAAATATTTATTTTCATTTTAACTGAAATTTTATAATCTTATTCAGTCAGAATTTATTTGGTTTGAGACCATATGTTCCATTTACTTTCTGTCTATTCCAAGAAAGTAATAGAAACAAATACAAAATTGGTAGAGAGTTTTAATTGCTTGGTAGAATTGACTGCAGTTTCGTTTTATAATCTTATTTCGAAATAAATCACTTGGAGAATTGACAAGCAATGATGGCTTGGATTAATCAGAAATTTGAAATCATTGATTTAGAACATAAGTTAATGCTGCACATGGTATCATAACTGGGAGGTACACTTCGAAACCAAGGAAAAATTAAAACTTAAATTCCAAAAAGGTCAGCAAAATGTTTTAATAAATTTGTAAATAAAATATATTTGGAGAAATTCCTAAACAAAATTTTTATTGGTATTTAAACATATATTTTATTTGAGAAATTTAGTTTGCAAATATATTTTGTTGTAATATATTATATATTCATATATGCGTTCCAAATAAATTTTATTGATTTTCAAATAAAATTGATTTGCTCATAAATATGTAATATTTAAAAATTTGTGTTCCAAATATATTTTCTTTCGATTCAAACATATCAAAAACGGCGATTTTGCCCCGTGTAGGTATTTAATTATAACACAATGGGGCAAAAAGGGATCTGCAGTCAGTTTCATTCATTTAATAAAATACAAATTGTGACTTTTATACTACCAAACCCCCAAAATATGTATGGAAAAATAGTATGTCTATATTATTTATTCCTGGAATTTCAAATAAGAGGAGCGGAGAAGACTAACAAGTGTGGAAAATTAAGTACGAATTTACTACTTTTAAACTAAAAGGCTAAAATTATTTTTATTTTAAAAAACTACGATCTCGAACTCTATAGTAATACAGAAGTTGAAATAACAGAAGTGAGGAATAATTCTTATTCGTTTGGAAGAAGCTATGCCTTTTAGAGATGGTTTTTTTTTATTGAATAATCATAGCTGAGCTCGCTGAATGATCGGAGTAACATCCGTGAAATAGCTAATACGAGGAGCTGAGCTGGCAAGTAATTGTATTCGTTCACCGTTTAAAGGGGGTAACGTTAATTCGTGCAAAAAGGCACATTTTTTGTTTTTTGTGACGAAACGGTAAAACTTTCAAAGTTAATTTTGTAAAATTTTCTTAAAAAATATGGCAACGGCAGCATTTATGCGGAAGTGTCTCGAAAAAAGTTGAATTTCGGTGACCCTCACAATTTGATACCGGATTATCTGATATAAAAAAATACATTTATTTAGTTAGATAATCGTTACGCTGTCGCGCTTTTTTCGAAATTTAACTTTTTAAATTTTTGGGAACACTTTGAAGTGAAAAATTCGATTTTTGCGAGAAAAATCGGTTATTGATTAATAAAATAAAAAATTAACAAATTTTTAAAAAACTCGACAGCGTTACGTCGTAAATTATGTAAAGAAATAGTGTTAAAAATTTCAAATGGATCGGTTCAGTAGTTCTTGAGTTATGATGAGCACCGACTTTGAAAACATGTGTTGTGAATCACATATGAGGCGCGGTTGCTAAGACTGCTGTATCTTCGTTAGTTTTCACCGATTCACCTCAAATTTTCACACAATATTCTTGTATGGTTCTCTATTCAGAAACAATGCCTAGAGTCCACAGAAAAGTGGGCGTTATTGCCACGCCCCTTCTAGTACATCTCACACAAATAGTAAAAATGTGCGAAATGTTTAAACTCTTTATTTATATATTTACTTTATGAGTTTCTCAGTTTTTAATATTTCACAAAATTGTTACATTTGTGTGCCACGCCCACTTTTCTGTGGACTCTAGGCACTTAGCATTTACATTGTACAAATTTTCAAGTATTTGTATACATTGGTATAAATGTTATTAGCTGTTGACTTTTGGTGAAAAATGATGCATTTGTGTGGGAGGTACAAAAAGGGGCGTGGTGATAACGCCCATTTTTAACAGGGCTATAGGCACTGTGAAAACATTACACTGTACAAAATTTCAAATATTTTTATGCACTGGTATTAGTGTTATAAGCGTTTAACTTTTTGTACCAAATGGTCCCTTTGTGTGGGAGGTACCAGAAGGGGCGTGGTAATAACGCACAATTTTCACTTTATTGAAGGTACTATAAAATCATTACATCGTACAAAATTTCAAGTATTTTTATGAACTGGTATTAGTGTTAAAAGCTTTTAACTTTCCCATGAGTAGTATAGAAGTTATAAGAGTTTTAACATGTCACAAAATGTTAACCCTTTGTGGGGGATGTACTACAAGGAGGGGTCCGACATGGGCCACTTTAAAACATTAAGTAGATTTGAGGAAAATAATACCACATACGAATTTGTAAGTCATTCGGTCACTCCTTTTCAGAGATATCGTTCGCATAATCCAGTCAAACAAACAGACAGACGGACATTAATTAAGTCATATCTTTTGAACCCATTGTGCACCCATTCTGAAAATTTTGTATTTTATGGGTAATAATGGGGGTAATATTCAGAAGTAAAATAACAAAAATGAAAATACTTTTTTCAGGATAATCAAGGATTAAAGAAATTTTCGTCCTTTTGGTATCCTTAATACACATTTAGTGATCCTTCTGCTTATAATAAGAAAGAACGTTAATATATTTAAAATGGTACTTTTTTGATTTAAATCGGACCTTCCGTTCTAAAGTTATGCCGACTTGAACATAGCTTAATTAAAAAAAAAACAAGTAAGAGTCCAAAAAATTTAATTATTATATACAACTTGAGTCCAAAAAATTTAATTATTATCAATTTTAATTGCATTTAACAACTTTAAAGTATGTACTGGTATTAAAGTTAAAAGCTGTTTACTTTTGGTACAAAATGGTCCATTTGTGTGAGAGGTACCAAAAGGAGCACCCCAATAACGGTCACTTTTCTGTGGACTATAGGTACTATAAAAGCATTACACTGTACAAAATTTCAAATATTTATATGCACTGCTATTAAAATTTAAAGCAGTTAACTTTTGGTACAAAAAAGGTCCATTTGTGTGGGAGGTACCAAAAGGGGCGGGCCAATAACGCCAATTTTTCTCTGGATTTTAGGTACTATAAAAGCATTACAGTGTACAAAACTTCAAGTATTTGTATGCACTGGTATTAAAGTTATAAGCTGGTAACTTTTGGTACAAAATGGTCCATTTGTGTAGGAGGTACCAAAAGGAGCGTGGCAATAATGCAAAATTTTCACTGTATTGTAGGAACTATTAAACCATTACACTGTACAAAATTTCAAGTCTTGGTATGCAATGCTAATAAAGTTATAAGCTATTAACTTTTGGTTCAAAATTGTCACTTTGTGTGGGAGGTACCTAAAGGGGCGTGGCAACTTCACCTATTTTTCTTGAGGTAATAATGACTAATAAATTAATACTATGTGTAGAGTTTCAAAGGATTCAGTTAAGTAGTATAGAAGTTATTAAATAATCAATATTTCACTAAATGTTAACCCTTTGTGGGGAAGGTACTAGAAGGAGTGGACCAATATGGCCCATCTTCTAACTTAGCTGGAGATAGAAGAAAGTATTACCTGATACCAAATTTGAAGTCAATCGGTTACTCCTTTCGAGAGTTATCGTGCGCACCAGCCATCAGACAGAGAGACGGACGGACATTGCTCATTGGACTTAAAATGACCCAAAACGTATATCCGCCGAACATACTTTGGGTCTTAGGTCACTCCTTCGATGGCGGCCGGAAGTTGGACCCCAAGAAAATGCACCCCAAATTGAAAATGAGAGTGGGCCCCAAATTTGGGGCCTATTTTCGTTACAAAAACTGAGTTAGGAAATTACACACCCCAACCAAGAAAACAGCATGAAATGAAAACAAATCCCATAAAACCTAAAAGAAATGTTCTCTTCGTAAATCTGGGGAGTAGGCAATAATACACGTATACAAACCTATTTTCTAATTATAAATATTTTCCTGTGCGGTCGGCCTACGGCGTCTGTTTAAGAGTTTCACGTATGGACAGGATCAAAAGTTGGCAACCTGGAGCAAATCTTTTATGCGTAGCCTCTCCTGTTTCTAAATTAATAGATGAAAATAAGCCCCAAAAAGCAGACAAGAAATGAAAGTAAACCCCAAAAGACAAACAAAAAATTAATGTAAGCCCCAAATAAAATTGTTTTTGTTTGATTTGTTATTTTTTGGGGCCCATATTCATAAAAATATTGGGGTGTATTTTCCTGGGGCCCAATTTCATTCCGCCTCCCTCGATGTGTTACTCTTTTGGTTCGTAGCAAATGATATATACCCTCCCCTATAAGGGGAGGGGATAAAAAAGTAGATGCCCCACTTTGGCACCCTATAAAATCTAAACAGCTATAAACTTAGGGCTAATGTGCTAAATCGGACGAAATATATATATGGGGGCTACGGATATATTTAAAACGATTTTCTTCAAATTCAATATATTAAGAAGCTCAGCCATGCTTAATTTAAGAACGATTGGATGAAAACTACAGCGTTTATAGGTCTAATAGCCAAATCGGACGAAACATATACTTTATATGAGAACTACGAGGGCGGTTCTATCAATGAAAGAGAATAGTTAGTTTTTCAGAAACATTTTTATTTTTCAATATAATCTCCTGAAACTTCAATACACTTAGTCCAACGCTTATCTAGCAATTCTATCCCTTGATTAAAATAGTTTTCCTCAAGGTCTTCAAAATAGTTGTTTACAACTGTAATTGCATCTTCATTTGAGGTAAAACGCTTGCCAGCAAGGAATTTTTTTAGATTTGGGAACAGGTAAAAGACACTGGGAGCTAAATCAGGAGAATAAGGTGGGTGGTCAAGCAACTCGTACTTTAATTCGTTGATTTTAGCTATTGTTAAAACACTCTTGTGCGCTGGTGCGTTGTCTTGATGAAAAATTATTTTTTTGTGTTGTAAGCCAGGTCGTTTTTCTCGAATTTGTACATTTAATTGATCCAAAAGGTTGCAATAGTACTCTGAATTTATTGTTTTACCCTTTTGCAGATAGTCAATCAATAAAATACATTTGAAGTCCCAAAAACCGTTGCCATAACCTTACCAGGCGATTGAATTGTTTTTGCCTTCTTTGGGGCACTTCCTCCAGCTTCAGTCCATTGTTTGGATTGTTCTTTTGTCTCTGGAGTATAGTGGTGGATCCATGTCTCATCAACAGTTATGAAACGACGATTAAAATCCATTTTATTTCGCTTAAAACGATCCAAAAAAGCTTGAGAAATGTTCATTCTTATGCGTTTTTGGTCGACTGTTAACAAGTGTGGCACACATCTTGCTGAAAGCTTATTCATCTGTAGTTCTTCATGCAAAATTAAATGGACTCGATCATTTGAGATGCCCATGATATTAGCTATTTCACGCACTTTTTTATACCATCACTTTAGTGTGACGAGGGTATATATCATTTGCTACGAAAAAAAGTATAACACATCGAAGGAGTGATCTAAGACCCTAAGTATGTTCGGCGGATATTCGTTTTGGGTCATTTTAAGACGAATGAGCAATGTCCGTCCGTCTGTCTGTCTGTCTGTCTGTCTGTCTGTCTGTCTGTCTGTGTGTCTGCTGGCTGGTGCGCACGATAACTCTCGAAAGGAGTAACCGATTGACTTCAAATTTGGTACGTGGTAATATTTTTTCTATCTCCGGCTAAGTTCGAAGATGGGCCATATTGGTCCACTCCTTCTAGTACCTCCCCCACAAAGTGTTAAAATGTTGTGAAATATTGAATCTTTAATAACTGCTATACTACTTATTCGAATCTTCTGAAATTCCACACATAGCATTAGTTTATTAGTCGCTATCAACTCGAGAAAAATGGGCCATGTTGCTACGCCCCTTTTGGTACCTCCCACGCAAATGCACCATTTTGCACCAAAAGTTAACAGCTTATAACATTAATAACAGTGTATAAAAATACTTGAAATTTTGCACAGTATTATGCTTTTATATTGCCTACAGTCCAGGGAAAAATGGGTGTTGTTGGCACGCCCCTTTTGGTACCTCCCACACAAAGGTACCTTTTTGCACCATGTTGCTACGCCCCTTTTTGGTACCTCCCACACAAATGCACCATTTTGCACCAAAAGTTAACAGCTTATAACATTAATAACAGTGTATAAAAATACTTGAAATTTTACACAGTATTATGCTTTTATATTGCCTACAGTCCAGGGAAAAATGGGTGTTGTTGGCACGCCCCTTTTGGTACCTCCCCACCAAAAGTTAACAGCTTATAACATTAAAACCAGTGTATAAAAATATTTGAAATTTTGTACAGTGTAATGTTTTTATAGTGTATATAGCCCTGTGAAAAATGGGCGTTATTGCCACGCCCCTATTTGTACCTCCCACACAAAATTCCCAAATCATACCACAATTTAATGTCTCATAACGTTTATACCAGTGCACATAAATGCTTATAAGTCGGCACAGTGCAATGAATTTAAAGTATCTAATGTTCAGCAAAAAAAAGGTGTATTTGATAAACCCCTTCTGGTACCTCCCACACAAATTGACAGAATAATTCGAGTAATATTCAATATTACATTGCTCACAAAGTGAGGGTATACCTTAGTCGGTTTACCCGACTGAAAGTTTCTTACTTGTTTCGTCGATCATTTAATACCATATCATGCACTTTGGCTACAATTTCTGTTGTTGTTGCTGTTTTTGGACGTCCACTACGTGGTTCATCTTCAATGCTTGTACGACCACGTTTAAATTCAGCAACCCAATTTTTTACTGTTGCATATGAAGGAGCACTTTCACCTAACACATTCACCATATCATTATGAATTTCTTGTTCCGATAAACATTTTTTATGTAAATATTTAATGACACCACGCATTTCTAATTTTTCCATTGTAAAAAAATCGCGGATGCGTCTTTCGTGAACACCTGTTTCTATATGAAGGAGTTGCCAGATCGAAACAAAATTTAACATGTGTTCATAGCAGAGATGGAAGTTTTCAAAACACTTAACTTTTTTCTGTTTATACCGCGCTTTTTGTGCTAGGCTAAGAAGTTTCCGAACCGCCCTCGTATATCTAAAACTGAACCTATTTTCTTCAAATTGAGCAATGTTGGTTCATAGATCAATAAACTCTACCATGCTAAATTTCAAAACGATTGGATATAAAATACAGATTATAGAAGCTGGAGGACCAACTCGGATGAAACAAATATAAGGGAGCTATATCTAAATCTGAAACGTTTCGTTCATGTTGGTCCATAGATCAATAAACGCGACCATGTTTCTTTTCAAAACAATTGGATGTAAAATACAGATTCTTTAGGTCTAAAGGGCCAAATCGGACAAAGTACATAAATGGGAGCTATATCTAAATCTGAGCCGATTTCAACCAATTTCAATAAGGATCTTTCCATGTGCGAAAGACTCCTAACTGCAAAATTTTAGCATGATCGGAGCGAAATTGCGACTTGTTCTCAACGAACAAAATACAATGGTTAAATCGACTCAGCTAGTAATTCTGAGTCGATTGGTACTTTAAGGTGGTTCTTCAAAAATCTGCCATGAAACAGATCTACACCATAACTGTACCACAGTGTGGTGTAGGGTATAAATTCTGAGAATGAAGCATTCTATTTAGACTTGTTCCTAGAAGGGAGAAAAATGTTATGTTTGTCGCACGGTGTTACAATGTTATTCACCTTTTTATGACATTGAGCTAAAGGATCGTGGGCAGCGAAGCGCATCGGGTTATAGCAAGTAACACATATATGTATATATAAAATTAGTTTACTTATATATACAGATTGACATGGTGGATTCACAGACTTACATCAGTGCTAGAAATTAAATTATTTATTAAATTATTTGCATAGTCGATTCACTCTAATATAGGATTGTCTTTCACTAATGAAGTACCCAGCAGACATATTTTAAAGTCACACAAGACAATGTGTTAAATGATTTATATAAATTACGTGACTGCGTGGGGAATATATCAATACGTTTCTCAAGGATACCATCTTTTGTGTATAACACCTGAAATGTAATCCTCTGCCTGAGTGTGTGTGTGTGCGGATGTAAGACCGCGCGCCATCCTTATTGTTCAGTGGGTAACGAAATGAGGACGTACGTTCGTGTTTTCGGAGCAATTATGTTTTGTGTAATTAAAAGTTCACAAAAGGCTGCTGAGATGCGGAATTTTAACCTTTTGTGCATTCGATACTTAGAACAAAGTCAAACCATCTGTTGTGCTTCCCGAGAGCTCAGTTACTCAGTTACGGATGCCGCATTACCCTGAAATTTTCCCATGACATTAAGAAGGCTGTGGGATTAGCGATTTCGTCAAAAGTTTATTGTTGTAAACCGCTTTGCCATTTCCCATTTGAACTCTTCAGTTCGTCAAATATCAACGTAATTTTGTGAGTTCTGTTTGAGATGACATAATGTTTGGAATACATTTACATATAAATGCGAGTATGCGAGTAGGATTTCGGTGTTTGGATCGTTTCATTTGAAAATTGTCGAGGAAATCAGCAACCAGGAATGTAATTAATTACAATGATTAATTTGTAGGAATTAGATTTATCTAATTCAGGTAATGGTTTGTAAGAAGGCTTATTGTTTTCCATGTAAACAGATGCAGATTTTAAAGTCTTAACCACAGACTTGGAATAAGATAGAATTTACATTAATACAATACGAAGTATTATTATTTACTATACAAGACAACGATGGTGTGAAATAAAGCCTTCTGATACTCCAAAGAAGCAATATTGATTCATTTTTATAACTCCTACTTTTTTTATAAAAAGGTGTCCCTCAAGCGAATTTCCCCCACACAAACTATAGCCACTTTTTTGATGTGTTAAAATTGTTTTTCCATGGAAAATTAGTGGGGTGTATTACCGTAACGTCTTCTGCTGATCTGTGTACATTCCCAAATGTTATGGAGCGTATGAGCTACTTCTCATACGCTTCTTCATCATACGCCATGCAGTACTTCGCACTTTCAATATTAAATCATATCACAGCCAGGAGTACACACAAAGATCACACGCAATTTATGTTAAACATTCATAAATTACTCAAGAATTTGTAACAGTTGACATGGGTAATTGGAAAATACACACAGAAAGCAAACAGAAATTCCAGTGTATTACCAAGAGATCTAAAAGTCAGACAATTGTAGTGAAATGGGTTCTGAGGGGGAAGCAAGTACATAAATATACATATATCGCATGGGGATAAAAAGTGACTAAACACCCTAAACAGGATATGATGACTAGGTAAACCGGAGTTAATCGAAATGTATTCATCCCTCAGCGTTTATTCATTCAACCACAGGATAAACACCGCCAACCAACCCTCCATTTCCAGCCACAAACATGAACATACCGTATAAATGTTTACTTTTATAATCAATTTAAAGGAGAATTGTAAGCAAACTCAGCACACATGTATGTATGTGCACACACACGACAACATTCATAGGGATGAGTATGTTTACAGACTTCGCCATCGTATCTATGTTTGAAATATGTACTTGCCTATGTCTGCCTTTTCTTGTGTATATGTAAGCGCGCAGAGGTACTAACACACATGCATAACGACGTTCCTTTTAAGGGCAGAAACAACACCAACAACAAAGAATCTCATGCTGATTAGACAAAAATGTTAAACTAATTTTGCATAATAAATTAGCATCACTTATCGCAGCACCCCTCTTCAAAAAGTGGGTAAAATGTCTATATTTAAGACACATATATATCAAAGGATATTATAAACAGAACTCGGCCACTGAATTACAGCTGCTACGATAAATTTCATTGCAGTGAGTTGGTATTATTCTTACACGGGGCAAAATCGCATTTTTAATGTATTTGGAACACAAATTTTTAAATATTATATATTTCTTAGCAAATAAATTTTATTTGAAAATAAATAAAATATATTTGGAACGCATATATTAATATATTACAACAAATTATATTTGCAAACTAAATTTCTCAAATAAAATATGTGTTCAAATACAAATAAAATTATTATTTAGGAATTTTTCCAAATATATTTTATTTAAAAAAGATTTCCAAAACTTTTGCTGACTTTTCGAATTTAAGTTTTCATTTTTCCTTAGTTTCGAGTTGTACCTCCTAGTTATGATACCATATGCAGCATTTACTTCTGTTTTAAATAAATCATTTCAAATTTCTGAGTATTCCAAGCCAGATTTTGATATAGAACCCATATATATGTTTCACCCGATTTGATATGTAAGCGCTGTAGATACCGTATTTTACATCCGATCTGTACGAAATTCGGCAGAGAGAGTTTTATTATTACGTGAATGAACACTACCAAATTCGGAGAAAATCCGTTCAGATTTTGATATAACCCCATATATATGTTACACCCGATTTGAAATGTAAGCGCTGTAGAAACCGTGTTTTATATCCGATCATTACGAAATTCGGCAGTTAAAGTTTTCTTATTACATGTATGAACACTGTCAAATTCTTATTGCAATGTCCATTTTCGCATTGTTAGGGAGGTGTAGTTTATTATATAGTCGGCCCGCCCGACTTTCTGGCTTTCCTTACTGGTTGATTATATATTTAATATTTTCAACCAGATATACGAAAATTTTAAAAACTTAAGTCATTTTTTTGTAAATGTCCCCATCAGCTGTTAGCATTATGAGCGATTTTGCAGTTTTGTTTGTTTTTTGGCAAATATAAAGTTTAGACGTCTTTTTGTGTGCTTGTCGACTTTTAACTGTCGGAAAATGGACCAAAGAAGTCGTGACTATAGGCATGACTGTGGCATTTGGGGAGTCTACTTTGAGCAACACATCATCATAAGTTGTACAGGAAAAACACAGAAGAAAGTTCGCGCCCTGAATGGCTCAGAACATCAATAACCGATGGAAACGTTGAAGCAGTGAAGATAGTGGAAAACTGTCGGGTGTCTTTTGAAGAAGTTGTAGTTGTCTCATTTCATGCTATTTTTCTGAAGTTTTGAACATACAACTTGTACCAACAATGTTTGTTCTAAAATAGCCAAATTTTACCCAAAACAACAGTTGTATGAGCTCTTTGGGTTCATATCTGTCTCATATGACATTTTTCTGTCCCAAAAACTGAAAAAGCAAACGAAAGGAAGAAGATTTTTCGCGATTGGTGAGATGAATACCGCATAGCAAGAGTACCTCAAAGCCATAGCAAAAATTGCATACCAGAAGTGTTTCTAGGATAGGCAAAACTCTGGTAAAATAAGAATTTTTCTAAGTAAATTTGTCCTAAAACTCACAAATAAACCTGTATTTTTATTTTTTTATTGTTAACCAAATAAGAACGCTGAATTATATCTGTGCAATTTCGATGCGAAAGAAAATTTTCCAATTTGTTTATTTGTGTCGAACAAATAAACAATGAGACGCCCTGGATTAGAATGAAAACTCGAACACAATAAAAATTATGTTTGAGATACGAATAAAAAATTGCCAGGTTAAGCAAACAAATTCCCATGATCTGTCGGGCAAACCGGAACTAGTGTTCGAAACAATCGTCACTTTGTGTGGAGTTACCAGAAAAGGCTTCACTAATCTAGAAGGAGTGGACAAATATTGTTTATCTTCAAACTTAGTCTAAGATAGAAAAAAGTTACTCCTATCGGATGTTATCGTGCGCACCATCCAGGCAGACGAACGGACGGACGGAGATTGTTCAAATGACTTAAAATCTCCTAAATCGGATTTCCGCCGAACATACATACATACATATCGAAGAATGTAACTCATCCTTCGATGTATTACACTTTTGTTCCGTAGCCTCTTTAAAGTGTAGGCATACAAGATTAAGGAAGGGCTATAGTCTTGCGAAGCCATTCTAGTATAGTATGAGGACTGTGTCTAATTAACATAACGAATCCTTCCTTTTTCAATTAGTATATCCCAAATTGTATATCCACTGTACATCATAAATTCTATGGAGAACGGCTAAAAATTTGAATTCGGTCTTGCTTATAGTTACAGTATGGGATATTAAGTTATCATTAACCACAGTCTACTGACCGTACCGCTGTTTAAATTGGGACCTATCACTGACCTGATATCGTATGGATTGATATCATCATACGACTGTATTAGATTTATCTACTCCTTATTATAGCAGATGTTGGGTTATGTAGTCCTTAGAAGAAAACCCTTTGGATTATCTATGGCGTGGTAAAATGCCAATTGATTTATCTACTGGTTAGTAGTGTTGAGTTGGGTTATCTACTCTTTAGTAGGCGGTCAGTTGAATTATATACTCCTTGGTACGCGACTAGTTGTTTTATCTACTCCTTTATTGACGATACGTTGAATTTTCTACTCCTAATTTGAAGACCACTTGGATTATAAACTCCTTAGTAGAGATACAGTTGGGTTATCTACTAATCCCTAGTAGAGGACCGTTTGCATGATCTACTACTTGGTGAAATGCTAATTAGTTTATTTACTGTTTAGTAGACGTCGATGTGGAATATCTAGTCGTTAGTAGAGAACCCTTTGGCTTTTCTACTAATTGATAAAATGGCTATTGGTTTATCTACTCTTTAGTAGACGTCGAGTTGGGTTATCTACTCCTCAGTGATCGGCCGGTTGGATTATTATAGATGGATTGTTTACACCTTAATTACCCAAAGTGGACAAGTTGGATTATTATTGGAAAGTGGACCATTTGGATTATCTACTCCTTAGTAGAGATACAGTAGGGTTATCTACTATTTAGTAGGCGGCCAGTTGGTTTATCTACTCATTAGTTTGTATATGACAAGTTGGGTTATCTACCATTTAATGGACAAGAAGTCGAGTTATCTACTATTTAGCAGAGAACCAGATGGACTATCTACTCCTTAGTGCACGATAAGTTGGGACATCTACTCATATTGGGCTGATCGCAAGACTGGATTATATTTATCTAGTCCTTAGTATACGAAAAGTTGGGTTATCTATAGTATAACCCAACAACGTTATCTAATCCTTAGTAGAGGAGGATTTGTATTATCTACTACTTGGTAAAATATCAATTGGTTTAATTACGGTTTAGTAGACGTCGAGTTTGGTTACCTACTTACTGCTAATTAGGAGGCCAGTTGGGTTATTTACTATTTAGTGGACGTCGAGTTTGGTTAGTACTAGGGATGTAACAAAAGTGACGAATATTGAAATATATTTCGTGCGAATGCGAAAGCGAATAGTGAAATATGCATTTTTGCGAAGACGAATGCGAATAATAGTTTGACCCTTTAGTACCAACAAATTTAAGGAACTGAATTGATACTTTTCCAGGATATTCAAGTATAAAGAATGTTTTCCATAGTTTCACCTCCTGTTACCACAATGACAAACATATTTCTTGAACCGTTTTGAAGAGAAGTGGCAGAAGTTTTCATTGGTATTAATATCTTCAAATTGTGTGAAGGGAATAAAGAGATTAAACACTTTTAACAAATGGAAGCGAATAAAGAAATATATTTTTGCGAAAGCGAATAATCCAAAAATGGTTTTTGCGAAAGCGAATAATCCAAAGATGTTTTTTTCGAATGCGAAAGCGAATGTTAAAATGATGCGAATAATTCGCGTTCGCATATGCGAAAGCAAATATTCGTTACATCCCTGGTTAGTACGGTACCAGTTGGATTATCTCCTCCTTAAATGACTGCCAGATGAGTTATTATTATCTACTCCTTAGTTACGGTTGGGTTATCTACTCCCTAGTAGACGTTGAGTTTTATACTCCTTAATAGGCGGCAAGTTGGGTTATCTTCTACTTAGTGGATGACAAGTTGGGTCACCAACTCCTTAATGTACGACAAGTGGGGATATCTACTCTTAAGCAGAGGACCAGGTGGATTATCTACTCCTTAGTAGAATACCAGTTGGATTAGTAGTAGGCGGTAAGTTAGTTTATCTTCACCATCATATATTAGTCCAAAAATTACACAGTAAAAATAGGCTTCAGCAGCAGATATATGTAAAATCGAAGCAAGTTTATATATGAAGATAATATCTAATTCTAAACCAATATAGTTTATAACAGGCATACAGATATGAAGACCGAAACCAAGATACAGCTCAAATCGAAATTATAAAACAAATTTTGGGTACGAATCATTTAAATCTGTTCGAATTCTCTTGAAATTCTATATCTCTAGTTTTTGACTCCATTTGAATCTGCTCTTATCATCTTGGAATTCGATATCCTATGTTTTTGACGCCAAAAATGCACCTTTGCCAAATTCCCAATATCTCATTTTCACCAATTTCGTTAGGCTGGCTAAACAAATACTACGCACATTTTCTGGCGACAAAATACTAAACGTTATCATCCGTTTCAATTCAAAGGACTAAAGCTGTGTAAATATTTACACTTTGTTATATGTTCTGCAATGTATGCGTAAAATAGGCTAATTTGCATAATCACAGCTGTAGCATTATATAAATGTGGTTTCCATAAAAGTGAGAGTAAACATTAACTCACCCCTATAAACTTAAAGGAAATATGTATGTTTTTAAATTTTGATTTGATAAAAGCATCAAACTTTTCGTAACTCTAAGATGACTCTGTGTATGCTCTTATAGATGGAGCTATTCTTTAGTAATCCCAAAATCCATAGGATAATGTATTTTTTATGGAATAGTTCATCGGTCAAATGACTTTCGCGTCTTTGGGAATTTTCAAGACAATGTTTACAACTGCAGATTGAATAGTCAACCAATAAAAAAGTGAAAGATTCGACATTAGCAAAAGGGTTAAAACATAGAAAATGGGAGTGATCGGATCGGTTATCTAAAGGAGCCAGCTTTATATTGCAAAGGGTCAGATTGGGGAGCATGGCAATAAAATTAAGTATTTATTTCTTAAAAACTATTGACCGTAGAAAAATTAAATTTGACTTGAGCGTTAGTAGGTTCAAAATCAACCGAAGTTGACAGCGACATAAAAGAATGTGCTATCTGCAGTGGAATAACTGTACTGAATGCAGTGTATAAAGAACTAGCGACTACAATCTACAATCAACGCAAAGGCGCCGAAAATTATGAGTGGTATGATAAACGAGCTGCTTTTCAACCACTCCGAGGTTGCCTCTATCGAACAAATACTGTATTTATCATAATCGAACAATGTGTAGAATGGCGAACCCCAATGTATTTACTATTCATCGATTTTAAGAAAGCATTCGATGCAATTAGTCGACCTTTCATATGAAATGCGCTGGGGAGCAAGTGAGTACCGGAAAAATGAATACGCATCATCCAATCCATGTACGAAAATGCCGAACTATAAGTCCTCCACAAAGGAAGCTAAAGTCCTTCAACGTGCTACCAACTTTGGAGGTAGACAAGGCCCGCTCTCACCTTTACTGTTTGCATTTGTTTTGGACACGATTTTTAAAGAGCTGAGCATAAGAAGAGTAGGGGTTGTATAACTCGCAAAAATGTCGGACTCGAAATAAACATAATAAAGACATTTGCAATGCAAGTCAATCACGTCACTGACAGCAATATCACCATCAGTGGCACGACAATTAAATTTGTGGGCAACTTATGTTAGCTTGCCTGGATAATCAGATCGTTGTATATGGCTAATCATGGCCGTTGTTAGTTCTGGTGCTATTGAAAGATTAGTTATTGAACCAAAAAGTAAAAAATGTGGCTATAGTAAAATAAATTTCTATATACGAGTACATATGTATTTAAAATCCTTGGTTCACAAATAGCTTTGTATGTTTGATCATACGCCGATCCTAAATAAATTGCTTTAATATTTACAATCTGTCTACTTGAAAGTTTATCAAAAATAGGCTTTAGTTCTTAATCAACCTTTTAAATATCAGAAGAAATTAAATTATTTTGGTCCCAACTATTCAAATTTCCTTAATCTGAGAAGGGTTTTATTCCAGCCATACGCTTAACTACTTATATATGAGTGCAATCTTTCAGTATAATACCTCTCAGAGGTCAAGTGGTCGCAAAACGCGTCTCGGAAAATCAAATGGCTTATTATACTATTGCACATTTCATACAATGATATCTACGTTCCATTTTTCGATTTAATCGGTTAGGTTTTTATTATAGAAAGCATAAAACGAAATTAAAACCGGTGGATTTATGTCCGGTATTACCTATGGCTGGACATGAATTTGTTGATTTCGCATAGCCTTGAAGATCTGTACATATACATACATCAATTTATAGATTCTTAGCTCCGAAGTAACCTGCGAAAGATTGAAAATTGTCTTGGTCACTACTGCACTGACCACAGTTAAAATCGTGTGAATGTGAATAGCCTATTCAAGCCATCATTTTATGTGTGCAAACTTTCAGATTAATATTTTTACATGAACTTAGAGTGGTCAAGAGGTCATCAAAAGCCTGGTGCAGAATCAAATGCTTAATATGATATATATGTTCCAAATGTCAATACAATAATAGTAATCACGTGCATACATATTTACCGCACTCAAAAATTAAATTTATTACCTATGTAATTCGCGAAACGACTTTTGAACATCTTTTGCTCGCGGTTTATATGCCCATCTTGACCTCTGGCGGGATTAAGTGAATCCTTGAAGATCGGTATGTGCACATATATGTGTTGGTCCATAGCTCTTTACGGGATTTTTAAAGTATTGGAAGAATGCAAATTAATTTAATAAATGCAACAATGACCACGTCCAGAGTATTCAAAATTAATCATGTTATATTTAAAAATTCGCTTTTATGTCCGTGTTTATTTTTCCCGTTTATAGTACTACATATTACACCGGTCGACAAAACAACATTTTTTCTAGGGTTTAAATGCATATATTCTGATTCTAAACACAAAAGGCGACAAAATACCCTAACTTCGACTTTCAAGTTTGTTTTAGTAAATTTTACATCGATAAGAAAGTTTTTAGGTTAAAACCTTCCTAAAGTAGCTACAACTTTTTAAATTATGCATCGATTTTCTGCAAAAAAAAAAATATAAAATTGTCAGCAATAATACTACATTTTCGCCTTGATTTATTTCTCGTTCACTTCCTTCTTGTCTACCTGTATATAAAATCCCTTGCAAGGGATATTGTGTTTTGGAGACTGTTTTCGATGGTATATATTGAGTGAATTTAGATTTTTTAAGATATGGATCAACTGTTCATCAATCTGACCAGACTCATGACGCACAGAAACGATGCGTTTATCGCCTTGATTTGTTTATAGATCAATAACTTTTCATTTCATAGGAAGCTACCTGCTATTTTAAGTCCACTAGTCGCTAGTGGACTTGCTAGCTTTTAACGAAAACACACCTATTGTCCAAATGAAGTGCATCATATCGTATGAGTGATATGATAAATCTCAATATCGTTCATACGCCCCATAGGAAGGACTTCCTTTTACATTTCCCTAATAACTCGACTTGTTAGAGGAATTCTGATGCCAAATTCGTATTTAGCGTTAGTTGCGAAAAAAATTGTTTTAAGTAGGCAAATATTCACATTTTCTACTTAGCCGTTTCCTATCCTCATTCCAAATTTTCTGCATTCCCACCTCTGCCGTCACTCTGGCAATTGCCATAATAATTCCCAAAATATCATTATTTGTGAAAATAAAACAAGAGTGAAATACAAAGCTATTGGTACTAGTAGTGAATAAAGAGTGCATTAGATTCATGCTATCAACAAGGGATTTCTTGATTGCTTTCGAGGAAATGTAGCAAATCTTGAAGATACCAATCAAAAACTTTAGTGGGTAAACAATAATATGAATATTTGGCCACTTATGATAACGTGGTGGAATGTTTATAGACTTAATGTATGTGCAGTTGTGTATATAAAGTAGAGATGTTTCTGCTCGTTTAAATAGTATCATGGCATAAGAATATAACCAAATGGGAAAACTTTTAGGCCAAAAGGGAAATCTGTCGAAACGCAACACCAGCACACAAACACCTACTATATAATCCCACTAGACACTAGATAAAAATACTCACTAATACATTCATATAGAGGCTTTTACTATTATAACGGTTCTGTGGCGGTTGAATTGATTTTTTTTTTTGGCCCAAACACCCAGAGTTCTAAATATCGATCGATTCCGATTTTGTTTAAGAAAATGTCAAAAATTTAATTTTAAATTACGAAAACGTAAAACCATTTAAAAGCTTCGTCAGAATTGGAATAAGTAAATGTGTTTATATTATAATTTATATGCCAAGACAATTATTATGAACCTTGTTAAAATGGATTTAATAAAGAAAAATATTATGTTCACCGATTATGGAGGCGGGCATTTTTTGACTTAAGCCATTTCCTCCAACTCCACAGCTCTGCTCTTGTTTATAATAATTATTCAAATCTAAAGTTGTGGGATCATTTATTTAACAAAGTACATACTACAAATATATTTGTTAACAAGTTTGTCGGAGAGTCAGCATCATAAACCCCGCCAACAATTTCCAAATTAAAATCACTTCTACACTAATTTAAACAACAATTTGGAAAGTTCTCTCATCCACGCATTCCTGTGGGCCATTTAGTTAGAAGGAGTTCGCCTTTTGTGGTAGTGTGGCCAAAAATATTCGGATACTACTTTTAGAGACTGGCGTGTTAAGTTATTAGCCTGGTCTATAATAAATTAAGACTTAATAGTATATTATTTACCAGTTTAGCCTGTTCCACTCTGGCACTATGGTAGCTGGTGTTTTCCCAGCTCTTGAAACAGCCGATAATTTATGGCCTGGACAGAGGTTCCTTTAGGCTTAATCCTAAATTCGCCAACAAACTAAATAAAAAGCATTTGGCCAAACAAATCCTCGAATACACACACACACACACACATATACACAAACTCAGATACTATAATAACAATATAATTACTTAATAATTTTCGTCCTACGATTATACGAAAATAAAAGGAAAATAAATCATAGAAGATAGAGAGAGGGAGACGGAGAACTCCTCCTCTTCTACAACATGATTTGTGGTGGTCATCTTAAGCATTGGGCCTAATTTAATATACTAAGTGTGAGGGAATCAGCAAAAAAATGCAATAAATTTGCATACATTTTCTCTTGGGGCGTTTGTGAAAATCGTTTCAAAATGAAGTTGCGCCAAAAATAGACGAAAGAAAATCATATTTAACTACATCTGGTCATGCAATACAAAATTGGCTACTTTGTATTGAAATAACTACGGAGTGGTGATGGTTGCCAAATATTTGTTTTGTATATTGTAGAGAGAAAAAAAAACCAAAAGATTAAAAGGATTTAATTTTACTGAAAAAAAGAGTATAAAGTATACCTGAAAATTATCCCATAAACAAAATGGAGGAAAAATAAATAATTTCTGAAAAGATTTATGAATTTGGAAAACTTAATTAATTAATTTATCCATACATTTTATTCACAACAGATCTGACTTTGTGATAATAGCACTAAATCGATCCTATTGTTAACGACTTTAATTCTTAAGTAAGCTTGAGTTGATTTGGCTAACTTTGATGATCTCTCGACAACTCGTTTTCATTTAGGCAGCTTCTAAAGTACTCCTTTGCTCCAAATTAAAACTAAACCAGTAAGGAAAGACAGAAAGTCGGGCGGGGCCGACTATATAATACCCTACACCTACCTACCAATATGATAATGGGCATTGCGATAAGAATTTGGCAGTGTTCATACATGTAATAAGCAAACTCTTTGCCGATTTTCGTACTGATCGGATATAAAACACGGTTTCTACAGCGCTTACATGTCAAATCGGGTGTAACATATATATGGGGGCTATATCAAAATCTGAACCGATTTTCCCCGAATTTGGCAGTGTTTATTCATGTAATAAGAGAACTTTCTCTGCCGAATTTCGCACAGGTCGGATGTAAAATACGGTTTCTACAGCGCTTACATGTCAAATCGGGTGAAACATATATATGGGGACTATATCTAAATCTGAACCGATTTTCCCCGAATTTGGCA
Organism: Eudasyphora cyanicolor; assembly: GCA_963930755.1. Lineage (NCBI taxonomy): Eukaryota > Metazoa > Arthropoda > Insecta > Diptera > Muscidae > Eudasyphora > Eudasyphora cyanicolor. Next base: position 264,143,079 of record OZ005734.1, read on the forward strand.
GTATTTATTCATGTAATAAGAAAACTATCTCTGCCAAATTTCGTACTGATCTGATTTAAAATACAGTTCCTACAGCGCTTACATGTCAAATCGGGTGAAACATATATATGGGGGCTGTATCTAAATCTGAACGGATTTTCTCCGAATTTGGTAGCGTTCATTCACGTAATAATAAAACTCTCTCTGCCGAATTTCATAAAGATCGGATGTAAAATGTGGTTTCTACAGCGCTTACATGTCAAATCGGGCGAAACATATATATGGGGACTATATCCAAATCTGAACCGATTTTAACCAATTTCAATATGGATCGTCCTTGGGTAAAAAAAGAGCACTATGCTAAATTTCATCACAATCGGACCATAAATACGACCTGCACTTTGATTACAAGAATACATGGACAGACGGACAGACAGAAAGACAGACAGACAGAAAGACGGACATGGCCAAATCGACTCAGAAAGTGATTCTGAGTCGATCGGTATAATAAACAATGGGTCTATCTCTTCTCCTTTTAGGTGTTACAAACAAATGCACAAAGTTATAATACCCTGTACCACAGTGTGGTGTAGGGTATAAATAGTCGAGCGAGATAAAGAGATTGGCATCTGATAAATCCGAATGGAACACATTCGTTGAGGCCCTATGTTCCTTGTAGGAACCAAAGGAATATATATATGAACTGTTTATCTTGAAAGTGGCTTAAACGCAGTTCTGCCTAACTCGATTCACCATTGAAAAAAGTAAGTTAACAAAATTAAAATGCGAAAATTTTTACTTACTGTAGAAACACTGAATTCTTGAGATGAACTGAGTGTAAAAAATATATTTTTACTATTCACCTAGCCTTCTAACGGTGCTTCTTCTTAATTCCTTTCACTCACAGAGGAGCATAGGGCTACAACATAGTTTCGCCAATCTCTTCTATCTCGTGCGGTTGATTTTATTCTGTTGAAATTTCATTCCATTCGTTTCATGTCTTTCTCATGGTTGTTCGTCGCCATGGTTGTTTTGGGTTTCCTCGTCGCCTGTTGCCTTGCGGGTTCCACTCTAAGGCTTGTCCACAGATTTCCGTTAATGGCTTTTGCAAGGTATCTCCTCTCCAGTTCCATCGTCTTTTCTTGATTTCAATTTGTATCGGAACTTGGTTGCCTTTCTCCAGAAGTAGTTTATTGGATATTGTGTTTGGCCACCAGATCTTTAACATTTTTCTTAAGCATTTGTTGACAAACGTCATCAGCCAAGTCTCACATCCGTATAGGAGCACCGATTTTACATTAGAATTGAAGATGCGTAGTTTAGTGTTGGTATATATCGATGACGATCTCCAAATTTTCCACAGCTGTGCAAAGGCTCCTTGAGACTTAGATATTATACTAAGAATGTCGTTTGCTGCTCCACCATCTGAGGAAATGACGCTACCAAGGCAAGTAAATGATTTTACATTATCTATAACGTCATTTCCACCTGTGAAAGTTGCGGCAGGTTTGTTCGAGTATATTTTTAGTCATTTGGTCTTCGCTGAATTAAGCTTCAGGCCAGCACCACTAGACTCAGAGATAAGGGCGTCGATTTTATCTTGCATATCTACATGTCTTGTTGATATTAGACATATGCCATCTGCGTATGCCAGGTCTTCTAGTTGGTTTTGGAGGTTCCATGTGATACCACGATTTTTTCCGTCGATTGCCCGCGTTAAGACATCGTCCAGCACTATGAGAAATAAAATAGGTGACATGAGACAGCCTTGTCGTACTCCGGAGATGGTACTGAAGTCCTCTGATAGGCGACCATTATAAAGCACCCGGCACTTGAAGCCATCGTACTGAGCCTTAATAAGTTTAATTAGTTTCGGGGCAGTCTCTGTTAATGCTCTCGTATGCTGTACTATAATCGACGAATAAGAGTTGGAGGGCTGTCCTGAATTCCAGAGACTATTATACTATTATACGTAATGTATTTACGTGGTCGACGCAAGAACGGTTGGGACGGAAACCAGCCTGTTGTCTGCGAATCATTTGTCAATATTTTTGACGGGACTGGTAGCATTAGTTTTGACATTGACTAAGATCACCTTTTTTTGGGAGGTGACCACGATCCCTTCCAACCATTCTTCTGGCAACCTTTCTGTCTCCCATGTTTTCATAAAGAGAGGTTGAAGGAGTCTGGCTGTAGTAATGGGACAGGCTTTTATCATTTCTGCTGCTATTTTGTCAACACCCGGGGATTTGTTGTTATTCATTGCCTCTGTTGCTTTAATAATTTCATCGCGCTGCGGTCGTTGTGAGATGAGTGTCATATTTCGAGTTGTTCTGGTATCCTCTTGAGCTACTTGGGTCCGCGGCGTTGGCAGAGCCGGATTATTTAAAATCTCCGAGAAGTGTTCTTTGAATCGCTCTACTTGATCTACAATCGAAGTCAAGAGGTTTCCGTCCTTATCACGGATAGGCCGAGACTGATATGACCTTTTTCCACATATTTCTCTTGTTATATCGTATAATAGTTCCATGTCTTTGCTTTCAGTGGCTTCTCATCTTAGCTGAATTTCTAATCTTTTTTGCCTTTCTGCGTTCTTTGATGATTGTCCACGTTTCGTCACTCATCCATGCTTTCATTTGCTTTGGGTGCAGGCCAATAACTTTCTCGCTGGCATTAAGGATTCTGGATTTGAAATTTGACCACAAGGACACAACTCCCTGGTCATTGGGGTGCTCTTGTTGATGATATTGTTCTGATGGTGTAAGTTCATTTATAAATGACAACTTGGTCTGCGGCGATAGTAGTTTTTTTAAGTTATACTTTTTCCATGTTGTTTGCTGGTTTGGATATTGTATGGTTGTAATTTTGAGGCGCAACGATGCCACAAGTAGGTGGTGATCAGATCCGATGTCAGCACTTCTTTTTAACTCGGACATCCAACAGACTCTTTTTTCACAGTCTTATGAAAAAATGGTCTATTTTGTTTTCGGTGATTCCATCTGGTGACATCCAGGTCTCTTTGTGAAATGGTTTGTATGGGAAAAGCGAAACCCTGATGACAAGGTTGGATTCGTTGCAAAAGAAAAACAAAAAAAAAAATAAAAAACAAGAATAGGAGGTGTTAAGTTAGGCCATGTAGAATCTTCCGGTACAAATCAAAACATATTACCAATGTTCAGTTCGATTCATTGAAATTTAATATGAAATCTAAAGGGAATACAGCCACAATACCGATTTTCAGCCCGATCAGTTGAAAATTCAACTCGTATCCTGACTTTATCAGGCTTATGCTTCAAAAAATATGGTCAAATTACTATATACCTTCCACGAAAATTGGAATTTTAATAAAACAACATATTACACCAGAAAATGTTCTGCACAGCCCTGTGGCAAAATTTTTGTCAACTAGTGTATTCAGCAAATATACTACAGAATCAATTTTTTATATAATTTATGAACTTCTAAAATCTGTTAAAAGGGTTTCTAATCTGGCCCCTTCTTGGCCTCTTTTAAATACCAATACAGTACATCCTCTCTATGTTTCGAACTTTGTCCTGATTACTGAACTGTCCGGACTACAATACAGAATATTAAAACTCGAAAGTAGGTAATTTTTTTTTTGGATGAATACAATTACCTTTGTTCTATTTGCAGTTTTTCTGTTCTACATTTAAATTCTTTTATATCGGGGCTCAATAGTCCGTTCAGCCCATAAAATTGTTCTCGCATAGAGTTCGATTGCAACCTTATTCAACACATTGTCTACAAAATAGTGAATTTTTTCACGAAATAACTCCTCATTTGAAATAACTGACTGAACTTTGCACCAGAGAATTCGTAAGGATATTATTTTTCAACTCGTACCAAAAACATACATTTCCGCATTGGAAAAATTTGCAGCAACATTAGGAATGAACACAGTTGAACAAAATGTATTCATTGTCTAGCAGGACCGATCTATCTCTCTTAAGTTCAAGCATAGAAGAGTTTGTACCGTACACGTATATTGCACATAATCGTCCCATGTTTTGACATTGCCCCCTTGTAAAGGCCCCTTCCGATTAGACTTCTTGGCATTCTATGGGACGCATTTTTTAACACACGATGTGGAAATTTGAAATATTGTACTTAATATTGTATTAAATCACCTGTAATGAAAATTGTGTATATCGGTCCATGTTTTGATAAGTATAAGCCCCTTATGAAGGTCACGTATTAACAATGGTTCTCCGAGCATTTGTTAGCAAACAATGGTGGATGATATTATACAATCGGCCCCGCCCGATTTTAGTCTTTCCTCACTGGTTTTATATAGAATTTTAAATTCGTCGATTACGCTTGCGATACTTTACCGATTGATGTCATTTAATTTTCATCCATATTGTCCTAACATTGATCAATACTAATCCATTAATCGTGAGAATCGACGGATCCGTTCTTGAGTTATGAGCGGTCATAAGGACCACTATAATCGCTGGAAAAAATTGCTATTGTGTTTCAATTAAAAAAAAAACATTTCTGTAAATAGTCTAAATATTCCAAATCGTAACTTGCTGTCGATCTATCAATACAATTTATACACATGTTTGAATAGAAAGAAAATATATGTTGTACATATTTCTGAGCAAATAAATTTTATTTGAAAATCAATAAAATTTATTTAGATATTGTCATATATTACAACAACATATATTTGCAAACTAATTTTCTCAAATAAAGTATGTATTTATATATAAATAAAATTATTGTTTAGGAATTTCCCAAAATATATTTTGTTAAAAAAATATTTTCAAAACATTTCAACAACTATCGACGATTGAAAACAATTTTCAATTTTTTTTTCTCAATTTAGAGATTTCTCAAACAAACATCAATAAAAAACTAACAAAAAACACATTAAGACGAATCGACATGGGACTAAAAGCAATTCTCTCTGAGAAAGATTACTTCTCCTTCATACATAAACAAGTTGAGAGAATAAAAACAAGAACCAAAACAATTAAAGAAACACATGATAAATCAATACACTCAAAGAAATTATGTTTAAAAAATTCGTACTAACATACAACGAGCATTGGTTTAAAGATAAAACGAACATAACTTTTCCATCAGAATGTAGATGACTATTGTCTTTGGACAATATTCATTGGATTACAAAGACAAAATAATAACATAATTTCCGATTTATTCAAAAACAATCACCTAAATGCGTGGCAAAAGAAGAAAATGCACTGCTCGTCCGGAACAGCTCCAAGAATATAAGGACTTCCTAATATTCATAAGTTAGAGATGCCGCTGAGACCAATAGTTTCATCAATGAATGTCCCATTCTATCACCTTTCTAAACACATAGGACAAATATTGAAACATTTAGTATCTGAAACATACAACAGAAACTTAAAAACATACACATTGATAACAGCGAAATTTTAGTTTCCTTTGACGTGATTTCACCATTCACAAACATTCCTGTCAAATCTGCCGTACAATTAATAATCAAACAAGTAAGAAAGTTCAGTCGGGATAACCGACTTATGAATCCCCTCACCTTCAGTCCCAAAAAATATTCTTTTTTGTGTTCATTACTTAGACTATAATCAATTTAAATTGCTTTTAATTACTTTAAAGTATGCACTGGTGTTAAAGTTATAAGCCGTTAGCTGATGCTTCACAATAGTACATTTGTGTGGGAGGCACCCAAAAGGGTGTGCCAATGACGCCCACTTTTCACTGTACTGTAGGTACTATAAAAACATTAGACTGTACAAAATTTCAAGTATTTGTATGTACTGATATTAAAGTTATAAGCTGTTAACTTTTAGTACAAAATTGCAAGTTTTTGTATGCTCTGGTATTAATGTTATTAGCAGTTAACATTTTGTACAAAAGTGGTCCCTTTGTGTGGGAGGTACCAAAAGGGGTGGCGACACTTCACCCAGTTTTCTCAAGGTGATAGCGATGGATAAACTATTTCTATCTGACGAATTACAGATGATTCAGATAAGTAGTATAGAAGTTATTAGAGAATCAATATTCCACCATATTTTAACACTTTGTGAGAGAGGTACTAGAAGGAGTGAACCAATATGGTCCATTTTCGAACTTAGCCTGTGACAGAGAAAAATATGATCACATACCAAATTTGAAGTCAATCCGTTACACCTTTCGAGAGTTATCGTGAACTCCAACCAGACAGACGGACGGACATTGCTCAAATGACTTAAAATGTCCTAAAACGGATTTTCGCCGAACATACTTAGGGTCTTAGGTCACTCCTTTGATTTGTTACTCTTTTGACTCTTAGCAAATGATATAACACTCCTCCCTGTAAGGTGAGGGGATAAATATGTAAAAATACTAAAGGCACCTACCAAGAAATGGGAAACTTTAAAGATTTTTTTTTTAAAAAAATTACCATAAACATTTTGTTTAATATTTTTATATGGAAAATGGGAAATTTTAAAGAATTTTTTTTAAAAAAAAAATTACCGTAAACATTGTATTTAATATTTTTATACCCTCCATCATAGGATGGGGGTATATTCATTTCGTCACTTCGTTTGTAACACCTCTAAATATTGATTCTAGACCCCATAAAGTAGATATATTCTTAATCGTCTTAAAATTCTAAGACGATTTAGCCATGTCCGTCTGTCCCTCTATTCGTCCGTATGTTGTAATCACGCTACAATCTATAATACTCGTATTTGAGCTAGGTGGCTAAAATAATTTTTTGGAGGAATCACGTTTTATTCTAATAAAAGCTATTTTAATATCTTTTTTCTTTAATGTGTTTAGATTTTTTGATTACTCAAAATCAAAAGTATTAGGTGAGTATTAAATGTAATTTCAAAGAACTCTAAAATAATGGTTGTTGCTGAAGGTTATATGAAAATATTGCATACAGAACGCCAACGGGATGAACATTATAAAAACCGAATGCGTACGAATGTAACGTCCGCAGCGCAGGATCTGCCCATATGTATGTTTCACGCAGAATATGTTTGAGACAATATACTACAGAGGCAATTTTTTTCAGCGTGGTGAAAAAAATCGTATTTGGACCTTAAAAAGTTTATCAAAAATGTGCATCGAATTAGTGATCTTTGAATGCATTTTAAATTCCACAGCACTTTATTCCTGTGATATCACCCTACGTTTTATATTTTAGGAAATATTCTTATGTAAAAGAAATCAAATGTCTATTTCGATATTAATTTTAAGAAAATTTCAATTACTCAACTGCAAATAAATCATGTTCGGAATAATAGATCCAAATAAAAATACTAGGATATAAACAAACAAAGTTCAGGACAACGTTAATTTAGAAAATGGTCAGAGTATATATAACTTCTTCGTATTCATAATACATATTGCTTAAAAAACTATTTCAACAATGTTTTGTCTTATATTCATCCTCAGCTGTGTGTCATCATCACATTGTCTACCTCGAAGAGTAGCGAATTGTTGAGAATCGCATTTTGTGTAATCACATCCACATGAACAACACCTCGAGCCATCGACTCCATTCCACTTAGTCAAGGCTCATTACTCACCGAACATCTCCATATACGTATATACGAGTATGTACATACGTATATTCGTACAAGTACGTATGACTACCGAGTCGAAATCCGGATATGGATGCGGGCATGTTTGAATATTCGCATACAAAAGCCATGCAGAAAAAAAGCCTTTAAGTGAATATGAGCACTTGTTAATAGCTTGTATGTGAGTGTCTGTATGTGCGATAATGTATGTATATGTGCAAGTGCATCTTATCGGAACCACACAAGGAAGAGACAATGTACCACAACACATCATACAACCACACATGCAGATCTAAGTAAAATCTTGATACACAGTTTTACTAGACGTTTGGCATTTTGTGGACAACGAGAAAGAATTCTGCTCTCCATTCACGTCCCGAGGTCTGTCTTGTATACCACAGTAGGAGATTTGATAAGAATATGTTTCTTAAGAATATGTTCGATTTGATTGAAATTCGAAATTTGAAAGCAAAAAATTTTTGCTCCAAATATTGACAAAATGTTTTAAGCAAGTTATTTTTTTTAACAACATAACATTTTTCAAAATTTAGTATAATATTTGTTGATGTCAACAAAATTGTGATCCAAAAACACACATTGTTTATATGTCTCAAAATCTAAACCGAGTAATATACCGAATTATACCCGCAAATTTTTTTCATAAAATAAATTCGAGAGCACAAGGCGATAAGGTGTGTATTTCAAAATATAATAATTTCACATACCGGCTAAACATATTTCAATGTCTCTTTTATCAAGTATTTTTTTCGGAGTTTCGGTGGAGATTATCTTAAACGAAAACGGAAATCTTAAATAAGTTACAACATTTTTTTTCATATTCATAGAAAAACTAGCATTTAAATACCTGGCGATGCCCGGGTTGCCTTTGAAAACAGTGATCCAAATATTAGTATTATTTTTGATTTTGAATAAAAAACAAGGACCCAAAAACTAAAAACAAATGTTGGCTATAGCAAAATTTATGTAAAAATACGTATTTATCTTTGGTTTACAAATACCTTCGATCATACGCCGATCAGTAAAAATTTGTTTAACATCCAGGATCAGTCTACTTGAAAGTCTATCAAACACCAGATGCTCTCAAAAACTCAAACAAATCCACTGACAACAGTAAAAAATTCTGTAAATATGAAAGCACGACCTCAAATGTACGATATGTGTGCAAACTTTCAAATTAATAATTTTATGGGGTCAGTGGTCAAGAGGTCACCAAATAAGTGGCTGAGAAACAAATGCATAATATGCTATGTATGTTTCAAATTTCGATATACTCGTATACATTTTTGTTTAAATATTACCCGGTGTATATAGCGAGCGATATATTTCGAAAAGACTTTTAATCATTATGTCTCCGTTTGTGTGTACCTCTTGTCCTTAGGCCGGACGACGCATTTCCTTGAAGATCGTTTTATGCACGGGATTTTTATTGGAAGAATGAAAAAATCTTAAAGAATTTTGAAATGTAGTGGAAGAATGAAAATTGCTTTGGTCACTACTGACAACAATCTTAGAATTCAAAATTGTTTTTTTCCTGTGTATACTACATATTATTTTATCTTTGTATAATTTTAGCGCGAGAGTTGACCACTGGCCAAAAAACGGCTATGTTAATAGTCCGTAGACTATACCACACTGGAGTTTCTAGCTTTCTACCTGTTATATATATCTTACCACATTAAGTGGTGAGAGATATATTTTGAACAGAGTAGAAGTTTTACGATCTGCAAAATAGTGAACATTGTTTTGGCCACTTCTTTACTGACCACAGTCAGAGAATTCAAAATTATTATATTTACAAAGTTTTAACTTCGTGTCCTATAAGAGGCTTCAGAAAGGACAAAAAAATTGATAGCGCTATAACTGACCACTGGCCGAAAAATGTCTACGTGAGTAGCCCGTGGTTTATACAACACTCATGTCTATGAGAGTGCAATTTATGGGATTTTTAATGTATTGAAAGAATGAAAAACTCTTAAAGAATCTTGAAATCCAGTAAAGATTGAAAATGGTTTTGGTCATTGCTTAACTGACCACAATCGTGGAATTCAAAATTGCATTTCTCGGGTATAGTACTACATATTATTTTATCTGTGTATCATTTTAGGCTCTTCTGAAATACAAAAAAAAATTAAAATTTTGATAGCGCGACAACTGACTACGTGTCAAAAACGACTGTGTGAATAGTCCGAAGGGTATACAACACTCAAGTCTATACCAAAGCAAAATTTAAAGCTTCCTACTTCTTAAAGGTACCGTAATGGTCAAGCGGTCAAAAGTCGCTTGGTGTAAAATCGCATCCCTTGGAGATCAGTATACAAACATAAATTATTAGGATTATAGCTCTTAAAGGACTATTAAAGTACAGAAAGTGTGGAAATTGATTTGGTCACTGCTAAACTGACCATAGTCGGAGAAGTGACCGAATTGACAATGTTAGCTAGGTTACCACAGTAAGTGGTGAGCGATATATTTTGAAAAGGCTTTACAAATTTTAAGACGCGGTTTTATGTCCGGTTTGACCTCAGACTGGACATCGAATTGTTGTTTTCGCATCTCCATTGAGATCAGTCTGTACATATAAATTTGTAAATCATTGGCTCTTAAGGAACTTTTAAAATCATAGAAATAATGAAAATTTTTCGGGTCACAGTTAAACTGACCACATTCAGATAATTCAAAATAATTTTTCGCGCATATATTTGCGGTTTATAGTACTTCATATATACAAAGTTTTAACTTTGTATCTTATAAGAGAATTCCGAAACGACAAAAACAAAACGCAAGCGAGTAGTCCGTAGTTTATACAACACTCCAGTCTATGTGTGTGCAAAATTTCAGCTCTCTAGCTTTAACAGGAGCCTCTGTGGTCAAGTAGTCGAAAATCACTTGGCGGTAAATCGAAAATCAAAGTAGCCTATGGCACTTCCCAGGCATTGGTCTATCTGTCCACCAAGTTTGAAGAAAATCGGTTCAGCCGTTTAGGCGTGATGCTGGAACAAACAAACAAACAAACAGACAAACAAACGATTTTATAATATTAATATTAATAATTAATAATAGGATAATAGGATAGAATGGGCTGTTTCTCCATCCCGAACCGAAGTCTACTTAAGTGAAAGAAATCCATTTGCTCACATTCATCAGGAATTTAGACAAACAATAAAATGTATATTCTTTGAGTCGAACACAAAAAAAATGACAGTTTTTGACATTCCGTTCGTATAGATGGCAGATTTTATGTTTTCTTTCGAGTTGTCGTGTGCGTTGACTTTCGCATTTATAGAAACTCAAAGTTTAAAAAATAATTTTTAAATAAAATATATTATTCTTAAACAATAACTTTGTTTGTGTGTAAACACATATTTTATTTGTGAAAGTCAGTTCGCAAATATATTTTATTTTAATAACGCGACCTAAGAGTGTAAAGGCGCTAAGTCCAGTATTTAAAAGTTTACGGGAGAGGCAAATACCTATGTATATGAATGTTTTTATAATGGGTATATGGACTTAGCGCTTTAACGATTCAGTTTTTAAAGATGAGAAAGAATGATTTTTTTTTGGATTTTTGTTTTCAAATCGATGTGTATGCAACTTATCTTACGTTCCGCTTCAAAAAATAGATTTTGGCAAAAAGTGGACTTAGCGCATTTTCACTCTTAGGTCGCGATATCTTAATTTATGCGTTTCAAACAAAATTTCTTTATTTTCAAATAATATTTATTTTTTTATAAATATATAATAATAATAATGTATATATTAAAAATAAAATATTAACTATTTAAAAATTTTATTTCCAAATATATTTTTTTTTTCAATTCAAACGTATCAATTATGGCGATTTTCCCCCGTGTAGCTGTACGGCGTGCTGAGCTGTCAAGTAATTGTATTTGTTTTGTCGTTTTTTGAAAAACTTTGCATTCTATAATAAAGGGTGGTTAAATTGTAAGGGCAGATATTGAATGTGAACCACACCTAAACGTCAAGTTTTTTTCTGCATTTCATTTGACATTTCTTAATTTCAGACTAACTCAATTTGAACCATGGAAAGATACGCAATCGAGTAACGCGTGAAAGTTTTTTAAGCTTTTTACGAAAATGGACGTTAAAATCAAAATGCATTTCGTGCACTTCGTGATGTTTTTTTGATCAGCATAATAGCTGATCAAAAATAGCTGATCAGCTTAATTCATGCAAAATATCAAAGCCTTACGACTTTATCTTCAGGTGGCGCATCGAGAAAATTGTTTCTAAAAAACTAATATTTTTACTTATACGCTTACCCTCATAAAATAGTTATCCTTACATACTTTGCCTCTAGATATACTGATTTTAACTTCGTCTAAGTGTTATCTCGTACACAAATAAAGTATATTCTTATAAAACTGTAATACATATTTAGTTTTGGAATAGTAGAATAGCACTTTGCACTGCAATACAGCATTACACGCGTTTTTTATGTATATATTTTGTAATAAATATGTTGGTGTTACTTAAAAACTATCAATAAACTAGATGTAGATTCTACATAACCCATAGCAACAGTAACGGCTAAAGCAGAACAACATGAAATGACGTCACATTTGCAACCCCTAATTTACTACATCCAGATCACCCACAACAGCACATGAAAATACGTCTCATCTACAACCAAACAAGAGGCACACTAGAACAGAAGAAGATGTCGATCATTTGTGTATAAATACATACCTATCTGATAAGTTTAATCAATAAGGACAGACATAACTTGTGCTTTGAAGTAGAACAAACTACTTAGTGTTTTATTTGATAATAGTGACTTCTTTGGTGTAAATATAATAGTGAGTACTTTTGTGTAAATATAACGGTGCTTTTCTCTCACATATTTCCCATTGTCAGGTGTCCTTCTAACCGAACAGTGGCGCTATCTGGGTTAAGTCAAACTTAATAAAAAATGCCTAAGACGCGTAAAGATTTGCGGTGTACTTTATTTGGTGATCCAATCAAATTCAGTGACAATATGTTACCTACATATTGTGATGTGATCAAACATTACTTATGGATAAGAAACGAGATGTTAGAGTTGAATAATGGAAAGGACCCATCAGTCAAAGATTTATGTGAAATGATTGCTTCCGATATTGAAGCAATCTGGAGTAAAGCATCTATCCCTACAATTACCCATCAACAAGTCGTGTCTAGGCTGATTTTGTATTATCAAAAGTACAAGAATGTGAAAAAATTACGTAATGGCTCGAAAAAGCAGATATTCTACCAAGATTCAATAAATAAACTATTTGATATCGCAACATGTAAATGTATATCCCGAGAACTATGCAAATGTGTGACTAAAGTACCTGCTGCTGAGGAAAAATTCTTAAAAGATCAACGAAATGAGCGCAAAATGTATATTGGTTCTATGGATAAGGTGACAACTCAATCTATGCGACGTCGTGAAATCAGGAAGCGAAAATATGAAGAGTTTGCTGCAAAATGTAACGATATTCCAAGTACATCATCATCTGCCCCAGCTATAGTTTGGACCTCTGACAGTTCTTCTGCTGAAACATCAGATGAGGACGATGAATTTCGCACTGCAGAAGTAGTAGTATCTAAACCATCCCTTACAAAAACTCAACAGATGAGAGATAAGCTGAAAAATCTTGCTACAACGTGTGATAGAACTGGTGTTTCTGATCGATCTGCAGCATTAATTGTAAATGCTGCTTTACATGACTTAAATGTTATCAGTACTGAGGACTCAGTGAAAGTAATAGACAGAAGCAAAATACGCAGAGAACGGCAGAAGGTTCGTAGAGAATTACAATCTATAAAAGAACATGAACCTTTAACGGCTATTTATTTTGATGGTCGTAAGGACAAAACTTTGACTATAACTAAGGCTGATAATATATCCCAAAGGAAGATTAGAGTTGAAGAACATATCTCAATCATATCAGAACCCAATTCTGAATACATCGGTCATCTTTCTATTGGTTCGGGTAAAGCGGCTGATATTGAGAAAAGTATTTTCGAGTTTCTTGAAATAAATATGACTTTCGTTTTTCTTTGGCGGCAATTGGATGCGATGGTACTGCAGTTCAATCATATCAGAACCCAATTCTGAATACATCGGTCATCTTTCTATTGGTTCGGGTAAAGCGGCTGATATTGAGAAAAGTATTTTCGAGTTTCTTGAAAATAAATATGACTTTCGTTTTTCTTTGGCGGCAATTGGATGCGATGGTACTGCAGTTAATACTGGTCGGAAAAATGGAGTCATTGTTTTATTAGAAAAACATCTGAAGCGCCCTTTGCAATGGTTTGTGTGCTTCTTGCATGCAAATGAATTACCACTTCGCCATTTGTTCTCCAGTATCGACGGTACTATTACAGGCCCCAATACTTTTTCTGGCTTGTTAGGAAAACAGCTTGATAATTGTCTTGACTTCAAAATAGAAGCATTCGAACCCATCTCCACCGAATTGCCGGATTTGAATATTGATTTGTTGAGCACCGACCAAATATACCTTTATCAGATGTGTTCTGCTATTTCTTCTGGTACAGTTCCACCAAACTTAGCTTACAGAGACCCAGGAAAACTAGCACATTCTCGATGGTTAACTTGCGCTAACAGAATTCTTCGGTTGTATATTGGTACAGCTAAACCGACTAACAATTTGAAAGAACTAGCCACTTTTATCATGCAAGTTTACGCACCAAACTGGTTTGATATCAAGTCAAAATCCTCATGTAAGTTTGGTCCGATTCACACTTTAATATGGCCAAAAGATGCTTGTATTTGCGAGATTACTTAAAAAGTATTGCCTTAAATACTATTCAAAGAAATGCTTTCTTCATACACCCAGAAAATCTATTGCTGGCTATGTTGCAAGATGATGTTCAGCATGTACGAGAGCTGGCTCTTCGGAGAGTTTTAAAGGCAAGAACAGAGTCCAAAGGCAAGGAAGTACGTGAATTCCAATTGCCAGAACTTAAAACAGATGCGACAAATTATTATGATTTGATAGAATGGTCGAAAGAGAAGATAACAGAACCTCCTGTAACAATGAAATACAGCGACTCGGAAATTACTTCAAAAATTGCATCTGGAGGTAAATTGTTGGATATTGAAAAGTACCCTTGCCACACTCAAGCAGTCGAAAGGTGTGTCAAACTTGTAACTGAGGCTTCGGCATCTGTTTGTGGGCCCGTTGCTAGAGATGGTTTCATTCGTACTAGAATAAAATCCAGGCAAGAAATAACTGTTTTTGACACCAAATCTCAGTATTTCCGTCAAAAATAAGACACTCGGACTTCTTATACTGAACATTAAACTTTTATTTTTATGGTAATTTCATATAATAATTCATTGGACTTGTAGTTTTTTGTATAAATTCAGTAAAATATACGATTATAATGTCAAAAAAAAATGTTTATTTGTAAGTCTATTTTTTTCTTATTTATCAACCTTCATACCTAATGCGCCACCTCAAGATATTGAGTTAGGAAGCTGTAATTTTGCATGCACATTTCCATTACTATGGATCAATGTTTGAGAAGGCAGGAAACTTAAAATTAAAAAAAAAAAATTTTTACTCCACCCTACTGTGCATGGTCGTTCAGTTCGTTTGGTGCCGCTTATGGGCTGGCGACGTCATCGGGCCATACTTCTTCGAAATGAGGCCGGTCAAACAGTTACTGTGAATGGTGTTCGCTATGGTGAGATGATAACGAACTTTTTATGACGCGACGTGGAAGATATGGATGTGGACAATATGTGGTTTCAACAGGACGGTGCCACTTGCCACACAGCTAACGAAACAATGACTCTTTTGCGCAACAAATTCAATGGCCGTGTTATCTCACGTCGTGGCGATGACAATTTGCCGCCAAGATCATGTGATTTGACACCGTTGGACTTCTTTCTTTGGGGTTATTTGAAAGAAAAGGTGTACGTCGATAAACCAGCAACAATTCAAGAGCTAAAGGACCTCAATAATGCCTCAGCGTCATCGAAAATTTGGACCATCGGGTAGAAGTGTGCCGCCGAGGTCGAGGCGGCTATTTCGCCGATATTTTGTTCCATACATAATTGAACCATACCAATATTATCATAATAAAAAGAAATAACAATAATTTGTGTTTTATTCAAAATCAACATCGGCCTTTAAAATTTAACCACAAATGGTCTAAAGCCAGGAGAATATCCTAGTGACAAATCAATAATGATTTAATGACTGAAATAAAATAAACGGAAATACTAGAATGGAAATCATTAAAACTAACAATATATCAATAAATTAAAAACACTGTTTTATTTATGTTGGTGTAATTAATTGCATACATATTTGAAATAATCCAGTGAGGAACGACAAAGTTTTTTTCTTGTATATTCCCCAATGTGCCTCTTTCCAAGCCTCTCATAGCCAAACAAGTACATGGGGAAATTGCTACATGGCGATGCGATATCTTTAAGTAAAAATGTTTGGGACTGTCCTCTTCCCCTTTGACTTTGATACATATTTGTTTACCAGAATTTCTCAAAATTGTTTCCTTCATACTGCAAAATGGGAATGCAAATAATACGTGGAAGATGTCAAGTTCTTTTGAAAAGATGCGTGTCTCAAATGAAAATAAGAAGAAATGGGTTTCTTATTACATAAATGAACACTGCCAAGTTTGGATGGTTAGATATAGGTCAGATTTAGATATAGCCCCCATATATATGTTTCTACCGATTTAGTATCAAAGCTCTATAGAAGTTGTACTTTACTTCCGATCATTACAAAATTTGGCAGAAAGAAGCTTCTTAATTTGTGGATAATCGGTTCAAATTTAGATTTAGCATACTCGTATTTATTTTCCTGCCTATTTAAGCGCTATTAACCCTGCGTTGGGCACATGAGTCTGGTCAGACCTTTATCGAATTTAATTGAAATTAAAAGATATTTCTTAATGCGCTAGCGACTTGAAACATCAAGTATACGTGCCTCATGAGTCTGGCTAGACCCATACTGACTTCATACGAAAGTTTGTAAAATTTTATTGTTTTATTTTCATGTAATTAATAACTTTCCATTTGAATTGGCATTTGTATATTCTCAATATTGTTCTTACACATAGAAAGTGTGTTTCTAAATACACCCTCAACCACTAAGACCTTCGTAAATATGTCCGAAGCATTCTTTTCAGAAATAATATATTTAATATCCACAACTCCTTGATCGCATTTCTCACGAACATAATGGTACCGGATATCGATGTGCTTGCTCTTCTTTTGAACTGTTGGATTCTTAACCAAAAAGTGAGCACCTTGATTGTCACACATAATGGTTGTAGGAAATTCAACACTATCCCTGAAATCAAGTTCATTTAATAATTCACGGTGGAAACAGACTTCTTTCGTTGCTTGGCATAGCGCTATGTACTCGGCTTCCATCGTACTCAGTGCAACTATAGACTGTTTTCGAGATTCCCATGCAATTGGTCCTCCGGCGTTGAACAATACGAAACCAGTAAACGACTTTCTGTCGTTTGCATCATTTGCCCAGTCTGCATCCGCAAAGCATGTTAAATTTCCAGCATTTGCTTTGAATGTTATTTTGACATCTGGTCTATACTTCAGATATCTCAAAACGTGTTTCGCTACTAAGAAGTGTTCTTTGTGTGGGTGAGAATTGAACTGGCATAACCTCGAAACCACATGCATCAGGTCTGGTCTTGATATCACTGCTAAATACATTAGAGCTCCTGTCAGACTCTGATATGAATGTGTATCCAGATCCTTACACTCTTTGTCACATTTCTTCAAAACAGTTCCAACCGGCCACGGTGTACTTGCTGGCTTATAATTTGACATACCCCAACGATTGAGTATTTCTTCACAATATTTCTTCTGGTGGATTGTTATATCACCTCTTTGACCATCTCGTTCAATTTCTATTCCTAAATAAAATTGTATTGGACCACGATCAATAGCTTCCACGAATTTATTTAGATCATCCACTGCTTTCTTCATCTCTTGAACACTTGAACAAGCAATCAACATGTCGTCAATATATAATGCAATCAAACTAACTTGACTTCCATTCCTTTTGACATATACACACGTATCCGACTTACATCTGTTGTAGCCCATCTTCAATAGAATATCATTCACCTTCCTGTTCCATTCACGGCCCGCCTGTTTTAAGCCGTACAGAGATTTCTTCAGTTTACATACCTGATTTGTGTTATTGAATGACGGACAACCGGAGCAAACGTTTCTCTATAGTCTACTTCATATTTTTGTGAACACCCATGTGCCACAAGCCTTGCTTTGTACTTCTCCACTGAACCATCAGGCTTTCGTTTTAAAACAAATACCCATTTGCATCCAATTATGTTTTTGTCCTTTGGGCGATCAACTAGAGTCCATGTACTGTTTTTAATTAGGGAATCATATTCCTTTTGCATTGCCTCCTTCCATTTGTTGCAGTTCTCCGAATTCAATGCTTCAGCAATTGTTCGAGGGTTTTCAATTATCGAATTGAGCATGTCCATATTTTCCACGGTTTTTCTGGGTCTCAGCACCCTATCTGATTCAGGAATTTCTTTCCTTCGTTTTCTTCCCCGGTCAACAACAGTTGTATCCTCTATTTCAAATTCAACGTCTTGGCTTTGTGTGTTTACTTTCTACGCTTCCGCATTTACAATTTCTGTTAAATCAATCATTGAAACGTCACTTGCTTCAGGCAATGAAGGTATTGAAGATGCTGACTGCAAGTCTTCATTTGATTCCTCATCATGATCATTAGATTTCTTCAAAATTTCCGCGCAGAATAGGTTTGTTTGGTGCTGGTTTGTTTGGTGCTCCTAATGTATTTTCAAAAGACTCTTCAAAGAATATTACATCTCGAGCAATCTCAATTTTCTTGGAATTTATATTATATAATCTATAGCCTTTCTTAGTATCCTTGTAACCTACAAATTTCATCTTGATCCCCTTTGGCATTAACTTGCTTCCCTTAGGTTTCGGACCCTTCGTCAAAACAATTGCGTCACATCCAAACGTTTTGAAATGCTTTACAGATGGTTTCCTTCCATGCCATCTTTCGTAAGGGGTAACATCACCAAGAACTTTCGTCGGGGCTCTATTCTTCAGGTAAGCAGCTGTATTCGTAGCCTCCGCCCATAAATTCTGAGGGAATCCAGACGATTCTAACAAACACCTAGCCATTTCTACCAAGGTTCGCCCTCTCCGCAACACCGTTCTGCTGAGGGGAATAACACACCGTTGTCTGATGAATAATACTTTTCTGATCAAAATACTGCCGGAATTTTGAATTGACAAATTCCTTGCCATTGTCACTACGAACAACCTTTATCTGGCAATCTGACTGCTTCTCCGCAATTGTAGCATAGTTTTGGAAAACTTAAAAAGCTTCTGATTTATGTTTCAAAAAGAATATAGAAATATAACGGGAATAATCGTCAATAATTGTCATGAAATAAGATGATCCGCCTACAGAATTTACACCCATAGGCCCGCATAAGTCCATATGCAATAATTCCAATACACCTTTTGTCTGAATATTTGAGTAACTTTTATATGGACTAGCCGTAATCTTGCAAACAGCACAAGTAACGCAATCAATGCTATCTTGAACACTCAAATTCTAACCATTTACCATATTCCTGGATGTCAATTTATTCAGATCGTGGACATTTATATGGCCGAATCTATTATGCCACTTCTTCACGATATCTTTATCGATAGCTACATTGACAGTATGAACTACATTATTTACCTTCACGTTGGCTATGAAAATTTCATCAATTGAGTCTGCTGTCAATATCTTCTCGTTATTCTTACTAATCATAGTGGCTCCGTTTCCAGCAAATTTAACAGAATATCCAGCCTTGATGATTTTGTTGATTGATAAAAAATTTGAATGCAGTTGTGGTACATACCATACATTCCGTAGCGTAAGACTAGTTGAAGTTGTTTGCAGTTTTATCTCACCAATCCCTTCTGCAAATATGCTTTCACCAGATGCTAGGAGTATCTGTTGTCTTGACTGTGTTAATGTGTTAAAAAAATCCTTGTTCCGACACATATGGGAAGTAGCACCACTGTCCAATATCCATGACATACCTAAATTTATTTCATTTTCAAATAATGAACATGCTTGCTCTGCATCTTTCTTCGCGTTGTCATTGCCTTTACATTGGGATCTAATGTGTCCCATTTTTCCACATCGATAACACTTAATATTGCCACTATTCACATTTTTCCATTGGAATTTTGGTGACTGCGAGGATCACTCTTACCAATATGTTGATTATTGCCATTTTTTGAGTATTTCCAGTTTTTCTTGTTGATATTTCTCGAATTTGCAGAAAAAACTGTTTCACCATTACCATAATTTTTCTGACCTTGTCGGGTTTCTTCCTCCAAAATCTTGGAAATCAAATTCTCGTATGTGGGAAGTTTATCTCTACTTTCAATGGCAATTACAAAACCTTCCATCTCCTCCGGGAGACTGCATAGCAATAATATTGCTAACAAATCGTCATTCAATGTAATGCCAATCTCCTTCAGCTCATCGATGGTTGAACAGAATTCATTTAACTGAACTGAAAACTTCTCACCATTCTTGAATTTAAACCGGACCAACTTCTTAAATAATTTCACTTTTCTTGATGCCGAATCTGCCTTATATAAAGAATTCAAGACATTCCAGGCTCCTTTAGCCGTTGTACAATTCTTGATATGAATTAATTCGCTTGCTTTCACAGAGTGAGTTATCGTTGCCAAAGCCTTTCTATCGGTATTCATCCAACCCGTATTTTCCGCTCCATTCGCAGTGCATTCCTCTTCAATTGTATTCCATAAATCCATCGTTATCAACAAACTTTTTACCTGGATACACCACGTTCTATAATTTTCACCATTCAGCTTATCTATGCTTGCAATGGAATTCGCCATTTTGAACGTCCTCCTACTCACGGATAAAATAATTAAACAAACGAAGATATTCCTATATATACTTCAGGACCTAGGGAATCTGGGCCCATAACCTTTGTTGGAAGTTTTGTGGTAGTTGAATATGATGTGGATTCCTTTAGTCCACACAGCAGAAGTAACGTGAACTCCCAAAAGTCCTCAATTAAAAACTACGGTGGTGTTCAAGTTTTTTATAAAAAGTTTATTAAACGAAAAAACAAAATTAGTTGACAGAATGAAATTCCAAAACGAACAGAAAAAATATTTTCACAAAAAGTCATAGTATCGACAATTCATTTTAACAAAGATAAAAAGCCTACTGTGACTAAAAATAAAACTACGTACAAAGTATTTGAATTGTTAAGTACACATATTTCAACAGTTTTTAACACCCTAAAATATTGGAGCTAGATCCTCCTTGGAGGCTATATCAGATTTAGGTATATCCCCCATGTATACCTCCTTTATAAACGATACCTCCTTTATAAACAATGCTAAGTGCAAAAATGTAGCTTTTAAAGAGAGGCGTCCAAAGTTTGATGAATTTTTTAATTTGTGTGGAATTTCTTTACAATGCAAATCTAAAGACCTTTATTGTTTTGTGAATTATTTTTGATTGAATATAAATTGGAATAGAAATTTAAAAAAATTTGAAATTAAAAATGAAATCTCCCTAAGAACATGCTAAGTCGACTTAGCATGTTATAGAATAGAGTTATAGATATATGGTCCTTCCGATTTAGCCACTTAACGCTGCAGAAGCTGTATTTTGGAATCATGGAATTATAGAGGGTTCCGAATTTGAAGAAAATCGGTTCCGATTCAGATAAGGCCCCATAAATACATACTTATATTGCTATATATTTGCATATAACCCCTATAAAGTCCTCACTTCTCAACAAATCTTTATAAAATTTTACAGATAACAGTTTGTTGAACCAAAAAACCGCCGTCAAATATCAAGAAATCAGTTCAGATTTATATATAGCACCGCATTTATATATATAAATATATATCCGATTTTGAATCTAAGCGTTATCAAATAATTTTTTTTTTGGACAGATCAGTAATATTAGACAAACAATTTTGATAAATCTTGACAATATTTCTCTTATTCTGCTCGAAAATATTAAATGTATTTTTTTCAATTCTACGATGTTTTTTAAATTATTTTTATAATTTTAAGAACCCTAATACACAGAAAAACAACTGAAATCAAAACCAAATGTAAATTGCATAGCAATATTTTATATAAATACGTTTCATTAAACCACCAAAAACCAGATAGTTTCATACAAATACATGAAAATGTCTATGGGTCTGGCCAGACTCATGAGGCATGTATACGACTATTGAAACCTGTTCCTAACGAAGGGTTAAAACGTTAATCCGTTCGATCTTTATATAATTTGGCAGAAATGAACTTTTTGATCGAAGTTGATAAAAATCTGATAACCATCTATTTATTCCTTTCGATTTTTGATCTATGAACAGTACCGCAAATTTTAAGGTTATCGTTTCAGTTCAAGTTTTTTACGATCCTTTAAAAGCGTAGCTCACGTTTCAAGTACATTTATTTGTATTTATTTATTTCCAAAATGTAATACATATTTGAAACTACTCAAATAATAAAGAAAACACAAATATTTTGAATATTTGAATATTGAGAAATAATAAAAAACCTAAAATGAGTGAATGAATTAAGAATTAGATATTTTCCCTATATATTTATATCCAGATTTTGAATGTTGCCGCTACTAAATGCATTTTCCCGGCTGCTGCTTTTTACAGTTATCCAAAGGAAAGACTAACTTCGGTCGGGGCCAACTGTATGAAAGGGAGGGTCGAAACAAAATAATGCGGTTGTCCGCATTTCAAATGAACGCTGTTTTTTAATTGAATATCCTCAAGATATTTCGACTTTATCTTGAGGAACAGTCATGTAGAGCGATATTTAATAACCTTTAAATTTGTGAACATATTCAGTTCTATCACATCGAGAATCACAATATAGCTGTATATACCAAAATCTAGTAAGAAAATTTCAGTCGGTTAAACCGACTAAGGTATACCCTCACTTTATGAGTAATGCAATATGGACTAAGTATTGCACGAAATAATCTGTCAATTTATGTGGAAGGTACCCGAAGGGATTTAACAAATATTCGAACACCTATTTTTCGCTGAACATTAGATACTTCAAATGTAGAATTTTAATCGTTTATGTGCATTGGTATATTAACGTTATGATCTATTCAATTTTGGTATGATTTGGCCATTTTGTGTGGGAGGTACCAAAAGGGCGTGTTGATAACGCTCATTTACAGGGCTATATTAAATGTACTTTAAAAACATTACACTGTACAAAATTTCAAGTATTTCTATGCTTTTGTAATAAAGTTATAAGTTTATAACTTTTGGTGGAAAAAGGGCCAATGGTGTGAGGTACAAAGAGGGGCGTGGTAACTTCGCCCATTTTTCTCATGGAGGTAGCGACTAATAAACTAATAGTATGTGTAGAATTTCAGAGGATTCAAAAAAGCAGCTTAGAATAATTAAATAATCAATAATTTACTAAATATTAACCATTTGCGGGGGAGGTACTAGAAGGAGTGGACCAATATGGCCCATCTTCGAACTTAGCCGGAGATAGAAAAAAATATTACCGCATACCAAAATTGAAGTCAAGCGGTTACACCTTTGTAGAGTTATCGTGCGCAACAGCCAGCAGACAGACACACAAAGAGACAGACAGAAGGACGGACATTGCTCAAATGACTTAATGGGATTTCCGCCGAACATACTTGCGGTCTTAGGTCACCCTTCGATGTGTTCCATTTTTGACCCCTAGCAAATGATATTTACCCTAGTTACACTAAAGTGAGGGTATAATATCTATAGATATCTTAGATTTGAAAGAAAATCTTATATTTTGTCCCAGCCCTAATGCTGTGGGACTTATTTTGGAACATGGGCGATATATGATTTACTACGAGCCAACAATGTAACACGTCGAAGGAGTGATAAGACCCTCAGTATGTTCGGCGGAAATCCTCTTTGGGTCATTTTAAGTCATTTAAGCAATGTCCGTCTATCTGTGTGTCTGCCTGCTGGATGGTGTGCACGATAACTCCCGAAAGGAGGAACCGATTGACTTCAAATTTGGTTTGTGGTAATATTTTGCTCTATCTCCGGCTAAGTTCTATGTTGGGCCATATTGGGGTACTACTTCTAGGATCTCCCCCACATAGGGTTAACATTTTGAAATTCATTCCTTGATTTCTTTGATTCTTTAATAACTTCTATACTACTTTTTCCAATATTCTAAAGTTTCACACAAAGTATTAGTTTATTAGTAGCTATCTCCTGAAAAAAATGACTGAAGTTGCCCCGCCCCTTTTTCGTACCTCCCACACAAATGGACCATTTTGCACCAAAAGTTAACGGGTTATAACTTAATAATTGTGTATACAAATACCTGAAATTTTGTGCAGTCTAATGCTTTTATATTACCTAGAGTCCAGTGAAAAGTGGGCGTTATAGGCCCGCCCCTTTTGATACCTCCTACACAAATGGACGATTTTGCACCAAATATTAATAGTTTATAACATTAACAATAGTACATATAAATACTTGAAATTTTTTACAGTGTAATTCTTTTATAGTGCCTAAAGTCCAGTGTAAAATTGGCGTCATTGCACCAAAAGCTTATAACCCAATACATACTTGAAAGTTATTAAATGCCTTTTCAATTGATAATAGTTTAATTAAAACAACAAATAAAAAATCACATATTTTTTAGGGACTAAAGGTGAGGGGATTCTTAAGTCGGTTTACCCGACTGAACTTTTTTACTTGTTTATATTTTTGTAATCTCGACCATAGGATTTGGGGTGTATTTATTTTATTACTCCGTCTGTAAGACGTTGAGATTTTGATCAGGGACCCCATAAAGTATATATTACATAATGCTCGAAATGTACTCCTTGAAAATGTAACAGAAATGAGATCTTATAGATAGAACTATTTCGATCATGCTCAATCCTGTGGTATCAGCCGTTTTTCTAGGTTAGCTCTTGTTTTCACGATATTCGATCACAAGGATTTTTGGGAAATCAGAGAGGTTAGTTACATATCTCGATGGTTATTTTCGCTTCAGTCAGAAATAATAATATTTCTTTTTTGGACTGATTATTTCCCTTCACCAAATTACCCCGGAAAAATTGCAATCAAATCTTATCATATGTCAAACGTCATACAAATCGTCGACATTTTTAGTCGGTGTCTTTGAGAAAAAATATTCCTACCAAAACACATCACACGAAAAACGGTCTCTTAGGTCCATATTTTGATATAGCCCTCATACAAAGTCCCGCATATTTTTCCAAATCCATCCATACAAACATCCTAAATTTTAGACAATTTATATTTCCGTTTGTATGCTGAATGCGATCCATGGTGGAAGGTACATAAGATTCGGCTTAAATCTTACAATGTTATCAACTCAGTCAACGTACTGACAATGACAGATTGTAAGCAATAGGCGAATTTTCACTTCAGACGATTGAGGGAAAACCTTATAATTTTATATATTTAAACTATATTTTGTTAATACTATAACGTGATCCAATTCGAGGTTACCTAGTTTTTTAAAGAAAAAAACACAGAAAATTCAAATTGAATGGGGACTGTCTATTATCATTTGAAAGAACATTCTTTGGCATTTATTTTTTGAAGATTATGTCTATCAAATGTTGGCCGCGGCTACGTCTCAGATGGTCCATCCGTTGAGTCCAATTTTCTATGACTCGTTCGATCATTTCGACTGGTAACTGGCGAAAGACACGCGTGATGTTTTGCTCCAAGGGCTGAATCGAAGCGGGTTTGTCCGCAATAAACTTTAGACTTTACACATCCCCACAGGAAAAAATCTAACGGTGTGATATCACACGATCTTGGTGGCCAATCGACCGGCTCAAAAAGTGAAATTATCTGTTCTCTCAATAAATCCATTGATTGATGCGATGTGTGGGAAGTGGCGCCGTCTTGTTGAAACCAAATGTCGCCGAGATCACGAGCTTCAATTTCAGGCATCAAATAGTCGGTTATCATGGCACGATAACGGTCGCCATTGACGGTTACGTTCTCACCGGCATCATTTTTGAAGAAATATGGACCGATGATTCCACCGGCCCACAAACCACACCAAACCGTTGTTTTTTCTGGATGAAGTGGCAGCTCTTGAATCACTTCAGGTTGCTCTTCATCCCAAATGCGGCAATTTTGCTTACCCATTGAGTCAGAAATGGGCCTCATCGCTGAACAAAATTTGGCTCGAAAACGTCGGATCTTCTTGGAACTTTTCAAGAGCACAAGAGCGAAGCGATGTCGCTTGGGAAGGTCGGGCGATTTAATTCTTTCACAAGCTGTATTTTGTATGCTTTCAATTTAAGATCTCGACGTAAAATGCGCCAAGTCGTTCCAAACGTCAGTCCGAGTTGCTGCGAACGGCGCCGAATCGACTCTCCACGGTCTTCGTGTACACTCTCAGCTACGGCCGCTAAATTTTTTTCACTGGTTGCTGGACGTGGTCTATTCGGTCGAATATTAGCCAATAATGAATGCTGGGTGTTGCGAATAGTACGCTCAGTAGGCCGATTATGTTGACCAAAGTTAAGCGAAGGGCATGAAACACATTCTTCACAGAACGTGAATTTTCGTAATAAAGTTGAACGATTTGTAAACGTTGTTCAGGCGTAAGTCTTTCCATAATGAAATGCCAAACAATACTTAACAAAAATAACATGACAGCATGACACGACTCACACGTGATCTGTCAAAAAAGGCTATTGAAAAACGTATCTCTACTTGGATCACCCGTTATATTCACGATTGTCAATAACAATATTTTATAGACTGTTGCCAATTAAATGTTTCTCTGACAATGGCGCCATTGTCAGATTTATAAACTTCGCACATCTTAAAATGTCTTACAATTTATTGACGATGACATTTCTGCCAACGTTCAAGACAAAAATTTTAGGTTCACCCGGTTATAAGTTCACAGGGTTTCCCTTATTTTTGAAAATTTCCTGACAACAAGTTTTACTAGTGTTTGTGACATGAGCCAAAAATACTGTGAGTACTTACATGGAGATGCTCCACTTAAAATATACATTTATTATGACTCGAAGTGACAGTCTCTGACACATACTTTTTACTACGCTATAGGTGATCCTTTCTGATGGTAAAATATCCGATCACTTGCTTTCACTTCCGCGGTAGAACGCTGACTTTAGTAATACAGCTGAATAATTTGGAGACGTTGTTCCAGTGTGAGTGTTTCCATGATGAATTATTAAACAATACTGAATAATAGTAAGATGACATTATGACACCAGTCACAAGCCAAATGGATCACCCTATACAACACTCCGTTTACAGTTATATCCACGATATGTAGTCTTTGAATTTTTAGTATAATGTTCTCTTCTCTCACCGAGACATTTAACCTGCACCCCACGTGACTGTGCGTAATATGGCCGCACTAACGATGCACTTACATCTCGAATCGTCGAGTCCATCGCATGTATATGTATTCGTAATTTAAGATTCGTATTTGTGGCATGGTCGATTACGATGACTGGACATTTCACTTCGTCGTTAATGGAACACAGTTTCATCGCACTTTGGCGTCCTGAGCTAACAAAGACAAAAACAAAGCGACTCAACTAGACTCGACTCGACTACACACAAGGAAGAGCCGAAGAAAATGCTTTCCTGTAAAACAGTCACGATCCCATTGAAATCCATACGCTTGGTTAAATTCTCATAAATACTATCTAAAATTAAATCTAAAACTCATTCTATGTCTACAGCATTTTAAATAAGAGAAATGGCAAACGACATAGTTGGGCAATTGACCGGGTCGGTCGGTCGGACGGTCTCGCTCGGATATGAGTAGTCAAACAAAAAGAATAATATGAAAATGACGAAGAGGCAAATGATGCTGATGATGGCGATGAAAGAATACGCAAATGAAGCAATGAACTCAAAAAACAAAACTTCCCAAACCAATTTAAAAGATATGAAAATATCTGCTCTGTCGGTTGGACGCAAAAAAGAAATCTAAATTTAAATATTTGAATTATCTGGAGTAAACTAACAGTTTTTTCTTCTACTGGTGGAGTTCATTAAAATAGCTGCATTAAATTAATGTCTGGGTAATATTGTCAAATGATTTGAAATTTCTGTATTAATAAATTTATCT
The DNA here is from genome assembly GCA_963930755.1 of Eudasyphora cyanicolor. Lineage (NCBI taxonomy): Eukaryota > Metazoa > Arthropoda > Insecta > Diptera > Muscidae > Eudasyphora > Eudasyphora cyanicolor. The sequence goes on from OZ005734.1 coordinate 264,170,866, forward strand.
TTTAACATGAACTGAATATTATGAGTTTCTATATTAGTTTGAAACGTTTTCGATTAGCATTTTCCCCAAAATGGTAATAGTTTTTCCTTTGATGTCATCTCTGGTAGCCGATTTGGCCCAGCATTTCTGAAAAAGTACACATTAGAATAGGTCATAGATAGTTAAAATGTTTTAATGAGCCATCCTCAGAAAATACATGTTTCGAAAAACGAATTTTATTTCTTAGGTAGGGTATCGTGTTATGTCCTTTTGATACACAACATTGCGATGCATCGTTCGAAATATTGTTTGGGACCTATAAAGTGAATATTAATAATAATAGTCGCAAAATTAATAGGGCCTTATTCATAAAAAGTTATGGAAGGTTTATTGAACTGATTTTCAACGTTAAAGTGTATTCTAAACCTTCAATAACTTTTTATAAATAAGGCCCATAGACTTTTAGCATGTTCGTCCGTCCCTCTGCACCTCTATTACACACTATAATCAAAAATAATGATGTTAGGAGAATACTTATACAATTTGGTACACATATTTACTAGAACGGCGGATCTTTGGAATTGCAAATGGTCAGATTTTTCATATAACTAACCCTGACATTTTGTTATATGAATTTATTTCTACCCGAAAATGTGTTCTATTGATCAAAGTTCAGCTCATATTAATGAAACGATCGTGATGGATCGGAAATTTTTGGCCCATTGATCTCGTTTGAAATTTGTAAAATTCGTTGGTGCGTTTTATATCGTCTAAATAGTATTTTTGAAGAAAATGTCTTCAAAATTGTGTTGATTAAAAGCTAATTAAAAACAAATTTTGGAGAAATTATAGAAAGTTTAGTCGAAATGTTATTTATTTTAGAAGACTTATGGTGATTTCGAATCTGAAAAAAATGTTGCACCGCCGACGCGAAGTTCTGAATAATATTTGCCCTTTTAATGTGGAATTGATGTAGTCTCTCCAAGTAAACTTAGCACCTATTTCAAAATTCCAATAAAAGTCCAGTTTTAAGGAAAAGGGCAATGAGAGTGTTGCACTTTTTTGCAGAAAAGAATTCGCAATTTATCAAATTGCCTATTTCTAGAAAAAGTTCTCGAAATTACTTTTTTCAAATGTAGAATATTTCTACAAATTTTTATCTAGAAAATGTTGCCTACAAATTACACAAATTCGTTATTGTACATCATTTCCCCGCGAAATAACATTTTTAAAAAAGGTCAAGATTGCATTTGGATCCTTTCTAGAAAGATTTGTTGAAATTGCATTTGTCTATAAGAATTATGAGGAAATTTAATTCATATATTAAATTTTCTAAAATTCAGTCAGAATTTATTTTGGTTTGAGACCATATGTTTCAGTTACTTTCTGTCTATTACAAAAAAAGTAATAGAAACAAATACAAAAATTGGTTGAGAGTTTTAATTGCTTGGTAGAATTGACTGCAGTTTCGATAGACACCACTCTATCATCTTCAGAATTCAGTAGCAATAATGTATGTTTTTAACTTAAATCAGCTGAAATACTTATGGAAGCAGTAAATTGAATTTAACAAGAACTACAAACCAAACCCGTATTTTGCCGAACTAAGTCAACATACTAAAACTCTCATACCAATACATTTCTGTTTATTGCTTGGGTTCGCATCGCGAGCAACGAAAACAAATGTAGTTTTGTCAACAGCTAATGCCGATGTCATCGTACCTCATGTGTTTGTATGTCTTGTTGTTATTTATTGTTGTTCTGTGCTTTTGTTATTCAGTCAGAATTTATTTTGGTTTGAGATCATTGTTTCAGTTTATTTATTTTCTAAAATTATTAATTTATTTTTTATGGGTTTTTTCGTAGAATTTTCCCAAATTATTTAGAATGTCTTGGCAAATTTTCCATTTTTTTTCAATTTTTGTTGAATTCGATTTTTTCTAGAAAATTTTATCGTATGAAAATGTATGTAGTGAAATTTCCTTGAAATTAATTTTTTTTAAACACTTATTTTCATTTTGTAGAAAATTTTATCAAAATATCATTTCTCGAATAAATTTTGGCCAAAATTAAATTTTCTAGCAAATTTTCGACATTTTAGGAAAATGTCATTCAAATTATTTTTTTCTTTAAATTTGCCAAAATATTTATTTTTCCAGAAAATTCAATTAAAATTAAAATTTTTCTTGAAATTGCATTTTTACGAAAACATTGTTGATTTTTTATTTTTCAAAATTGCGCTACATACAATTTCATAAAAATAGAATTTTCGAAAAAAAAAACACACAAAAATTTAATTTCTCTAGATAATTTTTTCTAAATTGTCTTCCCCAAGAAAAATTAGTAATTTCAATTGCGGCGAATTTATTAAGAAGATTCAAAAATTGATGAACCATTGTAGATAAATGAGATATATATAACATTTTATTTTTTGTTAGGAAAAGTGAAATTTTTTAGCAAATTACGACTAAGCTAGAAAAGTAGAATATTCAATTTTAAACAAATTTTATAAAGGGTGGTTAAATAGTAAGGGCCGATGTTGAATGTGAACCACACTTAAAAGTTTTTTTCTGCATTTCATTTGACATTTCTCAATTTCAGACTAACTCAATTTGAACCATGGAAAGATACACAACCGAGCAACGCGTTAAAGTTTTTTAAGCCTTTTACGAAAATGGGCGTTCAAATCAAAATGCATTTCGTGCACTTCGTTATGTTTTTTTGATCAGCATAATCGACTAAATGTGTCCACAACCGGGAGAATTGTGCGCAAATTTCAGTAAAACTGGTTCTGTAGAAGATGTGAAAACACCTGTGCATGCTCGCCCAGTTCGTTTGGCGCGGCTCATGGGCTGGCGACGTCATCGGGCCATACTTCTTCGAAATGAGGCCGGTCAGGCAGTTACTGTGAATGGTGTTCGCTATCGTGAGATGATAACGAACTTTTTATGGCCCGAATTGGAAGATATTGATGTGGACAACATGTGGTTTCAACAGGACGGTGTCACTTGCCACACAGCTAACGAAACAATGGCTCTTTTGCGCAACAAATTCAATGGCCGTGTTATCTTAAGTCGTGGCGATGTCAATTGGCCGCCATGATCATGTGATTTGACACCGTTGGACTTCTTTCTTTGGGGTTATTTGAAAGAAAGGGTGTACGTCGATAAGCCAGCAACAATTCAAGAGCTAAAGGATAAGATAATTCGGCACATTAACGGCATAGAACCTCAATTATGCCTCAGCGTTATCGAAAGGTCGCGGCGGCCAAATATTTGGTTCCATACTTAATTGAACCATACCAATATTATCATAATAAAAAGAAATGACAATAATTTCCTAAATAATTTGTGTTTTATTCAAAATTAACATCGGCCCTTAAAATTTAACCACCCTTTATAAAAAAGCAATTTCAGCGAAATTGAAAAACTAGCATTTTATTTTTAAATTTAGAAAGAGTAGAATTTTTCCAAAAATATATGGCAAATAAACATTTTATGAAGTTTCGTTAAAATTTTTATTTTTTTAAGTACTTCGACAATTGAGTTCTTATAGAAATGTTGTGAAAGTCCAAAACGTGTTTGCTCAATTTCATATTATAGACATTTTAATCGAATTTTAATTTTTACAAAGTTTCATTGTGTTTATTTTTTGTTCTAGATAAATATTAAATTTCTTGTAATTTCGTTAAAATTTGATTTTTTAAAAATATTTATTCTATTTATGTGGAAAATTTTAATTTTTACCGAAAAATACTGGAAATTCCTTTCTTAAAAAATCATCAAAGGTATTTTTTTTAATTGAATTTTTATATAGAATTTCGATATTCGCATTGTACGGATTGTGAGAGGGATTTTAAGCGTATGGTGCTCTATTTAGACGTACCAAACAAAAATTTCCAGTGAAATATACTTTTAGAAGTTTAAGAATAAATGGTAAATAAATTATATAATAAATTAATTGGTTTTAAATAGCAATTATTCTGTAAATGATATTATAATATAGGTATTCTTAGAACTGGACTTGAATATGTCACGTTTGTTTACATAAAAAAGAAGCAGTCGGTAAACCGGTCCATATACTGAAGGGATCTATTATACGAGTGTAATGCTTGTAATAAAATTAGTGTAAATTTCTATAAAAACTCATTGGGGCCGGTACTGGTATATATCACATTTGAAGTTTTAATATATTATCGAAATTAAAGCAATTGAAAATTTAAAAAAATACAAAAAAAAATTTACAAAAATTTTGGTACCGTGGGAGTTAAAAAAGTACATTTTGTCCAAGCGAAAATTACAAAAACCAAAATGCTATTTTACATCCCTGATTTAAAGTAGTGGAAATCTCTCTACAAATCGCCCAAGACGATATTCGCTTGGGACGAATTGTAAGGAGAGACTTCCAGCGCTGTAACTCTGTCCGACTCTCCCGGGACGATATGTAGAGAGAGACTCATCTTTGGCTCTCGTATTGAAACTAATCGTTGTTAGGTGATTATATCGCGCACATCACAAATATTCGTTGTTCGGTTATACTATCACTATCTGTCGTTGTTGAACACTCTACGAGTGATAAAGTCAATAATAATAGTTGTATTGCACTGCTCTCGTGCACATCTCTTGTCGTTTTACTATCGTGCCGTTTGGATCTTTACGGATCCTACGCATCGATACATGGCAATATACACTATCATAAATACCAAATAAAGCTCTGCATTTATCATTATCGAAAATACAAAACTTTGTGTTTTATTTATTTTCTTTTCTATTTCGCCCTTTGCATTACTGCATCGCCAACATCGGTCCTACATACGACATCGACACACACACACATATCGTTTCCCCACTGAGATATCATTGTTATTATAATTCGTTTGGGAGTTTGTCAATTGAATGGTCTCCGTAGCATCGCAAAACCTCGCCTCCCTTGCGGACAAACCACGCACGATTTTGTATCGTACGCAAACAATTTAAAAAAATTCTACACGAACGCAAATTACGACTAAATTTTGTAGAAAATCTAATTGTAGATTTTGATTCTGAAAAAAAAATTGCCTCGTCAATGCGAAATTCTGAAAAATATTTGTCATTTTCACGGGGAACTAATATAGTCCCTCGAATTAAACTTAGCACCTATTTCAACACTACAAAATGTAGTATAAAAGTGAAATTTTCGGGAAAAAGGCAACGAAATTGTTTCAATTCATTGCAAAAAAGAAATCGCCATTAACTCTGTGATTTTCATGAAAGGCACAAATTTTTAATATTCTAGAAAAAAAATTTTGCTGATACTTTCTTAAAAATACAATTTCCGAGGAATTTACAAAAAAGAATATTTTTCAGAGGAGGTAATTTAACAAATTTTTTTGGATTTATAGGTCGATGGCTGGATTGTACATGGTGGCACAAAAGGACCAAAACATTTGAGTTCATTATAAGCATTTATTTAACACACAATTATAAGAAAATGGTTTTTTATTCTTTTAGGCACATTCTTCAATTGTCTACTAATCCATTTTAAATTCCATTTTAAATTTTTTACGAAATATTGAAACGAAATAAAAAAATATATTAAAAAAGATATAAGTAATTCAAATTTTGGCCCACACTAAAGGTCGTTGGCCGGATCATGGGTCGATGTCCGATAAAAATACAATTTTGACATTTTCAAGAAAAAAAATGTAATTTCTTCTGAAAAAAATCAATTTAAAAATTTTCTTAAAAATCAATTTGGATAATTTTTCAAAAAAAAAAAAATCAATTAAGTAATTCTTTTTGAAAAATATAATTTTCGAAATTTCGTAGAAAAAACAACTAAATTTTCAAGAAGAATTCAATATTGATATGCAACTTCGACAAAGTTTTCTAGAAATATGCAATTATAGTGAAATTTCTCGGAAAATGAAAATTTGACAAAAAAATATACATTATCTAGAAATTGTCTGGAAACCCGACTTTTCTACAAAAATTCGAATTTGTCAAAATGTTCCAGAAAACTATATTTTGCTAATTTTTTTTTTGTTAAAATTTAATTTTAATGGAGTATTCGCGAAAAATATAATTTCAGGGTTTTTTTAGAAATTAACATTTTCCGGAAAAAAATTTATTTTCGGCTTAATTAAAGAAATCAAATTCGACGATATTTTCTAGAAAAAATCCAATTCGAAGGCATTTCCTGGAAAAAATCAATTTTGGACCCATTTTCTTGGAAAATAATTTTTAATTATATTTATATAAAACTGCATGCAATTTTTCCGGGTAGGTTTGTTCAGCATTTTTTTGCTCCTATTCAATAAAAACTTTGCTTCGAAAAAAATATAGAAAAAGTGCAAAAAATCTATCTTGAGCAAAAAAATCGTATATGCATTAAATTAATTATTTAAACAACGTGACTAAACGAATGATGCAGAAGTTCTTATATTTGGGGCTACTTTCACGTCCAAATCTCCGAATTGAGTCACAAATCAATGAGCTAAAAAATGTTGTACTGTATAATATACTCCTAACGAAAGTCTCGGACACAAAAACATTTTTTTTGCTCAGTGTTATAGGTCGATATTGGCCGAACCGTAGGTCGATCGATGGCCGGATCAAATGCCGATGTCCGATGAAATGCAATTTTAACCAAATTTTCAAGAAAAAAATATTTAGTACAAAAATATCATACAGATTGTTTAATTTCTTTTGAAAAAATCAATTTGCGTTTTTTTTAAATTTAATTTGAAATTTTTTTAAAAATAACAAACTTTGATGCATTTTTCTAAAAAAATTAAATAATTTTTTTTTTTGAAATGTGCAATTTTATCAAAATTTCTTTCAAAATTCAATTTTGACTAAATTTTTTTAGAAATATTAAATTTCAGCAAAATTATCTAGATAAATGCAATTTCAATAAAATTTTCTGAAAATCCAATATCCACTAAACTCAAAATTTTCCAGAAAAATTAGAATTTGTCAAAATTTTCAAGAAAATTCAATATTGTAAATTTTTTTTTTTTGGAAAAAATTATCTAGAACGAATTGCTCTTTTGACCCAACTTTTGATAAAAATCCAATATCGGTGACATTTTCTAGAAAAATCGAAAGTTGACGATATTGCCTAAAAAAATCAAATTCGACGATATTTTCTAGAAAAAGGGTATTTTAATTAATATTCATTTGTGGGTAATTAAAAAAACCAATTTCTATAAAAATACGATTTCAACGAAATTTTTTATTTTTTTATAAATTTTGTATGCGTTCTAAACTTTCTAAAAAGTTAATTTTTCTAGATAAATCCAAATTACTACTAAATTATTTAGAAAATATAATTTTAAACAAACTATCTTCAAAAACTTAATGTCGACAAAATTGCTTAGAAAAATACGATTTAGACGTGATTTTTTAGAATAAATCAGTTTTAATTTTTTTTGTAAAAATGCAATTATGACAAAATTTTTCCAGAAAAATAAAATTTGTACAAGATTTTCTAAAATTGTCAAAGTTTTGGCCACATTTTCTAGTAGAATTTAATTTTGAATCGAAATTTTCATGAAACTTTGTTTTAAAACGCAATTTTGAAAGCACTTTCTGGAAAAATTATATTTTGGAATCAATATTTTGAAAAATGCATTTAAATAATATTTTCCGTTCTAATATTTTTTAAAAGCATTGCGATCTAAATTTTCTAAAAAGTTAATTTTTCTAGATAAATCCAAATTACTACTAAATTATTTAGAAAATATAATTTTAACCAAACTATCTTCAAAAACTTAATGTCGGCAAAATTGTATAGAAAAATACGATTTAAACGTGATTTTTTTAGAATAAATCAGTTTTAATTTTTTTTTTGTAAAAATGCAATTATGACGAAATTTTCCAGAAAAATAAAATTTGTACAAGATTTTCTAACATTGTCAAAGTTTTGGCCACATTTTCTAGTAGAATTTAATTTCGAAACGAAATTTTCATGAAACTTTGTTTTAAAACGCAATTTTGAAAGCACTTTCTGGAAAAATTATATTTTGAAATCATTTTGTTGAAAAAAGCATTTAAATAATATTTTCCGTTCTAATATTATTTAAATGCATTGCGTTCTAAATTTTCTAAAAAGTCAATTTTTCTAGATAAATCCAAATTACTACTAAATTATTTAGAAAATATAATTTTAACCAAACTATCTTCAAAAACTTAATGTCGACAAAATTGTATACAAAAATACGATTTAGACGTGATTTTTTAGAATAAATCAGTTTTAATTTTTTTTTTTTGTAAAAATGCAATTATGACGACATTTTCCAGAAAAATAAAATTTGTACAAGATTTTTTTAAAAATGTCAAAGTTTTGGCCAAATTTTCTAGTAGAATTTAATTTTGAAACGAAATTTTCATGAAACTTTGTCTTAAAACGCAATTTCAAAAGTACTTTCTTTCATTTTGTTGAAAAATGCATTTAAATAATACTTTCCGGGGATATTTTACATATTGTATGCTAGCTAACATTTTAACGACATTTTCAACTTCTCTTTTCATGCGTAAGTATTTACGTGCATTTGATCTTCTTTCTGAATTCGTGTTTTTTTCTGTCGAATTTACTGAAAAGTTTAAATTTTTAGTGAGAAATATCTGCTTATTGTTCGTTGTGTTCAGGATAATTTGTTTGTTACGAACTTGCCTGTTCCCAGTTTTGTTTAATACATCGAAACATTTTGGAGCATAAATTAATAGCGCATATCTATGAATATTTCCTAAAAAATTTAATTCGACGATATATTAAGAAAAATGCTATTTTAATTAATCTTCAGTTTAGAGTAATTAAAAAAAACGATTTCTATAAAAATACGATTTCGACGAAATTTTCTAATTTTTTATTTTTTTTTTAATAAATTTTGTATGTGTTCTAAATTGTCTAATAAGTAAATTTTTTTTTAGTTAAATGCAAATTAGTACTAAATTATTTAGAACATATAATTTTAACCAAACTATCTACAAAAACTTAATGTCGAAAAAATTGTTTAAATATTAAACAAATTAATAATTTTCCAGAAAAATAAAATTTGTACAAGATTTTCTAAAATTGTCAAAGTATTTTTTGTATTTGTATTTATACCCTCACTTTAGTGTGACGAGGGTATATATCATTTGCTACGGAAAAAAGTGTAACACATCGAAGGAGTGATCTAAGACCCTAAGTATGTTCGGAGGAAATCCGTTTTGGGTCATTTTAAGTCGAATGAGCAATGTCCGTCCGTCTGTCTGTCTGTCTGTCTGTCTGTCTGTCTGTCTGTCTGCTGGCTGGTGCGCACGATAACTCTCGAAAGGAGTAACCGATTGACTTCAAATTTGGTATGTGGTAATATTTTGATCTATCTCCGGATGAGTTCGAAGATGGGCCATATTGGTCTACTCCTTCTGGTACCTCCCACACAAAGGATTAAAATTTAGTGAAATATTGATTCTTTAATAACTTCTATACTACTTATTCGAATCTTTTGAAATTCTGCACATAATATTAGTATATTAGTCGCTATTAACTCGAGAAAAATGGGTGAAGTTGGCATGCCCCTTTTGGTACCTCCCACACAAATGGACCATTTTGCATCAAAATTTAACTGCTTATTACTTTAATACAAGTGCATAAAAATGCTTGAAATTTTCTACAGTATAATGTTTTTGTAGCGCCTATAGTTCGGTAAAAAATGGGCATCATTGTACAGCCCCGTACCAAAGTAAACGGCTTGTAACTTTAATACCAGTGCATACAAATACTTGAAATTTTGTACAGTGTAATGCTGTTGTAGTGCATATAGTCCTGTAAAAAGTGGGCGTTATCACCCCGCCCCTTTTTGTACCTCCCACACAAAATGACCAAATCATACCAAAATTACATAGCTCGTAACTTTAATAAACCCGTGCACACAAACGCTTATAGTTCAGCACAATGCAATGTATTTAAGAATGTACTGTTTACCGAAAAATATGTGTAGTTGGAAAACCCCTTCTGGTACCTCCCACACAAATTGACAGATTTATTTGTGTAATGTTATATATTACATTACTCACAAAGTGAGGGTATACCTTAGTCGGTTTACCCGACTGAAACTTTCTTACTTGTTTTATTTGTTTTCCTATACACAAGACTTTAATTGTCTCATATTTTAGTATAGGAAGTAACTATCATTGATTAATAAATGTAGTATTACAATAATGAATATTAACACAATGGGTATAACTAATAGATTATTAATAATTGATAAAAAAAAATTAAAAACTTAATTATTATAAATATAGAAAATAAAGTAATAAAGCAATCTATAAGTAACATGGACTACGAAAAAAAGGACAGAATCTGCAAAATAATTTTAATGGTTATTCATCAAGTATCATTCAATATAGAAATTATTAATATTAGCTTAAAATGAAGGACAATGCAAAATTATCAGGAATTAAGCGGCAACAAGAAGGTAGGCAACGCTTTTCTTAAAGTGGGCTGCGTCACATATAGTTTGGATTGTATAAGGAAGCAAGTTCCAATTGCGAGCTGCGTTAATAAAAAATTGCCATTCGGATATAAAATTAATCTTTTTCCTCTACTGAATCTCGAGAAACGAAAGCGTTTGTAAAGATGATCAGGAAGATGCGTATATATAATCTTATGCAAGAATATGAGAACTCTTAGTTTAAGTAAGTCATTGAAGCTAATGTTGTACAGACGGTTTGTGAACGATGAAATGCGATCATATTTGTGTAAACCAAACACATAGCGTACTATATTATTGAAAGTTCTATTCAGTTCGTAGCACTGCATATGCTCGCCCACAAATAGAGTCAATATGGTTAGACCATGTAAGGCTACTATTAAATACTACTACTTATATAAATATATAAGTTTTTAGCATGTTTTACTATCTCGAAAGCACTTTCTGGAAAAATTATATTTTGGAATCATTTTGTTGAAAAATGTATTTAAATAATATTTTCCGGAGATATTTTATATATTGTATGCTAGCTAACATTTTTACGACAATTTCATCTTCTCTTTTCATGCGTAAGTATTTACGTGCATTTGAATTTATGCGGATTCTGAAATCGTGTTTTTTTCTGTCGAATGTACTAAAATGTTTAAATTTTTAGTGAGAAATATCTGCTTATTGTTCGTTGTGTTCAGGATAATTTGTTTGTTATGAACTTTTCTATTCCCAGTTTTGTTTAATACATCGAAACATTTGGGAGCATAAATTAATAGCCCATATCATTGCACAATACTTTACTCCTACAGTTTTTCCATGAACAGATATTACGACTTTTGCCTTTTTATTGAATCACAGAGGACCCGTTCGTACATACTGAATACTTTCCAGGCTAATCTTGTATAAATGTGGGTCAATGATTAACATGCAATATAGATTGACAGAAAACTGGTATAGTCAATATTTGAGATCCTGAAAATTTTAATATTTGTATATGTTTCTGTTTTCATCGAAATCCAGTCTCCTCTATTTTTGGATTAACAACAACGGATACATATACTCCTTTAACCGCCAAATGCAACCGAAAAATTATACGCATTATTATGCTACAATGGCAATAGCAGTGGTGGTGATAGCAACAATCACTAAATGTTTAAATCGGTGAAGCAGTAGAGAGGCTTATGCGATTACATACAGTACCCTTCTGTTTTATTATATACTAGTTCACAAGTTGTATTGGCTCCCTTGCACTTTGAGATTTAAAAACAGGGCTGGTTTATATTCCCTTATAAACATTCATTCAAATCAAAAAAAAATTGGACAAGACTTTTTGAAAAATGTTCTTCCACAGAAACCATGAAATTGTATTCTGCAATAACATTTTCATATTATGACTGAGGCTACCTTTATTCTCTGGCATTGCACTGTACGGAGATATACCTAATACAACGTTTACCTACGCGCTCAGACCATGCAAATGATATCTCAAATGTTAAATGGCCTAAAATTTTAACAAAACCAAACCAAAACTACAAATTACGTTGCATAAATTATGTGGGGCGGGTGGGCATATGCGGTGGTTAACCTTTTGCCTCACAGTAGCAATGGACGGACGGACGGAAGCGGTAGTCCACGGTGCGCCCGACGCCTGTGTTGGGGCGTGATAGAGAGGATTTCGAAATTAGGTTTTGTTGTTTGGTTTGTTGGAAATTTTAGGCTAAAGCCAAAATAAAAACATTTACTATTTTTTCCCCCGATTGTGTTGTGGTACGAAAAGAACAAATGAATGAACGGAAAAGTGACTGAATGAGTGAACGAACGGACGAACGAATGGTCAATAAACTGGAACATTTTACAAGATTTATTCAAATTAGTTCGCCTGCAGATGTTTACCAGGATATAGCAGAATAATGTATGCAAATTTCCAGGCATGGTGCTTAACGGGTTGATATTTTCAAATTAGTTCAATAGTAATGAATTCAAATTTATTGAGATAAACTTGTAAAAGTTAGGAAAATAGAAAAGAAAAAGGATTAAAATTTTATGGAAAATAAAATTTCAAATGCTAAATATTTTCCAACCGAAAGATACATATTTCTTCAATATTTCTTTGCTTGTTTCTGGGAATGATTTTTTAGGCAAAAAAAACGAATCAACTCAGAAAGTTGTTTATGTGTCGATCGGTACAATAAACGATGGGTCTATATTTCTCCTTTGGGGCGTTAAAATCAAATACACAAGGAAAGAATAGATTGGACTATACATAAGGGTGATTCCAACGGAACGGGTGTGACATTGTTACTGAGTATTTCCTGATATTGATCAATATAATTTACAACGACAATTCACAAAGGTTGGTTTATGTAGATATACCTAAGTGTTACCTAACGATTTTAATTTTCTACAAAGAATTAATTTCTGAATTAGAATGCACTGTGCGTCGCGCTAGAATATTATTATTTATTCTTGATTTTTTTGGTTCTTCAGCTATTTTCTAAAATATTTATAGATATTTGTTAACTCCATTTGAGAAATATACATATGCCTTTTATTCCAGAACCAATCAAAACTTTGTAGCAATGAATGGGCTGAATTAAAATGCCGCACATCTCGTTCTCTTAATGATTGCCCATATACCATCTATTTATTTTTTTCAATTGATACCGAAATTTCTGCTTTCTACGATTATTATTTAATTTCATACTTGAAATAAAATTAATAAATAGAAAAAAATTTTAACACGATTAAAAATTATGTACGGTCTGTGACAAATCTTAGAATGCATATTCTAGCCTAAATATTGCACTGATACTAAAACTTTTGGTTTACTTTATAATATATAACCTTGACCTAACTTACACAAAAGATGATGTATGCATATCTACATAAAATTTATTAAATTTAACTTTTTGTATATTTTTCGTATCGGGTGTGACAAACAAAACACTACAAGATACAAAACCGTTTGCTGGCACTGAATATTTTCCAAAAGTTACGAATTTTACACTAAACTACACTTAAGGATGCGTACTTTCTTGTAGTCAAATAACAAATTTTAGAAAATAAAAAATATAAAATAACCTGCAGAAACTCAGTGGTAGGAAAAAAAAACTATTCCTAAATTTTATCAGCTCTTCGTGAATTTCTGGAATTCAACTCTTCGTGATTTCCCTTGTGGATTTTTTTTTGCAAACATCTAATTTCTTTGTTTATGCGTGCTATCACCCATAATCTAAACAGGTTTTCATAAAAGTGGACCAAAAAACTATTTTTGCCAAATAATATAAAGGTCCGTAAAATACAGTTTTAATAGCGCTTTAATACTAAATATGCAGGAACATAGCATATATGTGGCTATAAATTTAATTTAAAATTTCAACCCAATTTAAGAATTATTAGTTCCCAAATTAAGAAATTTCTTTCTGCCAAATGTTGCAATGATCAAACCTAAGGTACAGCTTCTGTAGCGCTTTGACACCCCAACAGGGGGCTATATCTAAATCTGACCCGATTTTCTCCGAATTTGGCAGTGTTCATCCTTATAATAATAACGAACCTTTTTCTGTCGTATTTCGTACTAATCGGATAAAAAATACAGTTTCTACTGCGCTTATATGTCAAACCGCGTGTAACATATCGTCGGCTCAATGCTATTTTGTTCCATACGCCATTTTGTATGATCGGAGAAAAACGCAATTTATTGTTTGAGTAAAAACGGGACTGAAGAGTTACACACTTTTTATTTCATAGGGTTCCCAACAGTGTTTGTATGATTCTCATACATTTCTATGCCATTACATCCAAAAATAAGCAAGTTATAACAATTTTTGTACTCGGCATTTTGGTCCATATCCACTTTTATTTTAATATTTTTTCGTATTTGTATTACATGGACCACAAAAAGGGTCGGTATGGAAGGACACTAATTTACATATTGTGATCGAAAGAACGTATAATACTGAGTGAAAAATATAGGGCGATAGAAAAATTGAGGCATACAACAAAAATATCGAAATTATTTCCCGTTATTCAGAGTAAAACTAATTTACCCTACCAATATCTCGAAAACTAGGGGAGATAGGAAAAAAATGATTACAGATTCTGAAAGAGCATGCTTGGAACCCATATTATCAACTCCTAACTCAAAAAACACAAAAATGGCGTATGGACCAAAATAGCTTTAAGCCGACGATATGTATATGTACTACATCTACATCTGGACTATATCTAAATCTGAATGTGGTAGAGTACGGTGAAACGCTTGTTTTTTTTTTGGCGAAGGGCTATGTAAAACATTTTCTTTAAAAACATTAAAAAATGTTAATGTAAATTTTCCTTAAAATTCCAACTAATCTCAGAATCCACGCCATCTACCTGGCGATTGGTGTAGAGACAACTGTGTCGAACTGGCAACCCTTACCAGTCACATGGGTGGTGAAAATGGTGAATTTAAATCTCGCTTGGAGCTTTGGCTATGTGACTTGTACGCTTTCTTCGTAGGTATATAATTCCCATATGCAAATTTCTTTGTAGATTGGTATATATACAAGTGATGATCGCCACAACGAAGTGTCGTCTTATCTTTTCCAATCACACTGTGACATGTATAAGACCCTCTGATGATATCCCCGCACAGGATTGAAATACGTATAAGGGTATGTGTTTACATGGTTTTCAAAGCGCAGTGTCTTATCTTTTCCAATACACCACAAAAACCTCTCTTTCGAAAGGAAGAGTTGATCGAAAAAGCTCAACAATTCGAGTGTGAAAAACGTTCAATAAATCTAATAAAATTAAAAATTAAATCGATCATTAACAAAAAACTACTAAAAAAACATTTAAATAAAATTTTATTTGCATAAATTTTATTTAAATTAATTCTGAAAAAAAATAGAATACAAACTGCAAAGTTTCAGCCAAATTTCTTTGCAAATGTGGTGTTTATGGCTTAAATAAGCCTTTTTGGGAGCGACATCTATAGGTGGACTATAACAAAATATGAACTGATTTAAAAAATTTTACTGTGATGAATTCTTGTCTTAATTAAATACAAACTGCAAAGATTCAGTTAAAATGCTTAGAAAGTGTTGTATTTATGGCTTAAATTCCTATATATTGGAGCGATCTCTATAGGGTGACTACAACAAAATATGAACCGATTTTTAAAATTTTTTCTGTGATGAATTCTTGTCAAAATAGAATACAAACTGCAAAGTTTCTGCTAAATTGCTTTAAAATATGCTATCTATGCCTCAAAAACAGTATTTTGGAGCGACATCTATAGGGGAGCTATATCAAAACATTGACCGATGTGGCCCATATGCAATCCCAAACAATCTGCAACTATAAGAAATATTTCTACCAAATTTTATCAACCTAGCTCTATTATTACGGACCTTACCGTGACGGACGGACTATTAAGAATATATATACTTTATGGGATCTCAGATCAGTATTTAGAGGTGTTACAAACGGAGTGACAAAATGGAGGGTATCCTATGGTGGAGGGTATCAAAAAATCGCAAAAAAATAGTTTATTCCAATTTTTGAAAGCTAGCATCCTAACGAATAAAAAATGCAGATTTGAAGAAAATCTATGGATAAATGTAGAAATTATAGTACTTTTGGTAGAAATAAGAGAATTTCGTCATAATTCAGTTTTTATACCCCCACTATTGTGAACAAGGACATACGAGTATTTCAAATGCTGTGGTCCAAAAGTGTAACTCATGGATGGAGGGACCTAGAAATGTCCATCAGCCTGTCCGTCTGTCTGTCTGGATGGTGCGCACGATAACTTTCGACATGATTACTGATTTCCTGTTTGTTTGAATTGCCCTTTCTTTTACAATATGGCTCATAATTTATACATTTATCCATAGATTTTCTACTAGGTCATATTTTTTTTTCGTTAAGATGCTAACATTCTAAAAATGGAACAATTTATTTAATATTTTTGATATTTGTTGTTGTTGTTTATTGTTGGTCTGTGCTTTTCAGTCTTTTTTATATTTTTAACGGTTTTTTCCTGCCAGCAAAAAACATTTTTTTAAAAAAAAAATCCCAGTAAAATTTAAATTGTTCTAACGACAGTTACTAAACTACTCTCTACATGCAGGTGATATTCCTTCTCAAGGCTAAAGTGAAATTTGTATCCCTTATAATTTTCTTAAATTTAAGGGGTATCATGGCTCCATCGGGCAAAGAGCATACTGAGAATCAATGAAATTATCTTAACTTTTGTGATTTTGGCTTTGATTTGGCGCCAAAGACAACGATCATTAAAATAAATACATCTTATATTTCAATTAAAGATATGGAACAACTTTAAGTTAGTTACATCTGGTACTTCAATTAAAGTAGTGAAATAAAGAGAGAAAGCCGACGAAACGTCGAGATAAACTGGTGAAATAAATTGTTTTATTTGCATCAATAAATAGCTGACCAAAATTAGATCAATAAAAACAACTATAAAAAATAAATCACTGGATTGGTCATTAACAAAAACTAAGAAAAATAGATTCATGTTTAGCCACAGTTTAGATTTGGAATCATAAAGTCGGATCCGCAGGACTAGCCCCTCCATTACTGGATCGTATACCCTACACCACACTGTAATACAGTTTTTGTTTTGTGGCAGCTGTTTGTTACACCTTGAAATAATACAGATAGACGCTATCTTAAAGTATGCCGAAAGACTCAGAATCTCTATCTATAGCGCTTCAACCATGTCTGTCCGTCCGTCCGCCAGTTCATCTTAAGTTGTTCGTTAAGTACAGGTCGCAATTTCACTCCAATCTTGCTGAGATTTGGCTGTATGTACTGCTTCGCACCTGGGAAGAACCCTATTGAAATAGGGCAAAATCGGTTCAGATTTATATACAGCCCCCAAGATATATGTTCTTTCCGTTTTGACCTTTAAGCGCTAGAGAAGCAATATTTTACATCCAATCATCTTGAAATTAAATATGGTATAGTTTCTTTATACAAGGATTCACATTGCCTAATTTGAGGAAAATCCGATTTGGCATTTTAGTGCTGTAAAAGCTGTATTTCATATTCAATCATTGTGATACAGGGATCCACATTGCCATGTTTGAAGATAATCGATTTAGATTTAAATATAGCCCCCATATAAAGGGTGTTCCAGTAAGAATCCACTTTTTATACCCTACACCACACTGTGGTACAGGGTATTATAAGTTTGTTTCACGCAGATGTTTGTAACACCTGAAAATAACACAGCTAGACCCACCTTAAAGTATACCGATCGACTCAGAATCACTAGCTGGGTCGATTTAACCATGTCTGTCCGTCCGTCCGTCTGTCCATGTAAAGATGTTCGTCGACAACAGGTCGCAACTTCACTCCGATCGTTCTGAAATTTTGCAGTTTAGAGTATTTCGCAGCTGTAAAGATCCCTATTGAATTTGGTTGAAATCGGTTCAGATTTAGATATAGCTCCCATATATATCTTTCGTCCGAATTGGCCCATTAGTCCTATGGAAGCTGTATTTTACACCCAATCGTTTTGAAATTTAGAATGGTAGAGTTTCTTGATCCATGAACCAACATTGCGGAATTTGAAGAAAATCGGTTAAGATTTAGCTATATCTCCCATATATATGTTTCATCCAATTTAGTTCTTTAGTCCTGTAGAAACTGTATTTTACATCCAATCGTTTTTATACTCCACACCACACTGTGGTACAGATTGTTCCAACTTAATACGACACTTTTATTATACCCTATACCACACTGTGGTACAGGGTATTATTTAAGTATAAAATGTCCCAAAGTAAATTTATGTTAACAATTTATACATGAACTAGCATTTAAATACCCGGCGATGCCCGGGTTGCCTTTGAAAACAGTGATCCAAACATTAGTATTATTTTTGATTTTGAATTAAAAATAAGGACCCAAAACTAAAAAAAAATTTGGCTATAGCAAAATTTATGTAAAAATACGTATTTAAAATCTTTGGTTTACAAATACATACCTTCGAATATTTGATCATACGCCGATCATTAAAAATTTGTTTAACATCCAGGATCAGTCTACTTGAAAGTCTATCAAACTCCAGATGCTCTCAAAAACTCAAACAAATTCACTGACAACAGTAAAAAATTCTCTAAATATGAAGGCACAACCTCAAATGTACGATATGTGTGCAAACTTTCAAATTAATACTTTTATGGGGTCAGTGGTCAAGAGGTCACCAAATAAGTGGCTGAGAAACAAATGCATAATATGCTATGTATGTTTCAAATTTCGATATACTCGTATACATTTTTGTTTAAATATTACCGGTGTATATAGCGATATATTTCGAAAAGACTTTTAAAAATTATGTCTCCGTTTTTATGTACCTCTTGTCCTCAGGCCAGACGACGCATTTCCTTGAAGATCGTTTTATGAACATATATGTGCAGCTCCACAGATCTTTATGGGATTTTTATTGGAAGAATGAAAAAATCTTAAAGAATTTTGAAATGTAGTGGAAGAATGAAAATTGCTTTGGTCACTACTGACAACAATCTTAGAATTCAAAATTGTTTTTTTCCAGTGTATACTACATATTATTTTATCTTTGTATAATTTAAGCGTGAGAGTTGACCACTGGCCAAGAAACGACTATGTTAATAGTCCGTAGGCTATACCACACTGGAGTTTCTAGTTTTCTACCTGTTATATCAGCCGCAACGGTTAATCGGCTAAAAGTCGCTTGAATTTTAGTATTATTAACATTTGCATTTAACATTGCATTTTGGGCCCTTTAAAGTACAGAAAGAGTGGAAATTGCATTGGTCACTGCTACACTGGCCACAGTCTGAGATTTGACCGAATTGACAACGTTATATATGTATATCTTACCACATTAAGTGGTGAGAGACATATTTTGAACTGGGGTTAGAAGTTTTACAATCTGTAAAATAGTGAACATTGTTTTGGCCACTTCTTCACTGACCACAGTCAGAGAATTCTAAATTATTATATTTACAAAGTTTTAACTTTGTGTCCTATAAGAGGCTTCAGAAAGGCCAAAAACAATTGATAGCGCTGACCACTGGCCGAAAAATGTCTACGTGAGTAGTCCGTAGTTTACATGTACAACACTCATGTATATGAGAGTGCAATTTATGGGATTTTTAATGTATTGAAAGAATGAAAAACTCTTAAAGAATCTTGAAATCCAGTAAAGACAAAAATGGTTTTGGTCATTGCTTAACTGACCACAATCGTAGAATTCAAAATTGCATTTCTCGGGCATAGTACTACATATTATTTTATCTGTGTATCATTTTAGGCGCTTCTGAAATACAATACAAAAAAAATATTTAAAATTTTGATAGCGCGACAACTGACTACGTGTCAAAAACGACTGTGTGAATAGTCCGAAGTGTATACAACACTCAAGTCTATACCAAAGCACAATTTAAAGCTTCCTACTTCTTAAAGGTACCGTAATGGTCAAGCGGTCAAAAGTCGCATGGTGTAAAATCGCATCCCTTGGAGATCAGTATACAAACATTAATTATGAGGATTATAGCTATAGCTAAAGGACTATTAAAGTACAGAAAGTGTGGAAATTGATTCGGTCACTGCTAAACTGACCACAGTCGGAGAAGTGACCGAATTGACAATGTTAGATAGGTTACCGCAGTAAGTGGTGAGCGATATATTTTTAAGACGCGGTTTTATGTCCGGTTTGACCTCAGACTGGACATTGAATTGTTGTTTTCGCATCTCCATTGAGATCAGTCTGTACATATAAATTTGTAAATCATTGCCTCTTAAGGAACTTTTAAAATCAGAGAAATAATGAAAATTGTTCGGGTCACAGTTAAACTGACCACATCCACGGTTTATAAGACGCGGTTTTATGTCCGGTTTGACCTCAGACTGGACATCGAATTGTTGTTTTCGCATCTCCATTGAGATCAGTCTGTACATATAAATTTGTAAATCATTGCCTCTTAAGGAACTTTTAAAATCAGAGAAATAATGAAAATTGTTCGGGTCACAGTTAAACTGACCACATCCACGGTTTATAAGACGCGGTTTTATGTCCGGTTTGACCTCAGACTGGACATCGAATTGTTGTTTTCGCATCTCCATTGAGATCAGTCTGTACATATAAATTTGTAAATCATTGCCTCTTAAGGAACTTTTAAAATCAGAGAAATAATGAAAATTGTTCGGGTCACTGTTAAACTGACCACATCCACGGTTTATAGTACTTCATATACCTATACTATTTAGTGTATTTTTTTTTTTGACTAAAACTAATAAATGGAGTTTCAATTTAAATGAATCATCCTTTGTTTAAATAGTAGTACGTAGGGTCTTTTTGTATTTTTCTGAGTGTATAAAAGGTGTCTCAGTAAGAATGCACTTTTTCATGCTAAAATAAAAACACGTTTTTTTTGAGATTTGTGATTTTTTTATATTAAAAATATCCGAAAGAGCCACAACGGCTCTTTTCACGAAATTTTCCCTGACTTTTTTACAGAGATGTGACTGTATCTCAACGATGACGCGTTGGATGTCGGATTTGAACTCAGGAATTGTTTCTTGTTTATTCGCATAAACTCGATATTTCAAAAAAATAACAAGGAAAGGAATGGCAATGCGTTATATCGTATAATCTACACAAAAAAAGTTTGTAGGTATCGTACATAAAGAAATGCATCCGGTGCTCTGGTTAACCAACAGCGAAACGTAATGCAGTGGTAGGTGTTAGTTTTCAAAGTCGTTTACTTTTTCAATTGACTATTCAAATACCTTCCTTCACTAAGAAGAATACCCTTTGATCGTCACATCAACTCCACAGTGAGAAAAACACAAAATACATTTTTTTGTTGCATAGTGTTATCTTAATGAAATCTCAGAAATATTCTAATTTTTTTAAATGCATCATATTGCTTTCACTAGCTTCCCGGAAACATTTAAATTCTCGTGTTTGTGACTGTGCTGCAACACCTGTAGGACACGAATGTGTCACACACCTCTGGTCGTGTCAGTGTCCCATCTGAATATGAATTGAAAAACGATGAGTCTACCTTCTGCTAATTGCAATTGAAAAAGTTGTTGAGTCGAAAGAGAACTTGCGGCTATTCAAAAGAGCATTGCAATGTGTTGTTTTTTAAGGAAAAGGAATGAGAGCAGTAAAAGCTCTCTCGCCAAACACTCATTTCAATATCCTGCTCTCAGTCGATAAAGCAGTTCAACCCGGCTTCGGATATTAGAGACACGACACGACATAAAGCTTTTGTGCTCTTCTCACAGGAGCACAACCACAACAGACACGATGTTGATGTAGTACATTGGCTGGCTCTTCGTCGTGTGTCTCATCACAGTAGCAACAACCACGACAGGGAATAAAAATTATAAGTTAACTGTGCCACAGTGTCCAGTCGCAAAACGGTACTCGTTACGAAATGGTCGTGATTACGGATCGACGAAGCACGTGCAAGGATACGTTTTGAAGTGCGGTTTAGTAGTGACATCTAATGTTTTCATGTTTTCTTCTTCAAGTGTTTTTCGGTTCTGCTCATTAATCGAAGCAATGAAAGGGCAAACATATTAAAACGAAACTCAAGTGTACTCATGAGGATAAAATGTGCTTAAGAGCAATAATTATAAAAGAAAATGTTTATTTATATCGAATGTAATCAACTCAGATGAAATCTACAGGAAAATGTGCTGAAATTGTAATTATGATTTAAGAATATCTGAGTGATTCGTCAACAATAAAGTAAAAGTGCCCGAAAAGTTTTGCTGCGGATTGTGTGTTTTCTCGTAAATATACATTCTACATATAGGCAGCTTTGGTTTGGTGTTGTTGTTGTGTTAAAAATAGCTCCTTGACGATTTTGGATTTATCACTCACTATGGGAATACAAATTGAACTTGTAGTGGTAAGTATTTGTTCGGGAGGACATGGCGATTTGAATATACAAATGTGTATTTATTTACGACATATGTCTCGCAGCGATTTCTGGGAAACATTGTAGTCGTAAGAATTTTCCGGTGGAGAGAAATCCAGTCAAGGCAGTAAATTGTTGATTTAATTAACTTTGGACAGTAAATAGTAGATTTACATAGAATCTCGTCTTTTACAGAACAAAGTGATGTTGTATGCAAAGTCTGTATATTTTTCACTTATTTATTTTGTTCTACATTGAAGATAGTTTATGCTCATGTAATAACTATTAAATATGTAGTCTATGCATTACGAAGATTTATATTTAATCTTTTTAATATCGTTTGGTCAAGGTCTTACACACAACAGCTTTATTATTAATTTTTAAAGGAGGGCTGTCCATTTTGATTAATCAGACACATGTAGGCTTCCAGGCAAATACGAATGTCCTTCACTCCAGGTAAAATCAAAAACGTTATTAGAGAGATCCATTCATAGCTCAAAATATAAATTTATTCTCACATTAAAGCATCTGAAATATGACGAAAAGGGCAAAATGTTTCGTAAGTGTCATAAACATATTATGTCAAAGCGTATATAGATTTTAACAAATAAGGGTTTATGTGAAAGGTTGTGACTTTATAATACATGTCGTCACCAGAATTATAAAAGGTCTAATTGTGTCAAATTAAGTGACTGGTAAATAAAGGTACATTGCATCAAAAAACATATCCTCACAAATGTCAACAGCCATAAAGGAAAAATAAATTTTTGAATAAAGTATTTCAGAAGGCCCTAACAACAAGTTTCTATTTCAAAGGGCAAAGCCAGACATAGCCGACTATGCGATACCCTACACTTTGTAATGGAATAATGAAATCCAATTGTATTAACGGCGTTTTTCGGAAATAATTCTATAAATATTAGATGCCAAATTGAAAGATTTATATATATAGTGTGCCCGTTGGAACTCTGAGCCTATTTCAAAGGTCTAGGGCATGATTCAGAAAACTAAAAACGATAAATTCTAAAAAATGACACTGGAAACTGTAGCTTATTTAACCCTACAATGTAATAGTTAATATATCGATACCTCCATTCTAAAACATTCTAAGTCGACTTAGCATGTTTTTAGGGACATAACATTTTTAATTTCTAAATATTCAAATTATATTCAGTCAAAATTGGGTGTTTATCCGTCAACCCAATCACAAGTTATTCACAAAACAATACACGTCACTAGATTTGCTTTATAAAGGAATTCCACACAAATTTAAAAAAAATCATCAAACTTGATCGCCTTTCCTGAAAAACTACCTTTTTGCACTTAGCATAGTTATGAGGAGGTAGCGATACATGTACGTCGGCTAATGAAAATATTAACAGACTTCTATTTAAATTTGATGGGTTTAGTCTTTGGTTAAAAAGTGTTATTTGTGGGAAGTATTGCTTCTATAGCAGTTACCTACAAAATTTTTATTTACGACAAATGTCTCGCACGGATTTCTGGGAAACATTGTAGTCGTTAAAATTTTCCGGTGGAGAGAAATCCAGTCGAGGCAGTAAATTGTTGATTTAATTAACTGTCCCATTTTACAGAACCAAATGATATTATATGCAAAGTCTGGATATTTATTTACTTATTTATTTTGTTCTACATTGAAGATAGTTTATGCTCATGTAATAACTATTAAATATGTATGCATTAAGAAGATTTATACTTAATCTTTATATACCTTGGTCAAGGTCTTACACACAACAGCTTTATTATTAATTTTTAAAGGAGGGCTTTCCATTTTGATTACTCACACACATGTAGGCTTCCAGGTAAATTCGAATGTCCTTCACTCAAAAACGTTTTTAAAGAGATCCATTCATAGCTCAAAATATAAATTTATTATCATATTAAAGCATCTGAAATATGACGAAAAGGGCAAAATGTTTCGTAAGCGTCATAAACATATTATGTCAAAGCGTATATAGATTTTAACAAATAAGGGTTTATGTGAATGGTTGTGACTTTTTAATGCACGTCGTCACCAGAATTATAAAAGGGCTAATTGTGTCAAATTGAGTGATTGGTAAATAATGGTACATTGCATCAAAAAACATATTCTCACAAATGTCTTCGGCCATATATGAAAAATTAATTTTTGAATAAAGTATTTCAGAAAGCCCTAACAACATGAAAGCCTAAAGCCGAACGTAGGCGACTATACTTTACCCTACATTTTGTAACAGAATAAAGAAACATATCAAATTGTATCAATGTCGTTATTCGGAAATAATTCTATAAATATTAAGTGCCCACATGTAACATTCATATATTGTAGGAACTCTGAGCCCATTTCAAAGGTCTAGGGCATGATTTAGAAAACAGAGTAATGCTAAATCCTATAAAATTTCACTAAAAACTGTAGCTTATTTTATTTTACTATGCAATAGTTAATATAACGATACCTTCATTCTAAAACATGCTAAGTCGACTTAGCATGTTTTAGGGTCACTACATTTTTAATTTCTAATTATTCGAAATTATATTCAGTCATAAATGGGTGTTTATTTGTCCACCCAATCAAAATTTATTCACAAAACAGTACAAGTCGCTCGATTTTCTTTATGAAGGAATTCCACATAAATTTAAAAAAAATCATCAAACGTTGATCATCTCTCCTGAAAAACTACATTTTTGCACTTAGCATAGTTAAGAATTGAGGTGGCGATATATGTACGTCAGCTAATTAAAATCTTAACGGATTCAATTTAAATTTGACGGGATTAGTCTTTGGTTAAAATGTTATATGTGAAATTTCATAAAACTATTTTGGGAAGTATTGCTTCTATAGCAGTTACTTGCATCAATATATAACTATAAGTATATATAGAAAGTTCTTCCTCAAGTGTAACAGGTCACAAATTAATTTTCCGCTTACATTTTTTTTAAAAATGGTCCATATGTACTCCAAAAATGATGTAAATTTAAGTGTCGGGACGACTTTGGTCCAAAATTTATATTAAAATGATTAAAATCTTCGCCAAATAAGAAAGAAACATTATTTTAAAAAATCAATAAACAAAAAATATTGGTAAACACATAAAAATATTAGTAAACACATAAATATTTTTTTCCGGGCCAAAGTCGCCCCGATTCCTGAATTTACATCATATATATGGACCATAAAACTAGTAAGGAAGGGTTAAGGTCGGGCGGAGCCGACGATATAATACCCTACACCTACACCCCATCGAAGCAGAAATATTATCAAGATTTAGCAATATAATTTTCCTAATGATAATGATTTTTCAAAAAAAAATATACGGACTCCCAAAAATTCACAAAGAAGGTACCCCTTTAAGACCCATCTGTTCATCGATAAATTCACCCGCTTATGGCCTATCTAAATATATAGTAGACATTTTAAAGGATTTGACAAAGGACTCTGATTACAACGTGAAAGATGCCGTACAATTCAAATCGAGAATCAACAACCAACAAATTGAAGATGACGAATTATTAATATCATTTGACGAAATCTCATTATTCCCCAGTATACCAGTGAACTTAGCGATTAAGACGATAAAGGAGAAATGGAATCATATAGAACAAAACACAAATATCCCTATGGACTTATTTATTGAAATTTTGACGTTTTGCATAAAAGATACCAGGTATTTTATGTACGAGGACAAGGTGTACGAGCAGCGAAAAGGATTACCGATGGGATCGCCAGCGTCACCGATAATTGCGGATATTGTCATGGAGGAATTGCTTAAGTCATCTATACAAAAATTAAATATAAAACCAAAATTATTGACTAAATATGTGGACGATATATTCTGTATTGTGAAGGTAGCAGAAGTCGAAAATACTCTGACGATACTAAACTCATACAACCGACAGATTCAATTTACAATGGAGCAAGAAGAAGACTACAAATTACCATACCTGGATACAATGATACTCAGACAAGGCAACATTTTAAAGTTAGACTGGTATCAAAAGAAAACAGCATCCGGACGATTGATCAACTTTTACTCAAAGCACCCTAGACGAATAAAAATCAACACGGCGACGAACTTCATTAGCAGAGTACTTAGTATTAGTGACCCAATGTTTCATAAAACCAATGAAGATAAAATAAGACACATTTTAGAAACGAATGATTTTCCGTGAAAAACGATCGATGAACTAATAAGACATGTGAAACAGCGACAATAAGAAGGCCAGAAAGAAAACATAGAAAAGATGTATAAACCATTGACGTATATTCCTAATTTTTCCGAACGATTTTGCCACTCTAACATCTACAATAAAGACAATTTCCAGTTAGCACAAAGGACGTACAACACAGTGAACAATTTCTTCAGCAACACCAAAACAAAACTCAAAAAAGAGGACAAATCGAACGTAGTTTATACGATTAAATGTGAGGGTGACGAGACCAACATATGCCAGAAGGTATATGTTGGCACGACTAAATCAAAATTAAAGACCAGGATTTCCGGACACAAGTCTGATCAGAACGCAACTGATAAACCAATTGAACAAAAGACGGCACTTGCAGCACATTGCACTTTGACGGGACACAAACCAAATCTTAAGGAAGTTGACATATTGACACAGGAGAATCATTACAAAAGGAGATATACACTAGAAATGCTACATATTATAAATGTACCGAATGACAAACGAATGAATTATAAGACTGATACGGACCATTGTGCGCAAATTTATAGAAATCTAGTTGAAAAATACGGGCGAAGAAAATAATTATTTATTTGATTGTAAACTCTGAAGAGAAGAAGTCCATAGTTTTGTTTTAAATGTAATTATTGTGCTTTTATTATTGTTTTTTTAATTTTTGTATAATTTGTTATTGTTTGTATTTTAAAGTGAAGTTCCCTGATGATGATTGTCGATGACATTCGAAATATTGGAAACAATAAAATTTAAAAAAACCTAACCACCAGTTTTTTAATTAATACATGACCTCAAGCCTAACCATCAACTATTTCAAAAAAAATCATTAAAAAAAGTTAGTTATTGCGCTTACATTAGCATTAGATGCCAAAGCGGTATGTATATATATATATGGGTAATTCCACCAAAAGTGATACCGTGATCAAAAAAAATTAAGTTATTAAAATCACAGTAATGTAATTTATTATTATACAAAAATATTCAAATTTTAATAATACGAAAAAAGTTCACATTTTAAGAAAAAAACAATTGCGTAGTGCAAAATTGTAGTTTAGGTTGATTTTATCATTTTATCATAGAATTTGTAGTAGAGATAAGCCAAAAATTACCGTTATACCTCATTCTTTTTGCTTCCACACTTTTATTTAAGATTACTTGATATAATCTTAAATAAACGTGTGGAAGCAAACTGTGTTTTTTTATACCCGGAATCCTTCACACGAAGTCATAGGTCCATGTTTTTATATAGCCCTTATACAAAGGACCCTCTAGATTTGTCTTCGTTACGCCATAAAAACCTCAAATTTTAACGAATTGAGCTGAAATTTGGTGTAATGAGTTTATTTGTACCCGAAACCATTCATATGCGATCCATTGTGGAGGGTATATAAGATTTGACATGACCGAACTTAATCCGTCTTTAGTTGTTTTGTTCAAAAATAGCCATGGAAAAGATATCACGTTCGACCTATCACGTTCGAACCAACTTCAACATTAAATTAAAAATGTATTTCTACCAAACAAAAAGGATTCAAAAACTTTATTATTTTTAAACATTTTAAAATTTTCATCTGTAACATATTCTTTGTGATTTCGCTGAATATCATGTTTTTAAAGATGTTCACGAAAACCACTTCCATTTTTGTCGCGTTCGAACCGCTCCTTTTTTTGTCCTTATTTTCTAATCAGTATTTCGCCTGAAAAAGACTAAAACACCAGTGATAGTACTATTAACGATCTAAAAGATTATGTAAAAGATAAATCTAAAATATGTTTTATTTTGACCTTTTATCACTTTGAATGTGCACAATGGTCACGTTCGACACCGTGGAATTGCCTATATGTAAATATTCATTTCATGTCAAACCGAACACCTTTTTGGGCCACAATTCCCGACTTCAAAAAAAATTGCATATCGATTCTCTGCTCAAAATAAAACATCTTATGGTTGGTGAAAAAAAAATACAAAATTTTTTCCGAAGAATCTATGACACCAACATAAAATTCTGTCAAAAATATAGTTATATACATTCTAAACGAACTCTGAAAATTTTAAGATGGGTTTCAGCCCGGTTATTTTTTAAAAAAATATTTATTAAAAAATTCCTGAGATGCGAATATCGCATTTGTTATATTTTAAAATCGCGTTTGTGTATTTATACAAATTAGAGATTTATTTTAAGGTCTTGACTATGACATCCTAGATATATACCAAAATTCGATAATATTTGCATATATCGTTACATATTTTTTCTCCTTAATTTTAATTTGCATACTGGATAAGGAAAACACCAACATAGATTTTTGAAATATATATTGCAAAGTAGTCCTATCTAATCTGAGCTGATCCTGTAAACTTTGATCTGGTGTTTTCTTCCGTTTCTATGTAATAGCATTTTTACTTAAAAATGTCAGAAATCAAAATTTTTTTATTGGAATGATTCTATCTATTTTGTGATTTCAATATTTTTCATAATTTATAAAGGATATCGGGTAATTCCAAAGGAAATCGACCCACTCTGAAAATTTATGAACTTCGATATTGCTGAAATTTTGCATGCGCATACTGCAATATGATACGAAATAAGGACAGTTTATCGTGTGTCAAAATTTGTAGCGGTTTAGATTTTATAGGGTGCCAAAGTGGGACATCTACATTGTTTTGTAAAAAATTAAGCTATGTTCCAGTCGCCATAACTTTTGAACGGAAAGTCAGATTTAATTGAAATAAGCACCATCTTAAAGATATTAACGTTATTTCTAAGTATTTCAGACAGAAAGATAACTATATGTGTACTAAGGATACCAAAGGACGAAAATGTCCTTAATCCTTGATTATCCTGAAAAAAGTATTTTCAATTTTTTTAATTTTATTTCTGAATATTACCCCCATATTGCTCCATTATATATAAAATTTTCAGAATGGGTGCTCAATGGGTTCAAAAGATATGACTTATTTAATGTCCGTCTGTCTGTCCGTTTGACTGGATTATGCGAACGATATCTCTGAAAATGAGTGACCGAATGACTTACAAATTAGTATGTGGTAATATTTTCCTCAAATCTACTTAATATTTTGAGGTGACTCATGTCGGACCCCTCCTTGTGGTACCTCCCTCACAAAAGGTTAAAATTTGGTGGCAAGTTAAAAATCTTATAACTTCTATACTACTCATGGGAATCCAATGAAATTTCATACATAGTAATTATTTCACCGTATCTATAAGCTGAACAAAAATGGGCGAAAATGTCACGCCCATTTTGGTACCTCCCACACAAAGGGACCAATTTTTACAATACGTTCACAGCTTATAACATTAATACCAGTGCATAAAAATACTTGAAATTTTGTGCAGTGTAATATTTTTATAGTACCTACAGGCCAGTACAAAGTGGGCGTTATTGCTCCGCCACTTATAGTACCTCCCACACAAATTCTAACAATTTTGGGAAATGTTAGAAAATTTTATTTATATTACTTCAATGAGTTTATAATTTTTCAACATTTCTCAAAATTGTTAGAATCTCAAAATTCGATAATATTTGCATATATCGGCCCATATCCGTACTATCAATCATAGCCAAAGTTTTGGAAAAACTTATATTTTGTTTGAGAGACAATATGGTTTCACAAAGGGATCAGCAGTAGTAGAGTATATTTATAGTGAAATTGATGATGGGTCTAAAGGAGTTGCAGGTGTCTTCTTTGACCTTTCAAAGGCGTTTGACTTGGTTCAACATGACATTTAAGTGAGGAACTTTGGCTCTATTTAAGGGTTATCTTAGTAAAAGGTATCAGTACTCGTATGTTCAAGTTGGGGATTCCAGAACCAGTTGTTACCTGTTCAACATGGTGTTCCTCAAGGGAGTGTTTTGGGCCCCCTATTGTTCAAAATCTACATTGATGATCTTAAAAATATTAATTTTTATGGAAAGCTTTACATGTTTGCGGATGATGTTTGTTTGTTTTATAAATATAATCACGAAAAGGTCCTCAAAATTTGACCGTTTAAATAAATTGGTTTTAAATTCTGGTAAAACGAAATTCATAAGATTCAAGCCCCATGTTAATCGTAGTGACGGAGATATATTTGTTCACATAAATGTAATCTGTTGTGGGATTCTCATATAGAAGATTTAGAAGCAAAAACATAGTCAGCTACAGGAATCTTATACAAATTCAAGAACAAGTTAAACACTGAAACGAAAGAACTGATCTATCAAACCCTTGTACACTCCCATTTAACGTATCTTCCGATAATATATGGATGTAAAATGAGAACTCAATTAAAATCCTTACAATCTGTTCAAAATAAGGCTCTAAAAATAGTACATAACCTACCAATCAGATATCACACACCAAATTTGTATAAATATATATAAAACTAAAAATGTGTCACCAATCAGAGGTTTATACAAACATCAAATCCTAATGTACATGTTCAAATCAACAAGAGGTGCAACACCTATGACATTTGCAGAAATTCGAATGAGAACTGGTAGAAATACCAGACAAGCAAATGCTTTGGTAGTTTCAAGATGCCGACTTGATTTAACTTTGGTTTTGCTGGACCAAGTGAATATAATGATTTGGCTTATGATTTGAAAAATATATCGGTTATATCAACTTTAAAAAAATGGTAAAACAACGCCTTTTAGAGAATTTAGAAACACTTTTAACATAAAATTTAGAATTATTTTCAATTTCGAATTATAATTTATGTACATTCATAATTATTTTATTTTTGAGATATTGTCTAATATTATTGATTGAGATATTTTTTTAATGTTGCCAGTTTCGCCTCTATAAGGCCTATAAGGCGCTGGGGCTATAAAGATATATTGCATAAAGCAAATCTATGAATAAAACGAAAATTTCATAAAATAGAAACAAATTTCCAAACAAGGATAGGCAACTACCACTTTGCGAACAAGTCTAAAACAAGAGCCTTAATCGAATTCCGGGTGTGGTAATATAAAATCCTAAACAAAATTAAAGGACACCACCTTATTTTAATCGATTTTTGTCAAATTTTACAGCATGTTTTACAAAACAAAGAGTCAAATCGAAATACGTTTGGGTTTTTGCAGATATCTTTCATATTTTTCTGTGACAAAATGAAAGCTTTATAATTTACAAATCGTTGAAATTGCTGCCCAATGTAAAAAAAAAAACATTATTAAGAGCTTTTGTGTACGAAGATTTCTACTGAAATTCAAAATTTTGCAATATGGTATGACTTTTTTTATTATGACCTAGAAAAATTTAAAAATAAATTGAAAATAGAAAAATGTTTTCGGGCAAAAAATATACAATACTCCTAGCACGAAATATGTATGTTAGAAGATTTGTGGTCTTTCTGAACCCATGTTTAATTTATCCCCAACATGTATATCTCCACATTGGCTCTTTTTGTATGAGAAGTACAAAAATTGGTGTGGTGATAACATCTATTTTTAATAGGACCGTATGAATGTTAAAAACTTTACACTATGCAAAAATTTTGAGTATTTATATCGATACATTCATTCTAAAACATGATAAGTCGACTTAGCATGTATTTAGGGGGATAGCATTTTCAATTTCTAAATATTTCGTATTATATTCAGTCAAAATTTGGTATTTATCCGTCGACATAATCAAAAGTTATTCACAAATCAGTACAGGTCATTCGATTTGAATTATGAAGCAATTCGACACAAATTTATAATATACATCAAACTTTGATCACCTCTCCTGAAAAAACTACCTTTTTGCACTTAGCATAGTTTAGAATGGAGGTATCGATATGGATTGGTATTCACGATATAAGCTGTTAAATTTTTTTTACAAAATTGTACGTTTATGTGGGGGGAACCAAAAGGGGCCTGATAATAACGCCCATTTTTGGACAGACTGTAGGTACTATAAAAACATTACACTGTACAAAATTTTAAGTTTTTCTATGCACTAGTTTAAAGATATTAGCTGTTAACTTTTTGTACAAAATGGCACCTTTGTTTGGGAGTTACGAAAAGGGGCCAATAACGCCAACTTTTCACTGGACTCTAGGTACTATAAAAGCATCACACTGTACACAATTTAAAGTATTTGTATGAAGTGAAATAAAGCAATAAGCAGTTACATTTTGGTGCAAAATGATCCATTTATGTGGGAGGTACCAAAAAGGGCTTGGCAACTTCACCCATTTTTCTCGAGGTGATAGCAACTAATAAACTAGTACTCACAAAATATTGCGAAAAAATCATATTTTTTGAGAAATTTTAATATTTTTTAAATAAAAGAAGAGAAAAGTTATATTTTTATGATATCATCATAAAACGATCTAAAAACGCACACTAGTTATATTTTTATGATATCATCGTAAAATCTGATCGGCCATGAAGAAATTTAAAAAGTTGTAGCGAGGAAACCAGTCACTGCTCTTGAAAGAAAGTGGATTCTTAATAATGAATGAACACTGCCAAATTTGGGGGAAATCGGTTCAGATTCAGATTAAGCCCCCCATACATAAGTTTCTCTCGAATTGGTATAAAATAGAAGTTGTACTTTACTTCCGATCATTTCAAAATTTGGAGGATTATATAAGGAACGTCTTCAACTCCTCCTTGGAATTAGCCTTGCTAAGGAGGTTGTGCTGAGCACTTTGTAAACTGAAACAAAACAAATTATTCCTTTATATTATTATAAATTATTATCGGTAATATATAGTCGACCCCGCCGAACTTTCTTTCTTTCCTTACTGGTTTTCATTTTATTTCGTTTTTTGCTTCTCCTATAAAATTTTCAAAAATTATGATTGGCTCTTTCTCATTTCTAATGACGATATGTATTTAAATGTGGCGAATATTTAATATGATGAATAATTCTTAGTTAGAATTTTTAAAATTGAGTGGGCGAAATAAGAAAAAATCACCTTTTCATGGTCCAAATTTGCCAGGGAAAGTTTTTTGACGATTCCACTTTACTTTTCTTAAGAAATCTATTCATGTCTCCAACATTTAGTCCCAAATTTGTTTCGCGTTTGCAAAATAACAGTTATTACGGTATTTGTAATTTTATAATAACATAATAAAATAATAATTTTTGAAATTAGTGTAGCTTTCGTAAAATTCGAAAACAACACTCGGTATCGTATACTCGTATATATAGGTTACATATCGATACCACCATTGCAATCGCTAAGTCGACACAGGGTTTTTTCAAATAGGCATTGATTTCTTCGTAGGGATGCTAGCTTTAGAAAAATGGTACAAAGAATTTTTTGCGATTTTTTTTCTAATTTTTTTAGGACAATTACTAAACTTATATTTCTACGTGAATGTGATATTTTCTACATTTGTTGCGCTCATAAAGGGTATCGCTATCGAGCTTCCCAAAAAAATTTGGTCCAAATATTAAAGGAACCATCCAAGAAAATAGGAATTTTAAAGAAAAAATATGTATTTATTCTTAACGGAGTAAGAGTAGTTTTATAAAAATTGGTTTTGACTTTTGCATGCGCTCAAACACATTTTCGAAGCACTTTTTCGCACAACGATTAAGACAACCCCAAAACATGCTTTGTATATGTTGTGTATCCCTAGAATAATTTGAGATAAACAACATATTTGACTAACTTCGCCAAAATAACAGGACAGACATAGCCCATTAACATCGACCAGCTCTTATAAAAATGTTGTAAGTTCAACTATCATTTCATACTTTTGTAGTCTCATATTCTCACGCCTCGCATTGAAGCAACATCAAAACTAAGAACATGTCACACAATCAAAGAGGTTTCAAAGTTTTCCTTTTTCTGCAAATGAAGCAAACCCGAATGAAATTGTCATAAATAGAAATGTGCAAATCGAAATAAGCTTGAAAGCAAGTGCGAGTATCTTTTAAAAGTAACTGCGAATGGGTTAAGCCATAAGTTGGCGGTTTAGTTCTTCTTATTCTTTGTTTTCATTGTTTAGTGAATACCATGGAATCGTCGTGGAATTCCATTCCATGACGAGTTTGGTTTAGTGTTTTGTTGTAACCATAATCTATATGTTTTCGTGCGCTCCAAATAAAATTGGCGATAAAAAAAAACTTACTGTAACTGCAGTGGAAATATCATAATTGGAAAAGTTTTCCACATTCAGACTCGGTTTGCTCAACAGAGCCGTTGCCGCCGTCGCCCTGTATGCCTTCGTGCGAAAAGTGTGGAAAAGAACTATGTATTACTTTTCCAAGTTACATTTTCCCTTTTCATGTTCATGTTCGTATGCATGTTTTAGTTCTTTTGGCATTCTTTTACACTAGCAAAATGTATGTTACCACTCCCCCTACCCTTCACTTTTCGCCCACCAACCCAAAATATATACATACATATATTCCCAGACTAGCGTACGGTTTGAAGGTGGTGTTAACTGAATTGCATTACTCCACCGAATTTATTAAAGACACGACGTAAAGGGCTGAACATAGGTTTCTTCAAGTCAAGTCAAGTAGTGGGCTGAATTTCAATTTAAACTTATTGCCATAGCGGTTATTAAAATTGAAATTCGGCAGCTTTTCTGAGAAGTTTTTGAATAAATGATTTTGGTAATTGAATTAAGTGTTGGAATTTTCCAAAAACACATACATCACTGCTCGCGTAAACTTATGCTTACAGATAGCAGCCTGACCTTTAAATTTTAAGACAGAATTTTATATTGGGTTACTTCATTTTGTTAAGTAACCCGAATTATAAAAGAACCAAATGTGAAGAATTATTGCTTCATTTAATTATATTATATAATAGAGTTCGACCGAATGCATGATGGAAATTTATTGTGATTTGTTTATTTCTTCTGGGAGATATCGAAGGGGCGTGACAATAACGCACATCTCTCACAGTTATAACGGCAGATAAATTATTACTATGGGAGATTGTAATAATCCATAGAAGTAGACAGGACGATTAGACTTCTTCGCACGCCCACTAGACTGTAGGTACTGTAACAGCATTATACTGCTCAAAATTGCAAGAATTTGTATGCACTGATACTAAATTTGCAGGGTATACAAATGTGTACATTGAGACAATTATGATAAATTGACTAATAAAACAGAGTAATCGCAGTATTATAAAATGAGACAAAAATTGATAAATTTATTACCACCGCGTAATTTGACTTTCAAAATCCGAACATGTTATAAATATTTGTAATTCATACTTTTAAGGATAGCTTGAAAAGGAAATCAGTAAGGAAAGGCAAAAGTCTAGCGGAACCGATTATATGATACCCTACACCGTCGTATTAGAGCAGAGTAACGAAACATATTCGTATTATTGCTTTAGAACTGAAATCATTTTTGGTTCGTTTTATGCCCTCCACCGTAGGGTGAGGGTATACTAACTTTGTCATTCCGTTTGCAACACCTTGAAATATTGTATACATATATATTCTTGATCGTCGTGAAATTCTAAGACGATTTGGCCACGTCCGTCTGTCTGTTGAAATCACGCTACAGTCCGTAATAATAGAGCTAGGTTGATCAAATTTGGTAGAAATACTTCTTACAGTTGCAGGTCGTTTCAGGTTGGGTCATATCGGTCAATGTTTTGATATAGCTCCCCTATATAGGTCGCTCCAAAATACGGTTATTGAGCCATAGATACTACATTTTTAAAGCAATTTAAGCGAATCTTTGCAGTTTGTATTTTATTTAGACAACAATTCATCACAGTAGCATTTTTTTAAATCAGTTCATATTTTGTTATAGTACACCTGACGAGGCGAGCACCAACCGAAGACGTAGCGACTTGTTTCGATGTTAAACGGGAACTGATTTTATTTACAACTGTTTCTTAATCTAAACCCTACACTATATGAAGCATAATACATAAAGACACATAAAATACAAATAAAATTATATTTGTATTCACTAAGCCCCCTTGGGAAGATGGATATTTTTCCATATTTAGCGTACAACGGACGGAGTTCCCTACCGTTCCTATCAATTCTTCTTACTACACCTATGCACGTTAAGCAATTTGCTCAATTATCTAAATAAAAACCTTGTAATTTTTCTGACTCCATTTCTTTTTCTTTTAACTAATTTGAATTATATTTTTTTTTAAATAATTAATTAATTTTTTTTAAATACAATTCCTTCCTTTTTTTTATTTGTTTGTGCGTGTTCACTTTTCACAAAGGGTCTAAATGCAAATTTTTGTTATAAACTGGAACTAAAATATTGCAAAAATGGTCTTGTAATATTTAGTCCTTCATTATTCTTTAAGATCCACGGTAGAAAATTTTGAAAACAATATATTTTGCTGATATTACTGTTCAATTATTCATATCCAAATTTAAGGATTCTACGTTAATTAGTTTGTGTAATACATATCAATTTCTGAGGATAAGATAGAAACCACATAGCCTATTGGCCTGAAATTTCGTTATTTGCGTCTAATTTTAGTCAGTCATTTATACGAATAACAATCTCATTGGTCCACATTTTGGTGGATTTGACATTTGTCGTCTTAGTATGGTTTCTATGTAGGCTAAATTTTGCGGTCATTTGTATTTTATTTTAACCAAAACCATTTCAAGAAAACATGATAATTTGCGAAAACTATGAAGTATAATAATGAACTCCAAGGTCCAAGTTTTGACATGCAATTTCTTCTACCGATTTTGTAACTCAACAAAATTCCAAAACATTTTTCCTATTATGTTGCTAAAGCGACTTTTTCTTTAAAGGGCGTTTTTTAACCGCCATCTGGGTCACAGGGTCACACTGATATCGCTGAGCCATCACCATTATGAATGAAATCATTGTGAATGGCCTACTCCGACTGTCATCATTTGTTTATTTTGGGGTTGTTTCATCAGTTGTCAACTCACCGGCACCGCTTACGGCACACTGCCACAATAAAATTAAAATAAAAAACTAATGAAATAATATTGTTTTTGTCATTGAATGGGATCAAATCTACCATCAATTTTATTTGTTTCAATGATCATGCATAATATTTGAAAATTTTTCTAAAATTTCTAATCCTTATGATTCGATTTTTTTTTTGTAAATTTTCCTTATCTTTTTATAAGTATATCAAAACAAATTCGACTTTTGAGGCAAAAATCTTCAAATCGTCATGTCTTATTCTTTGGCCCTGAATGTCAAAATGACGATAAATCGTCATTTGTGGCAACACTGTCTATAGTACTTTTCGCAATCTTCCGCATTTCCACCCAAAAAGTGGTAGTTTATTTGTCACCATCGGCTTAACAAAATGTGCGAAGTTACCACGTCCATTTCAACAGAAGACGCATAACAGCGTGTTTGGGTTCACAACTCTAACAAGGTTTGTAAACAGAGGGGCCGCACAAGGAGGAATAATGTCTCCCCTAATTTGGAACCTAGCGGTGAATGAAATCCTGCTAGATCTAGAAAGTTGTGGTTGCAAGATCGTGGCATATGCCAACGACGTGGCAATCGCAGTGAGTGGAAAATTCGAAAATGCCCTCAGAGACATCCTACAGGTGGCTCTAAACAAGTTGGCTAGATGGGCCAGAAGCAGCGGTTTGGGCGTTAAACCAATCAAGACTGAATTGGTTCCCTTTACTAGGATAAATAATGTCCCACATGTGGACCCTCCTCCTCGGATAAATGGAACAGATCTAGTCTTTTCTGAAAGTGCAAAATTTGTAGGAATAATTCTAGATAGGAAACAGTTATTCAGACTTAACGCAATGGAACTTGTAAGGAAGGCCAACGTCCCCTTATATTGCTGCAAAAAGGCGGTAGGTTCGCGGTGGGGCCTCTCTCCTAAAGTCGTCCATTGGATATATATAGCAGTAGTTCGTCCAATACTGTTATACGGCATTGTGGTATGGTGGACAGCAACTGGCAAACTAACCATCACCAACCTACTATTAAAGGTTCAGAGAACTGCCTGCATGTGGATAAGCGAAGCCTTAAGCGACTGAGTCTCTACAAGCCCTACTCCATATACTGCCGATTAATATTGTGGCGAGTGAAGTTGCAACCAGAGCGGCACTAAGACTAAACTGCCTATCAATCTGGAGGTACAAGAACTACGGTCGCATGAGGATTTCAAAGTGTAGTGCTATGGTAAACGACCGAGTTGACTATATACCAACGGTGTGCATCCTCGAGAGGAACTGCATTACTATGCTACCAGACAGATATGATTTGGTTGGCAGAATCTACGAGAGTATGGATGGTTCAAAGCTTAATGAAAAGGCTGCGACGACACTATCAACGTGCAAGCTTTGTCTTAGGCAAGAGGCAATCAGGCAGTCCAATGAAAGATGGACATGAATTGGCTCCTGCACGGTAGCTACACAAATCTGGCCTACGTATGACCTGAGAAGGTCAAAATATTTCCTCGCACTAGAGAGGTATACATTAGTATCAGTTCTGACGGGACATTGCCTGATCGGTGAACACGCCAGAAGATTGAGTATAGAAGTTGTAAGGTATAAATCAAAATCAATGAAAAACCAGTAAGGAAAGGCTAAAGTCGGGCGGGGCCGACTATATAATACCCTACACCACTCTCGTAATATTGAATAACTCTGATATATAAATTTTGTAATTCATGTAAAAATTGTTTACATAAATTTACTTTTGGGACATTTTATACCTCAATAATACCCTGTACCACAGTGTGGTGTAGGGTATAAAGACGATTGGATCTAAAGAGCCAAATCGGATGAAACATATATATGGGAGCTATAGCTAAATCTTTACCGATTTTCTTCAAATTCGGCAATGTTGGTTCATGGATCAAGAAACTCTACCATTCTATATTTCAAAACGATTGGATGTAAAATATAGCTTCTATAGAACTAAAGGGCCAAATCGGACGAAACATATATATGGGAGCTATAGCTAAATCTTAACCGATTTTCTTCAGATTCGGTAGTGTTGGTTCATGGATCAAGAAATACTACCATTCTAAATTTCAAAATAAATTTAAAATACAGCTTCTACAGGACTAAAGAGCAAAATCGGACGAAACAGATATATGGGAGCTATAGCTAAATCTTAACCGATTTTCTCCAAATTCGGTAGTGTTGGTTCATGGATCAAGAAACTCTACCATTCTAAATTTCAAAACGATTGGATGTAAAATACAGTTTCTATAGAACTAAAGGGCCAAATCGGACGAAACATATACAGTTGCGGTCAAAATAATAGCACCACATCCACCTCCAGCCATGTTGATACGAAAATTTCAAATATAAAGCAATTTTACTCAATATTGTTATATTGAATCATTATTTTAAATCCCTTCTCCTCAAAAATATCTACATGTTGTAAAAGAAAGTAATAAATTGTGTCTTTTGAGAGGTTCTTTGATGTAACCTCTGAATCAGGCCAGTCAAAATAATAGCACTACAGACAAAAAGTTGATAAAGTTTTACAAATTTTGTAATTCTGAACATCCATAAATGCCTAATAAATGTAATATAGGGCTAAATATTTTATTCTTGACAAAAATTAAATGCATTTTTTGAAATATTTTTTAATAATATTAGAGCTTTATACCGCTGGAAATTTAAATTTCATAAATTTTTTTCGCAAAATATGATTAGCATGAAAAATCTTTCAGTTGTTCACAAAAACACATCAAAACTACTGTAAAGTTTTCTTCTGAATGTTGATAATGTAGAATCCAGTCTCAAAAATACTTTAAAGTTTTCTTCGGAAACTGGAAAATGTAGAATCCAGTCTATCTTGCCACATTTCTTGGTTAAAGGTTTAGTCAGGACGAGCAATGTGAAGCTTTGTATGATGAATAAAGGAGCCGCAAAGATTTTAATGTCTGAAGTAAGGCTTGAAATAGTTCGCAAACATGTGGGGGAACACAAATTAATTGCTTCCATCCCAGAAAAATTGTTTCGGTTAAAGATTTTCATGTTGGTAGTTGTGTATAATTTTATATAACCTATTGCAATTTGCCAAGACAAAAATAACGCAACTTTTTTTGTTCAGATGAGTCGGAATATATATTATTTTGAGGTAGGTAATGTTGGTCCTATAAAAGTAAACCAACTAATGCAAAATGCGGGCAGAAATTTACAGCCAAAGGAAGAAAACTTCACTATGGTTTGAGGAATGTTTTCCTATTATAGAAAAGGAATTTTACATTATATAAAAAATATAACTGATTCATCCGTATATGAAATAATTCTTAATACGATATTGTAGTTTAATGCATATGAAGAAATATTGATTGTCCGCAGTTTCCATCAAGATAGCGATCCAAAATTCGAGCAAATTAATGACATAATGCTTTCGCAATAACCAAATAAGCTCGTTAGAATGGCACGCATAGCCCCGAACTGTCCATATTACAAAAAATATGGATTATTAATGATTAAGGAAGATCGTATAAGAATAAAAAAAACTCGCAAACGCTTTGGGAAAAACGGGAGAGTCATTTGAATACTCTATTTAGCAGATAGGGAAAATTATTTTGGAAGACGTTGTAAGGCATTGTTGCTCTCAACGTAATATGACTGAATAAATATTTTGTTACTAATATAACGTTAAAACAAGCACAACTAATATTTAATAGCTATAATTAAATTTTCCTCTTGTCGAGTTATAAAATATTTAGTACATATGCTAGAGGTGCTATTATTTTGACTGGAGATTTTTTGCACTTTTTAGAAAAAAAATTCTGTTTTTCAATTAATAATTCAAAATACCGAAATATCTGCATTACTTATTATTTCTGTATAGTATAGTGTTTATTTTAACCAAAGAAACCAATGTCAGTAATGCAATAGTTTTTGAAGTATATCCGTTTTAATATGTTTCATTATCGTGGTGCTATTATTTTGACCGCAGCTGTATATGGGAGCTATAGCTAAATCTTAACCGATTTTTTTCAAATTCGGTAGTTTTGGTTCATGGATCACGAAACTCTACCATTCTAAATTTCAAAATGATTGGATGTAAAATACAGCTTCTACAGGACTAAAGAGCAAAATCGGACGAAACATATAAATGGGAGCTATAGCTAAATCTTAACCGATTTTCTTCAAATTCGGTAGTGTTGGTTCATGGACCAAGAAATACTACCATTCTAAATTTCAAAATAAATTTAAAATACAGCTTCTACAGGACTAAAGAGCAAAATCGGACGAAACATATATATGGGAGCTATAGCTAAATCTTAACCGATTTTCTCCAAATTCGGTAGTGTTGGTTCATGGATCAAGAAACTCTACCATTCTAAATTTCAAAACGATTGGATGTAAAATACAGCTTCTATAGAACTAAAGGGCCAAATCGGACGAAACATATATATGGGAGCTATAGCTAAATCTTAACCTATTTTTTTTAAATTCGGTAGTTTTGGTTCATGGATCAAGAAACTCTACCATTCTAAATTTCAAAATGATTGGATGTAAAATACAGCTTCTACAGGACTAAAGAGCAAAATCGGACGAAACATATATATGGGAGCTATAGCTAAATCTTAACCGATTTTCTTCAAATTTGGTAGAGTTGGTTCATGAATCAAGAAACTATTCCATTCTAAATTTCAAAACGATTGGATGTAAAATACAGCTTCTATAGGACTAAAGGACCAAATCGGAAGAAAGATATATATGGGAGCTATATCTAAATCTGAACCGATTTCAACCAAATTCAATAGCGATCTTAACAGCTGCGAAATACTCTAAACTGCAATATTTCAGAACGGTCGGAGTGAAATTGCGACCTGTAGTCGACGAACAACTTTACACGGACAGACGGACGGACGGACATGGTTAAATCGACTCAGCTAGTGATTCTGAGTCGATCGGTATACTTTAAGGTGGGTCTAGCTGTGTTATTTTCAGGTGTTACAAACATCTGCCGTGAAACAAACTTATAATACCCTGTACCACAGTGTGGCGTAGGGTATAATAAAAAGAGAAATCGGAAACATCTGCAACGCTTTGAAAAGATTCTTAAAACAAAAAGTATTTGGGGAAATGTCGAAACAATTATTTCATTTGTATAAACAAGGGATGTAACGAAAGGGACTTTAGCGAAAGCGAATATTGAAACATATTTCTTGCGACTGCGAATAATAGTTTGACCCTTTAGTACCGATAAAATTAAGGAACTGAATTGATACTTTTCCCGGATATTCAAGTATTAAGAATGTTTTCTATATTTTTACCTCCTGGTACCACAAGGACAAGCATATTTTTCAACTACATTGAAGAGAAGTGGAAGAGGTTTTCATTGGTATTAATATCTTCAAAATGTGTGAAGGGAATACGAGGATATAACACTTTTAACAAATGGAAGCGAATACTGAAATATATTTTTGCGAAAGCGAATGCGAATGCGAATAATCCAAAGATGGTTTTTGCGAAAGAGAATGTCAAAATCGTTACATCCCAAGTATAAACACATATTTTATCTGAGAAAATTATTGAGAAATCTATATATATAAAATTGTTGCGTGACTGGCTGACTGACTAACTGGCTGACTGACTGATCATCGCCCAGGCCAAACGGCTGAAGCTAGAATCATGAAATTTGGTGGGAGAGTAGACCTTGGGACGTAGACGAGCAATAAGGCGGGATTTTTCGAAATTCGTACTATTAGCCGCACAATAGGGCAAAAAGGGATAAATATGGTACCACCGCCAAATCTAAACGAAATGAGCTAGAATCTTGAAAATTGGTATGAGGGTAGCCCTTAGGACGTAGACTCAGAAATTGGCAGGATTTACGCACACAGTGGGGTAAAAAGTGATAAATGTGGTACATCAGCTAAATCCAAA
The DNA here is from genome assembly GCA_963930755.1 of Eudasyphora cyanicolor. Taxonomy (NCBI): domain Eukaryota; kingdom Metazoa; phylum Arthropoda; class Insecta; order Diptera; family Muscidae; genus Eudasyphora; species Eudasyphora cyanicolor. The sequence continues at coordinate 264,214,210 of OZ005734.1, forward strand.
TGGCAAGAACTAGAATCGTGAAATATTGTGTGATGGTAGACCTTATGAGGTAGACTCTGAAATTGGCAGGATTTTTCGTAATTCGAATATTTACGCACAGTGGGGTAAAAAGGGATAAATGTAGTACAACAGCCAAATTCAAATGGCAAGAGCTAGAATCGTAAAATTTGGTGTGAGGGTAGCTCTTATGAGGTAGACTCTGAAATTGAGAGGATTTTTCGAAATTCGAACATTTACGTACACAGTGGGGTTAAAAGGGAAAAATGTGGTACAACAGCCAAATCCAAATGGCAAGACCTAGAATCGTGAAATTTGTTGTGAGAGTAGTTCTTAGGACGTAAACAAGAACAAGGCGTGATTTTTTTTTTAAATTTAGAGGCACAGTGGGACAGTAAGTTATAAATATGGTACCACCGCCAAATTTAAAGCCTAATATTAGAATGGTGAAAATTGAAGCGAGGGGTGTCTTTATGACAATTGATCGGGGTATTAAGTTTTTTTTTGTATTCGTAGTTTTCGGAGCACAGTGGGGCAAAAAGTGTAAAATATAGTACAGTGGCTTAAAAATGTCAAACATGGATCAATGGTTCCACGGTAACTTTTGGAACATAAACTGGAGATTGGAAGTGATTTTTAGTAATTCTAACTTTAAGAGGCACAGTGGTACACGACGGGTTAATTATGGAGCATGGGGAAAAAAGGGAACAATCTGCCAAAATTAGAACTTAAACATAAGATATGAGAGTTTATATGGTTTTAGGAGCACTGCGGTTAAAAACGGTTAAATAGTGGAGTGGAGAAAATATGATAAAATATGTTACAGTCGAGGAAAAAGGTTTAAGTACGCTAGCGTGGAGACACATTTTAAATACGAGTACGGTACAGTGAGACAAACATTTTTTAAATATGGTACAGTTGAATGGGGCACAGTTGTGCAAAAAGGGTTAACTATGGTACAGTGGGGTAAAAATAGTTATATGTATATGGTAAAGTGGGACATATGGGTTAAAAATGGTACAGTGTGGCAAAAAGCGTTAACTATTGAACAGTGGGGCAAAAATTTATTTACTATGATACAGTGGGGCGAAAAAGGGTTAAATATGGCACAGTGCGACAAAAATGGGTAACTATACAGTACAGTGGGGCATAACTGTGTTAAATATTGTACAGTGGAGCACAGAGGGTTAAATATGGTACAGTGGGTCAAAAACTGTTAAATATGGTACAGTGAGACAAAGCGTTTAATATGACACAGTGGGGCAAAAAGGGTTAACTATGGTACAGTGGGGCACAATTAGTTGAATATGGTAACGTGGGACAAAATGGGTGAAATATGGTACAGTGGGGCAAAAAGCTTTAACAATGGAACAGCGGGAAAAAATGTGTTAGCTATGGTACAGTGGGACACAAATGGTTAAATATGGTACAGTATGACAAAAATGGTTACGGTGGGCACAAAAAGTAAAATATGGTAACGTGTAACAAAATGGGTTAAAAATGGTACAGTGGGGCAAAAAGCGTTAACTATGGAACAGTGGGGCAAACATTTATTTACTATGATACAGTGGGGCAAAAAAGGTTAAATATGGTATAGTGTGACAAAAATGGTTAACTATACAGTACAGTGGGGCATAACTGTGTTAAATATTGTACAGTGGAGCAAAGAGGGTTAAATATGGTACTGTGGGGCAAAAACTGTTAAAACATGGTACAGTGAAACAAAGGGTTTAATATGACACAGTGGGGCAAAAAGGGTTAACTATAGTACAGTGGGGCACAATTAGTTGAATATAGTAACGTGGGACAAAATGGGTTAAATATGGTACAGTGGGGCAAAAAGCTTTAACTATGGAACAGTGGGGGAAAAATGTGTTAGAATGGTACAGTGGGACACAAATGGTTAATTATGGTACAGTATGACAAAAATGGTTACAGCGGGCTCAAATAGTAAAATATGGTAACTGGAACAAAATGGGTTAAGTATGGTACAGTGGGGCAAAAATGTGTTAACTATGGTGCAGTGGGGCAAAAATGGTTAAATATAGTGGACAAAATATAGTAGGAGAAAAAGGTGTTAAATTTGATTCAGTGGACCCAAAAGGTTAAATATAGCACAGTGGGTAAAAAAGCGTACATTTAGTACAGTGGGTAGAAAATGTGGGACAAACATGGTTTTATATTGTACCAGGGTGTGAATGTAGGTATTGAAACATAAACAAGGGGAAAGTTGCTAACGTTCAAAAAAAATAGTTTTTCAACGTCCAGAGGTACTGTGGGAAAAGGGATAAATATTGTACCATGATGTCAGGGTAACTCTTGGAACATAAACTAGAAATGAAACGAGGGTTCGTATTTTATATATAAAAGTGATCAAATCTTCTTCATTTTGCACCATATGTAATAATCATGTCATTTTGAAAGAACGAGGTATAACTATTTTACAGTACTCTACACAGAAAATAAATAAAAGATGGGAGCTGCGAAGCGCACCGGGTTAAAGCTAGTTGTTTATAAAATTTATTTGCTCAGAAGCACATAATATTTAAAAATGTGTGTTCCAAATCTATTTTCCTTCGATTCAAACATATCAAAAAAGGCAATTTTCCCCCGCGTTCTAACCGTAGTAATGAAATGATTATTTAAAAATGGAAAATGTATAGATATTGTCATAACATTCATAAAAGTGGAAAATATATTGCTTAGGATTAACATGCATGGTTAGATGCTGGGTAGTAGCTCATAGATTAAATAAATGTATACAGAAACTAATAAATGAACGTATTTACCGTCTGAGGGTGGGAGTATACTTCAATCAGCTTCTTGGGTTGAGAGTTACTTACTTGTTCTTAATCTTTTTTAAATGTCAAGTTAAAGTTTTGCGTGATAATATTAATAGAAGACAGCAAAAACGACAAATAAATATTAATTGTTGACTTCTTTAGTTAATTTGTGTTCTTATTTGAACAAAGGAAACCCCCTTGTCATTGTTGTTTCTTTGGCTTGTAATTATTTTTAAATGATAGAAAAATGAGGACTGAAATGGACATTAGTTAATTAATAAGTACATTAATTTCTAATTGGTGCTTCATATGAAAAAAGTTGATAACTAATTTACGAAGGTCAAAATTCAGATACGCACATATTGTAGTCCATTTACTCGTTCTCATATTCTCAATTCTTTCCACTTGACATCTATCAACAATCCATCCCCTAACAATCAATTTCATCGGCTCCCCTCTTCCCCGCTCTCTACAATTCCATCAGCTGAACCCATTGCATTCATACTTCAACGATGTCCAGTCCAGTCTTTTAGATTTGAGCAATTGATATTGGACAACTTCATTCAAGTCATCCAGCCAACAGACCCAGAACCCCATGTGCCTTGACCTCTGCAATCCTATCAGACTTTGTAGAAGTGTATGTAAAAAATTAAACTTCTTTCAGTCTCGTAATGACTGCTTATAAGTTCGTTGTCGACATCTTTTTCAGTATTTTTCTTTTGCTTTTTTACTGTTATGCAAAGCCAATTCTTTTTAAGAAATGACAGCTCAAAAGAAGCGGAAATAAGACACCAATTTAATAGACTTAACAAAATTCTGTCTGCGACGGAAATGAAACTTTGCATTTAAGTACGAAAGTGATGCGAAAACGAACGTAAAAAAATTGACAGTGAATTGGCAGTGAATCTTAATGGAAATAGGGAAGAGGAGCTATGTTAATAAATGACTTGATTAAGTTTTAGTTTTAAATGTCGATGACGAGGGGAATGAAAATAATGTTATGTTATTAGAAATGAATACATTATTCTCTCCAAATAAAAGTTAGACCATTACTTAGCTTAGCTACTTACCAAATAACCTGACGGGTAAGCCAAACTCAAAACTAGTAACTGCTTATAATTTGGCCTCCCTTCGAATTATCTTTACACACGCATGTCATTGGAGGAAAGTGCTTCCACTCAAACATACCAGATGCTGAAAAATAACCACTTAACCCCACGCTTACAATTATCCAAAAAGTAAGCGTGGATGTGTAATAATTTTATGAGTGTGTTTGTGTGGTGGTGGTAGTGGATATTTCCGATTTGCTATTGCTTTGTTCACCACCACCAGTGGTGGAATGTGGTGAGAAAGTAGAAGAGCGAATAATTGGGAAGAGCGTAACATTGGAAAGAGCGTAAAATTTGGAGGAGAACAATAATCGATTGCTGTTGTCATATACAGAAAAATGTCATTTACCGGGAGATGGGATTGAACTCGCGACCTCGTGGTTTCTTAGCAGGGATGATGAGTTTGATACTTTAGTACTTTTTTTGGTACTTTTCAGACCCTCAAAGTACCGTGATACTCCGGCGACACATTTGATATTATGTTTGGCTCTTTGTATTACAACAAAATGCAGTTTCTTTTTATTGTGTATGAAATCGCGCGATTCCAGTTTCAAAAGTGAAAAAATTTGCGATTTGACAAATTTCGCATTTTTAACGAAATTAAAAACCTATAAGAAAATATTAAAGGCACGTGGGTTGTAAAACGTGGGATCTACACCATAAACTCAAATTCGTTTGGAACCATCACGTGTGGTATAATCGTATATCAAAACGTGAAGCAATTCTAACAAGGAGCGATACTGGATAAAATAAAATGTAAAGTCAATTAATTTTATATTAAAACTGAACCGACATAAATCACTTTTTTCTACAGATGATTTTATGCAATATGAAAAATATTTCATCATAATCGGCTAAAAATGTGTTCTTTAGAGAGTCAAGAATTCTAATCGGAAGGTACCTCTATATATATAGAGTCTAAATCAGCGATGGGCAAAAGCACTACCCGGGGTTTTTCCTCTCACGTGTACATGAGCACAGATATTGAATGAGAGTTCACTATCATTCAGTCGCGCTTGGACATTCGATCGACGAGGTTGTGTCGTCGCTTGTTGCTTAGCGTGCACATAAAGAAAAAATGGATGATGCAATGATTACAATACATACTTCAAGTATAGGAATAAAGTTTAGTATGTATGTATTGTATTTTCACCGAAGAATTTATAAACATTTCTAAATACAACTTTAATTTATTTATTATGTTACTGCGGAAATGTATATATTATTTTCTTTTTGTCAAAATTAAATAAACTAACGAATTTTTTAAAATAATTTTAAATGTATATATAATTATCTTTTAACGATTTTTAAAATAAAGAATTAAATAAAGAATATGGCATAATCAATACGAGTATGCAGTACTTTTATTGGAAAATTTGGATTGATTACTTTACATAGCATAATAAATATGTATGTAGGTGGGTAATCATAACATATTTAAAGTTCGATTTCTTTATGTACGCGTATAATAACCACAAATCTACTTAATGATGTTCGTTGTCCACTTTATTTATTATCTTACCCAACAAATATATGTTTGGAAAATGCAAATACCATTTCTCGCAGTGCATAAAGATAGTGTTAACACTTCTCACAAATACATAAACATTTTGTAGAAGTATTGTGTGCCCATCGCTGGTCTAAATCAAAACATGGACCGAAGAGCCGCATTTTCAATAGGGACCAAAAATGATTTTGTATCAATTTCCGTAAATATCGGTTTATATTTGCGACCTGTACGATTTTAAAATGAAGCATTTCAGATATTTAACAATTATATGTGTGCTTATTTTGCTCCAACAATGTGGTATAGGCTAGTACAAAGAAAAGGTTTTATGCTGCTATAAGATTTTATTTAGTAGCTTGTTATCAAGAATTTGTTCATATATTACTGGATCTTACTAATTTGTATCTGAATATTTCAAGAAGAATTTAAACAAATTTTAAAATTGGTACTTCCTTGGTCGAAAAAGTACCTTTTTAGAAAGATTTTTGTACCATTTGTTTAATCTCAATTATCATCCCTGTTTCTTAGTTTAGCATCATAATCACTGGTCTACGTCGCGATTCATATTCAAATCGCTTAATAATCAAGAACATAAATATAACACATCAATATCTTGGTTAGTACACGCTCTGCAAATCGAGCGACCTGTACTGTTTTGTGAATAACTTTTGATTTGGTTTACGGATAAACACCAAATTTTGACCGAATATAATTTGAAATATTTAGAAATTAAAAATGTGATCTCCCTAACAGCATGCTAACTCGACTTAGCATGATTTAGAATAGAGATATCGATATATCGGAAACCATTTAAAGAAAAGTTTTTTAGTTCAAATTAGATTACTAGTAATAACTTATTGGACCATTGACTACATAAATCGTAATAATAATAAGTAATTTTCCCAGTCAACCATAATTAACTTCATCGCTGAAGTTTGACTAACATAACCATTATTTTGATAGACGATTTCAGTAACTTGCAAGCGTAGCTCTCCAATAAATCTATCCGCGATGAAATAGCTAACCAAATCGGTTGTCAAATAAATCAGTGTTGCCAACTCAAAGTTTTGAATCTGTAAAAAAATCTGTGAAAATAAATTTTGTTTGAGGGTGCTACTAAAACCGACGCGGCGCAAATCGGCGGCGCCGTAGTCGGACATATTTTTCAAAGTTTTAGGTCAAAATATAGAACTTGTGAATTCATTACTTCAAAACAAAGGCCATACAAATTACCGCCTGAATAAAATATCAAATGGTGTAAAAATTGTGTGTGAAACAACAAACATATACAACGACGTGTTGAAAATATAGAAAGAGAATGAATGCCAATTTTTTTCACATGACAAGAATTCAGATCGTGTGTTTAAGGCTGTAATCGATGGCTTGGAATATAAAACATCGAATAAAGTTAAAGTTGAATTACCCAGCAAAATTTCCCATTACCAAATAAGCTGACAGGTAAGCTAAATTCAAAATTAGTAACTGCTTACAATTTGGCCTCCTTTCGAATTATTTTTACATGTACATGTCATTGGAGGAAACTGCTTCCACTCATGCATACAAGAAGCTGAAAAATAACCATTTACTCCCACGCTTACAATTATTCAAAAGTAAGTGTGGAAGTAAGTAATAATTTTATGAGTGTGTTTGTGTGGTGATGGATATTTTCGAGTTGCAATTGCTTGTTCACAACCGCCCGTGGTGGAATGTGGTGAGAAAGTAGAAGAGCGTACAGTTGGGAAGAGTGTAAAATTGGGAGAGAGTAGTTATCGATTGTTGTCGTCATATGACGAAAAATTTCATTTGCCGGGAGGTGGGATTGAACTCGCGACCTCATGGTTTCGTAGTTTAGCATCATAACCACTGGCCTACCCCGCGATTCATAGACAAATCGCTTAATAATCAAGTACATAAATATAAACCATCAAAGTCTTGGTAAGTAAATGACGTTACCAAAGGCATTACCAAGTAATGATATCTCATTATCGCCAGCATTAATTTCGGTAAATAAATGACAAAAATACTTTATTGTGAGTAATCTAATTTAGAGAATCTAATTTGAATTTATAAACTTTTCTTTAAATGATTTAACTGAATACCAGCTACAACGTATATCAATGAGATATCTCAACTCACTGTCGAGATGATTACTCAACTAAAAGAATGTAAATCTAAAGAGCAGCAATTTAATGTTATTGCCCAACTAACTATTAAATATTAATCTATCTATCTATTTTCTATCTATATATACATATATATATATATATATATATAAATGGAAAAATGTTTGTATGTATGTATGTGTTTTGTATACGCTTAAACCACTGGATCGATTCTAATTTTTTTTCTTTTGTTTGAAAGCTTTTTGGTCTGAGAAGGTTTTGGAAAAAAAAATTTTGAAAAACCTGGGCTTGGCAAGAGTGGACGTGGTATTACTTAAATCCGAATATCTCAAAAAGCGTTGACCCTAGAAGAACGAAATGTGGAACACACGTTAGTGGAGTTATTTTCTAAGACTTCACTAAAAAAGGGAGGGATCGGGTTTGTGGGTGTGGCAAAAGTGGGCGTAGCATTAGTTAAACATTTGTTTTCTCAGAAACTATTGACCGTAGGAGAACGAAATTTGGAATGTAAGTTATTGGAGTCAATATTAGTAACTTCAAAAAGTGGGTGGGATAGAATAAGTGGGCGTGGCATTATATAAAATTCGAATATCTCTGAATATGTTGTTCTTAGAAGAACGGAATTTGAAACACACGTTAGTGGAGTTATTATCTAAAACTTTAACAAAAATTGGCAGGATCGGATCAGTGGGTGTTGCAAACGTGGGCGTAGCATTAGTTAAACGTTTATAACCTCAGAAACTATTGACCCTAGAAGAACGAGATTTAGATTGTAAGTTGTTGGAGTCAATATTTAGTACTTTCACCAAAAGTGGGCGGGATACAATAAGTGGGCGTGGCATTATATAAAATTCAAATAACTCAGAATGTGTTGATGGCAGGAGAACGAAATTTGGAACACACTTTAGTGCAGTAATTATCTAAACAAAAGTGGGCGTAGCATTAGTTAAGAACATAAGCGTAGGAAGGGGGTGGCTGGGGTGGTCTAATACCACTCCAGAAGTTTTTTAGCCCCCCCCACAGATATTTCAGATGGATTTTTTAATATTATCAATTCCAATCATCTATCAATTTAACAGTTACAAATAACAGAAATAATATAAATTTTTGAAAATTCTGCAATGAATATAAAAATTCAAAAGTTTGCAATCAATTTGGAAGTAGAAGAACGATTCTTAGGTTTCGTAGATATGCCAATTCTTTACATAAACTTATTTTTTGGGAAAAAATAAGATGGGAAATGTTCCAATAATTGGAAGTCTTTTAATGGTGCAAATGTAATGTGTTTTAATTCACTGCGAGGCATATATAATTAAAATTGGGTAATTGTTGACTCCTATTTGAACATACAATCAGCATCAACATTTTTCAATGCGTACATATTTCCAAACCTTTCGGATTTGATTTAAAAAAACACATACAATTTAGAAAAAAGTATGAAATATTTGTTTGAGTCGAGAACGGTCTATATAATTCAATGTTTAGATGATTTCATGTAAATGTTACGCTGGGTTCAATTTTGACATACTCTCTCCAACATATCGGCCGGTATCTCACGAATAAATTTTTCAATATTGACTTCCAGTGCGTCAACCGTTGCAGGCTTGTCCCTATAGACATGAGCCTTTACGTAGCCCCAAACAAATAATCTAAAGGCGTTAAATCGCATGATCTATGCCAATTGGCCGCCTCAAAGTGAAATAAACTTAAATAATCGTTTGTTAGTCGATTCATGGTTAAATTATAGACCAAACTGAACATGTTTGGCAGTAACATGTTACACGAAAATATTTAGCAGAGCTGCCAACAAAACGCTTACCAAATTTGTTTCGGTTAATTCAACATTAGTTAAAAGCCATTATGAAGATTTGCCTGATGATACGAAAGCGTTTTAATATTGGAGAACAGATTTAAGTCTTGCACTAAATAAAGCAGTAAATTATTTGGTAAAGCTTTGAATCGAACTTCTGAATTTACTGATGATTATAGAAGTAACCTGCAAATTGACAAGGAATCGCCAATCATAGAAACTAATGTGCCAAAAATATCTTCAAAACTCATATGACAATAAGCCAATCAAAGAAAGAAAAGGTTGATAGAAATGCATAAAATGTGGATCCAAAAAAATCGAATAAAAACAAAACCGTTTTAAATAATTTTCGAAATACTTTTCTGGCTGTGAAGGAAATCGATGCGATGCACAGTGGTTGCGCCCATAGGCCAAAATTCAAAAAAATCATAACAACAAAAATTTGCGAAAAGTAACCAAATTGTCTCTAAAATGTCCAAGTTCTATTATGGCAAACCGTTTTTTTCTGGAAATCTAACTGGACATTCTAAAAATAGAATTGAAGATGTGAACACCAGTTGATTTGCAAAGCGCAACTGCACGCATCACGAATATTTCACAAGACAATCGAAATTCAAAGTGGTCAGTCAATTAATTAAGTCTCCGAATTTATATTATTTGAAATGGATTTTGAAGTTAAAGGTATTTATTTTAAGTTGCAATATTAATAAAAACTAACTTGTGTTGTAGTTATTTTGAAATTAATGCTTTAGTTTATTCAGTTTTTTGTACATTTTGTGTGAGTCTTTATTATGTTTACTTAAAGTTTTAGCTGCTTTCCCCAAAGATCCCCCGATTATTTTTTATTTCAGTATATTTGTGAATGTCTTAAGGTAATAAAAAAGTTTAAGTTAGCTGCAGATATTTGCAGATATGTGCATAATCAAGGATATACTAAGACCATCTTTTTTCTTCAAAGTCAAATTTGCCTAGCAAAGCAGCTGTTTTGCATTTTGTTGTGCTATGTTTTTGTGTTCTTAATAAGTTCAAATTTTAATTTTGATTGCGTTATTTTTTTTAATTTAATTTTAGTAGATGACTCCTATCAGTGTGTGTTTACTCGCTTGTACATATTCAATTGTTGGTGTACAGAAATCAGCACCAATGCAGAAAAATTACAAAAGCCGATCAATGCTATGCGAAGCAGTATTGAAAATATCGGTTACACGCCCGAGATAACCGAGCTAACGAAATGTATTGACTATATATGCAAAAAGTTACTGCATTGTGGATTCAGTATAAACGCAAGAAGGCATCAGTTCAGAAATAGTTAAAGGTGCTCAAGATGAACGTCCGAAAGTAGATTTTAATGAGTCATTAAAGAGAACAAAGCGACGAAGAATTGCAGAGCTTTCAAAAACAGTCTAAAGTCTAAAAAAAGGGCATTAAAATGTTTAGGAGGCAGAACAAGCGTAAGACCTCTCAGATTACAACAAATACCGATTTGATAACTAGATTGTTTTTGAGCTCACATCCATTTATTACTGGCTAAAGAAAGCTCCCACGTTCAAAAAAGTCAGTATTATCAACATTATCATATCAGTCACTCACTTCAAGAGTGACATAACTCAAAATTAAAATTTTTGAGGTTGCCTTACAAAAATGCGAACAAAGTAATCTCAGCGAAATTTGGTATATAAGTAAACAACCATATTTCGGATTATTGAAGAGTTTTTTTAACATCTTATTTCATGTTACTTATCTTTTTATACGGACTTAAAGTTAAACATCTTGACAATTTTCAATTTTGAGTTATGTCACTCTTGAAGTGAGTGAGCGATTTGACCTACTGCATGACATCAATTTAAAATATTTTGTAATAATTTTTCCCTAAAAATATTATTTTAAATGTGATAATTATGAAATAAAAAAGTTTCAAGCCGAAAAAACAAAGTTATTCAAATTTGGTCCGATATTTGCTATGGTAGCTATAGGATATAGTCGTGCGATATGGCCAATTTTTTTATTATAAATTTAAAATATTTTTCTACATTTTTGGTGAAAATTTCATAACGATATACCAACTAGAAGTATTTATGGCCGCGGCTCCATACACGCCCAACCACTGTGCGATGGCGCGTCGAATTAAAACATGACTAAGATCTACAATGAACCAAGATCCTTGTTGAAATTTGACCATTTAAAATATCGAAAACGAAATAGTAAAATTGTTAGCGATATTCTTATTTTTTTTAAAGAGAAGAATAATACATTTTTTTATTCTTACCCCGATTAACACAAAATAAACGAGCGTTAGAGCTAACGAAAGTTAATTATATTTTATTTCATACTGCTATTTTTTATGTTCATTACAAAATATTTAATTCCTTTTTACTTAAATAATAAAATTGTATTAATTGTTTTTAAACAATTGTTGTTTTAAAAGAGCGAATTCTTGATTATGTAAAATATTAATTTATCATAGAAAGGTTGTAATAAATTTTATTTCAATATGAATTAATTCCTTACTTTTCGTTGACAATATCATCCGTGAATAATTTTAAAGCATAAAAACAAACATTTATTCTTGGGGCTATAGCCCACCCCAGCAGAAATCCATTGCTACGCCAATGGTTAAGCATGTATTATCTCTGAAACTATTGACCGTAGAAGCAAGCAATTTCGATCATTAAACAAAACCTCATACAATATTGCATAATTTGTGCATTTTGGTACCACATTTCTTGTATTTTCATCGCATTGACGTTAAGTTGGCTGTGAGCACAAAAAAACTAATCTATCATTCTCAGCAGAAAGTTGTATCATTTGTGGTTTTCGCGGCGATCAAATCAAACAATGAGTGCTGTAATTTTGTTCATATGTATCTGGTGGCAGTCTGCGTGATTGGTCCAAAAATGGGCGGGATCAAACCAATGGTCGTGGCCCTGCCAATATAAACCAAGATACAGCACTCTTGCTAACAAATTGAGATATTTGAACAATTTGTTAGCAAGAGTGCTGTAATTTTGTGTATATGCATGTGATGGCAGTCTACGTAATTGACCAAAAATATGGGCCGGATCGGAATCTGAAATCTGGTGCAACGAAGTGGACCGGGTCCAGCTAGTATTCTAATATTTATGTATAATCATGAATGCTATAATTAATATTATGTTATGGAATGCAAGAAGTAATCGCGAAAAAAAGTGTGATTTATTTGACTTCTTAGCTCATAAAAAGATTGATATTTGTATATTAACCGAGACATGGCTTGAATTGAAAGATACGTTTAGTCATCATTTATATATGTAAATGTTTTCGATATGATCGTACAAATAGAAGAGGTGGCGGTGTCGCTATTGCTATACATAAATTCTTAAAGTTTCGTCGCGTAAGTGGTATCAATACTAAATTAATTGAAAATGTTGTTGTTGATTTTTTCAAAATTACAATAAAATAGTAAATATTGTTGGAGTGTATTTCCGTGGTGGTCGCTCAAATAACTCTACACAATCTGAATATAAAAGCGATCTTAGAAAACTTTTAAACGTAGGAGGAAACTATTTTATATGTTGAGACCTAATTAGCAAGCATAAAGATTGGGGGTGTTTAAGAGCAAATTCTTGGGGAAATATTCTGTCAGGCTTAACACACTTCTACCAATTTAAAATCCATTTCCCACAAAATCACACCCATATTCCCAGTTTTCTAAGGTGCGAGCCACCTACAATTGCTCTAATTTTAACAAATGCTTCCTACTTAATTGAGCAACCAATAGTAGACAATTCGTTAAACTCAGATCACTTACCTGGTTTGTTTTGTATTAAGACATCTACTGTGTCTATACATCAAAATCTGGTATATGATTGTCATAAAACGGATTGGAGAAAGTATAATTCACCCATCCTTACATCCCTGTCCCAAAATCCCTTATTCACAAACGAAATTACAAGCACAACTGATATTGACGAATATATTAAATACGTCAGTAATTCTATTTTGTCGGCCATCGATTTTAGCACGCCTAAGACAACAAAAAGTAACAATTTTGTGAAATTACCTATTCATATATTAGATTCTATTAAAACAAGAAACTATTTTAGACAACAGTTGCATAGATACCACCACCGAAATTATCTTAAAATATATAAGGAATATGATCGGCTTGCAAAGTACGAATTATGTTGTTTTAGAAATTCGGGTTGGAATGACAGAATTAAAAACTTGGACACTCGTCCCAACCTTTTTTGGAATATTTGTAAGATGCTAAAGAAGAAAATATCAAACATTCCTCCAATTACTGACCCGAATTGTAACGTTGCGGAAATAAATTCAAAATCCAAATTGTTTGCCAAAGAGCTCCTATCAAAACATCAAATAGCAAACAATATCTGATGTCAGGAAACAGAAGAACAAGTTAAGGATACTCTCGCTATTTTCTATAACTCACTCTGCATAACTCCAGATATGGATGTTGAGGTGCCTGTTACGGATATAAAGAACATAATTAAAAACATCAAGACTAAAAAATCGTCTGGTTTAGACAACATACAAAACACATGCCTTAAAAATTTTTCACACTCAGTCATAACGAATTTATCACATATATTTAATGCATGTATGAAGTTTCAATACATTCCTTCAGCTTGGAGAAAAGCCAAAGTAATTCCAATTCCAAAACCTGGAAAGCCAACAAATTTGGTTAACAGCTACAGACCTAATAGTTTGTTAAGTAATATGAGTAAAATTTGTGAAAGGATTATTAAAGAAGAGTTTTGTACATGTGTTGATGAGGCCAAGATTATTCCGAATGAACAATTCCGGTTTAGGCCTGCTCATAGCACAATACATCAGATAAAACGAATTTCTAAAATACGTAAATCAAAATCTACAGCTAAAACGATCAACTTCCATGGTATTGCTAGATGTTGAAAAGGCATTTGACACTGTTTGGCACGATGGATTAATCTATAAACTTATTCGTTTTAAATTTCCTTTACATTTAGTTAAGCTTGTTCAGTCAATTTTTAAATAGTAGGTGTTTTTGTGTTAAAGTAGATGACGATATTTCAGATCTTTTGAACATTGCGGCTGGTGTACCTCAAGGTTCTGTTTTAGGCCCATTACTTTACCTTATTTACATCTCCGATGTCCCACAAATTGAAAACTTTGCTGACGATACTGCAATATTATGTTCTGGATTGTTTGCTCATGAGATTCTTCATTGTATGCAAATGTCGCTAGAGAAAATTGTTGTATAATGAAACAAAGTAAAGCGCTATGTTTTTTTAATTTTTTTTTAAATTTTATTGTTCAAAAGCAAAAAATGTCGGAAATAACATGAAATTTTAGAAACAGTTTAGATTTGTTCGAATTGGCCACCTTTGGCACGAATTATGGCCTTCAAACGGCCGACAAAGCCATCACACGCTGCACGAAAGTGGCTCTGCGGTATTGTGGCCCATTCCCTGCGAAGCGCCGTCTTGAGATGATCGATACTTTGGTATTTTTTAGTGCGAACCTTACTCTCTAAAATGCCCCAGGCGCAAAAGTCCAACGGATTGAGATCCGGAGATCTTGGTGGCCATTGTGCGGTAGAAATGAAGGGAGGAACCTTCTTTTTAAGCCATTCATGGTTGACGCGTGCTGAGTGCGATGGTGCTGAGTCCTGTTGGAATGTCCATGGTCTGCGGCCGAAATGTTTGGGAGGGAGGAACCTTCTTTTTAAGCCATTCATGGTTGACGCGTGCTGAGTGCGATGGTGCTGAGTCCTGTTGGAATGTCCATGGTCTGCGGCCGAAATGTTTGTCTGCCCAGGGCTTGAATACTGTCTTTAGGACATTTTCCCGATAATATTCGGCATTTATTTTGACCCCATGGTCGATGAATACGAGCGGGTAGCGACCATCGGCCGTTACGGCGGCCCACACCTTTACCATCGGCGGCGCTTGAGTTCTGGTGGCCAATCGAAGGTGTAAATTTTCAGCTGACCTCTTTGGCAAGTAAACCCGATCATTTTGTTTGTGGCGTGGATTTCGATCAAATCTGGCCTTTACTTTTCGGGTCATTTCTGGTGTTGTTACCGTTTTTTTTCGTCCACATTTTGGACGCGATGCAACACTGCCAGTATCACGGTAACGAGCAATGGTACGAGAAACAAAACATTTATTCACATTTAAATGCTGGAGGGCTCTAACGATAGCCACTTGTGTTTTTCCGCCCAAATATAAAGCAATCACACTATCACGCTTGAATTCCATTACGAATAACGTTTTTTTTGAATCTGAAGATCAAAATGCTTTTGTAAGCTTGTAAACAATAAAATGAACTGTCACTGGTTGCAATACATATCAGCCACCCTGTATATTACAGTAAAATTTAACGATGTTCGGAAATGATATAGAAAGGTCGAACTCTGTGAAGTATCTAGGGGTATTTCTAAATACGCGATTGACTTTCAAGGACCATGTCTCACATATCTTAAATAAAATGAATATAGGTATCAAACTTCTGTATCCTTTAATAAATCGCAAATCCCCCAACTGAGCTTTTAAAATAAGATTAGTATTCTAAAATTGATTTTTCAGGCAATCGCTTTATATGCATGTCCAGTGTGGGGAGTATGTGCTAAAACTCACATTAAACAAATTCAAATTTGTCAAAACAAAATATTAAAAATTATGCTACATTTGCCATGCCACTTCAGTACAAAACGACTAAACGAATAAAGCAATACTAATAAACACTTTAACAGAAAAAATTGTTTCTGTTAACGAAAATCATTTAATCTAAGAAGTGTATTCTAGATAATAAATGCAAATTCCATGAAATTTTAGATAAACCGATATTTTTCATAACATAAAAATTTTGTTTGTTAAAATGCACTTTTTTATTTATTTTTTTCAACTTTTCCTTCTCCAAAAATATGCATCTTTGATTATTCCCAACGGCATTAGCCGTTTTTCTATGTTAGCTCTTGTTTTCGCGATATTCTACCACAAAGTTTGTTGGGAAATCAGAGAGGTTGCATATCTGTTTGGTGATTTTGAAGTAGAGGACTTCGGAATATATGCTTCAGTCCAAAGAACAAAATAAAGGGAACATTTGGAGAATTATTTCTCTCAAAACAGTCGTCCACGCTTCTCACACCCTTACCCATGAAAAAGCGCAATAAAATTGTATCATATGTTAAAAATCATATATATCGTCAACATTTTTAGTAGGCATCGTTGAGAAAAATATTCCTCGCGAAAAAATACTATAAGTCCTTTCTCAACTTTTTTATGAGAATTAAGCAGATTTCGTGTTATTACATAATTTCTGTATTTTTCTGCTCATAGCAGAAAATATTTGTAATAATTTTTTATACCCTACACCACACTGTGGTACAGGGTATTATAAGTTTGTTTCACGGCAGATGTTTGTAACACCTTAAAATAACACAGCTAGACCCACCTTAAAGTATACCGATCGACTCAGAATCACTAGCTGAGTCGATTTAACGATGTCTGTCCGTCCGTCCGTCTGTCCATGTAAAGTTGTTCGTCGACTACAGGTCGCAATTTCACTCCGATCGTTCTGAAATTTTGCAGTTTAGAGTATTTCGCGGCTGTTAAGATCGCTATTGAATTTGGTTGAAATCGGTTCAGATTTAGATATAGCTCCCATATATATCTTTCGTCCGATTTGCCCCTTTAGTCCTATAGAAGCTGTATTTTACATCCGATCGTTTTGAAATTTAGAATGGTAGAGTTTCTTGATCCATGAACCAACATTGCTGAATTTGAAGAAAATCGGTTAAGACTTAGCTATAGCTCCCATATATATGTTTCGTCCGATTTGGACCTTTAGTCCTATAGAAGCTGTATTTTACATCCGATCGTTTTGAAATTTAGAATGGTAGAGTTTCTTGATCCATGAACCAACTTTGCCGAATTTGAAGAATATCGGTTAAGATTTAGCTATAGCTCCCATATATATGTTTCCTCCGATTTGGCCCTTTAGTCCTACAAAAGCTGTATTTTACATCCAATCGTGTTGAAATTTAGAATGGTAGAGTTTCTTGATCCATGAACCAACACTACCGAATGAAGAAAATCGGTTAAGATTTAGCTATAGCTCCCATATATATGTTTCATCCGATTTGGCTCTTTAGATCCAATCGTTTTTATACCCTACAACACACTGTGGTACAGGGTATTATTTAAGTATAAAATGTCCCAAAAGTAAATTTATGTATACAATTTATACATGAATTACAAAATTTATATATCAGAGTTATTCAATATTACGAGAGTGGTGTAGGGTATTATATAGTCGGTACAGCCCGACTTTAGCCTTTCCTTACTGGTTTTTACTTAAATTTTTGTAAATTATTTTTTGGTTAGTGTCAATGGAAATTTCAAAGGTAAGTAACAAAACCTGCCAAATTATACAACCTGTTCATTTTTCATAAATATGTTGAAAGGAGACACATAGTAATTTTTCGCGAGGAATATTTTTCTCAAAGACAAAAACTAAAAATGTCGACGATAACTTACCTCTATGATTTTCTTGCGAACTTTGAGGTCCAATATCGCTGAAACAAGAGCTAACTTAGAAAAACGGCTGGCACTACTGGATTCAGCAATGTCGAAATAGGTATATCCATAGGGTCTCATTTCTGTTACATTTTTAAAGTGTCCATTTCAAGCACAGTGTAACAAGTAAAAATGTTTCAGTCGGGTAAACCGACTAAGGGATACATACTCTCACTTTGTGAGTATACTGACATACACGAATTATTCTGTCAATTTTTGTGGGAGATACCAGAAGGGGTTTAACAAATACACATATTTTTCGCAGTAGGCACTTTAAATACATTGCACTGTGCCAAATTATAAGCGTTATGTGCACTGGTATATTAACGTTATAAGCTGTTCAATGTTAATACGATTTGACCATTTTGTGTGGGAGGTACAAAAGGGCCCCATTTTTCACAGGGCTTTATGTAATTTAAAAGCGTTACCCTGTGCAAAATGTTGTTGCATTTTAGTGCATTGGTACTCACACTGTAAGCTGTTAACTTTTAGTGCAAAATGGTACCTTTGTGTGGATGGTACCAAAAAGAGCGTGGCAATAACGCCAATTTTTCTCGAGATGGTGGCGACTAAAGAATCAATATTTCATTAATGTTAACCCTTTGTGGGGAAGGTACTAAAAGGATTGGACCAATATGACCCATCTTCGAACTTAGCCGGAGATAGAAAAACAATTTTCGCACCAAAGTTGAAGTCAATAGGCTACTTCATCCGCGAGATGTCGTGCGTACCAGCCAGCAGACAGACAGACAGACGGACATTGCTCATTTGACTTAAAATTATCGAAAATGAATATCCTCCGAACATACTTAGGGTCTTAGGTCACTCCTTCGATGTGTTACACTTTTAGTCCTTAGCAAATTATATATAAGTATACCCTCGTATCACTATAGTGAGGTGACAAAAAAAATGAGTTTTGGGTTGACGGAAATTAACGGCTGTACCGATTTATACAAAGCCTACATTTTTCTGTAGGATGTAGGATTAATTCTTTAAAAAATATATATTTTTATTTAAAGATTTAAAAAAATTTCTTCCCTTCATTTTCTTTAAATTCACACAGAATATTCGACGCACTCTCACGAATACAAAACAGTGTTTGTTTTTTTAGTGGCTAAATATATGTAAAAGTTATGGATGAAATACTAAGGCAGGTCTGGTATTTTCGAATGTTTTCTTCTGTCTGGAAAACAGTACATGTCAAATTTCATGCAAGTACAACACATGATTTTGGGACTCAATTCTGAGAATTGGACGTGAAAGTAGCCTTAAAAAATAGGAACTTCTGCATCATTCGTTTAGTCAAGTTGGCTCAATAAATAATTTAATGGCCACACGAAAACTAGTATATGGGTGGTTTCAAAGTAACGGTCGTTACCGATTTTCGGAGATTTTTTAAATAAAATTCCAAACTAAGCAAATTTGGCACAAGGATTGCTTAATTTTGGACTTACGAAAGTTCAAGCATCGGTAGAAACCGAAAGAATTCATAAAAAATTTAATTTCAATAATTTTTTAGACCATTAAAAGACCATTTTTTAGACCAGCACTTTATAAATGTGCTGATTTCAACTTTCGGAAGCAACATCATGTATTGTAAAATTTTGCACAGGAAGTGTCAAGTAAAAAATCTGATTAAATTCTTTGAAATGTTCCTTTAAACCAAAGAAAATTATACCAAAAAAAATTTTTAAAGTAACGATCGTTACATTATAAAAAGTTAAAAGTTTTTGTGTTTTTTTTTTCGCGAAATTTTCTTACGCGCTCGCGTTTTTTTTTCGTTCGTCATCATCTTTGTTTCTCTCTCTTTTGCCAATAAGCCTCATGTTTCCTGCGTCTTCTTTTCGTTTTTTTCTGTATTTTTGCATCTTGGTAAGTTGCTCCATGATTTTTCAGCTAAAATCAGTAAGAATCCAGTTAGATAAGTCGAAAACAGTTCAATTGCATCTTTAAAAAATTTTTAAAAAATCAAAACAGGCTTTTGATGCTTATTTGGCCTTACAAAATTCTTCATCTTACTTACCTTATTATTTTCCGCGGCTATAAAATTAAATCGTTTTAATGAATTACAAAAAAAAAATTGTGTTTTTGGGGTAACTGTCGTTACAGTCGGCCAGGTTGTTTTTGAGCTATTAAAAAACATAAAATTGTTACTTGTCGTCTTTAAAATTGTTGCTAAGCATGAAGAAGAGTTTCAGCTTTCAGCATGCTATTGTTTTGTTCGTAAACCACCGTTAGAACAGTGTTTCCAAAGAGCTTAAAAAGTGTTCGTGCAATTCACGGGAAATACGCGCATGGTACGAGTATATTAAATTCAAAGTAGCATATTTTAGTTAGTATAAAAAAAATTTAATTTAATCTTTCGGAAAATGACATATACATTTATTTTGTGTAATGTTAGCAAAGTTAATAATTTAATTCTTGAGCTCTCAGGGGTAATTTTCTGTGGAAACACCCATATATGTTATTATAGAAGCAATATTTTATTAAATTCAACCCTTTGAGGATGAAGTACTCGAAGCATTGCTCGTACCCAAGTTCTTAGCCTTAGATAGAAAATAATATTAACATACACCAAGTTTGAATTGAAGACAGAGAGACAGATTGCTCAAATAAAATGGCCCAAAATGGATTTCCGCCAAATACTCTTGGGGTCTCTTAGGTCACTCTTTCGATGTGTTACACTTTTGGCCGCTGCAACTGATATGTGTATACACGGAGAAAAAAATATGTTAAAAATATGTTTGGATGCAATCATATATATGTTTGGGGCAGAATATTCGACGCACTCTCACGAATACAAAACAGTGTTTGTGTTTTTAGTGGCTAAATATATGTAAAAGTTATGGATGAAATACTAAGGCAGGTCTGGTATTTTCGAATGTTTTCTTCTGTCTGGAAATCAGTACATGTCAAATTTCATGCAAGTACAACACATGATTTTGGGACTCAATTCTGAGAATTGGACGTGAAAGTAGCCTTAAAAAATAGGAACTTCTGCATCATTCGTTTAGTCAAGTTGGCTCAATAAATAATTTAATGGCCACACGAAAACTAGTATATGGGTGGTTTCAAAGTAACGGTCGTTACCGATTTTCGGAGATTTTTTAAATAAAATTCCAAACTAAGCAAATTTGGCACAAGGATTGCTTAATTTTGGACTTACGAAAGTTCAAGCATCGGTAGAAACCGAAAGAATTCATAAAAAATTTAATTTCAATAATTTTTTAGACCATTAAAAGACCATTTTTTAGACCAGCACTTTATAAATGTGCTGATTTCAACTTTCGGAAGCAACATCATGTATTGTAAAATTTTGCACAGGAAGTGTCAAGTAAAAAATCTGATTAAATTCTTTGAAATGTTCCTTTAAACCAAAGAAACTTATACCAAAAAAAATTTTTAAAGTAACGATCGTTACATTATAAAAAGTTAAAAGTTTTTGTGTTTTTTTTTCGCGAAATTTTCTTACGCGCTCGCGTTTTTTTTTCGTTCGTCATCATCTTTGTTTCTCTCTCTTTTGCCAAGAAGCCTCATGTTTCCTGCGTCTTCTTTTCGTTTTTTTCTGTATTTTTGCATCTTGGTAAGTTGCTCCATGATTTTTCAGCTAAAATCATTAAGAATCCAGTTAGATAAGTCGAAAATAGTTCAATTGCATCTTTAAAAAATTTTTAAAAAATCAAAATAGGCTTTTGATGCTTATTTGGCCTTACAAAATTCTTCATCTTACTTACCTTATTATTTTCCGCGGCTATAAAATTAAATCGTTTTAATGAATTACAAAAAAAAAATTGTGTTTTTGGGGTAACTGTCGTTACAGTCGGCCAGGTTGTTTTTGAGCTATTAAAAAACATAAAATTGTTACTTGTCGTCTTTAAAATTGTTGCTAAGCATGAAGAAGAGTTTCAGCTTTCAGCATGCTATTGTTTTGTTCGTAAACCACCGTTAGAACAGTGTTTCCAAAGAGCTTAAAAAGTGTTCGTGCAATTCACGGGAAATACGCGCATGGTACGAGTATATTAAATTCAAAGTAGCATATTTTAGTTAGTATAAAAAAAAATTAATTTAATCTTTCGGAAAATGACATATACATTTATTTTGTGTAATGTTAGCAAAGTTAATAATTTAATTCTTGAGCTCTCAGGGGTAATTTTCTGTGGAAACACCCATATATGTTATTATAGAAGCAATATTTTATTAAATTCAACCCTTTGAGGATGAAGTACTCGAAGCATTGCTCGTACCCAAGTTCTTAGCCTTAGATAGAAAATAATATTAACATACACCAAGTTTGAATTGAAGACAGAGAGACAGATTGCTCAAATAAAATGGCCCAAAATGGATTTCCGCCAAATACTCTTGGGGTCTCTTAGGTCACTCTTTCGATGTGTTACACTTTTGGCCGCTGCAACTGATATGTGTATACACGGAGAAAAAAATATGTTAAAAATATGTTTGGATGCAATCATATATATGTTTGGGGCGGGCACAATCATATATATGTTTGTGGGTAAACATATTATGTTTGCACTCAATCATAATATGTTCGGGGCAAAATTCTAGCATATTAAAAAACGATATGATTGTGTCCTAACATATTTTTGGCAAAATAATATATTAGAACACATTTTTTAGAGTTTTAGAGAGTATTACTCTCTGAGAGCCCAGTTAAATGACTCTTAATTTTGTGCAAAGAAGGGTAATTGTATATGGTAACCGTGTGTATGAGGAGGAATGGCACCGACACCAAAGGGTATTATTATTATTTGATGATGCTTACTCGCCCGGTCGAGCTTAAGGTCGGGTTTTTTATTGAATATGTGTGGTGAATGTTGAATTCAAAGAAATTAGTTGTAGTTTTAACACGTACAACAAATTCAAAATAAAAGAAAGAATATGATATCAAAGATGTATAGAGGTTAT
Source organism: Eudasyphora cyanicolor (assembly GCA_963930755.1). NCBI lineage: Eukaryota > Metazoa > Arthropoda > Insecta > Diptera > Muscidae > Eudasyphora > Eudasyphora cyanicolor. The sequence continues at coordinate 264,237,020 of OZ005734.1, forward strand.
TCATTAAAAAACACAATTATTTTGGTGCAAAATTTTTTTAAAAAGGAATGTATGTTACTTCAACACATTTTATTTACAAAACGTTCTATAATACTGACGCCGTTTTATTGCCCCACATAAATTATTTTACCAACGTACATATGTATGTACGTATGTATGTGGGCTTATCATGTTCTTTGAACAAACACACTCCCGCACTAACAAATTGTTTTCATCTGAAATGACCCCGGGTACAGTAGTGAAGAGTGCACTGTACTATTGAAGTTTTGCCTTGCTCTGCACATTGCACAAATTCTTTTAAAGAGACACAACTCAAAATTTAGTAATTTTCAGAAAACTCAAAAACTATTCTGCAGCTCATGAACTACTTTTCAGAAGCAAAGTGTGTATTACTGTTTGTTGTTATTGTATTTCTGTATTTGACGTAGTGAGTGACGATTTACATTAGGTTACTTGTTGCTGTGAACCGTTATAGTTTCATGATGGAGCGAAAAGAGTAGAAGAGATCAATCATATATATGATTACATACTATCATATATATGATTACATACAATCGTATATATGATTACATACAATCATATTGCATATAATCATATATATGATTAAATACAATCATATACATGGTTACATACAATCATATATATGATTACATACAATCATATAAATGTTTGCATACAATCATATATATGATTAAATACAATCATATATATGATTACATATAATCATATACATGATTACATACAGTCATATATATGTTTGGACATAAGCATGTATATGATTACATACAATCATATATATGTTTGCATACAATCATATAAATGTTTGGGAACATTACCGCTACCCCAAACATAATATGTTTGGGAGCTGCTCCAAACATATATATGTTGCCTGCAAAATATGTTTGGGACAATATGTTACAGAGGCCGTTTTTTTCCTCCGTGTAGTATACTTTCACAATAGTGGGGGTACAAAAAATCATTTTATTGAAATTATCTTACTTCTACCAAAAAGTGATATAATTTCTACAAATAGGCAATGTTCAAATAGGCAATGTTTTCTTCGTAACAATGCAGGATTTCAAAAATTACAACAATATTTGCTATAAGCTTTGTTTTTTTGACAAAAAATACTTTTTTCTAATTGTTTTAAGGACTGTTACTAACATTATTAGCTGTCAAACCATAGTTATCGATATCGAAAGTTCTCATGCAGCTACAAAAACAATTTAAATAATTTGTAAATGCTATTTGTGAGTAGTCTAAATATATTGTAATATCGGTTTAAGACCATAAGTTTCAGTTACTTTCTGTCTATTGCAAAAATGTAATAGAAACAAATACAAAAATTGGTAGAGAGTTTTAATTGCTTGGTAGAATTGACTGCAGTTTCGATAGACACCACTCCATCGAAATCTTCGACTGTAAAATAGAAATACAGCGCTGTAACAATTCCGAGGGCTTTTCTGTGGTTAGTTCATTCATTAGAAAATAGTTTACTAAACTGAACAGAATTGACGACAGTGCTTCTAGATCGGAGCAACTTGTGCCCGTTTAATAGATATCGAAAATTTGAACCTCTGAAAACACCCGCTACATCAAAAATAAATACTGATTATTTTATCCGTAATTCGAACTTTTAATTTACTTTCAAATGAGCAATTCTCTGAGTTTTTGAGTTTTTTCTCCAAGTGGAGTTTAGGCCTTTAAAAATCCCATTAAAAGCATTACACATGCATTTTTCATGTAAATGTCTCTAATAGGGACAACTTTATTGTCCAATGCCTAGGTAGAATTATAGTATTTTTGCAATAAAATAATTCCTTGCCATTTTTCTTGGGGTTTTCTTCTAGCTTTATGGTATGCGATGTTGGCACGGCAAATAATATATGTTGACAAGGCACAGAATAATTGTTGAAATTCTTTCAACAATATTTATGTGAGTGAACACACCTTGTGTGAAAAGTGTGCAAAATGTGCAGCTACTGCGCGGCTATTGACTAAAAGTATGTTCAAGAACACCACCATTAAATATTTAAAAGGCAAAAAAATGCCACCGAAAACAAAGTGAAAAGTTCTTTTTACACAAATACTTAACAAAAAATGAAGAAGGAATTCATACATAATGGAGGCGTTCTCATAGCCATCGTCGTCGTCATCGCCAACATGCCAAAGAGCCGTGAAACAAATTTTCTTGGCGGAAAAATCGCACATATACACACAAAAAAAAATAAAAATAAACATGTGAATTATTGAGGACAAAGTCAAAGTGAAAATATGTAAACGACGAATGTTTTGTTGTTGTTGGCAGGATCGTCATAACAAAATATGGCATCAACTCAGGCACAATAAGGACGTTGGCAGCAAGAGTAACAGCGACAACGGCATCATAAATGCGGCATAAACTAACTGCGTAAAATAATATTTTTATTATTTTGTAAATACACAAAACAAAAAAAACAAGTTACCAGCAAACTAAAATGCCACAACAGCTCACATTTTAGAAAACCACCCACTTACAATGGGGACTTTCTTGAAATAACTCACAATTAATATTGTATAGAAAATCAATCAAGGCTCCATTTACAGTCTTTCATCGTCACTTCATAATAGGTTGAGTCTTTTGTACCCAAAAAACTGAGGACCTGAGTTTATACTTTCCATGATATACAAGGATTAAGTATGTTTTATATATTTTGACATCCCGTCAATACAAGGACATACATATAAAGGGTGCGCCAAATAACTTTTTTTTTGAAAACATCGCGCAAAACATCGAGTTTAGCTTCGGCTGTGTGGCACGTAGCGCCGTCCTGTTGAAACCAAATGTTGCCAATATCCTCCTCTTCAATGTTTGTGAACAAAAATTCGTTCAACATGGCCCGATAACGATCGCCATTGACTGTAACGGCCACTTGTTCATTTTCGAAGAAAAATGGCCCAATTATGCCTCTGGACCAAAATCCGCACCAAACAGTGACTCATTTTGGCTTTTCAATCGGCTTTTCAATGTATGCGTGCGGGGTTTCTGTGCCCCAAATACGACAATTTTGCTTGTTTACATACCTGCCAAGATCAAAATGAGCTTCATCTGAAAATATGATTTTTTTGGCAAAATCGGCATCTTCTGTAAGTCGATCGCTCCCAGCGTTGTTCAAGCGTATACACAACCATATTCGTTCAGCGGAAGGATAAAACTAATTATCTGTCAAATCAGACATGAGCTAAGTGTTACCATTCACGAAATAAGCACTAGTTGAAAAAAAAAACGTTTTTATTAGTCGTTATTGTTTTGACGAGGAGTAGCAGATCTTTTTATTGGCATTAATATTATAAAAATGCGTGAAGCGGTTAAGAGTTATCCCAAATGGTAATTTTGAGAAAAATCTCTGAGAAAGGTAACTTTGGAGCTCTATTCTATAAAAACTACAATACAAAAACTAAAAACGCATAAAAATTCCCACACACTTGAAGAATTATAGTGCCAAATTTTATTACAATCAAAACTACCCCTTGAAAATGTGTGCTTTTGATTCATTTGCATCGGAATTACGTTATAGATAAAACTGAACCGATTTTCCTGAAATTCGGCGGTGTTCGACGTTGGACAAAGAAACTCTTCTCAGCTAAATTTCAGACTGATTCGATTTCAGACTGATCTTTCTAAGAACTGAGCAGGAGACTCCTCCTTCACAGGAGGGTATGACTGGAGAACAAGGCTGTGGAGTCGAGCCAAAACTACTCGACAAATAATAAAAAAATTTCAACTTCCACTTCCTCTGTTTTAATATACCGCAATTTTTTTTTGGAAATTATGCACCCTATGCTACAAATGCATTTTATTCGCAAATCAGTGTGTTCGTTAGATCTTGTTGAAGTGTCAACAGCTGATCTTCAACAGGTGCGTCCCCAATCTTTCTATTTCGCGTTTAACAACATCGCACCCTATCAACATCGATAGAAACTAAAAAATTAGTGATGGTAACGCCGTCACTGTGAAATATGGGTAGCCAGTTATCAACTCACCCCACTCCGTAAATAAAATCTTTAAAAAAATATATAATATTTATGTTCTCTTTTTTTATGTCTCGCCATTCAGGCTTAGATTTAAATATGGACCTTCGTAACCAAATTTTACCAGGTGATTTTGTGCGCGTTGTGTTTATAAGTCGGCATACACAATTTGTATTACGTGGCAATCTGTTCCGCCTAGTCTCCGTCGCTACAACATTGTTTCATCACGTAAAACAAGGCTTCACGAGCCAGCGACGGACGACAAAAGACAATGCACCTCTCCTCTGATCCACCAAGTCTTCGTCGTTACACCTTCGTTTCATTACGTGGAACAAGGCTTCACGAGCCAGTGACGGACGACAGAGGGTACCCGAACCAGACAAACATATCTAAGTTAACAACAGCCGAAGTCGACCAATATGCAGCGACGACAACAATAACTACCACCACACCACTACCAAACAGCAACATTACATTTGTGCAAGGGGGCGGTATGTTGAAGTATCAACAGCTGATCTTCAACAGCAGCGCCCCCCAGTGTTTCTAGTTCTTGTTTAACAACATCGCACTCTGTCGACATCGATAGAAACTAAAAAATGAGTGATGGTAACGCCGTCTCTTTTTTTTAATTCCCGCCATCCTGGAGTAGATTTAACAAATCTTTTTCTATCTGTCTGTCCATCTTGTTAGTTAGGTACAGGCAGGGTTACCATACGTCCTCCTTTGGGGCGACATGTCCTCCTTTTTAACCAGTGTACTCCCGTCCTCCCTTCTTTTTCAAAAATTATGGATTTGTCCTCCTTTTGTTTTAAAATTTTTCACAATCAGTAAACCTGTACATGAATTAAACTCGTAACTACTTTTAGTACAAAGTTAGTACTACAATAATTGAGCTCGATGACTGAAATTTGGTACAGATACTTCTTATAGTTGCAGGTAACATAGGATTGAAAATGGGCAATATCCATCAATTTTTAGCATCTTCTGTCCGATTTTATTTATTTACGCCACAGTGACTGCTGGACGAACTGAAATTGGTAATTTGAAAGTATGTATATCCAGAACCCTTCAGACGAACAATGGTCATCATAGGTCCACGTTTTTATATAGCCCCCACACAAAGGTGCCTCAAGATTTTACTTCTTAACGCAACAAATTTCAAAGAATCAAAAAACACTTGACATGCAATCTATGGTGTAGGGTATGCAAAATTCGGCTTGTCAGATCTTAACGCCGCTTCCCTTATTTATTATAACTAACACCTAAAAATACTGGACCTAGACCCACTTTAAAGTTCACCGATTGTTTGTCTGTCTATTAAAAAATGTTCCTTAAGTACTGGTCGCACTTTCATTCCGATGTTGCTTAAATTTAACAATAAGGGCTATTTCATACCTGGGAAGAAATTGGTCAAAGTCGGTTCAGATTTAGATATAGGACCTATATACATATTCTTTCCGATATGGCCTTTTAGCGCCACAGAAGCTTTTTCTAAGAAAGAAATTGGTCAAAGTCGGTTCAAATTTAGATATAGGCCCTATATAAATTTTCTTTTCGATATGGCCTTTTAGCGACACAGAAGCTTTTTCATATCTAATCACTTTGAAATTAAGCAGGATGGAGTTTCTTGATCCAATCTTAAATCAGCTCAGATTTAAATGTAGCACCCAAGAACAAACCTTGCCAAATTTGAAGAAAATTTGTTCAGATTTCGATATAGTCCTCCGATTTGGCATCTAAGCGCTACAAAATACAAATTGTTGTACAAAGCATTATCATAGGAAATTGTATTTTTTACCCTATTGGAATTGGTCAAAATCGATTCAGACTTTGATATTACTATCATATATATATTCGTATATGTTTCTTCGCAGTTGGCCTTGCAGCGCCAGGTGTATTTCACATTCAATCATTTTAAAATTTAGGAGGGTATAGTTTACATATCCAAAAACCCATATTGAAGAAATTCGGTTTACATTTAAATTTATAAAATAATTCTTTCATGTTTACATATATCAACTATAGTTATTCTGCTCTAATAATGTGGTGTAGAATACAGTTGCATTCGCCCGACCGTAGCCTTTACTTACAGGTTTTTTACTCGCTTAGGAATTGCATATAGTTTTCCAAAAATTCTTATTTTGTTAGCAGCACATTCATATTGCCAAATGGTTCAAATATAGAATCAGACCTGCCCTAAAACTGTCTTTACATAAAAGTCGATAGATTGGTTGACTTTATAGATATTTTTGAAATAACAAGTAAAAAAGTTCAGTCGGTAAACCGACTACTGAATCCCCTCACCTTGAGTCTCAAAAAAATATATGTAAATTTATTTATTTTTTTTGTTTTATTTAAATTATCAATTTAAATTGCATTTAATAACTATGTTTAAATTGCATTTAATAAAAATATGGACTGGTATTAAAGTTCAAAGCTGTTTACTTTTGGTACAAAATGGTCCATTTGTGTGAGAGGTACCAAAAGGGGCGTCCGAATAACGGTCACTTTTCTCTACATTCTAGGTACTATAAAAGCAAAAGCACTGTATGAAATTTCAAGTATTTGTATGCGCTGGTATTCAATTTATAAGCTAGTAACTTTTGGTACAAAATGGTCCATTTGTGTGGGAGGTACCAAGAGGAGCGTGGCAGTAATGCCCATTTTCCACTGTCTTTTAGGTACTATTAAACCATTACACTGTACAAAATTTCAAGTCTTTGTAAGCATTGGTAATAAAGTTATAAGCTATTAACTTTTGGTTAAAGATTGTCCATTTGTGTGGGAGGTACCAAAAGGGGTGTGGCAACTTCGCCTATTTTTCTCGAGGTAATAGTGGTTACCAAACTAATACTATGTCTAGAATTTCAGAGGATTGAAATAAGTAGTATAGAATTTATTAAATAATCAATATTTCACTAAATATTAACCCTTTGTGGGTTAGAAGGAGTGGACCAATATGGTCCATCTTCGAACTTTTACGGAGATAGAAGAAAATATTACCACATACCAAATTTGAAGTCGTGTTACACTTTTGGTTCGTAGGAAATGATGTATGTATACCCTCCAACAAATGTATATTTGATTAAAACCATTGAATGTTTTATCCTTCTTTTGTACAAAATTTGTTTTCCCAAAAATTTTTGAGTGAAAGTGTTCTATCACATTAATGAAACATTTTTCACAACTGATCTCGGAGTCGACCATAATTTTTCCGCTAAAACGACTTGATGAATGTAAGCTGTGTGCCTTCGCTGAAGATCTTCTCATTCTAGTCGAGTCTCAGATTGATGCACATTGTCAGAACATGGGGTGCTTGTGCAGGTGTTGGCATGGCACGCGAGAAGTCTGCGACGATGCCTCTGAGAGACAGATTGTTCAAAAACAGACACCCCATTGTAAAGCTGGCAGTCTTACCTGTAAGTATGAGATGACCTCGACCATTTGACTGAGTCTACCATTGATATCCAAGTGTTGATGTTCCAATTGACCTGGAAATGATGCATTCAACCATGTCTTTCAAGGTGAAATGAGGTTTGTCGCTGTCGTTAATTGATTGGCTCATTAAAGGACTGGACGTATGACTGTCCTTGGCGCATTTGAGCGACTAAGTCCTGTAAAAGTAGTAAAACAGAGCAGACATTAGTGGTAATGTGCGTTCCGTCTGTTTATCTTGGTTTTATGTTGCCAGGTCATGGTTCTCTAAATGCTTTTTGAAGCTGCGAAGCTCCTTTCGAGGACTAGCTGCATGTCCGCTTTACGAGGACTTCAGGAACCTCAATGACATGAGTGTGATAAACATTGACGGTCAGTGTAGCGGATGACTTGTTCCTGTAGTTGTATATTGTTTCTTCAACCACACATTTTCTGTTATTTTCTGACGTTCACCTTGCTGCATTCGGGTCAACAGTTCTCCGGTCACATGGGAACAACATCTAGAATTATCCTGGCTACGAAAACCTGACCAAAGTTATTTTTCTGATACCACAGGTGACAGGAATTCTGTGGTGTTGTCAACCTTGCCATCGCAGATCTTCGTATCACCTTCGGGGACACGATCGAGCCTAGTAGTAACATGGGCTTGTTGCGCCACTTCATTATTTGGCTGTACCAGAGCTCATAAAGTAATGCAAATGCTATAGTTTGGATGCTCAATTTAACAATTTGTTAAAAAAATAAAAAAAGGATGTTTCTTTAATAATATTTTCAAGGAATTTTTTTTTATTAATTTTGTTAAGGTGAAATTTTCGCCCTTGCCGTGGGTTGAATCTGGGTATCCTAGCGAGCAGCAACATAACATCCAGATATATGTATATTAGGGCGGATCAATTTGTATGGAGTTAAAAACAGTATAGAGGCGCATAGCTATTCTTGTTGTCTGGGTCATTTCAAGAAATTTTGCCAAGGAAACCATAGGTCAAAAATTAATTTCGAGACCCTAGATTTTTCAAAATATGTATTTTTCCACTATATTTAAGAAAAGAGACAAAACATGGGTCTTCCTCTGCAAAAAATTTGTAACTGGGGGTTTGGGGTCGAGGAATCCATTTTTGAGATTTATTTTACTTTTGAGTGCCGACAGAGTGAGCTTTAGTAAAATTTTGACATTTTAAAAAATTTCCTTTTTTGGGGAAATTTTGCGATTGAATTACACAGTGCGACAGTCCAAAAACCAAAAACTGCGAGACTATTTTTCTTGTAGGTCTTGGCGACTAAAATAACTTTTATTCCTTGAAATTTGCCGGACAACCCAGAAATCTGGATTTACGGTAAAAACTCTTGCTTTTGCGCATTTGAACGCCTATAGCTTTGTTTTGTATTAACACACGTATATTGTGTTTAGTTAATATACATCATTTTTTCGAAATTTTTTAGTTTTTATTTTGTGAAATAACCGCAAGATTAACTGACTTCCATATATAGTATATTTTGTAAAGAACAAACCGCAATCAGTCTCTTAAAAATGCCTTTGTGATTGACTGAGATATTACCTATTTTGAAAAATCCGGGAGCTCAAAATTAATTTTTGACCTATGGTTTCTTGGGCAAAATTTCTCGAAATGGCCCAGAGAACAAGAATCGCGATGCGCCTTTGACAGGAAAATAATTGACCCGCCCTAATGTATTTATGAACACTTGAGGTTTCCGGGTTCGAAAACCGCACCCGTTGTTTAACATTTTTATTAAAATTTTGTTTTTTTTTTTTAATTTAATAAAAAAATAATTTTTAATAAAATAATTTTAATATTTTATATTTTGTCATAAATATTGACAACCTATGCAAAAGATGTATTTGGGTGTGAAAAAAATGCACTAACTTCCTTCCTTGTAGGTACTTAAAACTTGATTCCTTAGCAAGTACTTCCAGATTTTTTGCTGGGTTATCTCACCATCTTTGCCTATACTTCCCTGGGTAACCAGTCCCGTGCTATATGCCGTAGAACTGGTAGTAATTTTATCAACGAACTTCGACAAGAGACTTGATCTGGTACCACGGGAGCCCATATGATCCCGGTTATAACTCGATCATTGGGAATGGCCATTCGTTAAAGCTCTGGTTAAAAGAAAAAATCGCGGATAAAGCGTTTTCTCCAGGTGGTGTTGCCTAAGGGTAGTCATCGACCATTTACCAAGCGGATGTAAATGCAGAATATACTTTGGATTTCCGGTAGGCTATGACCTTCGCTTAGCACGCTTTGGTTCAAGCCAACAAGACGTGCAATCATACAAAATACATCGGTTTATTCCCCCACTGTGCTGTCTCGCACTAGCCATCAGCTATTATTGTTGAGCTCCAGCTTCATTCCCATAGCTCCCATTGTAGTCGTCGTACATCTTTTTGCCAGAGTCTGCAACAGATTTTGCTTTTCTGATGTGGGCTGTAGAAACAAACAAAATCATAAAAAACTGGCAAAAGTTAAATAAACAAACACCAAAAATTACGACTAAAATACCAAAAAGGAAACAGTTGAAGAAAAATATGTATGAGCGCAGCAACGCAAACATCTTTCCCTACTTGTCTGAGGAGACACAGAAAAAGATCCAGCCAAGGGAGGAGGGAGGTAGTCTACTGGTTGTGAGGTATTGGAGTGTACATATTTGACATGCTTGTGTTGCTGCTCTGGATGTCACAACAGGGGATGAGGTAATGTTTTCTCTCCACGGATAGGAAGACCACCGAAAGAAATATCACTCCAGTGATGAATTAACATACATACCTACAGCATCATCTAGGACAAAATATAACATGCACTGGCGAGGGCAGCAATAACCTTGTCATCAGGATAGCTTCAATAGAAATGTTGTTTTTTAGGAACATTTTTCTTTCTGTTATTCTTGTTATTTTTCTCAGTAGAATGTCTAAGAGAGTAAACAAAAATTAATTTAATAAAAACACTAAAAATTAAATTACTACCATAACATTTTTACAGTTTGTTTTCCCAGAAAATTATGGGGAAATATTTGCAAATGTTTGCTTCCTTTTGTCTGAATTAAAATATTAAAATTGTAATATTAGTGTTTACTGTTCTCTATACCTATGCACATACATATATGTATGTATGTACTTGCAAATGTTTTGTGAAACCTTATGATGATTTAGTAGCATATTCTACCGACATATTTATTGTCGTAAACAAACACACAAACAATTGAGAGTTTTACTTCTATACTATTCAAGTAATGAAATTCAAACAATATGTAGTGTGTAAAGAAATAACAACAGTTTACTACAGCCATTTTAACTTAAAATTGTTAAAAGTCTTTTTTCAATGTGTTTTTATCAAGAACGTTTTGAAAAAGTACAGTAAAAGATATAAATATTCAAACCACAACTAGAAATATATTATATTTGCAACACAAAAGTAAATATCGGGTTAAGTCATCAAAATGCATCTTTTTGGAACGACACATTCACAAAAATCGCAACAAAAAACCGACAAGCCCTAATGGCCCAATATGTCGTCTACGATAAAGTAGATCACCAAATATGTAGGTTCCACAAATTAGATGCTCTAATAGATCGTTTACTGCAAGCAGATGACTTAAAAGGTTATCTACTGTATATTAGATGACACAATATATCGCACTAATTTACCTACTGTAAAGTAGGTGACTCAATTGATCCGCCATAATGTATATGATCTAATATTGCGTCTAAGGATAGTAGTTGACGCAATAGGTCTTATGGGGTGAAATAGATATCAAAATATAAAGTTCTTCGCAAAGTAGATTATCCAATAAGTCATCCACGGTGAAGTAGATGACCTAGTAGTTCGTGCGCTACAAAGCATATTATACAATTGCTCGTCTCGGGTATAGTAGATGACCTAGTAGTTCGTCTCCGGTTAAATATGAATCATAATAGTTAGTCTAATGCAAACTAGATAACGCAATAGAACTTCAACTATAAAGTGGATGACCCAATAAGTCGTCTACTGTAAAGTAGATGACAAAATAGACCGCATTCTTTAAAGGAGATGACTAAATAGGTCTTCTGCTGTGATGTATATAGGTCGTATACGGTATAGTATATGATATAATAGGCCGTCTGTGGTATAATAGATGACACAATAAGTCGCATGATGTAACGTGTAAGTTCAATATGTCCTCTTCGGTATAGTTAATTATCCAGTAGTTCATCTAAGATATAGTAGATGACCTAATAGGTCGTCTACGGCAAAGTAGACGCCTTAATGGTTCGTCTACTATAAAGTAGATGTCCCAATAATATATCGTACTATTGTTTTATTGGAAAGGATGAACTTTGTCACCCATTAGATGACACCAAATGTGGACTACTCAAATTAAATTACATAATAGATAGAAAGTGGATTACCCAAATGTTGTCTACTGTATAGTAATTATTGTTCAATTATCGTCTACTCTTACGTAGATAACCGAATAAATCGGATACTTCACAATATATGACCGAATAAATCGTCTACTGTAAAGTATTTGACCCAATAGATCGAAAACCAGATGTGGCAGTATGTTTTCAACTGTGAATTAAATGACTCTATAGGTCATACTCTAAAGTAGATTACTAAATAGGTCGCCAGCTGTAAATTATAAGACCCAATAGGTCGTCTAAGGTACAGTATATGATACAATAGGTCGTCTACGGTTTTATTGATGAACCAATAAGTCGCCTGCGGTAAATTCGCTGTATTGAGTTTCCAATATCCCGTATACAGTACAGTGGATGATCTTAAAGCTCATATACCGTAAAGTAGATGTCCTAATGGTTCATCTGCTATAAAGTAGATGACCGAATGGGTTATCAACAGTAAAGTAGGTAGTAAATGACGCCATAGGACTTTTGCTGTAAAGTATATGACCCAATTGTACTATGAAGTAGTTGATTCCATGGATGGTTTTCTATAGAGTAGAGGACACAATGGAACGTTTACTGTACAATAGATGACACCAAATGGCGATTGCTGTAAAGTAAGTGACATATTTGATGACAAATACATTACCCATTATATCGTCTACTCTAGATGACCGAAAAAATCGTCTACTGCAGTGTATATGACCCAATAGATCGTTTAGTGAAAAGCCAATGACTCAGTATGTTTTTCACTGTGCAGTAGATATATTGTAAAGTAAATGACAAATAGGTAGTCTACTGTAAAAATGATTGTAAGTAGATTGTCTACTGTAAAGATGATGACTCAGTAGGGCTTTTACTGTAACGTAGATGATTCAATATGTCCTCTACTCTACAGTACGTAGATAGTCCAATATATCGTCTGACCCAATATATGGTCTGCTGCAAATTATATGACTCAATAGACATCTACGGTAAAGAAGATGACTCAATAGACATATACTGTAAAGTATATAACTTAATAGCCATCTACTGTAAAGTGGATGACTCAATGGCCAACTGTTAAGTATATGACTCAATAGTCGTCTAATGTAAAGTAGATGACTCAATAGTCATATATTGTAAAGTAGATGGCACAATCGTCATCTACGGTAAAGAAGATGACCCATTAGGTAATATAATGCATAGAAAGTCTCCTAAAAATACCACTTGCAAAATGCAGACTCATAGCTTTCGCATAGGCTAGCTTTATAAGAGTTCAAAGGCTAAAACTTTGTAACTTTTAGTTCACTTTAAACAATTATCTATAAATTTTTAAAGAGATCTGTTAACAAATCGCATATATATAGATCTTAGGTGCAAATCAGTATAAAGAACAATATGCGTTTTTTATATCTAAATCCGAAATTATTTTGTACTTTCAAAACGCATCTGTAGCATATGCTTTAAAGATCTGTTAAAGAAAATGTTGTTTATAGAAGGTACGTGATCTTTAATAAGAAAATGGGTTCTGAACCACAAATCATTATGCCTTCCACCATAGGATGGGGGGTATATTCATTTTGTCACTCCGTTTGTAACACCTCTAAATATTGATATGAGACCCCATAAATTGTATAATGGGTTTTCCAACAAGAGGTGTTATTTTGAATCTCCCGGTATTTCGGTAGCTGTCACTTTTGAAGCTTTTATTCTTTGACATTTGACAAGTAGAAACTACGCCATTACTAAAAATGGAACGATACACGATTCAACAACGCACTGAAGTTATTAAAATTCGAAAATAATCGAAAAATAATATTGACTGATGAGTCCCATTTCCACCTCGGTGGCTACGTCAACAAGCAAAATTGTCGCATCTGGGGCTCGGAAAACCCAAGAGTTATTGTTGAGAACCCTCTCCAACCTCAACGTGTGACTGTTTGGTGCGGTTTATGGTCCGGCGGGGTCATTGGACCTTGCTTTTTTGAAAATGAGGTTGGATCAACAGTTACGGTGAATGGATTGCGCTATCGAGAGATGATTAATGATTTCTTATGGTCGGAGTTGGATGGTATTGATCTGGACAACGTTTACTTTCAACAAGACGCCGCTACGTTCACACAAGCAACGAAACCATTGCTCTGTTACGGGAAAAGTTCCCGGACCGTGTTATCTCTCGAAGTGTTGATCACAATTGGCCACCGAGATCTTGTGATTTAACACCTTGCGACTTCTTCCTTTGGGGCCACGTGAAAGATAGCGTCTACGCCAACAGCCCAGCGTCGATTCAGACCTCAAAGATATAATTCGTGAGGCTATCGAGGACATAGGGCCGCCACTTTGCGATTTGGTTGTGGAAAATTTCATGAAAAGGAAATGGTCCTGTAAGCGTGGTCGTGGTGGCCATTTGGCTGATGTTGTTTTTCATTATTAACGGCATACCTTCCTCTTTATTATGAAATAAACAGCCGATCATTTATCACAAAAAATGGAATTTTTCTATACCAAAATAACACCGCATGTTGGAAAACCCTTTATATTCATTATCGTCGTAATATTATAAGACGATTTAGACATGGCCGTCTGTTCCTCCATCCTTCCATCCGTCTGTTGTAATCACGCTACAGCTTGCATGACTGAAATTTGGTATAGATACTTCTTATAGCTGCAGGTAACATCGGTTTGAAAATAGGCAATATCGGTATCTCCCCAATTTGACTTCTTAACATCATAGAGACCACAAATGTCAACTGATCTGGCTGAAAAATTGTACTGGGTTTTATTTATACCCGCAATTATTCACACGAACAAGTTATAGCTCCATGTTTTGATATAGCACCCATACAAAGGGATCTCTAGATTTGACTTCGTGACGCCACAAAAAACCTCAAATTTCAACGAATTGGGCTGAAATTTTTTATAATGAGTTTTTTTGTACCCAAAACCATTCACATGGGATACATGGTGGAGGGTATATAAGATTCGGCGTGGTTGAAATGAATCCGTCTTTACTTGTTTTATTTCATGTTGTTATATAAACGACAAAGTACTTTTCGGCAAATGTAAATTTATTTTAAAAAGTTGTCTAAATTTTTTAACCAGTATTTTTGTCGGTTTACATTTTATCACAAAATGTCACCAACTTTTCACCCACTGTCTTTCTTCTCTGGGCACACCCAAGTTAATTTTCATTTGAACCATGTTTGCACTCTTATTTACATTTACTGTTGTAACGTTATGTATTTCATTACTTTAAAGTTCACTTTATTGCGGATATATAACACCCTCTTCTGTTCTTTCAGCACGTTTCGGTTTTTTCTTCTGTGGCCTCGGCAATTTTATGAACTATAAATCTGCAGGAAATCCATTAAAGTGCAATTTAAACATTTTTTTCGCATTTAAAATATTTTGCGTTTTTTTATGATTCCGGTCTAATAAAAATTTAATAAATCACAATTATATATGTACGTTTATATACACATTGGTATAATATTTATTTATTATACACACAACCATTGGTAAATTGACAACAACAGCAGCAAGGGCAGCAAATGGTAAAAAAATCAACAATAACATAGTAAATAAATACGACAAAAAAAATCTCAACGGAAAAATAAGTTTTGTTAGGCACACATAAATGCAAAAAACATACGTAGGAAATTTCTGTCAAAATATTGGGAATGTAAATATAAGGGTGGGCGATACCATTAAAAACGAAATAACGACATTGTTCCACATGATGCTGTGTTAAATATTTTCCTGGAATGAACTCGTATTTAATGTTTAAAGCAGTTTTAATTGCGACGTTAAGAATCCAAATGGAATTTCCATATGATTTCAGGAGCGCAAAAGTTTCATATGTAAGTAGTCCATATGTATTTCATCCATAAACCTATGAGGCATGGACATTTAATTAAATGTTATTTATACGTAAAGTGACCAGCAGTCTTTGGTCCAAAAGCGGGAATGCCTTTGCAAAAAAGCGGATTTTTTTTCTAAATCATTTAAATAAATTCTGTATTGATTGGTTCTTTAAACAAAGATGAAATATATTTATATAAAATAAAATCGAGTAACAAGACAAAAAATAATTTATTTTGAGTGAAACACAAATAAATGAAAACAAGTAAGAAAGTTTAAGTCGGGTAAACCGACTAAGGTATACCCTCACGTTGTGAGTAAAGTAATATGGAATATTAAACGAACCAGAAGGTTTTTAACAAATACACTTATTTTTCGCTGAATAGTAGATACTTTAAATACATTGCACTGTGCCGAATTATAAGCATTTATGTGCACTGGTATATCAACGTAATGAGATATTAAATTTTGGAATGATTTGGCTATTTTGTGTGGGAGGTACAAAAAGGGGCGTGGTGATAACGCCCATGTACAGGGCTATAAACACTTCAAAAGCGTTACACTGTGCAAAATGTTGTTGCATTTTCGTGGATTGGTACTCACGCTGTAAGCTCTTAACTTTTTGTGCAAAATGGTATCTTTGTGTGGGAGGTACAAAAAGAGACGTAGCAATAACGTCCAATTTTCACAGGGGTATAGACACTATAAAAGCATTACACTGTACAAAATTTCAAGCATTTTTATACACTTGTATTAATGTTATAAACCGTTAAATTTTGGTGCAACATGGTACCTTTGTGTGGGAGGTACCAAAAAGGGCGTGACAATAACGCCCATTTTTCACTGGACTGTAGGCACTATAAAAGCATTACACTGTACAAAATTTGAAGTATTTTTATACACTAGTATTAACGTTATAAGCTGTTAACTTTTGGTGCAAAATGGTGCATTTGTGTGGGAGGTACCAAAAGGGGCGTAGCAACTTCGCCCATTTTTCTCGAGACGATAGCGACTAATAAACTAATACTACGTATGGAATTTCAGAAGATTCGAATAAGTAGTATAGTAGTTATTAAAGATTCAATATTTCACAACATTTTAACCCTTTGTGGGGGAGGTACTAGAAGGAGTGGGTCAATATGGCCCATCTTCGAACTTAGCCGGAGATAGAAAAAAAATATTACCACGTACCAAATTTGAAGTCAATCGGTTACTCCTTTCGAGAGTTATCGTGCGCACCAGCCAGCAGACAGACAAACAGACGGACGGACGGACATTGCTCATTCAACTTAAAGTGGCCCAAAACTTACTTAGGTCACTCCTTCAATATGTTACACTTTTTTTCGTAGCAAATGATATATACCCTGGCCAAGGTTTGTTTCGATGAGGGGCATTTCAGCCCGTGGTAACACTAGGGACCTAAACTGGTCTATGTGAGCTTGTATACCTAACCTAACCTAACCCTCGTCACACTAAAGTGAGGGTATAAATACATATTCCTTATTTAATATGGAATGATACAAAACAATAGTTGAGATGATATATAAATTCAAAATTTAATTACATTTCGTTCAATGTATAAAAGTGATTATAATAAAACAATTAAAAAATTTAAAAAAGGCTTAATTTTAACCGACCCGAATGCAAAAAGCGGGATGGCCCCGCCGGAAGCGGAATCGATGGTCAATTTATTTATACGTAGCTTCCAATGATCTTCCTGTTATAACATTCTACCCCGTCCATTCTTTGTTGTTTTAGAGTTGAATTCATTTGAACTATGTCCCTCAGTCTGGCTGGTAGACCGAGATTGTTCGGGGAATACAAGTGAGTTCTTAAAAGAGACAGTTTGTTCCCTATTCAACGTAAGGTGCAGATGTGTGGTATGAAATAGTCTTATTGGCTCAGACAGTAGTGATGTTGGCATGCATGCCGCTATACATATAGGACGTTTTCGACGACACATTGCAAATAATACTAGGCGCATTCCCCTTTGGAATAAGGGAAATACGTCGTGGTATTACTTTCAAAATCAAGAAGTGGCTACCACTTTTTTGGACATATTGGTTCTTTGCTAATATTTTATTTTTTCAATATTTTATCCGTAATAAGTAAAAAAGTCGAAGTATAATTACATTTTGGTGGAGAAAATTGATTCTTAGAAAATAATTTTGCAAAATTATCCATTTGTATGGGAGAAACAAAAATGGGCGTGGTAATAACGCCAATTTTTCACGGGACTGTAGTTACTATAAAAGAATGACATTTCACAAAATTTGTATTGCATTTGTACATACTGGTTAGTAGTATATAAGTTATGAGATAATAAATGTTTAACTAAATGTTAACCCTTCTTGGAGAGGTACTTGAAGCAGTGGACCGATATAGTAAATCTTTGACAGAAAAAAATATTGACATATACCAAATTTAATGTCAATCGGTTAACCCTGTCGAAAGTTATCGAGCGCACAAACCAGACAGACTGACGGGCATTGCTAAAACGTCTGGAATTTCTTATTCTTATCACTTATTATCCCCTCACCTTAGAGAGTAGGGTATATATAATTTGCTACGAACCAAATGCGTAACACATCGAAGGAGTGATGTGTTGGGTCATTTTATGTCGAATGAGCAATGTCCGTCCGTCCGTTCGTCCGTCTGTCTGTCTGTCTGTGTGTCTGTCTGCTGGCTGGTGCGCACGATAACTCTCGAAAGGAGTAACCGATTGACTTCAAATTTGGTATGTGGCAATATTTTCTTCTATCTCCGGCTAAGTTCGAAGATGGGCCATATTGGTCCACTCCTTCTAGGACCTCCCCCACAAAGGGTTAACATTTAGTGAAATATTGATTGTTTAATAACTTTTATACTACTCACTTGAATCCTCTGTAATTCTACACATAGCAGTAGTTTATTAGTCACTATTGCCTCGAGAAAAATGGGCGAAGTGTCCGCGCCCCTTTTGGTACCTCCCACACAAATGGACAATTTTGAACCAAAAGTTAATAGATTATAACTTCATTACCAGACTGACGGGCATTGCTAAAACGTCTGGAATTTCTTATTATTATCACTTATTTTTGGAATCTCTTAGGTCACTCCATCGATGTTGTACACTTTTGCCCCGCAGCATCTGATATATGCCCTTGTTCACAACAGTGGGCGTATAAAAACCGGTTTATGTTAAAATTCTTCTTTAGGATCCAACGTTCAAAAATTGCAACAAACAATTTTTTTGGCGATTTTATCTATTTGTATCCCCTCACCTTAGAGAGGAGGGTATATATCATTTGCTACGAACCAAAAGTGTAACATATCGAAGGAGTGACCTAAGACCCTAAGTATGTTCGGCCGATATCCGTTTTGGGTCATTTTATGTCGAATGAGCAATGTCCGTCCGTCTGTCTGTCTGCTGGCTGGTGCGCACGATAACTTTCGAAAGGTGTAACCGATTGACTTCAAATTGGGTATGTGGTAATATTTTCTTCTATCTCCGGCTAAGTTCGAAGATGGGCTATATTGGTCCACTCCTTCTAGTACCTCCCCCACAAAGGGTTAACATTTAGTGAAATATTGATTATTTAATAACTTGTATACTACTCACTTGAATCCTCTGTAATTCTACACATAGTAGTAGTTTATTAGTCACTATTGCCTCGAGAAAAATGGGCGAAGTGTCCGCGCCCCTTTTGGTACCACCCACACAAATGGACAATTTTGAACCAAAAGTTAATAGATTATAACTTCATTACCAGTGCAAACAAAGACTTGAAATTGTGTACAGTGTAATGGTTTAATAGTACCTACAATACAGTGAAAAATTGGCATTATTGCCACGCTCTTTTTGGGACTCAAGGTGAGGGGATTCATTAGTCGGTTTACCCGACTGAACTTTCTTACTTGTTTATGGTTTTTTTCGTGGCAGAACAAAACAAATTTTTGGAAAAAAAATCCAATTTTTTTTTTATTGTTTTAACGACAGTTACAGACAGTCTGTTACCATGAAAAAGTGTCATGATTACCATTTTTAGTCCTCATAATTTCCTTTAATTTATCGCGTATCACAACTTTATCGTCTACGGCAGAGTAGATGACCCAACAAGTATTACCCAAATAATTTAGTCAAATAATATAATAATATGTGTACTTAAAGATATTTATTTAGTATTTACCAAAACATGCAAGTAAATATGTGTTCAAGTTTTGTGTGAAAGGCAGCATTTTATAATAAATGAAACTTTTAATTTTGAAATCATTAAGATTTACCCTAATAGCCACCACCCAACCTTCATATATACAACATATGCACAGAAATTCCCGCATATCAACAAAATAAGAACAACATAACGAAAACTACAAACAATGTTCGAAAGCATCCGATTAACAGAATGCAAAAAAACATACGTGGCTTAAATAAATGAAACGTTGAGGGCAATAACAACTTAGTCCAATGAATATTAAATTTTGAAATTATTTTTTAAATATATTTTGTTTAGATACGGCTATCACTTAATTTGGTTTTCATTTCCTCAAAGGTAACCGAAGTAGATGATAACTCAGAAATGTTTATCATTTCTTGAACACTATACACTATATAATTCCAACTACAAATGGTACAGCAAATATATTTTCTCCTTCTGCCTTAGG
Organism: Eudasyphora cyanicolor; assembly: GCA_963930755.1. NCBI lineage: Eukaryota > Metazoa > Arthropoda > Insecta > Diptera > Muscidae > Eudasyphora > Eudasyphora cyanicolor. Next base: position 264,257,349 of record OZ005734.1, read on the forward strand.
CCACTATTACTCTCAATAATTTACACACACATTCAAAATGGGGGATCACAATGATTACGTCGATGGTGGTGCAGTGGTTGGCAGAGGAAACGTACAACAGGATGTTGTGTTTTTTACTTTTAACCAGTGAAACTTCCTACTCAAAAGTTAATACGTAGGTGTGAGAGGTTGAGTGGGTATGTGTGTGTGTGTGTATGGCAGGCATTCTTTTATTTCTTATACATACCTATTTATATATGTAGCAAATAACCATACTAACAAATATGCATATATTTGTGCACATGTATGTATGTAGGAATGTGGGTGTGCATATATTTACGAACGCATAGATGATTTACAAATGACATGTCCTTGTACATTCAAGCTTGATCCGTTTAAACCGTTTTTAGTGGTCATAAATTGTTGCAAAATAGAGCAATAATATACACGATTAAATGAATTCCAACAAAATAAAGCAATTTTTTGCACCAACGTATATATGAATTCCACCATAATGTAGCTTAATCCCATGCAACAAATTTTGATAAATAAAAATTGAATCTTTAACAATGACGTTTTGCAATTTATGATATATGAGTATATCGTACGGTTTATATTAAAATAAAATTTTTTGCTTATGCATATTATTTTTAAGAGGATTTAACTTTTTGGATGTTATTAATGAGAAGGATTTAAATATATACAAAGAATGGAAAATGTTGGACAAATTTTATATGGCTGGAAAGATTACATTGAAAATAAAAGGTTGTTTTTATCCATAAACCTGTGTTTCAGCAAAAAAAAGTCACGGACTTATTGACCCGCCCTAGTGTCTACTATTCAACGGAATATAGGAGTATTTATCAAGAACCTTATGGTAGCCCCACAAAAATACAAGAAACTAATACTATGTGTGGAATTGTGAAAGATTCTGAGTAAAGTCATGAGATAATCAATATTACACTAAATTTTAAACCTTCGTGGGGGAGGTACTCGAAGAAGTGGACCATCTTTGACCTTAGCCTGAGGTAGAAAACAATATTGACGCATACTAAATTTGAAGTCAATCGGTTAAACATGTCGAAAGTTATCGTGAGCACCAACCAGACAGACAGACGGAAAGCCTGACGGACATTGGTAAGATTACTGAAGATGGTCCAAAGCGGATTTTAGCCAAATATTCTTGGAGCCTCTAAGGTCACTCCTTAGATGTGTTACACTTTTGGCCCACAGCATATATATTGCCTTGTTCACAATAGTGGTGGTATACAAATCGGATTATATTGGAATTCTCTTATTTTTACCAAATGTGCTATAATTTCTACACTTATCAATAGATAAGCATGGTTTTCTTCGTTAGTATGCGAAAAAGAAGAAAAAACGATTTTTATGAAAAAAAAAAATAAAAAATGTTCTAATTTTTTTAACAATATTTACTAAACTTATGTTTATTACTAACATTTGAAAGTGTCGTAACTAACATTTGTAGTCCTCATAATTTTTTTTAATCTAAAGTGTATCCCGGCTTTATCGAATACATTCTTCAAAAATATGGTCCAAATATGAAAGGAAACTTCCAAGTAAATCAGAATTTAAGGAAAACAAATTTAAAAAAAAATTTTACTTTATATTTTTTTTTAATATTTTTTCGTGTTTAGGACACTATATTACACCAGAGAATGTTATGTTCAGACCTTCCACAAAAATTTTGTTGCGTAGCGTTACCTATTGTATTTAGAAAATTTTGCACTAGGTGTTTTCGATAGCTTTTTCTTTAATCTTTCTGAAAAATAAAAAAGTCACAAAAATATTTTTTCTGATTATTGAAAGTTATTTTGACTTTTTTGTCTAAAAAAAGAATATTTTTTACGCAAACGAAAGCTTAGGTAATTTCTTTAAAATATTTAAGATATTTGTGGTATATATGTGGGATGGGACTTGTTTATCTATTAAAATAAAGACAAACATCTAAAAAATAAAGTCTTAACCACATATTTAAGCATAACCCGAAAACCATTTATGCTAGAATCCTACACTAACTATCCGCTGAAAAAATGCTTCTGTAGCATATAGTCCCAAACATATAAGGCTGGAAACATATATATGTTTAGGGTACACTCCAAATGTACAATATTTAACAAACTCAAATATTATATGTTTGGGAGGATGAATCACGATGCGTCTTGGTACATTTTTTGACCCACCCTTATATATATGCATGAGGGTTACATATAAATCTAAACAGATTTCCTGCAAATTTAGTCATCCTTGTTCTTGGAACAAATAAGTCATCTACTCGTATGCTTATTGTGATATTGATCGGTTGTAAAGTTTCGATGGCGCTCAGGTACACTCCCCTGCACTTGATTGAGGACAAAATTGCAACTGCCCACAATTATTGAACTACTAGCGGTATTGAACGCAGACGCTTTTCAAAATAACGGCTACCAAAGGAAGACATAATGGAATTAGTATGTGTTGTTGCATAATGACGTAGAAACCCATGAGGACAACCTTCTGATTTTAATTTCGCCTAAAAATATAGGATAGAATGTATATAAGGTGCCCTCATTGATGGCAGAAACTAAATCTGTTCCGATTTTCTTAAAATTTAATAGAGTTTGTTTCTGCATCCATTTTAGATCCATGATCCGTTGAATAAATTTGCAACTGCCCATAATTATTGAACTATTAGAGGAATTGAACGCGGCTTAGATCATTACTACCAGAAAAAAGTGGAATTCGTATGTGTTGTTGCGAAGAAATTTATAAGACCGAGAAACCCATGAGGACAACCTTCTGATTTTAATTACGCCAAAAAATATAATACCGCTTTTGAAAATATAGGGTGATATAAGTAGAGATACTTTTTTCAATAGCCTTTTTTTAACAGATCACGTGTGAGACGTGTCATGCGTTCATGTTATTTTTCTTAGGTATTGTTTGGCATTTCATCATGGAAAGACTTACGCCTGAGCAACGTTTACAAATTATTCAGTTTTATTATAAAAATAATCGTTCACCAATTGCGCTAAGTCCATTTTTTTAAATAAAAAAACACTTTCCAGTCGACCCACGACCTTGACACCCATGAGCAATATTTTAGCCCTCGTGAAGAGCTATCTTTTTGCCATTGACCGATTCCCGATTACAAATCAATAACGAAAAGTATGAGAGCATTCAACGATGAAAACAATGCCTGTTTGAAAAAGTCTATTGATAAATGAATAAAAGTATGACCCATACCCGTATTGTAAAAGTAAGTGAAATTAAAATAAAATCATTTCTCATATTTTTATGTTGGCCATTTTGTTGGGAGGTACCACATGGTTCATGTTAATAACGCCCAATTTTTTAATAGACTATTGGTACCATTAAAGCATTTCAATGTGCAAAATTTAAAGTGTTTTTATTAGAGTGATCAAATCGGGTTTAAAATAAACCGGCAGGTGATAGCGACCAAGAAACTAATACTGTATGTGGAATTGTGAAAGATTCTGATAAGCAGTATGGAAGTTATTAAAGAATAAATATTTTACCAAATTTTTACCATTTATGGGGAGGTACTCAAACGGGTGGACCGACATAGTCCACCTTTGACCTTACCCTGAGATATTGACACGTACCAAATTTGAAGTCATCGGTGAACCCTGTCGAAAGTTATAAACCAGACAGACAGACCGACAGGCTGACGGACATTGCTAAAATGATTTTAAATGGTCCAAAACGGATTTCCACCTACTAAGAATACCCTCGCTTTGTGAACAATGTAAATATGCACTGGTATATCACTCATTTAGAAAAAGAACGTAACAACTCAAAATTTTAAAATTTCCAAATGCTGATACAAAAATTTTCTGTTCTTCAAAATTTAAAGATTATTGATGAATATTTTGGATTTATGGGGTATTTTCCGATTTTGAGTTGTGACGTTTTGTGTACGTATGTGTGGGAGGTACCAAAAGGGGCGTGAAAATAACGCCAATTTTTCGACATACTGTAGGTACTATATAAACATTACACTGTACAAAATTGTACATGTTTGTATGCATGTGCCGCCGAGGTCGCGGCGGCCATTTGGCCGATATTTTGTTCCATACAGTATAATCATAATAAAAATAAATGAGCATAACCTAAATAATTTGTGTTTTATTCAAAATCAACATCGGCCCTTAAAATTTAACTACCCTTTTTATGTTTCTAAAGACCCAATATTTCAGCAAATGTTAACCCTTTGTTGGAGATGTGCTACTAGGAGTGGACCAATATGGTCCATCTTCGAACTTAACCTGTGATGGAAAAAAATATTACCAATTTTGAAGTCAATCGGTTACTCATTTCGAGAGTTATCGCGCGTTCCAGCAGATATATATCCAGACAGACGGACGGACATTGCCCATTCGACTTAAAATGACCCAAAGCGGATATCCGCCGAACTTACTTGGGGTTTTAGGTCACTCTTTCGATGTGTTATACTTTTGGCCCGTAGCAGTGAGGCTATAAAAATTAGACCGATTTTGAGATATCGCAATTTATATTTTTTTTCCGCGAAAATTGATAGCGATATATATTATTTAAGATAATATTAGTATTTTTATGGAAAGCAGGCGGAAAATTCTGTAATAAATTTAATTTTCTATTTTCAAGTCTCATGCTTCGTGGCATTAAAAGTAACATGAAAAACAATTACAGAGAAACATAAATTTTTCTAAATTTTGTCTTCGCCTCTTGCCCTCAATTTGTATTTATTTATACCCTACTCCACACTGTTGTACAGGGTATCATATGTTTGTTTAATGACAGATAATTGTAACACCTAGATATACTACATAGTATACAGATTGACTCAGAATCTCTGACTCTGTCCGGGTGTCCATCGTATGTTGTTCGTTGAGTACAGGTCACAATTTCACTCCGATCGTGCTGATATTTTGCATTTGGGAGTCTTTCACGCCTGGAAAGAACCCTATTTAAATTGCTTGAAATCGTTTCAGATTTAGATATAGCTCCTATATGTATATGTTTCGTCCAATTTGGCGCTTTAGTCCTAAAGAAGCTGTATTTTACATTCAATTGTTTTGAAATTTAGCACGGTAGAGTTCATTGATCTGCAGACCAACTATGCCGAATTTGAAGAAAATCGGTCCAGACTTAGATATAGCTCCCATATATATGTTTTGTCCGATTTGGCCTATTAGCCCTATTGAAGCTGTATTTGACATCCAATTGTTTTGAAACTAACCATGATATAGTTTATTTTGATTTATGGACCAGTAATGCCTAATTAGAAGAAAATTGGTTCAGTTTTAAATACAGCTCCCATACACATATAAGTTTCGTCCGATTTGACCCTTTAGTCTATAGAAGCCGTAGTTACACCCAATCGTTTTTAAATTTTGCATGGTAGAGTTTCTTGATCCATAGACCAATATTGCTGAATTTTAAGAAAAGCGGTTCAGATTTAGATATAGGTCCCATATACATATATGTTTCCTCCGATTTGGCCCTTTAGCCCAATATACAGGCATGTCACAGAGTGCAAAATCGTACAAGAACTTAATAGTTCACAAAGTCTGAAGCGAAATGTATGTTTTTAGTAATTTAAACTCCAAAAAAGTGAAAAAATCTAACAAAGATTAAATGTGAATAATATTTGAAATAATTCCAAAAACAAACTATTTCAAAGACTTTTCGTACGAACATTCTGGTACTTTTGGTCTTCGAAGTGCTATATCCCCTAAGCAACCATAAAACTGAAAAAAATAAAAGAAAATGCAACCCTAAAACTAAAAAAAGAAACAACAAAAAATAAGATTCTATCGATGAAATGTAAGTTTTTTTTTATTTTTAATGTTAAATTTAATAATAATAATTGTTATATATTAAAGCGACAATCACAGAAACATAAATTAAGTCAAGATTTTGGTTAATTTTATTTTTTGGCTTTAATATTTTTTATTTATTTTCACTACCGCCAATCAGAATCTGAACGGCGGTGGCTGAAACAGCTGTTTCAGATTTCTATGCAGCCACATTTTTCATAGTGTTTTTCGGTTTTCATTTTCTTTCGGTTTCATGAAAACGTACAAGAGCTATAGAAGCAAAAGTAAAACGATCCGATTTTGAAAAACGAACTAATTTCGTACAAAGCTTGTGACATGCCTGAAAAGCTCAGTTTATAGCCTATCGTTTTGAAATTTAGCAAGTTAGAGTTTCTTGATTCATGATCCATTATTGCCGAATTTGAAAAAAGTCGGTTCATATTTAGTTATAGCTCCCATAGAGCAGAGACATACCAAATGTAAATTGTGTTAACAAATTAAGGTTAAAGTATGCATTGGATATTTCATTGTTATCCAAACATACTAGAGTGGTGTAGGGTATCATATAGTTTGCACCGCCCGACTTTATCCTTTCCTTACTGGATTTCTTTATAATGATCTAAAAGGTTGGTATAAGGTCAGAATTGTTAATATTATCCTATAAAATTTATTTTTGCCTAAAAACATTATTAAAACGTACTAAATGGAAAAATAAGATATAGCTCCATTTATTTTTCGAAAAAAAAATTTAAAAATTTTCTGGGGATTTTGTGGAAATTGATATTTATTTATACAGACTATGCACCACACTCTCACAAATCCAAAGTAGTAATTGGATTTTTGGGGACTCAATATTTGTAAAAGTTGTGAACGAAATACTATTGTAGGTTTGGCAAATTTGGAAATTTTTCTTCTTCCGACATGTCTCCGTCGTCTGCCGAGTCTGAATAGAAGGAATAGAAGGAGTAAAAGCGTTACAGTTCCCGATTAACGTTAAGTCGTTATTAAGTACAATTCCCGATCAACTAACATCGTTTGTCATAACCACATCGAACCCGATTTATTAACATTGAAGTAATTTGTCGCATTTCTCACAGTTATGTTATAAATTAGATTACAACAATAAACGCCAGAATTGTACTTTTGCCTCAAAAAGGGAGGACTACTTATGTTATTGTTTCGTAATACAAAACCAGGTTTCAAATCTTCGGTGGCAATCATCTAAATACCTTCACTTTGTATTACTTCGACTACTTTTCCCAGTTTTCCAAGTTTGATTTGACAAAAAATCTATAAAAATATATCGTCGTTCTGACATATCCACAGGAACAATAAAATTCCATCTCACATTTTTAAAAAATTTAATGTTTTAGTCATTTATATTCCTTCCTTCCTCCTTCAACTAAGGATTAGATAACCCAACTGCATCTAAACTAAGGAGTAGATAAGCCAACCGAATCTCTGTTAGGGAGTATATAACACAACTGTATCTATACTAAGAAGTAGATAACCTAAACGTATTAAGGAGTATGTGGCCCAAATGGTCGTCACCTAAGGTGTAGATAACCCAAAGGTTATCTACAAAGGTATAGATAATCCAACTGGCCGATAACTCAATCTTGGGTTTTCTTAGCAGTAGATAAACCAAGTTTTATTTTAATAAATATAATCCCTACGAAACCCCCTACATAAGAAAAATGTATCCCTACTAAGAAGTTGATAGTCCAACGGACTAGATATTCCAAATGGTCGTCAACTAAGAAGTATATATTCCAAAAGATCCTCTACTAAGGAGTAGATAACACAATTTGTCGTCTACTAAAGAGTACAAAAACTCACATGTCGCCTACTAAGGAGTAGATAAGTCATGTGGACGTGAGTTAGGGAGTTAGTAGATCTCAGTGGTATTTTAGTAAGTACTATCTAAACATCTACTAATGAGTAGATTCATCTGATGAAATCTATGATATTATACTAAAACCAGCAACATTGTTTTCTGCTTGTAACCCTTATTAACTGATAATAATCCCTATGTGATCAGATTACTGATATATCTCTATTTAAACAGTATTGGGATTAGTAGACTCCGGTAAATTGGGACTTCATTTCCCGTAGGGCTAGAAATATAGGGCGATCAAAGTAGATATACTTTTTTAAATTTTTTTTTTTGAGAGATCACGGGTGAGTCGTGTTATGCTGACATGTTATTTTTGTTAAGTATTGTTTGGCATTTCATCATGGAAAGACTTACGCCTGAACAACGTTTACAAATTATTCAGTTTTATTATAAAAATAATCGTTCGCCAATTGCGCTAAGTCCATTTTTTTTAAATCCAAAAAAACACTTTCCTGTCGACCCACGACCTTGACACCCATGAGCAATATTTTAGCTCTCGTTAAAAGCTATATTTTCGCCATTGACCGATTCCCGATACGACGTACCGGAATCATCGGTCCATATTTCTTCAAAAATGATGCCGGTGAGAACGTAACCGTCAATGGCGACCGTTATCGTGCCATGATAACCGACTATTTGATGCCTGAAATTGAAGCTCGTGATCTCGGCGACATTTGGTTTCAAGAAGACTGCGCCACTTTCCCACACATCGCATCAATCAATGGATTTCTTGAGAGAACACTTCCGTGAGCAGATAATTTCACATTTTGGGCCGGTCGATTGGCCACCAAGATCGTGTGATATCACACCGTTAGACTTTTTCCTGTGGGAATATGTAAAGTCTAAAGTTTATGCGGACAAACCCGCTTCGATTCAGGCCTTGGAGCAAAGCATCACGCGTGTCATTCGCCAGTTACCGGTCGAAATGCTTCAGTGAGTCATCGAAAAATAGACACAATGGATGGACCATCTGAGACGTATCCGATGCCAACATTTGATAGACATAATCTTCAAAAAATAAATGCCAAAGAATGTTCTTTCAAATTATAATAACCATTCCCCATTCAATTTGAATTTTCGGTGTTTTCTTCTTTAAAAAAAGTAGGGAACCTCGAAATGGATCACGCTGTATTTTCGAATGCCTTCTACTGGGAGCTTTGTTGCTAATTTCACTGTCTGTTAAGGTATTTATGTCATCATCTATCTTTGATACAACTACATTCAACAACTAAGACCTTATTTTCATGCTTGTTTTTGAAACACTGTGTACTTGGTGATATATCTCCCCTGAGGCGATCTATTATTTTTGACATGTATGTGTAGTATTTATTTTGTCATATCCCTATTAATAAATAAAACAATTTCATAAATCCCCACACAGAATTGGGAAATATCTCTTGAATATTAATGCAATAAAAGCCTAACTTTTTGCCTAAAGCTACCTAAATATATATTTATTAATGTCAAATAAAAATATCAATTTATTTGCAGATTAAAACAAAATAAGGCAAAAATTGGATGGATATCATTTACCAGCAAAAAAAGGCGTTTGGTCACCTGATCACACACTAAGGCCCACAAGGAGAGTACAAAACAACAAAAACAAAGCCATGAATAAATTTCAAATAAAAGTTTCCAAGCAATGTCAATAAACAAAAGAACGAAAGCACGAAGCCTTCAGGCAAATAGCCAAATCTTGGAATACAAATGAAACAAAGTGATACAAACTGAGCAAAAAAGAATGTGTAGAAAAAGAAGAAGAAACGAAAAAAATGTAGATGAGATTTACTGGAATAACAAACACCACAAAAGAACAATAAACGAACTAAAGATATTTGCCGAAGGCCTTTGAGGGGGCGAAGCTATTGAACATAATACATAGTATATCACATATACTCGTACGTATGTAAATGTAAGGTGTATGTGTTTTGTCCGGATTTCAATTGAAATTTGCTCATAGAGACATATTTACATAGTAAATTTCTTCAACAATACTTTTACCGACAATACCATTTGACAAATAGATGATCAAGAACTAAAGTGCTTTAGTCAGCATTTCTTTTTCTGGTTTTAAGCCGATATATACCATCAAAAGATACCTGCTCTCCGTATATACATAATCAAAACAAAATTTGCTTCACTTGCATCGAGGAGGCAGCAACCGACATAATAAAAACCTACAATTTGAAATCCACATATCAATTTTCAAACATATCAATTTGCAATTTTACGCACAATAGCATAAAGAATATGTTCGCATAAAATCGAAGGGGTTGGAGGTGCATAACAAAAGCGTCTACTCCTGCACATCACCTGCCTTCATTTGCATCCATTATAACGAAAAGAAAGGAAACCTTATTCCTTTCACTCCACACCAAGCTCAACTTCAATTCCAATTGTAAAAAATACAAACGAAGATAATAATAAAAAAGAGTAAAAGGTAACCTAATGAAACAACAATCAGCCACAGAAAATGTACAGACACATATAGAAATACGTTTTGGTTGAATATACGTATATATGGGAGTATATTGAAACATAAAAATCCGCAACCGCACCCACCCATACTCTCATCTCTACCCTTTTGACTGAGTAGTAGTGCATACGAGTATAACAACACCGTCTCACATGCAGACAAAGTACGAAGAGTGAAAGTAACATTCGTAAAATTGTATTTGTGTTTGTGTTTGCCTGCGCGAGTATGAGTGAGTGTAATCGACATAACCATAAAACGCTGAATAACAATCAAACGGATTTCGAGGCAAAACGGTAAATTGCAACGAAGAAAAAAGTGAAAAAGTAGTGAAACAACGACTAAAACTGTCGAAACAGCCCCGCCTACAAAACTTACGAATTGAGCGAGGGGGACGTCAAACGATATCAACATCAGCGAATACGTCGAAACCGCCAACACTGCCAACAACGACTACAACGTCAACAGTGGAATGAACACTTGCCAAAGGATTATGCCGTTAAAATGAATCTCGCCTTTGATACACGCATTTTCATACTTGTTTGTTGTTTGCTGCAAGGTAAGTTTCATAACTGACTTTTCATTTCTCTTCATCTTCTTTATCTTCTTCTATTTCCGCTTTACTGCCACAGACGAAATTCTCTCCAAACTTTACCATACCCTCCGTCAACTATCACTATCAGGTGTATATCACTAAGCCTTTGGAAAGTAGTTTTGTGGTAGAGAAAAGTTCTTTGTATATCCTTTATATTAAAATAAATTCATACATTGCGAATCATGGGAAAAATTCTGCAGAACGATTTAGAAAATTGTCAACTGCCTACAAAGTAGGCACAGCGAATCCGAAAAATTGAAAATAATATATGCAGGCGAAACTGACCATATGATACCATACACCATAGTATGAGAATAGAGCAAGGAAAACATATCCGTTTGAACATCTTGAAATATGGATGGGTGATTTCATGTAAATTGAGTAAATTTTTGAAACTAATGTCTTCTGATTGGGATGAAACTTGCAATAAGTCGAAACCCTTGGGATAGTAGTTATGACACAAATTTTCAACGAGATCGGCTAAGGACTGACTGACTTGGAGGGTATTGACTTTTGATATTTTGCTTAAATGATCCTTTTTTCCATCCATGTTACTAATTACACTATGCAACGAAATTTTTTTTTTGTGTCCGAGACCTAAAAATTTTATTTGTTGGAATGAGGCGTACTATTTTATGAAACAAAAACAATGAATTTGAATAAGGTAACATTTGTTTTCCCCTCACCTTAGAGAGGAGGGTATATATCATTTGCTACGAGCCAAAAGTGTAACACATCGAAGGAGTGACCTAAGACCCTAAGTATGTTCGGCGGATATCCGTTTTGGGTCATTTTAAGTCGAATGAGCAATGTCCGTCCGTCCGTCCGTCCGTCTGTCTGCTGGCTGGTGCGCACGATAACTCTCGAAAGGAGTAACCGATTGACTTCAGATTTGGTATGTGGTAATATTTTCTTCTATCTCTGGCTAAGTTCGAAGATGGGCCATATTGGTCCACTCCTTCTAGTACCTCCCCCACAAAGGGTTAACATTTAGTGAAATATTGATTATTTAATAACTTCTATACTACTTATTTGAATCCTCTGAAATTCTACATATAGTATTAGTTTATTAGTCACTATTACCTCGAGAGAAATGGGCGAAGTTGCCACTCCCCTGTTGGTACCTCCCACACAAATGGAAAATTTTGAACCAAAAGTTAAAAGCTTATAACTTTATTACCAGTGCATGCAAAGACTTGAAATTGTGTACAGTGTAATGCTTTTATAGTACCTAGAGTCCAGAGAAAGGTGACCGTTAGTGGGAAGCCCCTTGTGGATCCTCCCACACAAATGGACCATTTTGTACCGAAATTTACCAGATTATAACTTTAATACCAGTGCATACAAATACTTGACAGTTTGTACAGTATAATGCCTTTATAGTACCTAGAGTCCAGAGAAAAATGGGCGTTATTGGCCCGTCCCTTTTGGTACCTCCCACACAAATGGACCTTTTTGTACCAAAAGTATACAGCTTTTAACTTTAATACCAGTGCATACAAATACTTGAAATTTCATACAGTGCAATGATTTTATAGTACCTAGGATCTAGAGAAAAGTGGCCGTAAGTGGCACGCCCCTTTTGGTACCTCCCACACAAATGGACCATTTTACACCATAAGTTAAAAGCTTATAACTTTAATACTAGTGCATATAAATACTTGAAATTTTGTACAGTGTAATGCTTTTATAGTACCTAGAGTCCAGAGAAAAGTGACCGTTAGTGGGAAGCCCCTTGTGGATCCTCCCACACAAATGGACCATTTTGTACCAAAAGTAAACAGCTTTTAACTTTAATACCAGTACATACTTTAAAGATATCAAAGGCAATATAAAATGATAATAATTTAATTAAAACCAAAAAATAAATAAATTTACTAATATTTTTTGGGACTCAAGGTGAGGGGATTCATATGTCGGTTTACCCGACTGAACTTTCTTACTTGTTATTAGATTATTCTTTAAAATTCCAATTTTCATGGAAGATACCTTTAGTATTTGGACCATATTTGTTAACCTTTAAATTAACGAAAAATATAATTAAAATACAATAACAAAATGTAGGGCACGACGAAACTGATGTTGGTTTAACTATTTTATGAAACAAAAACAAAAAATTTGATTAAGGTAACATTTTTTATTAGATTATTCTTTAAAATTCCAATTTTCATGGAAGATACAATTATCATTTATTATATTAGAGATTATTTCTGAAACTGTTAATTTTGTATCTCCAAAATATGAAGAACAATGTCAAGATATCGCGAAGTAGTTATAAAAACACATTCGATATGTTTTATTTCATTATTATCCCCTCAGCTTAGAGAGGAGGGTATATCTCATTTGCTACAAGCCAAAAGTGTAACACTTCGAAGGAGTGACCTAAGACCCTAAGTATGTTCGGCGGAAATTTCGTTTTGGGCCATTTTATGTCATTTGAGCAATGTCCGTCTGTCCATCCGTCCGTCTGTCTGAGTGTCTGTCTGCTGGCTGGTGCGCACGATAACTTTCGACAGGAGTAACCGATTGACTTCAAATTTGGTATGCGGTAATATTTTTCTCTATCTCCGGCTAACTTCGAAGATGTGCCATATTTGTCCACTCCTTCTACATGAAATATTGATTATTTAATACCTTCTATACTACTTACTCGAATCTTCTGAAATTTCACACATAGTATTAGTTTGTTAGTCGCTAACACGTCAAGAAAAATGGGCGAAGTGGCCACTCCCTTTTTGGTACCTCCCCCACAAATGGGCCATTTTGCGCCAAAAGTTGACTGTTTATGGCTTTAATATCAGTTCATACAAATACTTAACATGTTGTTCAGTGTGATGCTTTTATAGTACGTAGAATCAAAAGAAAAGTGGGCGTTATTAGAACGCCCCTTTCGGTACCTCCCACACAAATGGGCCATTTTGTACCAAGAGTTATCAGCATATAACTTTAATACCAGTGCATACAAGTACTTGAAATGTTGTACAGTATAATCCTTTTATAGTACCTGGAGTGTAGAGAAAAATGGGCGTTATTGGCACGGATTGGATTGGATTTTCTATTTCTGACGTTAAATTGGCATTTCTGGCTGAACTGAGTACATTGCGCAGTGTGCTATTTCATCAATCTAGGTGGACACAAGTCGAAAAAAATTGTATTTTAAATATCACAATCTTTATATATGTCATTAAAAAGAGGTCCACTATTACAGAAATAATTATAAGAAAACATAAAAACTTACTGTTATTAAGATAACGGTATCTTTCATTTTTTTTAGATTTAGATATTTTCGTAGGTAGAAAAGCAATGTGGGAATCTATACATTTTAGTTTATGATCAGTGACGTGTGAGAACATTTTCCTTAACTCGATTGAAAAAAAAATGCTGGAAATTTAAAAATCTGTTGGATTTACTTCGAATCATTTTAATTAGTGCTATTTTGTTGATTTTAAAGTGAGTATTTGAATTACCTTTAAAATCCACTTCGTTATAAAGAAAAAGACATAACAAAATTTCACCTCAAAACACCTCGTCCAAACTTTCAGGTTTTAAAATATAGTGTGTATACTACAAAATAAACCAAAAAATATCTTGCTCATAATTGCACAATTTTAAAATATTTGCCTTAATTTAAGAATGACCCTGGATAAACCTTAACAACTTTGGTTGATCTATGAACTGAAACACAGAGCGGCGAAAAAGCCAATATATCGTTAATATATACTTTAGACGTGGTAAATTATTCTGCAACCACATAATTCTATACAAGTCAATCAAAGTTGAAGAATACGCTACAACAACTAGAAAAATGCTCTTGGAAAAATATCAATGATGGTGTTTTTACTTAAACTTTTTTTAAAATTTTTAGTTTTTTTTTTAACTAAGACTTAGATTAACATTAATTTAATATGCTTTTTCTATACAAAAAACTAAAAAAAAAAACTTTTGTCCACCTAGATTGCTCAAATGGCATTGGCCAGTTCAAAATATCGGCTGTGTTTTTATTCAAAGTATGTTATCCTTAAATTTTTGTTTAACAATAAAAGGTCGCGCAAAAGTCATCCGATGTTCTTTGGCCGTAATTTTTGTATGAATGAAAAATGTTGGTCCTTATCTTTATTTATTATGTTTATATGACGCCTAAATTTTTTTGAGTGGAGGTTATGATAGGACTGGGTGATAAAGGATATACAATTGAGTCAAGGTTCTATGTATTTCATAAGTCACGCCAAATAATAGTTATAATTTGTTAAAATATTTATTGAGTTGAATTAAAATTGATGTTTATAAGTATTATCTTACATTAGTAAATTTGGTTTCCATTGATCGCTGACATTATTTCGTACTGTCTATTTTTTGGGTTCTGATATATGGGAAATCCCTTTAAAGAGGAAATACGTTTTTTTTAATTATACAAGGGTTGTTATTTATATTTCGTGTCCTGGCAATACTAGTGTTTCCAGATGAAAATTGGAACTTCCATTAAAATGTTTGACGGTCTAAGCATAACTTCACTCAGAACTTTTTGTCATTTGAGCGCGAATTGTTTAGTTTACAATGTGTTGAAAAATTAATCTCGGTCAAAAAAAAATGGAATTACTCCGTGAAAATTTTTGTGCGATGATTTTTTACGATTTTCGGCGTCGATTATCGAGAAAAGAGTCTCAATCAACTTGTTTCGACTGTTGGTGATGAAGCAACATAAAAAACCACTGGATGAATTTCGTAAAGGTCGTCGAACTTCGGTCGTTTTGTCGGAAACCATCGATGCTGTGCCTGAACTGATAAAGCACACTCTGAAAAACAACCGCTTCTGTAGTATATTGTCCCAAACATATTCTGCTTGAAATACATAAATGTTTAGCGTACACACTAAATATATAATATTCGGCACACACAAATATTATATATTTGGAAAGATGTTGTTCTAAACAAATCTTTGTTTCCGTCCTATTAGTTTTTATTTGTAACTATTATTTACGAAACGAATATTTATTTGCATTTAAGTATTCAAAAAACATATCAATACCTTAATTTTATGACATATTTTATGTTTTTCAGTAATTCAATTATTTTCGGAAATTTAAAATGTTCGTAAAATTCCTTTATAATTGAAATCGTATAATCTTGCATTATGATACATTGCTTCATTCTTGTCATTGCATCATTGTTGTCAACCCGTTAACAAATGATGACTTGGATTAATTAGAAATGAAAAAAATAGTGCTTTCCTACAATAACATGTTACTTATGTAGTTTTAAATTATATAACTCGAAATTTAATGAAATTCCAAAAATCTGCAATTTTTGAAAATCTTTTTTCAAACAAAATATATTTTCAGAATTTTCTCAACAATAATTTTATTTGTATATAAACACATAGTTTATTTGGATTTTATCTGTTTTGCAAATATATTTTGTTGTAATATATTAATATATGCGTTCCAAATACATTTTATTGATTTTCAAATAAAATTTACTTTATCAGAAATATATTATATTTACAAATTTGTGTTCCAAATACATTTTCATTCGATTCAAACATATCAAAAAAGGCGATTTTGCCCCGTGCAAGACCGACATGTGACGCGGTAGTTCAAATGCAGTGTGGGAGGGCGGCCTGATATATAGATGGCTTTAGGAGTTTGAAAGAAAAAATACTTTCGTGAAAAGTGGCAACCTTATAAAACATATGTTTTAAGTTTCAAGGCGCCAAGTCGTTCAGTTTTTTTAGCATTCAAAAGTAAAGGAATTCAGTGAATTTGTAACCATTGAAAAAATGGTAACCGATATGTAATAAAGGGCGCCGAATATTATCTTCCAAGGCGTCAATCGTGCCGGGCTTATCTGCGTAGACAAGCGGCTTCACATAACCCCACAAAAATAGTCCAGCGATCTTGGAGGCTACGCCACAGGACCACGACGCGAGATAATGCGCTCATCAAAAGTTTCCTTTAATAACACTGTCAAACAGCATTTTTGGAACAGAATAAAGACCATATAATTTTGAAAGGGCATGTTGAGTAGATCATTTTTGTAGAATAAACTTATGGTCAAGCTGGTCTGAGTTTTTTTTTTAAATGGGTCAAATTTTTCATTTTTTGGTCGAAGGGACCATTATACTAAATGAAAAATAATGATCTAAGTTAATTTCTGAGACATTGCTCATTGTTATGTGGTGGAATTTTATGAGGATCATTTTTGTGGTACATCTTAACTCCCTAGCTCCCCTCTTAATGGGTCAATTTGGGCCTTTTCGAAAAAATGAAAAAGAGCCCTTTCAAAAAAGACATTTAAGGATTAAAATATTCTTCGAAAATTTTTGTCGGAAAATTTCAGTGGGAATCGCCAAAGACACCTAAATTGTAAATATATCTTAATTTGTAAAATTACACGCCAACTTATACAAATAAATAATATAATGTAAAGTGGCTGTATGGCCGTCTTATTGGAACCAAAGATCGTCCTCTTCAACATGCTCCAATTCAGGCACGAAAAAGTCTTTAATCATGGCTCTATTCCCATTGACTGTAACATTATGGCCGCCTTCATTTTTGAAGAAATATTGACCACTGATTCCCTCTTCCCATAGAGCACACAAAACAGTGACTTTTTTTTGATGTAACGGCGTCTGAACGATGGCTTGTGGATTATAATTACTCCAAATGCAAGCATCGACCGAATATTGGACGCAGCGCGAGATGCGTCGCACAAACCGAACCATTATTTTGGTAATACATTTGCACGATTTTCAAACCTTGTTCCGGAGTAAGTCTATTCATTATGAAATGGCAAACCAAACTGAGCATAAATCAAGTGACAACTGTCCAAAAGTCCAACTCCGAAAAAAGTATTTCCAGATTGAAAATCACACGTCTAAAAAAAATACTTTCATATCAAAGGTCTCAGTCAAACCAATATTAAAATCGAGCTAGATTCTACTTTGAGGGAGTCTGCTCCTTCGTTTAAAACTATAAAATATTGGGTGGCAGAGTTAAAACGGGGCCGTACCAGCTGCTAAGACGAACGCCGTATTGGTCGACCAATTGAGGTGTCCATGCCAGAAATGGTTAATAAAATCCACAAAATGGTTTTGGATGACCGTCGTTTGAAGGTTCGTGAGCTAGCTGAATTCATGGACATTTCAGAAAGTTTTATATATCGCATATTGATATTTGATGATGAGAAAGCTGTTAGCAAGATGGGTGCCGCGTTTGCTCACAATCATGACATGATTTGGCCATCCACTATTCTGATATCCATAATCAATTAATTAAAGTTCAAATTGCTTCAGCATACACCTGATTCGCCAGATTTTGTGCCCTCGTATTATTTTTTGTTTCCCGACTTGAAAACAGTATATACAATTCCTACTATAAACAGGGTATCGAAGCTGTTTAAAATCACTGGAAAAGTGTATCCAGTTAAAGGAGATAACGTTGAGATAAAAGAAAAAATTTGCCACATTTGTTGTGCTTTCTGTTATAGTACCGCCTTGGTGTAGCAATGTCACTGGTGACGAATTATGGATATATGCATATGTGCCCGATACAAAACAACAATCGACCGGCTTTCAAGACGAGTCAAATCCAAAAAAAGTTGTTCGTGGAAGAAGCACATTGAAGCAAATGATCGCGTTTTTTTGGTATAACCGGTCATGTGGCCACAGGGCCTTTAATGGAACGTAGGAGGTCAATTCTGAGTGCTACACAACCATCTGTTTGCCAACAGTGTTCGCAAACAGATAAATGAGGGAAGACGTATCATTTTGCATCACGACAAATCGAGCTGTCACAAATCAATGAACTATCTGAGCTCTCAAGATGTCGAATTGATAGGTCATACGCCGTTTTGCCCTGATTTGACACCCAATTTCTTATTACATCAATGACTTATTCTCTCACATCAAGAATAAGATTGCTGTTGAAGCGTTCGAAACGCATGTTTTGGAATTGACTCAATCGGAGTGGAAAAAGAGCTTCGCCAATTGATTTGAGCGCATGCAAAAGTGTATTGATCTTCACGGAGGATATTTTGAAAACCAGTAAAACCATTTCCAATGATAAATGAATGTTTTCTTATTGTTGGATTCAAAATATAAATAACATCCCCTGGTAGTATTTAAATTATATTGGATATGTAAATTAGATAATTTGTTGAGCGTTGAGTGCAAAATTTAATTTTTAAAAATCTTGCATATCGTTACCCATTCAGAATCTTTGTATGTAAAAAAATTTAAACAGAAAACACACACATTCGCATATTTACATACATATGCCCATTCTATCCGTTTGTATTATTCTTAAGTATGTCGAAATGGTTTTTATGCTCTTTCAAAACGTGTTGCATATTAATATAAAGTACATTCATACATATACAATTTATACACGTCTAAGGTTATATATGTTTGTTCGTATACGTTCTCATTTGTACATCTTTATTTTTATGTATGTGTGTGAGTATGTACATTAAGAGTGTGTGATTGTATTACAGTCTCGTGTATAACAAAAGCTATTGAAATAATGTTGTATTCTATTATCATTTGGATGTATTAAATTTGCATGTATATATGTATGTAAAATTGTTTATATGTATTTTCGCATTACTTCCTCGGTATTTGTATGCATATGTGTTTGTGAGTAAACATTTTAGAAATCATACGCATTTCCCGACATATACACTCAGCTCTCAAGTACGCAAATACAATACAATATACAAACATATAAGAACGGGTATAAACATACACACACATTCACATTTCATCAGAGCCATTGTGCAGGAAATTACAGTTTGTGATTGTTATGGTGATACTTAATATCATTTGAAATTGTTATTATAATGCACTACCATGGAATTTAAAATGCAAAGCTGAAAACAGGAAAACATCTCATTTTATCAGCACAAACACACTTTTGCCTGTATGTATGTACCAGTGTATGTATGTACTAGGGTGCTCGTATTCTTCCAAAGTTCTCATTTCTTCTCACTTTAATTTGTTGTTTGTATTATTTGGAAGTGTCGCATGTTATACTCGTATGTATTTAAAAAGTATGTCAAAAGAAACAAATTGTATATATTGCTTCAAAATTTTTTTTTAAATAAACTAGCAAATAAAATTACAGAAGCCCACAATGTTATTCACGGCTTCTGGAGCACAGTCGTTAGTGTGTTAACATTTTTGTATGTACCAGCCACGTTTTTGGGTATCAATTTTCATTAAATAACCCGTTACGTTATTAGTAAAATGGGGAGTTACTTTCTATTTCTATTTGTTGTATCCATTGTTATCAGCAACGTAACTAGTCTCACTGATATTTTATTAACCCCATAGTAATGATGAGGAGGGAAAATGGTACCTCGCTGTATCCTGGTAGTGTAGAAGTAAAATAATCGATTTTAATTAAGATTTTTAAAATATAAATATGACATGCAGCTTCTGCAAAGCGTCCACATTGATATTACTAAAGCTTAAAAATTAAAGAAATAGTTAATTATATACATACTCGTATATTTCATAAAACAAAAGTATTGAGCATTAGAATGCAAGCATTTTCGAAATTGTTTGCCCCATTTCGAATATTTAAATATACATATCTTTCACAGATCTGAAGATTTAAAAAAAAAATATTCTACATATTAGGGCACCATACTCAACATTTATACGAAGTTTCGTCCAAATCGCAGAACTTAAGCAAATGTCTTTGATCACTTAAGGGGGGCTGTAACGTTAATTCGTGCCATAAAGGCACTTTTTTGTTAAGTTATTAAATAATAACTTTCATGAAGAAATATTAAAAATTATGGCAATGACAGCAATTATTCGGAAGCGTAGAACTCTTGTATCCATCATAACTCGATGCAGGATTATCTAAAATAAAAAGACAACATTATTTCTTTACATTATCGTTTTCGCCAAACAACGCTGCAGAGAGGAATGCAAATAATTAGAAGTAGAAACTTGGCATGATTGTAGAAGAGATATTATATAGCTGAAGTTTAAAGTTTCGTATACAGGGACATAGCTAGAGGCCTTAATGTTGGCCACCTCGGATGAACAAAATGTAACTTTCGTATTTTTCGTCTTATCTGTTTTGTGTATTTTCTGCAATAGAACTTTAGCGCCTATGAGTTTGCCCATATAGTTACCGAGATATTTTAAGTTGAAAACTTAATTTTTATTTTTTCCCATATCAACTTTTCTGAATTGGCAAAAAAATTTGCTAGATGATGAAAAAAGAACCGATATGTCCAATATTTTTTAAAAGTAGGTAATTTATATTTTAACCAGTAAGGAAAGGCTAAAGTCGGGCGGGGCCGACTATATAATACCCTACACCACTCTCGTAATATTGAATAACTCTGAAATATAAATTTTGTAGTTCAGGTATAAATTGTTTATTCTAAATTTCAAAACGATTGGATGTAAAATACAGCTTCTATAGAACTAAAGGGCCAAATCGGACGAAACATATATATGGGAGCTATATCTAAATCTTAACCGATTTTCTTCAAATTCGGCAATGTTGGTTCATGGATCAAGAAACTCTACCATTCTAAATTTCAAAACGATTGCATGTAAAATACAGCTTCTACAGGACTAAAGAGCAAAATCGGACGAAACATATATATGGGAGCTATAGCTAAATCTTAACCGATTTTCTTCAAACTCGGCAATGTTGGTTCGTGGATCAAGAAACTCTACCATTCTAAATTTCAAAATGATTGGATGTAAAATACAGCTTCTGTAGGACTAAAGGGCCAAATCGGACGAAAGATATATATGGGAGCTATATCTAAATCTGAACCGATTTCAACCAAATTCAATAGCGATCTTAACAGCTACGAAATACTCTAAACTGCAAAATTTCAGAACGATCGGAGTGAAATTGCGACCTGTAGTCGACGAACAACTTTACATGTAAAATACAGCTTCTACAGGACTAAAGAGCAAAATCGGACGAAACATATATATGGGAGCTATAGCTAAATCTTAACCGATTTTCTTCAAACTCGGCAATGTTGGTTCGTGGATCAAGAAACTCTACCATTCTAAATTTCAAAATGATTGGATGTAAAATACAGCTTCTGTAGGACTAAAGGGCCAAATCGGACGAAAGATATATATGGGAGCTATATCTAAATCTGAACCGATTTCAACCAAATTCAATAGCGATCTTAACAGCTACGAAATACTCTAAACTGCAAAATTTCAGAACGATCGGAGTGAAATTGCGACCTGTAGTCGACGAACAACTTT
Source organism: Eudasyphora cyanicolor (assembly GCA_963930755.1). Classification (NCBI taxonomy): domain Eukaryota; kingdom Metazoa; phylum Arthropoda; class Insecta; order Diptera; family Muscidae; genus Eudasyphora; species Eudasyphora cyanicolor. The sequence goes on from OZ005734.1 coordinate 264,279,369, forward strand.
ACATGGACAGACGGACGGACGGACGGACGGACGGACATGCTTAAATCGACTCAGCTAGTGATTCTGAGTCGATCGGTATACTTTAAGGTGGGTCTAGCTGTGTTATGTTCAGGTGTTACAAACATCTGCCGTGAAACAAACTTATAATACCCTGTACCACAGTGTGGTGTAGGGTATAAAAAGTATGTAATTACTGCATTTTGCAGTATTTTGTATATATAGAGGAAAATCAAAAAAGAGAGTATAGGGTAATTCCAAAGCAAATAAATCGAAAAACACAGAATCACTAGCTGAGTCGATTTAACGATGTTCGTCCGTCCGTCTGTCCATGTAAAGTTGTTCGTCGACTACAGGTCGCAATTTCACTCCGATCGTTCTGAAGTTTTGCAGTTTAGAGTATTTCGCGGCTGTTAAGATCGCTATTGAATTTGGTTGAAATCGGTTCAGATTTAGATATAGCTCCCATATATATCTTTCGTCCGATTTGGCCCTTTAGTCCTATAGAAGCTGTATTTTACATCCACTCGTTTTGAAATTTAGAATGGTAGAGTTTCTTGATCCATGAACCAACATTGCCGAATTTGAAGAAAATCGGTTAAGAATTAGCTATAGCTCCCATATATATGTTTCGTCCGATTTGGCCCTTTAGTCCTATAGAAGCTGTATTTTACAACCGATCGTTTTGAAATTTAGAATGGTAGAGTTTCTTGATTCATGAACCAACATTGCCGAATTTGAAGAAAATCGTTAAAGATTTAGCTATAGCTCCCATATATATGTTTCATCCGATTTGGCTCTTTAGATCCAATCGTTTTTATACCCTACACCACACTGTGGTACAGGGTATTATTTAAGTATAAAATGTCCCAATAGTAAATTTATGTAAACAATTTATACATGAATTACAAAATTTATATATCAGGTTATTCAATATTACGAGAGTGGTGTAGGGTATTATATAGTCGGCACCGCCCGACTTTAGCCTTCCCTTACTGGTTATATCTGAGTCTAAGTTCGAAGATGGACCATATTGGTCCACTTCTTCTGATACCTTCCCCAAAAGGATTACAATTTTATGAAATATTTAGTTTCTAATAACTTGTATACAACTTATCCTATTCATTTGTGATTCCACATTTAGTTTCTCTGTCGGTATCAACTGGAGAAAATTGGGCGAAATTGTCACGCCCATTTTGGTAGGGACCGTGTTGTACGAAAATATAACAGCATCAAATTGACGTGTTTGTCAAACCAATTCCGGTACCTCTATAAAAATTCTTTCAAGCAGAAACAGTAGTTTGGTAACCGTCTTCAAACCAATAAAAAAATGATTCTTTTTCCAAATGTTGTGCAGTGTAATGATTTTATATTTAGTACACATAGTCCATTGAAAAATGAGCGTTTTAGTACTTCCCAAACAAAATGGTTCAAAATAAAACATTTTTTTTAATTTCCCTTACTTTTACATATGCTTCATAACTAGACAACGGAATTATATGTAATTTTGATTTTTTAACATACTCTGGATCCGGTTGCATATTAAATTGTTGGATTTTTTAGGCACAGAAATCCAGTTACCATGTTACTATCATATTTTGAATAAACAGTACATATTTCACATACACAGCCGGAATTGGAATCCGGTAATATCTTTAAATTGCATATAATGTCGATATATATTCATAACGTAGACCTTTATCTATAGATTTATTTTCAATTAGGCATTGTTTTCTAATCAATGCCAGTTTTTTGTGCAACCAAACAAACATTATTTTAAACAATCTATTTTTTCCTAATTTTTTAACCACAATAACTAAACCACCACTACTTGAAAGCAATATTCCCAAAATGTGTAGCAATCATAATTAGGTTAGGTTTAGATTAGGGCGGCAGCCGCTCACATGTCAAATCGGGGGTAACGGGGGGGGCTATATCTTAATCTGGACCGATTTCTTCCAAATTTAAAAGTGTTCATTCATATAATAGGACACCTCTTTCTGACGAATTTCATACTGATCGGATAAAAAATACAGTTTTTACAGCGCTTACATGTGAAATCGGGGGTAACATATATATGGGGGCTATATCTAAATCCGAACCGATTTGCTCCGAAGAAGAAGAAACCTCTCTCGCACTGATCGGATATAAAATAACATTTTTACAGCGCTTACATATCAAATCGGGGGTAACGTATATATGGGGGCTATATCTAAATCTGAACCGATTTCTTCCAAATGTAACAGTGTTCATTCATATAATAAGGAACCTCTTTCTGCCGAATTTCATACTGATCGGATATAAAATAAAGTTTTTAAAGCGCTTACATGTCAAATCGGGGCTAACATATATATGGGGCTATATCTAAAGCTGAACCGATTTCAATATGGATCGTCCTTGGGCCAAAAAAAAAATATGTGTAAAGTTTCGTCGAGATCGGACCATAATTGCGACCTGTACTCTGATTACAAGAATACATGCACGTACAGACAGACGGACAGACGGACATAGTTAAATAATCTGAGAAAGTGATTCTATGTCGATCGGTATAATAAACGATGGGTCTATTTCTTCTCCTTTTGGGTGTTACAAACAAATGCACAAAGTTGTAGGGTATACCAATTTTTTTTTTCCCTATAATCCTTTATCATTTCCCTATAATCCTATGTCTCATTTAATATGCTTCTGATGTACACAAATGATATTAAAGATTTTGGTAGCGCGAGCACTGACCACGGGCCAAAATCGACTATGTGAATAGGTCATACTACACTCGAGTCTATACATAGCTTTTGAGCTTTTTACCATTTATAGGAGCCGTAACGGTCAAGCGGCCAAAAGTCGCATGGTGTAAAATCGCGTACAATGGAGATCAGTATCTCTATACGTCATCACGCAAGAATCTAAACCGATTTTAAAATGTTTCTTTTATATGAACGCTTCATGGCCGCAGATGGATCTTAAAAAATTAAAACAACTAAGAAAGTTCAGTCGGGTAAACCGAGTAATGACACCTTGAGTCTCAAAAAAATATTAGTAAATTTATTTATTTTTTTGTTTTATTTAAATAATTATCAATTTAAATTGCATTTAATAACTTTAAAGTATGTACTGGTATTAAAGTTAAAAGCTGTTTATTGTGGTAAAAAATGGTCCATTTGTGTGAGAGGTACCAAAAGGGGCGAACCAATAACGGTCACTTTTCTCTGGACTATAGGTACTATAAAATCATTACACTGTACAAAATTTCAAATATATATATGCACTGGTATTAAAATTTAAAGCAGTTAACTTTTGGTGCAAAAAGGTCCATTTGTGTGGGAGGTACCAAAAGGAGCAGGCCAATAACGCCCATTTTTCTCTGGACTCTAGGTACTATAAAAGCATTACACTGTACAAAATTTCAAGTATTCGTATGCACAGGTATTAATGTTATTAGCTATTAACTTTTGGTTCAAAATTGTCCATTTGTGTGGGAGGTACCAAAAGGGGCGTGCCAACTTCGCACATTTTTCTCGAGATAATAAAATAGTACTATGTGTAGAGTTTCAGAGGATTCAAATAAGTAGTATAGAAGTTATTAAATAATTAATGTTTCACTAAATGTTAACCCTCTCTGTGGGAGGTACTAGCAGGAGTGGACCAATATGGGCCATCTTCGAACTTAGCCGAGATAGAAGAAAATATTACCACATACCAAAATTGAAGTCAATCGGTTACTCCTTTCGAGAGTTATCGTGGGCACCAGCCAGCAGACAGATAGACAGACGGACATTGCTCATTCGACTTAATTCGACCCAAAACGGATATTCTCCGAACATTCTTAGGGTCTTAGGTTCGATGTGTTACACTTTTGGTTCGATGTGTTACACTTTCCTCTCTAATGTTAGGAGATAAAAATGGATGGGATCGGATAAGTTGGTGTGGCAAAAGTGGGCGTAGTAAGGTTTGAAAATTTAATATCTCGCAAACTATTGGCCATAGAAGAACGAAATTGGATACTTAGTTATTGGGGTCAATATTAGTAATTTCAAAAAAGTTGGCGGGATTGAATAAGAGGGCGTGGCAATACTTAAATTTTGAATGCATCAGAAACAATGTATCGTAGAATAACGAAATTTGTTTTGTATCTTATTGGAGTCAATATTAGATCACCCTCACTAGGTTCATGAAAAATAAAATAGTGGGATCGGTCGAAAATAGTCGAGGCATTTAAAATTTGAATACCTCAGAATGTGTTGATCGTAGAGGAACAACATTTTGTACATACTGTAGCGGAATTACTATTGAAAACTTGACTAAAAAAATAGGCGCGACCGGATTGGTGGACGTGTCAAAAGTGGGCAATAATTAAAATGCAATATCTTGGAAACTGACAAGACCTTCAAGAAGAGCTCTAATTTGTATAAAGCTACAAACGCGTTTTTCAGATATAACGAATGGAATGTTCACATCTCAGGAATTTCTTAATAAATATTTTTTTTAAAAAAGAACGGGGCTGAACAACGTCTTCAAATTTTCAAATTAAATTTGAAGATGCATCGGATGCACTCAATACGTTAACGAATCGAACGTAAATCCCTGTAATGAAAAATAGAACCTATGACCTTTAAAATTAGCCTTTCTTTTGTAAAAATTGTTCCGTAAAACAGAACTCGAAACGTAGGTCCTTTGAGAATATTTTCCTATTTTCTCAGATTTCAGCAGCAGGTGGCGTGGAGCGGTAATAGGGTAGGTGAAAAAACACACACAAAACAGAAACAAAGAAAAAACTATTAATGTGTATTGCCTACCACCATTTTAGCAGACAATTAAAAATTTGATTTTGGACATATAACAAAATTTTATTATTTATTAACGAACTCTGTTTTAAAGAATTTTAGATTTAAATTTAGTTTCTCTATAGTACACAAGGGCTACAGGGGCCTTAAAGTGGGCCACCTAGGGTATTCACAATTTTAAAGCGAGTAACTTGTTCTGTTGTCGAAACGAAAGTTCTTGTGTGTATTCTTCCAACTGAGGTCTTATACAAAAAATTTTACAGCTAAGAATTATTTAACATAGCTCCCGAATGAAAAAAAGTCCATACGACAAACGGTCATTTGAAGTTATATTATCAAAAAAATAGTTTTTAGTATTTTTTCGAAAAAGGTTCTTGTCGTATTTTGGATTTATAAAACAAATAATATAGAAACCCTTACAATTTTAATATGTGCTAAGGTGTTAAAAGTTCAACAGCAAAGGGAATTTTAATTTCCATACGACAATCGGTCATTTGAAGATATATTATCAAAAAATAGTTTTTAGTATTTTCTCGAAAAATGTTCTTGTCGTGTTTTGGATTTTTAAAAAAAGAATATGGAAACCCCTACCATTTTAATATGTGGTAAGGTGTTGAAAAGTTCAACAGCAAAGGGAATTAGAAGCGCATTTTTTATTGTAGTAGATATATCGATACCTCCATTCTAAAACATGCTAAGTCGCCTAAGCATGTTTTTAAGGAAATTTCATGTCTAATTTCTAAATATTCCACATTACATATATTCATTCTAAATATTCCACATTACATATATATTGGTGTTTAGACGTTAACTCAATGAAAAGTTATTCACAAAACAGTAAAGGTCATTCCATTTGCATTATAAAGGAATTCCACACAAATTTAAAAAATGCATCAAACTTTGATCGCCTCTCCTGAAAAACTACCTTTTTGCACTTAGAATAGTTTAGAGTGGAAAATTTAATTTTACAAATATAATAATATGCGAATTATTATCACTTTGTAATGTCAGTACTAACAAACAACAAAAAATTCCATCGAAATATGGTTTTTAGTTTTTACAAAATCAGACGAATAACATCTGGAAACATTTTTGGTAATTTTTTCGCCAGCTATAAAATGTTTTGTTTTGAGAAGAGAATCGATATGCCAATTTATTTTGAAATCGGGAGTGGTGACCCATAAAAGGTGTTCGGTTTGACATGCTAAATTTTTGTTAAATATATGACCGCTGTTATTGCCGAGCTATATATACATAATTGTGTATGTCCATAGCTCTTTATGGGATTTTTAAAGTATTCGAAGAATGAAAAAAACTCTTACAGAACTGACCACATGAATTCAAAATTATTTGTCCCTATAACCATTTATCATTTTCCTATAATACTATGTATCATTTATGATGCTTCGGAAGTACAAACATAATATTAAAGATTTTGATAGCGCGAGCACTGACCACGGGCCAAAACTGACTATGTGAATAGGTTATACAACACTCGAGTCTATACATAGGTTTCGAGCTTTTTACCATTTATAGGAACCGCAACGGTCACGCGGCCAAATGTCGCATGGTGTAAATTAGCATCCATTGGAGATCAGTATACACACATAAATTAAAAGGATCATAGCTCTTAAGGGACTTTTGAAGTACAGAAATAATACAAAAATTGCGTTTGTCACTGCTACACTGACTACTGTCTGAGAATTGACAACGCGAGATATGTTACCACAGTAATTGGCTGGACATTGAATTGTTGGTTTTGCAACTCTTTTGAGGTAAGTAGAGAACTTTTACAATATGTGAAGCATCAAAATTGTTCTGGTCACTGCTGCACTGACCACCGCGCACAGTTTTATTTACATAAGATGCTTCTGAAAGGACAAAAAGAATTCTCAAGTTATTGATAGCGCTAGAACTGACCACATGACCAATTTTAGCTCTCTACCTTTATAAGGAGCCTCAGAATTCATGTGGTCGTACGTATCGCTTGGCGGAAAATCGAAAATCAATGTAGCCTTTGTACTGATCCATGCGTGCACTCTAGACACACCATTAACTATTTTGCTAGTGAATACGATCCCAGCTGTAATACACTATGTGGACCGCTATAGATATGAATCTACTATCTTTAAATTGTTTCATTCTTATCCATAAAAGAAACAATTCTGAATGTCTACGCCTAGTTACTTATGACGTACATATATAGATAAAACATTGACAATTTCCAAACTATAATTTTTGTTTGCATACGAATAATGTGTCATTCCCCTAAAATTTGTTTCCAGAGGAGTAAGTTTTCTCTTATACTTTTTTGACAGTTTAGTTAAGCGTACTAACTAAACTGTACATACGTATGTATAAACATATATTTAATTTGGGAGGAATTTAATCCTCATACACTCACATTGTAATATCTATTCTGTTGCAGTGTGATAAGAGTTTCCTCGTCCCACAAAAATATTATGTCATATTTCCGTTCAAATGGTGAATGGTATAAAATTAATCATTTTCCTTTCGACTATTATTAACTTAAGTATATGACAAATTTAACAAATGCTGTCATAAATTTAACCGCAGTCCTTGCTCACGCACACCTCTCATCGGTCATGCACACAGATAGACAGACACACACACACACACTCAGTCTTACATATGCACGTATACTCATTCATCCATTTCCTAATGCATACGTCCGGTGTATTCGAATGTATCTATATGTGTACTTGTGCAATCATACCAGAGAGAGAGCGACTACGACAAACAGTGTTCCTAAGTGACTCTTGTGGATGTGCACTCTTTAAGTACTCCCCTCGCCATCCACTAACATTTCACCCTTCCTTGCCGGCATTAGTACTAAATATGTATATCTTTAGGAGCACCGAACACATGAGTATTATAAATACGTAAAATACGAGTGAGTACTCGTACGAGTACGTTTGGTGAGTTTATATATTTTTTCTCGATTTGTGGTTTACACTGCAGTTCAGTAAACTTTGCATTTGTAACCTAGGGACTATTCCTATCAAGGGATGAGTTTATGAGAGTATGGACGCGCACATTACCTGTATTATGTGTACATATGCATTAGGTCGTACAGAGTAAAGCACTTTAATTTAGACATTATAGAATACCACAAATGTGTAGTGAGCCGAGGACAGTTATTCATAAAACCATTTGGAAATTTATTAAACATGTATAATTATCTATTGTCTTATATGTCCTACTAGCATTTAAATACCCGGCGATGCCCGGGTTGTCTTTGAAAACAGTGATCCAAACATTAGTATTATTTTTGATTTTGAATTAAAAATAATTACCCAAAAACTAAAAAAAATGTTGGCTATAGCAAAATTTATGTAAAAATACGTATTTAAAATTTTTGGTTTACAAATACCTTCGAATATTTGATCACACGCCGATCATTAAAAATTTGTTTAACATCCAGGATCAGTCTACTTGAAAGTCTATCAAACTCCAGATGCTCAAAAACTCAAACAAATTCACTGACAACAGTAAAAAATTCTGTAAATATGAAAGCACAACCTCAAATGTACGATATGTGTGCAAACTTTCAAATTAATACTTTTATGGGGTCAGTGGTCAAGAGGTCACCAAATAAGTGGCTGAGAAACAAATGCATATCATGCCATGTATGTTTCAAATTTCGATATACTCGTATACATTTTTGTTTAAATATATTTCGAAAAGACTATTAAACATTATGTCTCCGTTTTTGTGTACCTCTTGTCCTCAGGCCGGACGACGCATTTCCTTTAAGATCGTTTTATGCACATATATGTGCAGCTCCACAGATCTTTATGGGATTTTTATTGGAAGAATGAAAAAATCTTAAAGAATTTTGAAATGTAGTGGAAGAATGAAAATTGCTTTGGTCACTACTGACAACAATCTTAGAATTCAAAATTGTTTTTTTCCTGTGTATACTACATATTATTTTATCTTTGTATAATTTAAGCGCGAGAGTTGACCACTGGCCAAAAAACGACTATGTTAATAGTCCGTAGGCTATACTACACTGGAGTTTCTAGCTTTCTACCTGTCATATGAGCCGCAACGGTCAAGCGGCCAAAAGTCGCTTGAATTAGTATTAACATTGCCATTTTGGGCCCTTTAAAGTACAGAAAGAGTGGAAATTGCATTGGTCACTGCTACACTGGCCACAGTCTGAGATTTGACCGAATTGACAACCTTATATATGTATATCTTACCACATTAAGTGGTGAGAGATATATTTTGAACAGGGGTTAGAAGTTTTACAATCTGTAAAATAGTGAACATTGTTTTGGCCACTGACCACGTTCAGAGAATTCAAAATTATTGTATTTACAAACTTTTAACTTTGTGTCCCATAAGAGGCTTCGGAAACGACATAAACAATTGATAGCGCTATAACTGACCACTGGCCGAAAAATGTCTACGTGAGTAGCCCGTGGTTTATACACCACTCATGTCTATGAGAGTGCAATTTATGGGATTTTTAATGTATTGAAAGAATGAAAAACTCTTAAAGAATCTTGAAAGCCAGTGAAGATTGAAAATGGTTTTGGTCATTGCTTAACTGACCGCAATCGTAGAATTCAAAATTGCATTTCTCGGTTATAGTACAACATATTATTTTACCTGGATACATATAATCTGTATGAACTTGTGCCGTATACAATATCAAGCCTTGCAAATTGCCGTCTTATTAAAAACAAGTAAAAGCGTTAAGTTCGGTCATGCCAAATCTTATATACCCTCCACCATGGATTGTATTAAATTTTATTACTGGAAAAGTCGTTGCATATGGAGCGAATCATGAAACTATCCTTTTGTTTAAGTAAATTATTAAAAAAACGAACGCTGCAATTTTAGGTCGCAAATTATTTAGCGAAACTCTTCATCTGAAACATGTGGTATTTACGGGACTTGTATAAATTTTGTTCAGATGAATTCTTGCCAAAATAGAATACAAACTGCAAAGTTTCAAGTAAATTTCTTAAAAAAGTGGTGTTTATGGCTTAAATAAGCCTTCTTGGGAGCGACATCTATAGGTGGACTATAACAAAATATGAACTGATTTAAACATGATTTACTACGATTCTTGTCTTAAACTAAAACAGACTGCAAAGATTCAGTTAAAATGCTTAGGAAACATGGCATTTATAGCTTAAATACGTATATTAGGGAGCGACCTCTACAGGATGACTATAACAAAATATGAACCGATTTGTAAAGTTTTTGCTTTGATGAAGTCTTGTTAAAATATAATACAAACTGCAAAGTTTCTGCTAAAATGCTTTACAAATGTTGTATCTATGGCTCAAAAACCTATTTTGGAGCGACCTCTATAGGGAAGCTATATCAAAACATCAACCAATATGGCCCATTTGCAATCCCAAAGAACCTGCAACTATAAGAAATATGTCTACCAAATTTGATCAACCTAGCTCTATTATTACGGAATGTAGCGTGATTACAACAGACAGACGGATATGGCTTACACTATGCAACAAAATTTTTGTCCAAGGGATGTGGATAACAGTTCCTGGTGCAATTAGGTGTCACAAACACGAAAAAAATATTAAAAAAAAATTTTATGGTAAATTTTTTTTTTAAATTCCAACTTTCATGGAAAGTACTTTCAGTATTTGGACCATAATTTTTCAAGTATAAGCCCGATTGAGACGTGTTATGCCTCAAATTAAAGGGAATTATAAGGGCTACATATGCTGCAACTATCGTTTTCAATCTTTGGTTTAGTAACAGTCGACAAAAATATGAGAAAAAACGATTTTTTTTTTTAAACACTTTTTTCTGGTACAAAAAAAACATAAAAAATAGAGTGGAGCGCCCCAGTAGGCGAGTTGGTAGCGTACTCGCCTATGAGTTTGGGGGTTGTGGGTTCGATTCCCACCAGAGGCTCTGGTCTGTCGCTGCAAACATTTAGCCATATTGTCGTTGTAACCCGGCCTTTCCCTGGACCTTATAATTAGAATATAAATTTACTTTGTATTGTAATTCATATAAATAAATAAATAAAAAATAGAAAAAACAAATTGAAAAAATTATTTTCATTATTACATTTTTAAAAAGCCAGCATGCTAACTAAGAAAACACTGTCTATTTGAAAAAATCTATGGATAGATGTAAAAGTTATGAGCCATTTTGTAAATGTTAGGGAAATTCAAAAAAATCTTGTTTCATATTTTTTTGTTTTTAAATGATGTTTTTACTTATATTAAATTCGCCATATGTGAGAGAGACATATAATAGACATTGCACTTGCTTTTTATTTTATGAGGACTGATGTCAGACATTATAAAATTATAGAGAGAACGAGATTTTATGGTTGTTCGTAACCCCTAATAAAACATTATATGCAATGTGAGTGCTATACATATTGGATGAGATGCGCTCAGATAGAGGGTCGTTCAACAATATTTGTGTTTTTTTATTTATGAGGTTTTCATTCAGTTACGCCTTTTAGGGGCATGGACATCCCAGTCGTAGTAAATTTATATGTACGCAATACGCGTAGTACGCGGCAGTCTTGAAAATATTGGGTGTCTACATTCGAAGCAAACTATATGTCAGCTACAGGTACTGTAACTTATGAACCTTAAACCCGTAATTTATGAATTAAATTTCTTATTAATAAATTAGTGTAAAGAGAGATAAGTCGATTTTCTGAATGTCGATTAAAGAGATAAGTCGATTTTCTGAAAAATATTACAAAGTTATATTTCGATGTATGAGTAAAAGGCAAAGAACTTTTCAATGTGCAAATGATCCCGACATATTTCTGCGGAAAATATGTAATTAAAAAAATCGACGTGCGTTTAGTAAAATAATAGAAGAAATATATGTGTATATATATGTGTTTGGTATACGAGTTAAAAATATGAACGAACCGTGGACACCTATTATTTTGTGTAATTCGTGCCATGTAAATCTTACTCGATGGACTAGTGGAAGAATGTGGTAAGTATGTACTTTAAATTAATGTATTACAATGTTTTGTGGAATACAGCATTTTAATTTTAGACTTCACGTGCAATTTGTAATGCCAATGATTTGGAGACAACCATTCATTCACGATACGGACTGCTATTTTTGGCTAGGTTAATAAATTGGAGTAGGAAGTGTCCAAGTATAGCTAACAGCCTAATTACGGAAACATCATCAAGTTCAACTGAGTACTCAACTCTGAGCGATTCAAGTTTGAGTCAGAAGTCAACGCTTTTAACTCAGTTTCAACTCATCGATCTAGTGCGTGATTTGGAACTGACCAAAGATAAGGCAGAACTACTTGCATCTGGAATGAAACAGTACAATATTTTGGCCCCAGATGTTAACATATCATATTATAGAGTTCGTTACATAAGGAATCATACGAAACAATGGCTAAATTGATAAAATACATAAAATATGAACATGACTGGAAAATTTGTTGCGATTTAAAAGTGGTTGGTATGTTATGCCTCTGGGATAGCCGATATTTTGCCACCACTGCATATTAAGCTGGGGCTCTTTAAAAATTTTGTAAAAGCCTTAAGGAAAGATGGCAATTCACTCTCATATTTAAAAAGTTTATTTAAAAGTCCTTCTTTTCAAAAAATCGAAGAAGGAGTTTTTGATGGGCCTATAATAAGGAAACTGATGAAAGATGTGAATTTCGAATCATATTTGACGTCGGATGATATTGCAGCATGGAGGTCATTTGAGCTTGTAGTATCAAATTTCTTTGGATCCAATAAAAGCCTACTTCTAATGAAACTTGTTCATGTAAATAAACTCAAATGTACATAAAAGTAATAAATAAAATCGCTATTTAAACAGAAATTAAAAAAGACGATTTTTTGAAATTCTCTTACCTCTACCAAAAGATATATACTTTCTACATTTATCCATAGATTTTTTGCATCGCTTTAAAAAAATAATATAAAATACTTTTTTTTATATTTTTTTTTTTGTCCCAGGATTTTTTTTAAATCTACTTTTTATAGTGCAAATACTAAGGGTATCTTCGACGATAATTGTACTTTTAATAAATTTTTTTTTAAAAAAAAATTATCCGTGAAAAATTTTGGGTTTTGATTTTATATAACAGTATGCCATAATCTATACAAAAAAATAGTTTTTAGGTCTAGGACACAAATTTTTTTTTTGTTGCATAGTGTTAATCGTTTTGGAATTTTACGACGATTAAGAATATATATACTTTATGCGGTCTTAGATCAATATTTAGAGGTGTTACTCCCATCCTATGGAGGAGGGAATAAAGAAGACTTTCCTCTACAGCGTATGAGCGATTTATGGTATTACGTATACGCTATTATTAGCTCTTTAATAACTTTTGAAATCACTGACATAATGAAAAGAAATGTGGTTACTGCTACACCGACCACTGTCAAAGAATTCAAAATTATGTTTCGTGTTTACATTTGTCGTTTTTTTAGCTTTGGATTATATGTAAGATGCTTCTGAAAGGACAAACACAATAATCAAGTTTTTGATAGCGCTGGAACTGACCACATGGCAAAAACTTACTACACGTACAGCTGTTCTGTATACAACACTCTGGTCTATGGTTTTGCAAAGTTTCAGCTTTCTAGCTCATGCAGGAGCCACAGCGGTCAAGTGGTCAGCGCCTCCTGTTGAGAATTTTGTGACTTTTATTTTTCCTAAACCTTTGCGTAGCAATTACGAACAAATCTTCAAAAGGAAGTATCCAAATTGGTCCAGTAGTTTTCAAGTTTTAAGCTGTTGAATAAACCACGATTCATTTTTATCCCCTCATCTTAGAGATGAGGGTATATATCATTTGCTACGAGCCAAAAGTGTAACACATCGAAGCAGTGAACTAAGACCATAAGTATGTTCGGTGGATATCCGTTTTGGGTCATTTCAAGTCGAAGGAGCAATGTCCGCCCGTCCGTCTGTCTGTCTGTCTGCTGGCTGGTGCGCACGATAACTCTCGAAAGTAGTAACCGATTGACTTCAAATTTGGTATGTGGTAATATTTTCTTCTATCTCCGGCTAAGTTCGAAGATGGGCCATATTGGTCCACTACTTCAGGTACCTCCCTCCGGAAGGTTTAATATTTAGTGAAATATTGATTATTTATTAACTTCTATACTACTTATTTGAATCCTCTGAAATTCTACACATAGTATTAGTTTATTAGCCACTTTTACCTCGAGAAAAATTGGCGAAGCTGCCACGCCCGTTCTGTTACCTCCCACACAAATGGACAATTTTGAACCAAAAGTTAATTGCTTATAACTTTATTACCAGTGCATAAAAAGACTTGAAATTTTGTTCAGTGCAATGGTTTAATAGCAGTGAAAAATGGGCATTATAGGCACGCCCCTTTTGGTACCTCCCACACAAATGGACCATTTTGTACCCAAAGTTACCTGCTTATAACTTAAATACCATTTAATACATACAAATACTTGAAATTTTGTACAGTGTAATGCTTTTATAGTACATAGAATCCAGAGAAAACTTGGTACCTCCCACACAAATAAAAATTTTTGTACCAAAAGTTAACAGCTTTTAACTTTAATATCAGTGCATACAAATACATGAAATTTAGTACAGTGCAATGCTTTTATAGTACCTAGAGTATAGAGAAAAGTGGCCGTAATTGGCATGCGCTTTTGGTACCTCCCACACAAATTGGACCATTTTACACCAAAAGTTAACAGCTTATAACTTTAATAACAATACATACTTTGAAGCTATTAAATGTAATTTAAATTGATAATTTAATAAAAACCAAAAAAATAAATTAATTTACTAATATTTTTTGGGACTCACTGTGAGGGGATAAGTCGGTTTACCCGACTGAACTTTCTTACTTGTTATATATATAGATATGCACAGCGTAACTCAAGGGTTAACAAGTTGGCCTAGTTTGACGCCAAAAACTGTTAATGAGGTTTTGTTCAGGATCATCCTCTCTACACAACTGTGACGAGATCAAAATCAGATCGGTTCTGCGTCGCTTCGCGAAATATCGCGAAAAGAGTAAGCGAATGTTTTTAGATTTATATATAGTCGAAATCTATGTTTTCTGACAACTTTGCGCGATAGCCATTCCGCTGTTAAAAATTTCAGTAAAAAACATGTATCTCCGAATTATTTTGTTATAAAATCTAATCATCGCGAGTGGGGTTGGTCTTATTAAAAAGTGACCAAAGGAAATAATGGAAACTAGGCACAAGTCTACATCTCTTTCTTTAAGAAACAAAATCGCAGTATTATTCGGTAAAGATTTACAGTATCTTACAATATTCAATTCAAATAGTATTCTTACTTATATAATTTTTTTTTAAAATTGTGCAAACATTTTTACGCCAAAATATACTATTAAGACTTCCCTTAGCTTGTTATGTGCCATTTTGAAACCTTCTCCTCAGAATCTCCTGATATGGCTTGTAAGTTGTAAAATCGAATGGGTTTGTCTCGATAGAGACAGTGTTCTTCAACTTAAGATAAACAAATTTAAAAATGACGCATATGGATGTTCGTTATGTATAATCCGCGTTTTAAAAAAAAATTGGTATCATTGTTCGGTCAGCTTTATTTCGCGAGTTATTGTAAAAACATACCTTCAAGAATTTTTTTTACTTGGTTTTTCGTTTTATTAATGGGAGGCATTGAAAAATTTAACTCAAATAATATGAAAATGTCAAAATATTATTTATAGGCAGTACAAATTAAGATTTCGTTTAAGACCTATTGCAAATCGTAATTTCCCGCGATTTAAAAATGGCGACGTTAGGCAGTTTTATAGATTACCAAAAAAATTCGCAAAATGGTGATATTGCAAATATTGCTTAAATTGTAAAACGTCTTACAAAGTTGAAAAAAAATCAGTAAGGAAAACTGAAAGTCGGACGGGGCCGACTATATAGTACCCTACACCTCCCTAACAAATCGCAAATGGCCATTGCAATAAGAATATGGTAGTGTTCATACATGTAATAAGAAAACTCTCTCTGTTGAATTTCGTACTGATCGGATATAAAATACGGGTTCTACAGAGCTTACATATCAAATCGGGTGAAACATATACATGGGCACTATATCCAATTCTAAACCGATTTCCCCCAAATTTTTCAGTGTTCATTCGTGTAATAAGAGAACTCTTTCTGCCAAATTTGGTACTGATCTGATATAAAATACAGTTTCTACAGCGCTTACGTGTCAAATCGGGGGTAACATATATATGGGGGCTATATCTAAATCTGAACCGATTTTGACCAATTTCAATAGGGATCGTCCTTGGGCCAGAAAATGGTTCAATCGGTCAATGTTTTGATATAGCTCCCATATAGAGGTCGCTTTACAATAAGGTTTTTGAGTCATAGATACCACGTTTTTAAAGCAATTTAGCAGATACTTTACAGTTTGTATTCTATTATGAAAATTTTACAAATTGGTTCATATTTACTTATAATCACCCTATAGATGTCGCTCCAAAATGTATATGTTTATGCCATAAATACCACATTCTAACTGAAACTTTGCGGTTTGTATTCTATTTTGGGAAGAATTCATCTCAATAAAATTTTTACAAATCAGATTTTATTTTGTTGTAGTCCCCGTGTAGATGTACCTTTCAAATAAGCTATTTCAAGCCATAATGATCTGATATAAAATACAGTTTCTACAGCGCTTACGTATCAAATCGGGGGTAACATTATGGGGGCTATATCTAAATCTGGACCGATTTTGACCAATTTCAATAGGGATCGTCCTTGGGCCAGAAAAGAGCACTGTGCTAAATTTCATCACAATCGGGCCATAAATACGACCTGCACTTTGATCACAAAAATACACGGACAGACAGACAGACATGGCTTAATCGACTCAAAAGTGATTCTATGTCGATCGGTATAATAAACTATGGTTCTATTCCTTTTTTTTGGCACAAAGCACAATGCACAAAGTCATAATACCCTGTACAGTGTGGTGTAGGGAATTACCACAAAGTGGTGCATGGTTACAACCGCCACTTTGCGAACAAGCTAACGGATACACGGATATGTTAAATCCAAAATAAAAAATAAGAGACACACATTATGGAGGATTTAATGCCTAGTGAGTACAATTTTAAGAGTGATGTCTTCTGATCGGGAAGAAGCACACAATTTAATCCTGTAGGATTGTTGTTATGACTCAAATTTCAACGAGATTGATAAAGGACCGTCGGAATTGGAGGTTGTTGAATTTTTAAATTTTGGTAAAACGGCCTTTTTTCCTAACCCATATAACTAATTACCTAGCGTATTTTAAAAAATTTGCCCAAAGTGGATTCGATAGAGTTTTCCTCAAACTTTTAAAAAAAATAAAATAATCAGAAAAATTTTCTTTTTGCGAAATTAAAACTTGTTTTAAACTGTTTTGTCAAAAAAACATATTTTTAATTTTCTTTAAGAGCTATTGTGGACCCATGCCACTGGGACTTGTTTATCTATCAAAATTTATTTATTTCATTTTATTTTAGTTTTGTGAATTTGTATTTTTTTGAAGAATATGCTATCGAGAACACTTTTGGCAAAAATTTCTAAATACAATAGGTAATGTGGATGGGAAAAAGGACCGTTTGACGAAAATGTCATTAAAAGTTATTTTCGCAAAAACTTAATTTTTCGCAATATCTTGTAAAATATTGTTGAAACCGCTGATGGGGTGAAAAAATGTTAATAGAGGAAGATGAAGGCTACTTATTTTAGGACTCACTAAAGCTTTCCTGAACCAATTAGGGTAAATGGTTCTCGAGTTATGTTAAAATAACACTGTGCTAGTCCAAAAATGTAACAGAAAGGAGACCCTATGGATAGACATATTTCGGCCATGCTGAATACTGTGGCATTAGCCGTTTTTCTATGTTAGCTCTTGTTTTCGCGATATTCTACCACAAAGTTTGTTGGGAAACCAAAGAGGTTGCATATCTCTTTGGTGTTTTTGAAGTAGAGGACTTCGGAATATATGCTTCAGTCCAAAGAACAAAATAAAGGGAACATTTGGAGAATTATTTCTCAAAACAGTCGTCCACGGTTCTCACACCCTTACCCCTGAAAAAGCGCAATAAAATTTTATCATATGTTAAAAATCATATATATCGTCAACATTTTTAGTAGGCATCGTTGAGAAAAATATTCCTCGCGAAAAAATACTACAAGTCCTTTCTCAACTTTTTTATGAGAATTAAGCAGATTTCGTGTTATTACATAATTTCTGTATTTTTCTGCTCATAGCTGAAAATATGTGTAATAATTTTTTTTTACTTAAATTTTTGTAAATTATTTTTTGGTTAGTGTCAATGGAAATTTCAAAGGTAAGTAACAAAACCTGCCAAATTATACAACCTGTTCATTTTTCATAAATATGTTGAAAGGAGACACATAGTAATTTTTCGCGAGGAATGTTTTTCTCAAAGACACAAACTAAAAATGTCGACGATTTGTATGACGATTGACATATGGTGAGATTTGATTGCACTTTTTCAGAGGTAAAGGGGTGAGAAGCGTGGTTGAACGAAATAAAGGGAACCCTCGAGAAATAATTCTCTAAGGGTTCCCTTTATTTCGTTCTTTGTAATGAAGCGTGTTTTCCGAAGCCTTACAATTCAAAACCACCTTCAAGATAACTTACCTCTATGATTTTCTTGCAAACTTTGAGGTCCAATATCGCTGAAACAAGAGCTAACTTAGAAAAACGGCTGGCACTACTGGATTCAGCAATGTCGAAATAGGTATATCCATAGGGTCTCATTTCTGTTACATTTTTAAAGTGTCCATTTCAAGCACAGTGTAATTGGTTCAACCTCTATTTTTTTAGATGTTTATTTTTATTTTGATAGATAAATAAGTCCCATCCCACTAATAGACTACAAAGCTTTTAAAGGAATTGACTTAAGCTTTCGACTGACTTAATCAAATATAAAGTCCTTAAGTTTTTTTGCAGACATTTCAAAACAAGTTTTAATTTGGAAAAAAATCACAAAATTGTTTTATCTTTTTTTAAGCTTTTAAAAAAACTCTGTTGGGAAAATTTTTCTAAATACAATATGTAATTAGTTATATGGATGGGAAAATAGGGCCGTTTAACCAAAATGTCAACATTCAACAAACTCCTAATAGAACAGTCCTTAACCGATCTCCTTGAAATTTTGTGTCATAACTTCTATCCAATTGCACTAGACTTTGTACAAGTTTCATGCCGATCAGAAGACTTAGGTTTTAACTCACTTGATATGAAATCCCCCATATACATTTACATTTTTTTCATCATCCATCTCTATTATAGTACAATAGGTTCTCGAAAAGATACTTCTTAATCACTAAGAACCGCAAAATAAATACGTTGCAATCTTTCCGATGTTCGCAATTTTCTCCTTAGAAAAAGAAATACTTACCTGTACTGGTTTCCAGACAGTAATAACACCGATCGGCAAATACCAATTTTTTATACCCTCCACCATAGGATGGGGTATATTCATTTTGTTACTCCGTTTGTAACACCTCTAAATATTGTTCTAAG
This sequence comes from Eudasyphora cyanicolor, assembly GCA_963930755.1. NCBI lineage: Eukaryota > Metazoa > Arthropoda > Insecta > Diptera > Muscidae > Eudasyphora > Eudasyphora cyanicolor. The sequence goes on from OZ005734.1 coordinate 264,298,709, forward strand.
ACCCCATAAAGAATCAGCATATGTAATGCAACAAAGAAAAGCGCTATATTTTTTAATTTTTTTTTAAATTTTATTGTTCAAAAGCAAAAATGTCGGAAATAACATAAAATTTTAGAAACAGTTTAGATTTGTTCGAATTAGCCACCTTTGGCACGAATTGTGGCATTCAAATGGCCGACAAAGCCATCACACGCTGCACGAAAGTGGCTCTGCGGTATTTTGGCCCATTCCAGACGAAGCGACGTCTTGAGATGATCGATACTATGGTATTTTTTAGTGCGAACCTTACTCTCTAAAATGCCCCAGGCGCAAAAGTCCAACGGATTGAGATCCGGAGATCTTGGTGGCCATTGTGCGGTAGAAATGAAGCGAGGAACCTCCTTTTTAAGCCATTCTTGGTTGACGCGTGCTGAGTGCGATGGTGCTGAGTCCTGTTGGAATTTCCATGGTCTGCGGCAGAAATGTTTGTCTGCCCAGGGCTTCAATACTGTCTTTAGGACAATCGAAGGTGTAAATTTTCAGCTGACCTCTTTGGCAAGTAAACCCGATCATTTTGTTTGTTCACAAACTGCTCAATTTGGAATGGTTTCTCATAGAAGAAAACCAAATTCGGTAACTGGCCTCTTTCGTGCAAGCGAAACAACTGCTTGGCTCTTTCCAGTCTAACTTTTTTTTGTGCATCGGTGAGCTCTTGCACTTTTTGGAACTTCAATGGCTTTAGTCCAAGCTTATTTTTATACCCTACACCACTCTGTGGTACAGGGTATTATAAGTTTGTTCCACGGCAGATGTTTGTAACACCTGAAAATAACACAGCTAGACCCACCTTAAAGTATACCGATCGACTCAGAATCACTAGCTGAGTCGATTTAACGATGTCCGTCCGTCCGTCCGTCCGTCTGTCCATGTAAAGTTGTTCGTCGACTACAGGTCGCAATTTCACTCCGATCGTTCTGAAATTTTGCAGTTTAGAGTATTTCGCGGCTGTTAAGATCGCTATTGAATTTGGTTGAAATCGGTTCAGATTTAGATATAGCTCCCATATATATCTTTCGTCCGATTTGACCCTTTAGTCCTATAGAAGCTGTATTTTACATCCGATCGTTTTGAAATTTAGAACGGTAGAGTTTCTTGATCCATGAACCAACATTGCCGAATTTGAAGAAAATCGGTTAAGATTTAGCTATAGCTCCCATATATATGTTTCGTCCGATTTGGCCCTTTAGTCCTATAGAAGCTGTATTTTACATCCGATCGCTTTGAAATTTAGAATGGTAGAGTTTCTTGATCCATGAACCAACATTGGCGAATTTGAAGAAAATCGGTTCAGATTTAGATATAGCTCCCATATATATCTTTCGTCCGATTTGGTCCTTTAGTCCTATAGACGCTGTATTTTACATCCGATCGTTTTGAAATTTAGAATGGAAGAGTTTCTTGATCCATGAACCAACATTGCCGAATTTTAAGAAAATCGGTTAAGATTTAACTATAGCTCCCATATATATGTTTCGTCCGATTTGGCCCTTTAGTCCTATAGAAGCTGTATTTTATATCCGATCGTTTTGAAATTTAGAATGGTAGAGTTTCTTGATCCACGAACCAACATTGCCGAGTTTGAAGAAAATCGGTTCAAATTTAGATATAGCTCCCATATATATCTTTCGTCCGATTTGGTCCTTTAGTCCTATAGAAGCTATATTTTACATCCGATCGTTTTGAAATTTATAATGGTAGAGTTTCTTGATCCATGAACCAACATTGCCGAATTTGAAGAAAATCGGTTAAGATTTAGCTATAGCTCCCATATATATGTTTCGTCCGATTTGGCCCTTTAGTCCTATAGAAGCTGTATTTTACATCCGATCGTTTTGAAATTTAGAATGGAAGAGTTTCTTGGTCCATGAACCAACATTGCAGAATTTGAAGAAAATTCGGTTAAGATTTATCTATAGCTCCCATATATATGTTTCGTCCGATTTTGCTCTTTAGTCCTGTAGAAGCTGTATTTTACATCCAATCGCTTTGAAATTTAGAATGGTAGAGTTTCTTTATTGAAGAAAATCGGTTAAGATTTAGCTATAGCTCCCATATATATGTTTCGTCCGATTTGGCCCTTTAGTTCTATTGAAGCTGTATTTTACATCCAATAGCTTTGAAATTTAGAACGGTAGAGTTAATTGATCCATGAACCAACACTACCGAATTTGAAGAAAATGGGTTAAGATTTAGCTATAGCTCCCATATATATGTTTCATCCGATTTGGCCCTTTAGTCCTGTAGAAGCTGTATTTTACATCCAATCATTTTGAAATTTAGAATGGTAGAGTTTCTTGATCCATGAACCAAAACTACCGAATTTGAAGAAAATCGGTTAAGATTTAGCTATAGCTCCCATATATATTTTTCGTCCGATTTGGCCCTTTAGTCCTATAAAAGCTGTATTTTACATCCAATCGTGTTGAAATTTAGAATGGTAGAGTTTCTTGATCCATGAACCAACATTGCCGAATTTGAAGAAAATCGGTAAATTTTGGCTATATCTCCCATATATATGTTTCATCCGATTTAGCTCTTTAGATCCAATCGTTTTTATACCCTACACCACACTGTGGTACAGGCTATTATTTAAGTATAAAATGTCCCAAAAGTAAATTTATGTAAACAATTTATACATGAATTACAAAATTTATATATCAGAGTTATTCAATATTACGAGAGTGGTGTAGGGTATTATATAGTCGGCACCGCCCGACTTTAGCATTTCCTTACTGGTTTAATATGTGTTGTATCCGTTCTCGCGATATGTTCAGCTCACGAGCAATTTTTCTACCACTGCGGCGTGGATATCGATCAAATCTGGCCTTCACTTTTCGGATCATTTCTGGTGTTGTTACCGTTTATTTCGTCCACTTTTTGGACGCGATGCAACACTGCCAGTATCACGGTAACGAGCAATGGTACGAGAAACAAAAGATTTATTCACATTTAAATGCTGGAGGCCACTTGTGTTTTTCCACCCAAATATAAAGCAATCACACTATCACGCTTGAATTCCATCACGAATAATTTTTTTTCTGAATGCAATAGATCAAAATGTTTTTGTAAGCTTGTAAACAATAAAATGAACTGTCACTGAAATAAATCTGTCAGCTATCAGACTAGCGGTTTAGAAATGATAGCAACCTGAAGTTGGTTGCAATACATATCAGCCACCCTGTATATATATTCTTAATTGTCGTAAAATTATAAGACGATTTAGCTATGTCCGTCCGGCTGTTGTAATCACGCTACAGTCCGTAATAATAGAGCTCGGTGATAAAATTGCTTGAAATATTTCTTATAGTTGCTGGTTCTTTGGGATTGCAAATGGGCCACATCGGACAATGTTTTGATATAGCTCCCCTGTAGAGGTCGCTTTACAATAAGGTTTTTGAGTCATAGATACCACATTTTTAAAGCAATTTAGCATATACTATGCAGTTTGTATTCTATTTTGAGAAGAATTCATCACAGCAAAAATTTTACAAATTGGTTCATATTTACTTATAGTCACCCTATAGATGTGGCTCCAAAATTTATATGTTTATGCCATAAATACCACATTTTCGAAGCATTCTAACTGAAACTTTGCAGTTTGTATTCTATTTTGACAAGAATTCATCTCAATAAAATTTTTACAAATCAAATTTTATTTTGTTGTAGTCCCCGTGTGGATGTACCTTTCAAATAAGCTATTTCAAGCCATAAATACCACATTTTCAGGTGAAGAGTTTGGCTAAAGAATTTGCGGCCTAAATTTGTCTAAAAATTTACTTAAACAAAAAGATCGTTTCAGGATTTGTTTAATATCCAAAGATTTTTCCAGTAATAAATTATAATGCAATCCATGGTGGAGGGTATATAAGATTCGGTATGGCCGAACTAAGCGCTTTTACTTGTTTTCTTGTGTTTCTCTTTTAATGCCTTGCTAAATCATCTAAAACTATTTAAATGTGGATAATTGGTTCTCTAGAAATGCCTCTCTGTTTTTTTAGTCTAAAGCAGGGTTTCCCAACCGGGGGGCACGGCTCCTTGGGGGACGTCGCTAGCTTCTAGGGTGGCGTGAAAAATTTAGAGTAAAACATAAAAAGTACACGTGGAATTTGTAAAATATTTTTATAGATGTAAACTTAATACAAATGAAAGTGTACAACGCCTGTCAAACATTATTTAAAATGTTCTTTTCCGTACTTATATGATATGTTGAATTTGAAAAATGTACCATATTATAAATTTTCAACATATAATTGTAGTGCACCTCGATGTCTTATCTAATGAATTTATTAAGTATTTCTCCGATAAAAAGTCGTATTATTGGCAAAGTAATTTTTTCCGCAATCCATTTGTTGTAGATATTATTATACTGCAAGATTCTATTCAGGAAGAAGCAAATGAATTCAAATTCAACTCAGGTGCCACTAAAAATATTTATCCAGGTTAATTCCATAGCAGCATATGAAATTAATTTAAATATAAAGTCAAAGTATGGGTCTTGCTTTAATATCGATAATGATCTTAGATGTGCACTATCAAAATATCCCCAAAACAAACATCTTGTGATTCAGCAAAAAAAAGTATGTGCTTTTTTTAGCTGTGCCTTATGTGAATTAAATATTTTTTTTATCATATCTTTAATTCATGTGATTTCAGTGAATTGAATTAATCTAGTTCACATAGTATATCTTATTTTTAATAACATCGAGGGTAAATTACAATAAGAAAATAAACTAAGTTTTAGAGCTAACTATGGGTTATCATCATCGGAAACGAAAGAATGCCTACAAACCAAAAAATCCAAAATATAATGATTGATAGGTAATTCTGAAATTTTGTCGTTTTTTGGTATTTCTGTTAAGTTTTGGGCTTTGCTTGCTATAGTAATATTTATGGCCAAAATTTTTGTAGAACATTTTATCCCCGACCTCCCCATATCAAGGAGTGTTTTTTACGATTTGTTAAAATGGGCCCAAAAATTACAGCTATGTGGGGGGAGCTAGAGGGTTAATATGTTCCACAAAAATATTGGCCTTACTATTTTCTACAAAGTTGCTAAACATACCCTACTTCAAAAACAAATATATTTGTCTTAGAGTTACAAAGTAGTGAAATACTAAAATTTTTTAACTACAATGTGGCCTTCTTGAGCTATTTAGGGTGCCTAGACACGTTTATATTGTATTGATGTGTTCACAATAGTCGTTCAGATTTACCGTGGCTAACAGTTTTCCAAATATTGTTAGTGCAAAATTACGAGTCCCTGACAGTTATGCTGAAAAAGTAAAAAAAATATTTTTCCCTACACTTTTTCAAAAAAAGGTGTTTTTTTCACATAAAATGTTAATAAACTTTGTTAAGCTACATTATTGCCAAATATGGTTAAGCGGTATCACCAAGTTTGAATTAGTTGTTGGACAAAAGCTGATGACACCTTTTTCGAGGGGCTCACTGATTTTCAGAAAAATTTGGTTTCCAATTTCGCCAAACCGAGTATAGGGTTATACTACCCTTCGGTAGTAGAATCGAACTTATACAGTCAAGTCCGTTTATTTTTTTCACTGTTGCACACTGTATTAATGTCTATTTAACACAATTAAAAAAAAACATGTTATAAATAATGTTTTGTGTGAATTAATGTATACATTATTATCTTTCGGTATAATCCAGAAAACCCAGTTTTTCTAACGTCAGAATTTTTTATTTATATAGTTTTTTGCAGGTACTGTAACATTTTGAAAATTGATAATTGGCCATTTTTCGTTTCCGGTGACGTGTGTTTTTATAAAAAAAATTTCTTCTTCTCTTGGGCATGGCAATTTTGTATGTATTATAGGGAGCCATCGAGGCAAAAGGGTTGGGAAGACCTACCTTAAAGTAAGTGGGGGCATGGCAATTTTTTTCTGTACCATAGCGAGGCGTCATAGTGGTAGTTTCTTTGAATTGACTCTGAGTTCTCGCGACAAACCGTGAAATTGAAAAGTTGCAGAGGTTAAACCTCATACATATTTCGGCATAACTTGAGAACCATTTATCCGTATTGGTTCAATAATGTTTTAAAGAATTCAAAATTAGGTAACCTTCAACTACTTGAAGGTTTTCATCTGTTTAAGTTTTGACGATATCTTAGAAAACTTTAAAAAAATCCTATTTTTTGAGAAAATTTTAATAATTTTTTAATATAAGCATCATAAAAACATCGAAAAATGCACAATAGTTAATTTTTCGTAAAGTCTGATCGATCATTTCTTTATTAGGAACAGAAAAGAAGCCAAAATTGGACACATAAAAGTCAAAACCAAAAATCGAGTCGACCGTTGTAATATTGTCTATATTATATTTTGGTCTTAAAATCATTTTGAATTTTATACCCTCACTTTAGTGTGACGAGGGTATATATCATTTGCTACGGAAAAAAGTGTAACACGTCGAAGGAGTGACCTAAGACCCCAAGTATGTTCGGAGGAAATCCGTTTTGGGTCATTTTAAGTCGAATGAGCAATGTCCGTCCGTCTGTCTGTCTGTCTGTCTGTCTGTCTGTGTGTCTGTCTGTCTGCTGGCTGGTGCGCACGATAACTATCGAAAGGGGTAACCGATTGACCTCAAATTTGGTATGTGGTAATATTTTTTTCTATCTCCGGCTAAGTTCGAAGATGGGCCATATTGGTCCACTCCTTCTAGTACCTCCCTCACAAAGGGTTAAAATATTGTGAAATATTGATTCTTTAATAACTGCTATACTACTTATTCGAATCTTTTGAAATTTCACACATAGTATTAGCTTATTAGTCGTTATCAACTCGAGAAAAATGGGCGAAGTCGCCACGTCCCTTTTGGTACCTCCCACACAAATGCACCATTTTGCACCAAAAGTTAACAGCTTATAACATTAATAACAGTGAAATTTTTTACAGTATTATGCTTTTATATTGCCTACAGTCCAGGGAAAAATGGGTGTTGTTGTCACGCCCCTTTTGGTACCTCCCACACAAAGGTACCTTTTTGCACCAAAAGTTAACAGCTTATAACATTAAAACCAGTTTTGTACAGTGTAATGTTTTTATAGTATCTATAGCCCTGTGAAAAATGGGCGTTATTGCCACGCCTCTCTTTGTACCTCCCACACAAAATGCCCAAATCATACCACAATTTAATGTCTCATAACGTTTATACCAGTGCACATAAATGCTTATAAGTCGGCACAGTGCAATGAATTTAAAGTATCTAATGTTCAGCAAAAAAAAGGCGTATTTGATAAACCCCTTCTGGTACCTCCCACACAAATTGACAGAATAATTCGAGTAATATTCAATATTACATTACTCACAAAGTGAGGGTATACCTTAGTCGGTTTACCCGACTGAAACTTTCTTACTTGTTCACTATATTATTGTGCCCAATACCGAAATTTCTGAATGCTACATCAATCCTAAAGTCGTTGTAACTGTGTTATTCGGTTTCAAAGTCAGCTCTTTGAGTAATAACTTCAACCGAATGAACAACATAACTATAACAACCACAGCTCTGGCGACGGTTTTAAAAAAATAGCCATATGTTCGGCTTTTTGTGTGTATTTGGTTTTGACATGCGTGGCATTATGATCGTACTTTCATTTGCTGCCGCAGTTAAAGACGTCTTGCTTCGAGGAAATTTGATTGGTTAGTGGGCAACATATGACTTGCAATATGTACGTAAGTATAAAACCGGAGGTCGATATAGGAACTTGTATTAGAAACTAACCTATGTTAACCAATTTTGATACAAGTGGTGACCAAAATTCAAAGATTTTGTTGCTGTTACTTCTGAAGGTTTGGATGTAATATGTATGGTGAATATCTTAAAATCTGAAACGATAGGATGGATTTATACAACGAATAGATGGATTTATACAACGAATGGATGCCAAATACAGGGTGGTCCTTTTAGTAGAATCAATTAGTTAGTAGTGCTGTGATTGAAAGAAAGATCTTGGCCCTTAAGGTGAATATCAAGTATGTATGTAGCAAAAAATTAGTTCGATTAATTTTTTGAAATTCAAAACAAAACGAGCATTTGGGCCACTCTGTACATATAGGCTATTTCTAAATCTGAACCGATTTGCCTGACATTTGGTCTTCCATGTCAAACTATTAAGGAAAGCTCAAAGCCATTCCGAGCCGTCTAAATATGTATGTATATGCAATACCACTATTGTGATGCCTATTTTATTTGCGAATGATAATTACCTATAAGAAAATCCTATATTTGTACAGAATAAAGATTTATATCGATAAGGATCTATGTATATATATCTAGTCATATCGGTTGTACACCGTATCTTCCAGGACGCAAAGAATTCGAATGGAAAGTTACAGTTATATGAGACTACTCCGAACACGGATAATTTGGCCAATTTTTCCAAGAATAGTTGTCGTGCGCACCAGCAGGCAGACAGACGGACGGATATTGCTAAAATAGCTTAAAATTATCCAAAATGATTTCGGCCGAACATACTTGAGGTCTTAGGTCATTCCTTCGCTGTGTTACACTTTTGACCGGTAGCAATTGATCACGTCGATATTCGATATTCACCTCGTCACCCTAATATGAGGGCAAAACAAAGGGCTATTTTCATTAAAAAACAGTAAAGAAAGGCAGAAAGTCGGGCGGGGCCGACTATATAATACCCTACACCTCCCTAAAAATGCGATAAGGGTCATTGCCATAATAATTTGCAATAATTGGTAAATGGGTAGAAACATATTATCTAATTCTGAAACGATAATCGCTAAATTAAGCAATATTCGTTCCTAAATTGAGAAACATCTTTCTGGAAAATTTTAATGATCGGAAGTAAAATACAACTTCTACAGCGGTTTGATACCAAATCAGGAGGAACATATATATGGAGCTTTAATATAAATCTAAACCGATCTTCCCTGAATACTCATTCATGTAAAAAGACCTCCTTCTGTCGAATTTCGTACTGATCGGATATAAAATACAGTCTCTACAGCGCTTACATGTCAAATCGGGGGTAACATATACATACATATATGGGAGCTATATCTAAATCTGAACCGATTTTCTCCGACCTCCGCTTACAGGTCAAATCGGGGGTAACATATATATGGGTGTTATATCTAAATCTAAACCGAGTTTCTCCGAATTTGGCAGTATTCCTTCATGTAGAAAGAAATCTCTTTTTGCCGACTTTCGCACTGATCGGATATAAAATAACATTTTTACAGCGCTCACATGTCAAATCGGGGGTAACGTATATATGGGGGCTATATCTTCATCTGAACCGATTTCTTCCTAATTTAAAAGTGTTCATTCATATAATAGGAAACCTCTTTCTGACGAATTTCATACTGATCGGATATAAAATACAGTTTTTACAGCGCTTACATGTGAAATCGGGGGTAACATATATATGGGGGCTATATCTAAATCCGAACCGATTTTCTCCGAATTTGGCAGTATTCCTTCATGTAATAAGAAACCTCTTTCTGCCGAATTTCGCTCTGATCGGATATAAAATACAGTTTTTACAGCGCATACATGCCAAATCGGGGGTAACATATATATATGGGGGCTATATCTAAATCTGAACCGATTTTCTCCGAATTTAGCAGTATTCCTTCATGTAATAAGAGACCTCTCTTTGCCGAATTTCACACTGATCGGATATAAAATAACATTTTTACAGCGCTTACATGTCAAATCGGGGGTAACGTTTATATGGGGGCTATATCTAAATCTGAACCGATTTTAACCAAATTCAATAGGGAACTTAGAATCGAACTTATACAGTCAAGTCCGTTTATTTTTTTCACTGTTGCACACTGTATTAATGTCTATTTAACACAATTAAAAAAAAACATGTTATAAATAATGTTTTGTGTGAATTAATGTATACATTATTATCTTTCGGTATAATCCAGAAAACCCAGTTTTTCTAACGTCAGAATTTTTTATTTATATAGTTTTTTGCAGGTACTGTAACATTTTGAAAATTGATAATTGGCCATTTTTCGTTTCCGGTGACGTGTGTTTTTATAAAAAAAATTTCTTCTTCTCTTGGGCATGGCAATTTTGTATGTATTATAGGGAGCCATCGAGGCAAAAGGGTTGGGAAGACCTACCTTAAAGTAAGTGGGGGCATGGCAATTTTTTTCTGTACCATAGCGAGGCGTCATAGTGGTAGTTTCTTTGAATTGACTCTGAGTTCTCGCGACAAACCGTGAAATTGAAAAGTTGCAGAGGTTAAACCTCATACATATTTCGGCATAACTTGAGAACCATTTATCCGTATTGGTTCAATAATGTTTTAAAGAATTCAAAATTAGGTAACCTTCAACTACTTGAAGGTTTTCATCTGTTTAAGTTTTGACGATATCTTAGAAAACTTTAAAAAAATCCTATTTTTTGAGAAAATTTTAATAATTTTTTAATATAAGCATCATAAAAACATCGAAAAATGCACAATAGTTAATTTTTCGTAAAGTCTGATCGATCATTTCTTTATTAGGAACAGAAAAGAAGCCAAAATTGGACACATAAAAGTCAAAACCAAAAATCGAGTCGACCGTTGTAATATTGTCTATATTATATTTTGGTCTTAAAATCATTTTGAATTTTATACCCTCACTTTAGTGTGACGAGGGTATATATCATTTGCTACGGAAAAAAGTGTAACACGTCGAAGGAGTGACCTAAGACCCCAAGTATGTTCGGAGGAAATCCGTTTTGGGTCATTTTAAGTCGAATGAGCAATGTCCGTCCGTCTGTCTGTCTGTCTGTCTGTCTGTCTGTGTGTCTGTCTGTCTGCTGGCTGGTGCGCACGATAACTATCGAAAGGGGTAACCGATTGACCTCAAATTTGGTATGTGGTAATATTTTTTTCTATCTCCGGCTAAGTTCGAAGATGGGCCATATTGGTCCACTCCTTCTAGTACCTCCCTCACAAAGGGTTAAAATATTGTGAAATATTGATTCTTTAATAACTGCTATACTACTTATTCGAATCTTTTGAAATTTCACACATAGTATTAGCTTATTAGTCGTTATCAACTCGAGAAAAATGGGCGAAGTCGCCACGTCCCTTTTGGTACCTCCCACACAAATGCACCATTTTGCACCAAAAGTTAACAGCTTATAACATTAATAACAGTGAAATTTTTTACAGTATTATGCTTTTATATTGCCTACAGTCCAGGGAAAAATGGGTGTTGTTGTCACGCCCCTTTTGGTACCTCCCACACAAAGGTACCTTTTTGCACCAAAAGTTAACAGCTTATAACATTAAAACCAGTTTTGTACAGTGTAATGTTTTTATAGTATCTATAGCCCTGTGAAAAATGGGCGTTATTGCCACGCCTCTCTTTGTACCTCCCACACAAAATGCCCAAATCATACCACAATTTAATGTCTCATAACGTTTATACCAGTGCACATAAATGCTTATAAGTCGGCACAGTGCAATGAATTTAAAGTATCTAATGTTCAGCAAAAAAAAGGCGTATTTGATAAACCCCTTCTGGTACCTCCCACACAAATTGACAGAATAATTCGAGTAATATTCAATATTACATTACTCACAAAGTGAGGGTATACCTTAGTCGGTTTACCCGACTGAAACTTTCTTACTTGTTCACTATATTATTGTGCCCAATACCGAAATTTCTGAATGCTACATCAATCCTAAAGTCGTTGTAACTGTGTTATTCGGTTTCAAAGTCAGCTCTTTGAGTAATAACTTCAACCGAATGAACAACATAACTATAACAACCACAGCTCTGGCGACGGTTTTAAAAAAATAGCCATATGTTCGGCTTTTTGTGTGTATTTGGTTTTGACATGCGTGGCATTATGATCGTACTTTCATTTGCTGCCGCAGTTAAAGACGTCTTGCTTCGAGGAAATTTGATTGGTTAGTGGGCAACATATGACTTGCAATATGTACGTAAGTATAAAACCGGAGGTCGATATAGGAACTTGTATTAGAAACTAACCTATGTTAACCAATTTTGATACAAGTGGTGACCAAAATTCAAAGATTTTGTTGCTGTTACTTCTGAAGGTTTGGATGTAATATGTATGGTGAATATCTTAAAATCTGAAACGATAGGATGGATTTATACAACGAATAGATGGATTTATACAACGAATGGATGCCAAATACAGGGTGGTCCTTTTAGTAGAATCAATTAGTTAGTAGTGCTGTGATTGAAAGAAAGATCTTGGCCCTTAAGGTGAATATCAAGTATGTATGTAGCAAAAAATTAGTTCGATTAATTTTTTGAAATTCAAAACAAAACGAGCATTTGGGCCACTCTGTACATATAGGCTATTTCTAAATCTGAACCGATTTGCCTGACATTTGGTCTTCCATGTCAAACTATTAAGGAAAGCTCAAAGTCATTCCGAGCCGTCTAAATATGTATGTATATGCAATACCACTATTGTGATGCCTATTTTATTTGCGAATGATAATTACCTATAAGAAAATCCTATATTTGTACAGAATAAAGATTTATATCGATAAGGATCTATGTATATATATCTAGTCATATCGGTTGTACACCGTATCTTCCAGGACGCAAAGAATTCGAATGGAAAGTTACAGTTATATGAGACTACTCCGAACACGGATAATTTGGCCAATTTTTCCAAGAATAGTTGTCGTGCGCACCAGCAGGCAGACAGACGGACGGATATTGCTAAAATAGCTTAAAATTATCCAAAATGATTTCGGCCGAACATACTTGAGGTCTTAGGTCATTCCTTCGCTGTGTTACACTTTTGACCGGTAGCAATTGATCACGTCGATATTCGATATTCACCTCGTCACCCTAATATGAGGGCAAAACAAAGGGCTATTTTCATTAAAAAACAGTAAAGAAAGGCAGAAAGTCGGGCGGGGCCGACAATATAATACCCTACACCTCCCTAAAAATGCGATAAGGGTCATTGCCATAATAATTTGCAATAATTGGTAAATGGGTAGAAACATATTATCTAATTCTGAAACGATAATCGCTAAATTAAGCAATATTCGTTCCTAAATTGAGAAACATCTTTCTGGAAAATTTTAATGATCGGAAGTAAAATACAACTTCTACAGCGGTTTGATACCAAATCAGGAGGAACATATATATGGAGCTTTAATATAAATCTAAACCGATCTTCCCTGAATACTCATTCATGTAAAAAGACCTCCTTCTGTCGAATTTCGTACTGATCGGATATAAAATACAGTCTCTACAGCGCTTACATGTCAAATCGGGGGTAACATATACATACATATATGGGAGCTATATCTAAATCTGAACCGATTTTCTCCGACCTCCGCTTACAGGTCAAATCGGGGGTAACATATATATGGGTGTTATATCTAAATCTAAACCGAGTTTCTCCGAATTTGGCAGTATTCCTTCATGTAGAAAGAAATCTCTTTTTGCCGACTTTCGCACTGATCGGATATAAAATAACATTTTTACAGCGCTCACATGTCAAATCGGGGGTAACGTATATATGGGGGCTATATCTTCATCTGAACCGATTTCTTCCTAATTTAAAAGTGTTCATTCATATAATAGGAAACCTCTTTCTGACGAATTTCATACTGATCGGATATAAAATACAGTTTTTACAGCGCTTACATGTGAAATCGGGGGTAACATATATATGGGGGCTATATCTAAATCCGAACCGATTTTCTCCGAATTTGGCAGTATTCCTTCATGTAATAAGAAACCTCTTTCTGCCGAATTTCGCTCTGATCGGATATAAAATACAGTTTTTACAGCGCATACATGCCAAATCGGGGGTAACATATATATATGGGGGCTATATCTAAATCTGAACCGATTTTCTCCGAATTTAGCAGTATTCCTTCATGTAATAAGAGACCTCTCTTTGCCGAATTTCACACTGATCGGATATAAAATAACATTTTTACAGCGCTTACATGTCAAATCGGGGGTAACGTTTATATGGGGGCTATATCTAAATCTGAACCGATTTTAACCAAATTCAATAGGGATCGTCCTTGGGCCAAAAAAAAGATATGTGTAAAGTTTCGTCGATATCGGACCATAATTGCGACCTGTACTTTGATTACAAGAATACATGCACAGACAGACGGACATACCTAAATCAACTCAGAAAGTGATTCTAAGTCGATCGGTATAATAAACGATGGGTCTATTTCTTCTCCTTTTGGGTGTTACAAACAAATGCACAAAGTTATAATACCCTGTACCACAGTGTGGTGTAGGGTATAATCATGAATAATGTGGTAACTAGACAGGTTTATCACCCTGCTGAAAACCTGGTTGTTTATAGCCATGTTTGAATATAATTTCCTTCAATCGTCGTTAAGGAGTGCGCATGTTTAAAATATTTAAACTATTTTGGAGATCAAATATACGCAATGGTGTACAAAAGACTTGATTTCCTTTCGTTTCTACAATGTCACGACATCCATATAAGAGTTCAAACCCAATAAAACACGCTGGCGAATGCGGTTCAATTCTCTAGCTTTGAAACTAAATTGGGGAGCGGATGCCTGCCAATTTGCATATAAACATATGTCATCATTGTTACTGAGAAAATGAGAGAAATAAGGATTTTTCGAAAGTGATGCTAAGAAATTTGAATAAATTATATTATGGCGGCGAGACTCCAGCCTTCACCGCCAGTCGCCTGCGTTTTTGCCTTGATGGACGCCACCGCCAGCGTGTTTGACTGGATTTAGACTCTATGGACCATCTTAGCGCTTTTGGCCTAACAATCAAAAAATAATGTCTCTATTACTTTGAAGGTATGACGGTTTAGAATACCTCTATATAATATTCTTCGCAGTTAAAAAGTATATTTCAACGTTGTTCATCCGACTATAGTAAAATCGTTTCTCCCTGTGTACAATACTCTTTCAATAAAACTCAAACGTCACTACAAATTTCAAAGTACTTTACTTTGTCCGTGGAATAAATATGAATTGCCAGAGTTCTTTTTTCTCACATTCATCCATATGAGCAAAGCAAAAGTAGACCACATCTAAAATTGGTACTCTGCTGGAGTAGGTAGCACTGGTATCCAATGTGTATACTTATGTGTTCAACCTTTACTGCATTGTAATGCTGAACTGGGGTGTCGAGAAGAGTGGAGTGGGAGTTGGTTGACAGAATGGGATATTGTTGGATGTGACCACGATGACGATGCAGTTGAAGCTGCAGCTGCAGCTACAGCTACAACGTGCCATATGCGCGGTTGATTGTTCAATACGAGAATTGCAGCAGTTGGACTAAATGCTTTTTCATTTGACAAATATGAAATCGCACCTAAAGTGTACAAATACATGCTCACCCTAGCACTCAAACATACACACTCACACGCCTGCACAGATAGAGAGATGCATGTATGCTTGCATGAGATTACATTATAACCACACACGCACACTCACCCACCTGCACACGCTCTCACACAGTCAGACAGACATGAAAAGATGACAACAGCATTCTGTTACATATTTTATTGGATGGATGTGTACGTGTGCTTCGTGTTTTATTTGGTTGTGGATGCAGGTACGATTGTAGTGGTTATTTGTATGATTTTACACACATGTCCCCACACACACACACACACACTCACACATCCATATGCATGTGTGGATTGTGTACTAAGCAACCGAGCAAATACACATAAAGTAGTTCTGCGAATATTGTGATGAGTGAACACTGGTGTCCTGGCGGAAACCCCGTTAGGAATTCACATTTGAAAGCAGTTTTTCTTTTTATGGAAAAATAAAATGAATGTAAAATACATAATGCCATAGCAGGTCACAAAGGACTTTAGCAGTCTTTTTTATTGTATATTGAAATGCTGGTCACTGTGACCATTACTGACAGTTCTCATTTATATGAAAAGTATATTTTCAATCTTGGCAATAACTAATATATATATATGTTAATGATTTCCATATACTATATGTGGCTTTCACCTATATAGAAATTATGAACAGCTATTGTACGTGATCATATCTGATTGAAAAAAATTATAGAAATTATGGTAAAAAAAAGTACATGTACATTTTTTTTAGAAAATCGTTAAAATTCCTATAAGCTCGGAAGTCTGGATACCATTTGAATTAAAAGGAATTATAAGGGCTACAAATGTTGAAAAATACCACTTTCACGAAGAACAGAGGTTAAGTAACTGCTTTAAAAATAAATAGAAACAAATATTTTTTTTCAAAACACAAAATACATATATGTTTTTTTTTTTAAATTTTTTTTCCGAAAAAATTGAGTTGTTTTCATCAAAAAAATCATTTTTGTTGAACGAACTAACAATAAAAAGTAGAAAAAATTGTCCTAAACTTTCTCATCATTTAAAGGTGCTTCAAAAAATATGGTCCAAATACTGAAGGTACTTTCAATTAAAATTTTTTAGAAAAAAAAATTGAAAAAAAGTTTACCATAACATTTTTTTTGTTTCATAAAATAGTTTTCTCGGTCACAAAAACATTTTTGTTATATAGTGCTTTCAGTGTTGGCAGAATTGATAGTTTATCGTAATTTTGAAGATGTTTAAAGACCAAAAATATAAATGAAAATTTTTGCCTTTAATGATGATTAACAAATAGGACTAAATAAATACAACTACCAATCTTTTGGAAATGAAAATTTGATATTTTATATTTAATATAGTGAGGTCCATTTATACATTTGTATACCCACATCCATAGAACGGGGTATACTAACCTATAAACCTATAACCCTAAAAAGTATATAAGTATCTCTGGCATTTTAACAAAATAACTGATCTCAAAAACCAAAATTTTAGAAGAAAATAACGGAGAGTTTTATGGGCCACAAAAACCTGCATAGAGACATTTTAGAACACCTACTTTGTAAGAAAATCGTGTACCTTTATTTTCCAAGTTATATCATTCTTTCAGCTATAGCGGTTGGTGAGAAAATGACCAAAAACTTTGATGTATTTTTTGTCAAAAATAAATTTGTTTTGAGATCGGTTGTTTTGTCAAAATGCTACAGATATATCATGTCCGTCTGTTGAAATCGTGTGATTTCGTTCAGTTCGTAATAATTGCAGAAATATTTCAAGTAGGCTGCTTTATGGTATGAAATTCTCATTTGCTAAGCAATTTGGCTGAAACATTGCAGTTTGTATTATATTTTGAAAATAATTCATCACTACAAAAATTACCCAAATCAGTTCATACTTTGTTATAATCCCCATATAGAGGTCGCTTCTTAAATATTCTTACTTAAGCCATAAATAGCATATTTCCCAGTAAATTTGTCTGAAATTTTTCTTTGTGCATTTGATTTTAACAACCAAAAGGAACCGTAACAACCAACCGAAAGGAAGCAAGTAAAAGCGTTAAGTTCGGCCATGCCGAATCTTATATACCCTCCACCATGGATTGTATACAATTTTATTACTGGAAACATATTTGGGTATGGAGCAAATCATGAAACGATTCTTTTTGTTTAAGTAAATTATTAAAAAAAAACGAACGCTGCAATTTTTAGGCCTCAAATTCTTTAGTCAAACTCTTCACCTGGCAAATGTGGTACTTATGGCTTAAAATAGCTTTTTGAGAGTTACATCTACTAGGGGACTACAACAAAATAAATATTTATTTGTATACATTATATTGAGATGAATGCTTGCCAAAATAGAATATAAACTGTAAATAAGCATTTTTGTGAGCGACATCTATAGGTGGACTGTAACAAAATATGAACTGATTTAAACATTTTTCACTGCGATTAATTCTTGTCTTAAGTAAATACAAACTTCAAAGATTCAGTTATACTGCTTAGAAAATATGGCTTAAATACGTATATTTTGGAGGGACCTCTATAGATTGACTATAAAAACATATAAACCGATTGGTAAAATTTTTGCTGAGATGAATTCTTGTCAAAATAGAATACAAAAGAACCGTATTTTGGAGCGACGTCTATAACGGAGCTATATCAAAACATTGACCGATATGGTTCATTTACAATCACAAACAACCTGCAACTATAAGATATATTTCTACCAAATTTGATCAACCTAGCTCTATTATTACGGACTATAGCGTGATTACAACAGACGGTCGGACATGGCTAAATCGTCTTAGAATTTTACAACGATTAATAATATATATACTTTATGGGGTATCAGATCAATATTTAGAGGTGTTACAAACGGAGTGACAAAATGAATATACCCCCATCCTATCGTGGAGGGTATACAAATTTGCCTTCAGTTTATAATATCGATCGACTTACAATCACATTCTGAGTTGATTTAACTTTGTCCGTATGTCGGTTTGTACATGTTTTCATCAAATTAGAGGTCGGAATCCGACCTCCAGTAACCTTGAACATATCTTTCTTTTGGCCCAAGGACGATCCCTAGAAGAACAGAAAGTCGAGTGGGCCTTCATGTCAAGGCTTATTCCAAGAAGGAATTTAATATGTTGATCATAATAACAAATATATATGGGAGCTATTTCTAAATCTCAACCGATTATTTTCAAAGTTGGCAGTTGGTTTATTCTACTATCAAGAAGCAAAGCCAAATTGCATAATGATCAGTTATGAACTACGGGTTCTGCGAAATTAAAAATTGTTTTGGCATTTTTGTAAAAACCTATACCTATTTTTGCTCAAACGAAAGCTTGGATCATTTCCTTTAAGAGCTTCATGGTCTATTAGTGGGATGGACCTGCATATATATCAAAATATATATGAAACTTTAATAATTCCGTCAATTGCAAACGGATTTTTAAGAGACCGGTTGCATTTTTTCCCTTATAAAATATACTATGTATGCAAATTAATTAATCGTTCGGTTATCTCACAATATAATTGGTAAAAACATTGCCTAAACTAGATAATGACGGACAAAAATGAAAAAATGTGTTTGTAGGATAATAATAATACAAAATATACATCGTTCGAAAGGCCAATTTTCTTCTTTCAAATTCTTCTAGAGATTGAAAATCGGTTAATAATTTACAAAGTTATAGGTGTTCATGTGAAAAAAGCAAGAAAATCGGGGTTTTACCCGTAAATCCTGATTTTGGGGGTGTCCGGCAAATTTCGTAGAACAAACGTTGTTCTACTCGCCCAGACCTACAAGAACAAGAAAGAAAGTTTCAGTCGGTAAATAAGGTATACCCTCACTTTGTGAGTAATGTAATATATAACATTACACTAATAAATCAGTCAATTTGTGTGGGAGGTACCGGAAGGGGTTTCTCCAAATACACCTATTTTTCGGTAAACAGTAGATTCTTAAATACATTGCATTGTACCGAACTATAAGCGTTTATGTGCACTGGTATATTAAAATTACGAGCTATGTAATTTTGGTATGATTGGTCATTTTGTGTGGGAGGTACAAAAAGGGTCGGGGTTATAACGCCCACTTTTTACAGGACTATAGGCACTATAACAGCATTACACTGTACAAAATTTCAAGTATTTGTATGCACTGGTATTAAAGTTACAAGCCGTTTACTTTTGGTACGAAACGGTCAATTTGTGTGGGAGGTACCAAAAGGGGCTGTACAATAACGCCCATTTTTTACCGGACTACAGGCGCTACAAAAACATTATACTGTAGAAAATTTCAAGCATTTTATGCACTTGTATTAAAGTTATAAGCAGTTAAATTTTGATGCAAAATGGTCCATTTGTGTGGGAGGTACCAAAAGGAGCATGCCAACTTCACCCATTTTTCTCCAGGTAATACCGACTAATATACTAATATTATGTGTAGAATTTCAGAAGATTCGAATAAGTAGTATAGAAGTTATTAAAGAATCAATATTTCACTAAATGTTAACCCTTTGTGTGGGAGGTGCCAGCAGGAGTAGACCAATATGGCCCAGGCAGCAGACAGACAGACGGACGGACATTGCTCATTTGACTTAAAATTACCCAAAACGAATATCCGCCGAACATACTTGGGGTCTTAGGTCACTCCTTCGATGTGTTACACTTTTTTTCCGTAGGAAATGATATATACCCTCGTATCACTAAAGTGAGGGTATAAAAATAGTATCGCGGTTTTTGGACTGTCGCACTGTGTTATCGAACATGAGACTTTGCAGCCAAATGCTTCTGCTGTACATGATTTACCTATTTACATCGGTTTTAAAATTTTCAATCCAAAAATTAACATAATTAACAAAAAATAATCCTAACACCCCTTTTAAAAGTTTTTGTTGTTTGCTATGTTGTTTTATGTATTTTACGAAGACAAATCAGGCTATAATATCATTTTTTATTTGATTTCCAAATTGCTAACAATTTAAAAACCGCCAAACTCAATAATATTTCGATGTAGTATGAACATGTTTGCCAAAACCATACATTTACAGAAAACTGTGTACGAAAATCTCCATGGATATTCCACAGAGTTACAACTGTGTAATTCCTTCTAATCAATGTAGTTTTTAAGTCAGGTTTGCTTTTGAGGCTTAAAAGTAATCCTGACTTGAGACTTTCAAAAATATAAATCAGATTTTATTTTCACCACGGTACGATATACATACGTTCTCATAACAAATAATAATTTTTTTCCGCTCACATAGAAAGAATTTACATTGTGTATTATATAAAAATCCTGAAATATATGTGGGAGAAAACAGTAATAAATCTGTAGCTTTTAAACCAAAATGACCTCCATCGTGAAACTTATGTCACATGTAAAGGACTCTGTTGAATTCAGTATCCTTTAAGAAAAAAGTAGAGATTCGACCAACTTTCGGACGCTGTAAAACAAGAACCGTAACGAATTTGGACTAAATATAGACATCATACCAATTGCACACACTAGGAGATGTACCAAATTTCATCGAAATCGGAGGGGGTCGTGTTAAAAAGTGGGTCGACTGCCGTTGGAATTACCCATAAGTGACATAATTTGCTTCTCTTTTTGCGGCCCTTAACGTCCTTTAACTAAGGCCAACTAAATATCTTTCGTTTTGGTGTACTTCCTGGCAGTTAGGTGCATTAACATCTCTGCGTACAAATTAATATTATTCGACTGGTACCACTCAATAGCATTTTTGTTGTAAATAGAAGACGAGAGATCGTGGCATACAAAATTTAGAGACGTTGTATTTTCTTATAAATGGAAGTAACCCCTTTGGTAGGCATTCTTTGAGACCCCATTCATTATTTACGGCTCCCATGGACGGAATATGCTGTTTCTTTCTCTGCATTTGCAAATAAGTAGATATACTAAAAACTTTTTGGGAAACTTTAACTTCTTTTGTACACGGAACTCTTCTGGAATATTCCCTCTACTATCAGCGATATAAAACTCCTGCCATTATAATTGAAAAAAGTCAGATAACACGTAAATCTCATCATCCATGATTCAGCAATCATACTTTGACTGAAAATTCCTTTGCAATTTCGTACTCTTAAGTACTGCCTTATGATTCTTTCTTTTTAATTGCTATTTTGCACTATTTGCAATTGTACGTCTTCTGGTGAGTCTCTTTTTTCAATTTTTTGCAAAAGTCTCCGTGCAATTTGTCATATATTCAAGGTAAAGTTTCTTTTTCAAAATGTCTACTATTTTCTTAACCTTTCTGGGGCCTGAAAACCCACTTTATCTGCCACTGACTGGTTTCCTATTAATGGTTAAGAGTTTCTTAAGTAATTTGGGACATCACTGCCTTCGTAGCAATTGTTTTTTGTGAAGAACGTACATTTTCTTGTAAATTTTTATAAGTTTGTTTCACTGCAGATGTTTGTAACACCTGAAAATAACACAGCTAGACCCACCGTAAAGTATACCGATCGACTCAGAATCACTAGCTGAGTCGATTTAACCATGTCTATCCGTCCGTCCGTTCGTCCATCTGTCCATGTAAAGTTGTTCGTCGACTACTGGTCGCAATTTCACTCCAATCGTTCTGAAATTTTGCAGTTATAGTATTTCGCAGCTGTAAAGATCCCTATTGAATTTGGTTGAAATCGGTTCAGATTTAGATATAGCTCCCATATATATCTTTCGCCCGATTTTGCCCTTTAGTCCTATACAAGCTGTATTTTAGATTCAATCGTTTTGAAATTTGCCGAATTTGAAGAAAATCGGTTAAGATTTAGCTATAGCTCCCATATATATGTTTCGTCCGATTTGGCCCTTCAGTTCTATAGAAGGTGTATTTTACATCCAATCGTTTTGATATTTAGAATGGTAGAGTTTCTTGATCCATGGACTAACATTGCCGAATTTAAAGAAAAACGGTCAAGATTTAGCTATAGCTCCCATATATATGTTTCATCCGATTTGGCTCTTTAGTCCTGTAGAAGCTGTATTTTATTTATTTATTTATATGAATTACAATACAAAGTAAATTTATATTCTAATTATAAGGTCCAGGCCGGGTTACAAAGACCATATGGCTAAATTTTTTGCAGCGACAGACCAGAGCCTCTGGTGGGAATCGAACCCACGACCCCCAAACTCATAGGCGAGTACGCTACCAACTCACCTACTGGGGCGCTCAGAAGCTGTATTTTAAAGGGTCCGCCATCTAACGTTTTTTTTCAACTAGTGCTTATTTCGTGAATGGTAACACTTAGCTCATGTCTGATTTGACAGATAATTAGTTTTATCCTTCCGCTGAACGAATATGGTTGTGTATACGCTTGAACAACGCTGGGAGCGAAAGACTTACAGAAGATGCCGATTTTGCCAAAAAAAAAATCATCTTTTCAGATGAAGCTCATTTTGATCTTGGCGGGTATGTAAAGAAGCAAAATTGTCGCATTTGGGGCACAGAAAATCCGCACGCATACATTGAAAAGCCGATACAACCAAACCGAGTCACTGTTTGGTGCGGATTTTGGGCCAAGTGGCCGTTACAGTCAATGGCGATCGTTATCGGGCCATGTTGAACGAATGTTTGTTCACAAAAATTGAAGAGGAGGATATTGGCAACATTTGGTTTCAGCAGGACGGCGCTACGTGCCACACAGCCGAAGCTACACAAGATGTTTTGCGCGATGTTTTCAAAAAAAAAAGTTATTTGGCGGACCCTTTAGATCCAATCGTTTTTTTATAGTAAAAATGTCCCAAAAGTAAATTTATGTAAACAGTTTATACATGAATTACAAAATTTATATTTCAGAGTTATTCAATAGTACGAGAGTGGTGTAGGGTATTATATAGTCGGCCACGCACGACTTTAGCCTGACATTGACGTACCAAAAACGAGAAATGATGCCTTTAATAATGGAATAGGGACAAAGTTATAAGGCTAAAATCATGCATCATTTTTTTCGTGCGCAGTCCTTAAAAGTTTTATTCAAAATGTTATAACATTGAATACATTTTCAATGCCCATATGAGAAAAAAAGTTTATGTGTGATATCTACAAAGCGTCTAAATTTCTGTTTTAATAAACTAATGACTAAAAATTATCATTCTGTTAATTATTTAAAGCACATTCACAGAAATTATGCAAATGGTTTTTTATTAAAAATCGTAAAAAATAGTTCCTATCAATTCACCACTTCCAAATTCATACAGTAGCTAACAAAGACATATAAGAACACGACATTAAAATTTCAAAAAAATCGAAGGGTGTAATCATTTTGTAAATCGCAATAGGAAGTATAAAAGGGCAAAAACATTAAAAATGAGTATATTTGTTGCAGTGCTTAATCCAGTTAGTTGTAATAGTTGAAATTACCTTCACAACTATTACAACTAACTGGTATAATAAATAATATATATATAGCACATTTAAATCGGTCACGTATTTCAGGAGATACAAGGAAAAGAATGAACACACCTTTTAGAAAAAAACGTAATTTCGTCAACTTTAAATTGCTCATAACTCTTAAAGAATTTTTTTTAAAATTTTTTATTGAACTACGTATAAGATATTTTTAGGTAAATCATGCATACACAAAATTTCGAAGCAATCAAAAATAGTGATGTCATAAATCGTCCCGTTTGGCATGGAATGACTCATATTTCAAATTAATTACTATTGTGAGATGTGGAAATGTTTGACACAAATTGTAGTATACGGGTGTCCAATGCATAACCAAACTTGTATGCAAATATCGCTTAACTTTGAAGATTTATGTCGAATAATTCTATTTTTTGTTTTTCATGTATCAACAAAAGAGCAGCAACCAAGCTTTCGGTTGTAGCTCCCAAAATATATTTAATTATTCTTAATTTGGGAAATAATTGGGATAACCAAAAAACGATTGTTTATTAATATTTTTTCTGTTGTAGTAACCAATTATTCATTGCAATAATAACACAGTGCGACAAAATAAACTCAAGTTGAGAAGCAAATGACGCGATGCAATTTTTCCTGTAGGTCTTGTCGAGTAAAACACGAATCGTTTTTGGAATTCCCCGGACACCCCCAAAATCCGGATTTACGGGTAAAAACTATTTCTCGCCTTTTTTCACTTGAATGCTTATAAATATGTTAATTATTAACCGACTTTCAATCCCCAAACGCCTATACGCCTATAAATACGTTAATTATTAACCGATTTTTTTAATTAATTAATAATATTTGGAAAGAAGAGACTTTGACCTTTCGAACGATACATATTTTGTTTATTTAAAGCTGTAGGAATATATGTTTATTTGTCCTACAAACACATTTTTTTCATTTTTGTTCGTCATTTTCTAGTTTAGGCAATGTTTTTACCAATTACTTTGTGAAATAACCGCTCGATTAAGTGACTTTAAAAGGTTAATAATTAACATATTTATAGGCGTTCAAGTGAAAAAGGCAAGAAAATAGGCTTTTTCACCTGTAAAACCAGTTTTTGGGGGTGTACGGCAAATTTCGTAGAACAAACGTTCTTCTGATGGTGCAATTTCTGTTATCAAGAATAAAACATTAGTTGTCACTACCAAATATTGCTCAAATGGTTCTATAATGAAAATGTAAAAGTACACGGAGAAAAAATATGTTAAAAATATGTTTGGATGCAATCATATTTATGTTTGGGACGGGCACAATCATATATATGTTTGTGGGTAGACATCATAATATGTTCGGGGCAAAATTCTAGCATATTAAAAAACGATATGATTGTGTCGTAACATATTTTTGGCAAAATAATATATTAGAACATATTTTTTAGAGTTTTAGAGAGTATTGCTCTCTGAGAGCCGAATTATATGACTCATCATTTTGTGCAAAGAAGGGTAATATGTACATATATGGTAACCGTGTGTATGAGGAGGAATGGCACCGACACCAAGGGGTATTATTACTATTTGATGATGCTTACTCGCCCGGTCGAGCTTAAGGTCGGGTTTTTTTATTGAATATGAGTGGTGAATGTCGAATTCAAAGAAATTAGCTGTAGTTTTAAGACGTACAACAAATTCAAAATAAAAGAAAGAATATGATATCAAAGATGTATAGAGGTTATTCATTAAAAAACACAATTATTTTGGTGCAAAATTATTTTTTTTTAAAAAGGAATGTATGTTGCTTCAAAACATTTTATTTACAAAACGTTCTATAATACTGACGCCGTTCCATTGCCCCACATAATTTATTTTGCCAACATACATATGTATGTACGTATGTATGTGGGCTTATCATGTTCATTGAACAAACACACTCCCGCACTAAAAAATTGTTTTCATCTGAAATGACCCCGGGTACAGTAGTGAAGAGTGCACTGTACTATTGATGTTTTGCCTTGCTCTGCACATTGCACAAATTCTTTTAAAGAGACACAACTCAAAATTTAGTAATTTTCAGAAAACTCAAAAACTATTCTGCAGCTCATGAACTACTTTTCAGAAGCAAAGAGTGTATTAGTGTTTGTTGTTATCGTATTTCTGTATTTGATAGTGAGTGACGATTTACATTAGGTTACTTGTTGCTGTGAACCGTTATAGTTTCATGATGGAGCGAAAAGAGTTGAAGAGATCTTGTGTCTCTTTAGCCAAACAGGGTTTTTGTATATGATTAAATACAATCATATATATGATTACATATAATCATATATATGATTACATATAATCATATACATGATTACATAGTCATATATATGTTTGGACATAAGCATATATATGATTACATACAATCATATATATGTTTGCATACAATCATATAAATGTTTGGGAACATTACCGCTACCCAAAACATAATATGTTTGGGAGCTGCTCCAAACATATATATGTTGCCTGCAAAATATGTTTGGGACAATATGTTACAGAGGCCGTTTTTTTCCTCCGTGTAGTTACCACAACTAACCGAGTTTTAATGAAAAAAATATCTTAAATCGATTGATACAACCTTCGATTTAGTTGCAAGAGTTTTTATTTCATCGTATCCATGTTATTATTGTTGTTTTAACTATTTATATATAAATACAACCGTATGCAGTAGATTTTTTTTGTTGCTAGTACCATTTTTTAGCAATATGTAGAACATATCGTAGAAGCTCACTGGAGCTCAAATAATGTGACAGTAAAACCGTTTTTTTGCTTTCCTTACAAATTTGGTTTTTTTATATAGCCACATTTAGATATAAGTCATCGATATACTCTTAAAAAAATCGAAATATCTATCGAAAAGTCTGATCAATAAAATGAGGCCATTCCGAATAAAATCGATGCATGATTTAAAATTTGTTATCTAGTTAAGTGAATTTAGGATTCTTTAATGCTTTCTTGATGAAATCAGGACAAATGATTCTCGAGTTATGATAAAATATGTGGTTCAACCTCCATTTTTTAGATGTTTATCTTCTATATATTTAAACATCTAAAAAAGACTTGTATATCTATTTTGATAGCTATAACAAAAATTACAAAAACTTTAATTTCAGCAAAAAAAATCTAAAAAAAATATTTTTTTTACAAAAAAGTCAAAGACTAGTATTAATTTGGCCAAAAAACCGCTAAAATTTTTTTGGTGAATTTATTATTTTTTAAATAGGTTGAAGAAAGCTATAGAAAACTATTAGCGTAAAATAATATGTTTCTTTAAGATTTATTAAAATAGATCCAAAAATTACCTTTATTTGTTTGAACTAGATGTTTAAAATCTTCCGCAAATATGTTCCTCGCACAGTTTTAAATAATAATCCTGAACATATAATATATAGGGTGATCCATTTCGAGGTTCCCTACTTTTTAAAAGAAAAAAGCACAGAAAATTAAATTGGGAATGTTTATTAGCATTTGAAAGAACATTCTTCGGCATTTATTTTTTGAAGATTATGTCTACCAAATGTTGGCCGCGGCTTCGTCTCAGATGGTCCATCCGTTGAGTCCAATTTTCGATGACTCGTTCGAGCATTTCGACTGGTAACTGGCGAATGACACGCGTAAACGTTGTTCAGGCGTAAGTCTTTCCATGATGAAATACCAAACAATATTTAACAAAAATAACATGACAGCATGACACGACTCACACGTGATCTATCAAAAAAATGCTATTGAAAAATAAATCTCTACTTGGATCACCCTATACATAAAATTTAAGGATCACAAAGTTTACTATGCCAAATTATCATAAGAATTTGAAAAAGGGGGTAATATCGACACTCCTTTAAAAATACCTCTATACGTAAACTTTCAAAACGCCGATCTTTTTACGTGCATCTATCAGAATCGGTTGTCAGAACCTTTTAATTTTCGAAAAAGTTTCATTTTGTTCAACAGTGTTATTTTAAAAAAAGTATGAAATTTATAACAACGTCTTATCTTAGTCATTACATTTGCCTCTCAGTGTATGCAATTTGCCAAGAAAACATGAGAGATGTCACGGTTTTCCATTATGTGCTATTTATTAAAAATTTTGTTCCATGCTTATTTTAAGAACTCATCTGCAAAAACCTTGAACTGACTTTTCTAGTTATCTACTTCATGTTCGAATGATTTCGTTCATTTCCTATTTGCCATTTCGGCAAAAGTATCTGAATTACGTTTTGCTCAGCGGTTATCTGTGCCAAACATTTGCTACGGTTTATAGGTAGATAAAAGTCTGCGCTTTTTTCTATCATTTCTCAAATGGAACGAGTTGAAATTATTTATTGTACGTGAGTTGTAAATTTTAAACATTTTCTTCACATTCTCGATGCTGCAGCAGCAGAAACTGCTATCCTAGCATCGCTGAAATTTGTCGTTAGCTTTTCGTGGCCACATCCTTCCACACGTACCTCTGCACGTCCATATTCATATAAACATATACTCGTATATACTAAAGACGAGCGCCGAGTACACAAAATGTGGTATTCCCGACCGAGTGAAAAATGACAGTTTATATTTGGAAATGCCACAAAAATAACCAGTCAAGGGTGGGAGTGTGTGTGAGTGTGCCAAAAGACACACTTCCATTGACTATCTTAAGTATGGAACAATTTCGACTTTAAATAATTTATAACAATATCGAATAGAATGCGAGACAAACCAACGAAGACCAACCGCATTAATGGGATTGAAAAAGAACAATTGGCAAAAATTGCATGACCGCAAAAACTAAAAATTCTGGGAAACATTTGAGTACCTACATATATCTACTTTAGTATATTTGTCATTGTTTGGGTTTCCACGAATTAACTAAAAATAACTATGTAGTCTAAGAAGTGTTTTCATGTAACTGTCTAATACTAAACATCACTGCTTAAAGAATTGCTACATGGTTCATGTACTACTGCAAATTTTATGAAAAGTATCAACCAAATAAAAGTCAAATAAATTGACAGAACATTTTTGAAAATCGAAATATAATTATCGGGGAATATAAGACAAATGACACTAGATTTCAACCAAATTGGATAAATTATTCTTGTAGATTCTACTATACCTACGTGTATTAAGACCAATTTCGTATTGTGTGTTTTATTATTGCCTCCACCATAGGATGTGCGTTCACTACATTTGTCGTTACGTTTCTAACACCATGACATTTTTATTTGAAATTATGTTCCTTGTAAAATTCTAAGATGATTTATCTATGTCCTTCGGTATGTCTGTTAAATCAATTTAAGTTCCGCGTAGGACTTTGATTTGATGTAGCCCCTGTATAAAGTTCCAACCGATTTGAGTTTCTAACGCTCTACGAGGGCCGATGTTAAATGTGAACCACACCTAAACGTTAAGTTTTTTTCTGCATTTCATTTGACATTTCTCAATTTCAGACTAACTCAATTTGAACCATAGAAGGAAACACAATCGAGCAACGCGTTAAAGTTTTTTAAGCCTTTTACGAAAATGGGCGTTCAAATCAAAATGCATTTCGTGATGTTTTTTGATCAGCATAATCGACCAAATTTGTCCACAATCGCCAAACCGGGTCTGTAGGAGATGTGAAAACATATGTGCATGCTCGCCCAGTTCGTTTGGTGCGGCTTCTGGGCTGGCGACGTCATCGGGACATACTTCTTCGAAATGAAGCCGGTCAGGCAGTTACTGTGAATGGTGTTCGCTATCGTGAGATTATAACGAACTTTTTATGGCCCGAATTGGAAGATATGGATGTGGACAATATGTGGTTTCAACAGGAAGGTGCCACTTGCCACAAAGCTAACGAGACAATGGTTCTTTTGCGCAACAAATTCAATGGCCGTGTTATCTCACGTCGTGGCGATGTCAATTGGCCGCCAAGATCATGTGAATTTGGACCATCGGATGGAGATGTGCCGCCTAGGTCGCGGGGGCCATTGGCCGATATTTTGTTCCATACGTAATTGAACCCATACCAATATTATCATAATGAAAAGGAATTACAATAATTTCCTAAATAATTTGTGTTTTATTCAAAATCAACATCGGCCCTTAAAATTTGACCCTTGATACATATATCGATATATACGAGTATGTTCTTTATTTAAAGATGTTGGAATATATTTTTATTTGTTCAACACACACATTTTTTCGACATTTTTTAGTTTAGTCTCGTTTCGACTGTGCTCAGTGATAGACGTGTGCTGTGTTAAACAAATTTTGAAGTTGCAAAAACAACAATAACATCAATTCTGTTTTGTTAGTTTGTCACCAACAAAATCATTAGTGCAGACAAAAAACAAAAAAATCTGTTGTGCATAGGGCAACAACAATCATATTGTGAGTGCAACGAACGCACTTGTTGTTTACAACAACAACAAAAACCTAACTGTGCGTACATTCAACGCATATTATTTGCAACAACAAAAAAAAAAAAAAAACATTAAGAATGTCAATTGTTAAAGTTGGCGATCCCCAACTGAGTGACTTGAGCAATGCTGAAAATGATGATGATGAAGACGACCACAACTGGCAGGTTGTAAGAATGAAGAGGAAAAACACTGGATCACCTACCATGCATCGGCAAAAAAGACCCCATCATGATGATGAACCTTCAACCAGCAACCGATATGATGTTTTGATGAATGATGAATCTGAAAGAAATGGAAGTGAAACAACTGCGACTGCTCCGAAACCTCCACCTGTATTCATTCCTGATGTTGGAAATATTGCACGAATGATTGCTGATGTATGTCAAGTAATTGAAAGTACTGAATTTAATCACAAATCTTTGCGAGACGGACAGGTTAGACTAAATATCAAAACAGTAGAGTCTTACAGAAAATTAATTAAGTATTTAAATGATCACAAAATTAAGTATCACACATTCCAATTAAAAAGCGAAAGAGCATTTAGGGCGGTGATAAAAGGTCTTCATCATTCTACTGATTTGTCAGATATTAAAGCTATGCTTCTGAGCTTAGGGCACCAAGTTAGGAGCGTACGAAATATTGTCAGCCGAGCTAACAAGCAGCATTTGCCTATGTTTTATGTTGACCTCGATCCCAGCCCTAACAACAAAGACATTTTCAATATCCGTGCATTTAATAATGCTATAATTCAGGTAGAAGCTCCAAAAAAGTTTGATGACATTGTTCAATGCTTTAGGTGTCAAGATTTCGGCCATACAAAAGCATACTGCAAAAGAGAGTTTAGATGTGTCAAGTGTGGTTTAGATCACTCTACAAAAGAATGTACAAAAACGCGAGATACACCACCAAATTGTGTCCATTGCTCTAGCAACCATACTGCTAGCTATAGAGGTTGCGTTATATATCAAAAACTTCTAAATAAAAGATACACGAGAGACAACGTGAATAGCACTCAACCTATATTTAACAATATACCTAGCCAGCGAACAGTTCCAAATGGATGGACATACTCTCAGGCTGTTAGAGGAGACGAACCTAGAGACAGCAACTTGTTGGAAAAGATTGAAGCTATGCTTTCAAAACAAATCGAGTTAACTAATACGTTAATTAATATGATGTCGATGATGATGAACAAACTATGCAATTAAATCTTATAATTGCCGAATGGAATGCCAATGGTATTCTAAACCATTTAAATGAAATAGAGATTTTTCTCAGCCTAAATTGTATTGATATACTTTTAATTTCGGAGTCTCATTTAACTAATAAATCATTTCTAAGAATTAACGGCTATGATATTCTAACAGCTAATCATCCTGATGATAAAGCTCATGGCGGTGCAGCAGTCTTAATAAAATCAAGCTTACATTATGAAATTGCTGAGTCTGTAACCGAAACATATTTACAAGCAATTGGCATCAAAATAGTATGCGACAATTATCCCATATCTATTTACTCTGTGTACTTTCCACCGAGGTTTAGTGTCAAATGTGATACATTTGATAACTTTTTCAAAATTCTCGGTAATAAATTTATAGTTGGCGGTGATTACAATGCCAAACATCCATGGTGGGGCTCCCGACTACATAATCCAAAAGGAAATGAGTTATATAAATGCATATGTAACAACAATTATAAAGTGTTATCTACAGGGATGCCAACATATTGGCCCAGTGACCCAGCCAAACATCCAGATCTACTAGATTTCTTTGTTTTTGGAGGGATATCCACATCACTATCAGATATAGTGGCTAGTGATGACCTTAGTTCTGATCACAGTCCTATAATACTAAAAATTCAACCAACAAGAAAACTACTTTCATCTAACACAAATCTTGTTCAGTTCCGAAGCCATATTGAAGAAAATTTGGATCTGAATATACATGTGAGAAACCCAGAAGATTTGGATTGTGCAGTTGAAAGTTTCACGAAACTAATACATGAGGCTGCTTTTCGATCAACACCACAAGTGGATAGTGTAAAGAGTTCTAGCTTTCGCGCAACCGTTGAGATACGTCAGCTTATTAAAGTAAAAAGACGCTTGCGAAAAACGTGGCAAAGAACAAGGAGTCCAGCTGATAAAACTAATTTTAATAGAGCTGCAAATCGACTGAAAATTATGCTGAAGAATTTTAAAAATAAATGTATTGGAGACTTTTTGAGTAACTTAAGTCCTAACAATAACAATGAACATGGCCTGTACAAAGCAACAAAATATATAAAACGGCCAAAAAGGAGAAACGTTGCAATAAAGGATTCCAATGGCGAATGGTGCAAATCTGATAAAACCAAAGTTTCTGCATTTAAAACACATTTACAGCATACTTTTACTCCTTTTTCATTTTGTTCTGCAGAACAAGCTAAATGCGTAACGGAATTTCTGGATGTACCATGTCCAATGTGTTTACCAATAAAACCTTTTAGGGTTAAAGAAGTCGAAAATGAAATTAGGAAACTAAATTCTAAAAAATCATCCGGATTCGATCTAATTGACCCTAAAGTATTAAAGGCTTTACATAAAAAAGGTATTATCTTCCTAACAGTTTTGTTCAACTCCGTTATAAGAATGTCGTATTTCCCAGCTCCTTTCAAATGTGCCAAAATTATAATGGTTTTGAAACCAAATAAACCTGAACACGACATTACTTCATACAGGCCTATTAGTCTTCTGCCAGTATTTTCTAAGCTGTTAGAGAGACTTCTCATAAAGAGATTATCTCCTATATTGGAAGAACTGAATATAGTGCCTGACCATCAATTCGGATTTAGGAATAAACATGGAACGCCAGAGCAATGCCATAGATTAGTTAGCACAATAAGAGATTGCCTAGAGAAAAAACAGTACTGCTCATCGGTTTTTCTTGATGTTAAACAGGCATTTGACAGAGTGTGGCATGATGGTCTACTTTTTAAAATAAAAAACAAACTACCCACACCTTTCTATCTTCTCATAAAGTCTTACTTGAGTAACAGGACTTTTTACGTAAACATAAATAATGAAGATTCAGAAATTGGTCATATTAAATCTGGAGTTCCTCAAGGGAGTGTGTTGGGTCCAGTTTTATATACTTTATTTACATCAGATATGCCTAGTAACAAAGATATCACCATAGCAACGTACGCAGATGATACAGCAATCTTGGCTACAAATGCATGTCCTACTGAAGCCTCAAATACAGTGCAACGACAACTTGATGTTTTAGAATCATGGCTAAGGAATTGGAACATAAAAGTCAATGCGGAAAAATCGGTACATGTAACCTATACATTACGGAAACAAGATTGTCCACCTGTATGTTTAAATGGTGTTATTATCCCCTCATCTACTTCGGTTAAATACCAAGGTTTACATATTGATAGGCGTCTAAACTGGAAAAAACACATTTCTTACAAAAGACAACAGCTAAATATAAAGACACGGAAAATGTTCTGGCTTCTAGGTCCCAAATCGCAGCTAAGTTTGGAGAACAAAGTTTTAATTTATAAAACAATATTAAAGCCTGTGTGGACGTATGGGATTCAGTTATGGGGAACAGCGAGTAACTCCAATATTGAGATTCTTCAGAGATACCAGTCTAAAACTCTTCGATTAATAACGAATGCTCCTTGGTTTGTCAACAATAATAATATACACAATGACCTTGGTGTCCCTAACGTAAAAAGTGAAATTAAGACATTCAGTACAAACTACATGAGAAGACTAAGTCTACACCCAAATTTATTAGCTTTGAATTTATTAGATGACAGTCAGGAAGTTAGAAGACTAAAAAGACCACATGTACTAGATTTACCCTTCATAGAATAATCTACTCAATTAATGTATCATAGAATAAACATGTATTATAACTGTTAAGTTTATTAAAATTAAAACTTAGCATTACTGCCATTTGATTAGTTTTAAATAAATTTGCTTAATGTTTGTATATAAATAGATTGCAAATAAATGAACTGAGAAAAAAAAAAAAAATTTTTAGTTTAGGCAATGTTTTTACCAAATACTTTGTGAGATAACCGCACGATTAATTGAATTACTTACATATGTAGTATATTTTTTAAGTAACAAAACGCAAAAAGTCTCTTTATCCGTTTATAATTGACTGAGTTATTAAAGTTTCATTAAATTTAAAATGTTTGCTTGCGTGTTTCTTTTTAATTCGCCATTAATAGACCACAAATCTTTTAAAGTAAATGACCTACGATTTTAATGTTAATGACCACAAAAAATCTAAACTTAAATATGGGTTTTTCCAAAAATGTCAAAACAAGTTTTAATTCCAATTCAAGTTTTTTGAAGAAAAAGCTTTCGAAAGCCCTCAGGGCAAAATTTTTTATGGATGGAAAAAAGGACCCTTTGACGTCAATATTTATTCAAGTTCCTCCAACTTGGACAGTCCTTAACCGATCTTTTTGAACTTTTGTGTCATAACTACTATCCGATAGGACTAAAGTCGATTTTAAAAATTGACTCACTTGACATAAAATCCCCACATATAATTGTATTTTTTATTGTTTCTGCAGAACGAAAAATCACCTGCAGGGCTAGCGCAAAAATATTATCATCAAATCCATATACGCGATGTGGCCATTGCATTCTATTTTTTCTAAAAACCGAAAATTGACAGTAAATATCGAAATTTTGATATAGTCAGAAATAAAAGTCTTACATATATTCGTATTGCTGGAAAGGCAACGGATGCAATTTGGCTGCAACTTTGCAGTTTTTAAAGAAGTTGTTCTAACAACTACATCTACCCTAACTTGTTTTATTAACTTATACAATGGTACAGTTAGACCTCGTTTTGCACGTACTTCATATAGCACGGCCTCGCTCTAACACGATTCACTTGTTGCGACATATTTTCATTTAACACGGTAAAGACTCGTTCTAACACGGTATCGGAAAAATATTGTAGGTCGTAATGGCGTTTGGAAACATGCGTACTTGCTTTGTACATATATACATACATGTATGTTTGAAACAAGTTGTATGTATTAACACTTAAGGATCGCTACATATTTATTTTGTCCAGCATTTGATTTCAATCTTTTGTGCATTATGCTCCCATGCGTTGTTTGTCTAGACAAAAATTTGGAGTAAGTTTTCTTAAATATCGACCGTTCTACTCAAAGGCGATTAAAATTTGAAAGTGATCTTGGTAATGCATTTTGCAATACATAATTTACAAAAAACTTTCCAGCGACCAAACACAAATAAAAAAATTTACTAAAAAACTGCATTGGTGCACCCCGAAAGCGGTTACGTTTGATAAATTTAAGCAGTGAGGAAGAATACATTATTTATTTTATTTTATTTATTTATTTATTTTTACTTTAAATTAAAAAAAATCTATAAATTAATAAAAGAAAATGTATTTTTCGTCTTTTTTAATTATGGAACGTAATCCCAATTGTTATATAGGTTTATTGTATCATTTAACGCGATTTTTCTTTACGCGGCATTTTCCAAGAACTTAATTCCCGTATTAAGTGAGGTCTACCTGTATACACTTTTGTTATACCCCCATCTTACAGGAAGGAGGATGTATATATACCATTTGCTACGAGCAAAAAGTGTAACACGTCGAAGGAGTGGCCTAAGACCCATGATTCTTTAAAGCATCCTATACTACTATCTCGAATCTTCTGAAATTGCACATATAGTATTCGTTAGTCGCTAACACGTAAAGAAAAATGGGAGAAGTGGTCTCTCCCTTTTTGGTACCCACACGAATGGACCATTTTGCACCTAAAGTTAACTGCCAATGGCTTTAATATCATACAAATACATGCAATTTTGTACAGTGTAATGTCTTTATAGTATTTAAAGTCCAGAGAAAAGTGGGCGCTATTGGGACGCCATTTTGGTACCTCCCACACAAATGGACCATTTTACATCAAAATTGAACAGCTTAAAACTTTAATACCAGTGCATATACTTGAAATTTTGTGCGGTGTAATGCTTTTTTAGTATCTAGAGTCCAGAGAAAAGTGACCGTTATTGGCACGTCCCTTTTGGTTCCTTCCACACAAATGGACAATTTTGTACCAAAAGTAAACAGCTTTTAACTTTAGTAGAAGTACATTCTTTAAAGTTATTAAATGCAATTTAAATTGATAATAATTTCATTACAACAAAAAATAAATGAATTTACGAATATATTTTTGGGACTCGAGGTGAGGGAATTCATAAGTCGGTTTACCCGACTGAACTTTCTTACTTGTTTTAAGTCATCTGAGCAATGTCCGCACGATAACTCTCGAAAGGAGTAACCAATTGACTTCAAATTTGGTATGTGGTAATAATATTTTCTATCTCCGGCTAAGTTCGAATGCGGGCCATATTGGTCCTCCTTCTATTACCTCCCCCACAGAGGGTTACATTTGATTGATTCTCCAATAACTTGTATACTACTTACTCAAATCTTCTGAATTTCAACATAAAGTATCCGTTTAAAAATCGCTACCACCTTGAGAAAAATTGAAAAATTTGCCACCCCCATTTTGCTACCGTCCACAAAAATGGATCAGTTTGTACCAAAACTTAATATCTTATAACTTTAATCGGTGTATAAAAATACTTGATCTTTTGTACACCATAATGTTTCTATAGTGCCTGCAGTCTGGTTAAAATGGAAATTATTGGCACGCCCATTTTAATATCAGTCCATAAAATTAATTGAAATTTTGTACAGTGTAATGCTATATAGTACCTATAGTCCATTTAAAAATGGGCATTATTGCACCGTCCCTTTTGGTACCACCCACACAAATGGGCCATTTAGCACCAAAAGTTAGCAGCTAACTTTAATGCCAGTACATTCTATAAATTTATTAAATGCAATTTAAATAGATAATAATTAAATTAAAACAAAATAATAAATTAATTTACGAATAATTTTTTTTAGAGAAGGTGAAGGGATTCTTAATTCGGTTAACCCGTCTGAAATTTCTTACTTGTTATCCCCTCACCTTAGAGAGGAGGCTAGTGTAACACATCGAAGGAGTGACCGAAGACCCGTTTTGGGTCATTTTATATCATTTGAGCAATGTCCGTCCGTCCGTCTGTCTCTGTGCGTCTGTCTGCTGGTGGTGCGCACGATAACTCTCGAAAGGAGTAACCGACTGACTTCAAATTTGGTATGCGGTAATATTTTTCTCTATCTCCGGCTAAGTTCAAAGATGGGCCATATTGGTTCACTCCTTCTAGTACCTCCCCCACAAAGGGTCAATTTTTAGTGAAATATTGATTCTTTAATAATTTCTATACTACTAACTCGAATCTTTTGAAATTTCCCACATAGAAATAGTTTGTAATTCGTTAACACGTCAAGAAAAATGGGCGAAGTGGCCACTCCCTTTTTGGTACCTCCCACACGAATTGGCCATTTTACACCAAAAGTGAACTGCTTATGGCTTTAATATCAGTTCATACAATTACTTGAAATTGTGTACAGTGTAATGCTTTTATAGTACCTTTAGTCCAATGAAAAATGGACGTAATTGGCGCCCCCCTTTTGGTACCTCCCACACAAATTGACCATTTTGTACCAAAAGTTACAAGCTTATAACTTTAAAACCAGTGCATACAAATACTTGAAATTGTGTACAGTGTAATGCTTTTATAATACCTATACTACACAGAAAAGTGACCGTTATTGCCATGGCCCTTTTGGTACCTCCCACTCAAATGGACCATTTTGTACCAAAAGTAAACAGCTTTTAACTTTAATACCAGTACATAATTTAATTTAAATTGATAATAATTTCATTAAAACAAAAAAATAAATAAATTTACTAATATTTTTTTGACTGAACTTTCTTACTTGTTTTTCTTCTTCTTTTGTATTTTTCATTATGTAAACACTAACCCAAAAATCCCAGAAAAAATTTAGGTATATTCCATGATCGATTCTAAACAAACATTAAAAATTTTAGCTTGGAGAAATAACGGGTTATATTTTTAAAAAAAAAACTCTCTCTAAATATAGTCGCCCGAAAACAGTATTTTTTGATCGAGTGCTCTAAAAATTAACGTGTGTGTGCAACACGTACTTTGTGTATGTTTGTGCTAACGTCGTGACATTTTTGTACACACATTTGTTCAAAAAATAGTGTCTTCTGTCTAACAGCTAGCTATAAGCCACCCATAAGTATATATGTCAATGACAAAATACGAAAAAGCTTGTGCCTTCGCTGTTCAAATTTGTGTATCTTTTCTATAACAATTTTGTGATGATCGCAATAACTTCCGAATTCACGAACCACAATGAGGCCGCGTAACGATACCTGCTACAATCCATTTTAAATTGCAAAACATGGAAAGAAACCTATAAAATATTAACGTTGGATAAATACTTCGTAGCATAAAACCCACACAAACAACGTGTTTTTGGGCGACTAAATTTAAAAAAATGTTTTTTATATAACCCATTTTTTCTCCACCCTAAAATTTTCAGAGTTTGTTTAGAAACAAACAAGGAATGTACCTATATTTTTCTTCTGAATTTTTGGGTTGGTGTTTTTATAATGAAAAACACAAAAGAAGAAGAAAAATTAAAACAATATTAAAATTTTTCCAGCAACGATCGGTAGACAAGAGCACCGGCGAAAATCACTTGCTCTTACATTTAAAAGCCTTCATTTTTTAATTCTGCCCACAATTCACAATTCTCAATGTTTCTACCTCGGCATTTTTTTCAAGATTTTGCCAATTTTCAAATGGGCATATCGTTTGAAAAAAATTCCATTTTTTTTTTAAATCTGTGTAAAATATTTGAAACAAGGGAATATGATTGGGGAAAATCTTAAAAATCGGGCTCGTCATCATATTTTTTTACGAAAATCGTTCGGTTTGATATGGAATAAACGACATACACTAGAGCCCCGATTTGCGTCGTTAATAGGGATAGGAGAAATGCGACACAAACCGAAACGACGCAAATCGAATCATTTTTTTCTGTATAAATGCAGATTTTAAATGATTGTGTCAAAAATTAAAATATTTAGTAAACAAATATTTTGTATATTTTTTTAATATGCGATTTTAATTATTATAAAGAAAAAATAATTTGCATAAAAATATAACAAAAACTAGTTTAATTCATTTATATTCATTGTTAAATCAGTTATTAGTGTCCCCTCAACGCATGCTGAAGATTAATGGATAATAAACTTTAATTATCAAGCTCCTCTTCGTGAGACAACAACATCAAATTAGCCTTTCTAGTTAAATAAGCCAAGATGTTGACGAAAAGTACTCCGTGGGTAATACGGAACGCTATAGGTTAATAAAACAACGAGTGTTTTTTAGGAGCTTTCGGATTTGATTTAAAAAAAACACAAAGTTTAGAGAAATGTATAAAATCTTTATTTGAGTCGATAGAACGATCTATATAATTTAATTTTTAAAATTCAATAAAAATAAATAAAATTCAACAATCGCCAACGTTGTTCGTTTGTATGTCGATTTATTGTTAAATTAAAGGCCAAACTGAACATGTTATAAAGTAACATGTTTCACGAAAACAGCTGAGATGCCAAAAAAAAATTGCCAAAAAAAATGTTAAAAAGCGACGCAAATCGAAACGACGCTATTAGGATCGACGCAAAACGGAGCTCTAGTGTATAAGTTGTTTAAGATTGAAAATGGACCGAATCGGCCCATCTTTCGATATAGGCCACTTATATAGCCCCCAATCAATGTCTGTGAAATCTAAAAACTTCAACCGATTAAGATGAAGTTCAGCAATATGTATCTAATTGTACGTATAAATATTTACACTATCAAGGCTGCATGTATGTCCATGATTTGATAAATGTATGTCCATGATTTGATAAATGTATAAAAGTCCCACCCGATTTGATTTCTTAACGCTCTAGAATTAGAGCAATTATTCGAAATTGAAAATTTATACTTTTTCTGTGAATTGAAGAAAATAACTCCTAGAACTGAAGTGTTTTGAGAAAAATGTCCGTTTTTACGATCGCTTATTCATCG
The DNA here is from genome assembly GCA_963930755.1 of Eudasyphora cyanicolor. NCBI lineage: Eukaryota > Metazoa > Arthropoda > Insecta > Diptera > Muscidae > Eudasyphora > Eudasyphora cyanicolor. The sequence continues at coordinate 264,338,942 of OZ005734.1, forward strand.
CTCTTGTGTATGGACGAGGAGATGGTCCGAGAATGTTATTCGTTGGGTCGTGTAAACTACGCCAAACAGTTTTTCGCTACAAAATCACGAAAATGTTTGCAGGAATATAGTTGTTCATTGAACAGTGAGCGGGAGTGGTGTCTGTATAAGTGTGTGGTTGCTCATACTTATGTCGTGGATGCTTGGTGTTGTGCTGTATGGACAACTGTGTGGTTGGCAGTAGGCTAATGACATGCAAAACGACATTCGAAATGTCGAAGAATTCGTTGTGACATGCATGTGCGTTAGACTTGCAAGCATCACGTGAGTTCAAGCTGCGCCTTAGACAAAATAGGTTTTTAATTTGAACCGGTATTCGGTATGGCTGAAATTTACGCATTTGTACTTTATATTGCATTCCATCCTTCGATATGGTGCTCATATGTATAAAGGTCCCTTCCGTTAAGAATTTTTGACGTTCTAAGGGCCGATTTTTCTAAGCGGTAATAGATTGACATGTAAGCATTCGTACTTTATACTGTACTACCTGACCCCCACAATTAAAGAAATGCTTCTGTAAAAATTTTCATAAAGATCGCTTCATATTTGGAACCGTGATGTCGCGACACATGTGGCATATATGTATATTCATAGTCAATCTTATTATTTATTTATATTCTCGAATATTCAACATTCAATATTTTATTTTAATGAAATGTTATTTTTCTTTATTTTCAGGTGAGTGTATATTTTTCCATTTTTACTAAAGGTACGGTTTAAAATATTCTTATTATATTAATTCATTCTTAATACATACACGGAAAAAATCTTCATTTTTGATATGTTTGAATTGAAGGAAAATATATTTGGAAACGAATTTTTTGAATATTATATACTTGTTAGCAAATAAATTTTATTTAAAAATCATGAAATTTTGTTTGGAACGCATATATTAATATATTAGAACAAAATATATTTGCGCACCGACATTCACAAATAAAATATGTGTTTACCCACAAACAAAGATATTGTTTAAGATGTTTTCCAAATATATTTTAATTAAAATTTTTTTTTAAAACTTTGCTGAATTTTTCGAATTTTTTAGTTTTTCTAGATTTTGTGTTGAACTTTGTAGTTAAAAATGTCTTTAGCAGCAATAGGCTTTGTTTAACACCAATATATTTTAATTTATAAGTATCCAATTCATCACTTTTGTCAATCCATCAGTGCAATTTATAGTTACGAAAGAATATGCGATTTAAGTGTTAACTGAATTTTACAATTATAAAATTTATAAAAAAAATTTTGCTTCGAACTTCTGAAAAATAGAAAACTTGTCTTTAACGTAAGGAACTGGTACATTGCCAAAATACTTAAATACAAAATAATCTGTATTTCCAAAAAATATTAGCATCCTCCCAAACATATACAATTTGTGTGTGTCAAATGTTATATATTTAGGGTGTACCCTAAGCATATGTATATTTCAAGCAGAATATGTTTGAGCCAATATACTACAGAAGCGATTTTTTTCAGCGTGTATGTCTTAGCCTTTGATCATTTGCAGGAATACAGTGTATGAATATTGATTAAGTATATATCACTATATCGGCTATTCTCAGACTTTGTAGATACTGATTCCCCCCTACCATGTGTAAAATGCCAGACTTATACCCTAAGAAAAAAATCGCTTCTGAAGTATATTTTCTGGAAACATATTATATTTGGGAAAATTATATATATATTATATTTGCACCAAAACTTCGAAAAAAAATACATTGATAAGAGAGATATTCAAACTTTTTTCTCCGGTATGTAAATATAAAATATTTGCACCAAAGTATATTTTATTTAAATTTTGATCCCAAACATATTATGCTTCCTGTTTTTTTCTACGTGTAGCTTTAATCGGCGAGCATTTTAAAATATCAGAAAAAGATTTGAAGAATGTTCATAACAAATTTTCCTTTAGGAATAAAGATGTTACACCGATCCCAATTTATGATATCATCCATTGTGTCTTTTATCTCTGTATACCCTCACATTAATGGAGTGTACCCCTTAAATGTCCGTCCGTATGTCCGTCTGGTGTGCGTATTTGCTCTAAATCTGAAATGATAACCCATAATACCCAGAGTTAGCTCTTGGAGGAACAAACTATTCTCGGTAAAATTCCAGAAAGATTGGTTGGGAAATATGTTTTCTGTAACACTTGTAAAAATTAAAAGTTAAACAAATTTCTTCAAATTCGGCGATGTATCTTCTCCCTGCTAAATTTCATAATTCAAATTTGGTTTTGCTAATTCTCGGAACTATAAACTCCTCTCTGCAAATTTTCGCAAGCATCTACAATGCTTAGACGTCAAATCGAAAGTAACATATACATATATGGTGGATATGTGTATGTATATCTGAAATCCGGCCCGCACTTTTATTACAAGGATACGGTAACATTTTCATAATACGCATAACGAATTATAACCACTGTGCAACGCATGGTGTAGGATTACAACAAATAATACCACACAAAAAATATATGTATATATTTATGTACGCGTATATATCAGTTATCAGGATTATGGGACAGCAGAACAACATCAGAAAATTCATTATTTGTTGTGGGCTTAGAAGGTGTTCTCTGATTGAGTATCCATAGAACGTCAGATGAACCAAATACAGTTTTTCCTTTTTATTTTTGCATTAATTCCCATTTTTGTTCGATGACTGTAACCAAATCGTGTCGGATGAACAGCATCATCTCCTGTCAACGTATTGTATAGCATCAATATGTTTGCTGTCGAATTTCAATAAAATATATACGAGTATTCATATGTATTTATAATAACATGTTCCACTACTCGTACTCTGTATGAGTAGATATGTTTTACTCGTATGTACGTATATCCGGATCCTAGACTCGTTTCATATTTTATGGGCCACGAAAATATTCCGTTAGCTTTTTGTAACAGATACATTTCATTCGTAACATAGTCGAGCAGTGATGTTTCAAATGTTTGCGGTATTTTTGCAATAACAACCGGGGCTTAACCTCAGTGTAGGTCCATGAATGTTCGTGGCGGCAGAGCTTAGCAGGAAAACACAACGCAGCACGTAGCACCCGCAACACTAAAATAGAACGAGCAAATTTTCAAAACCAAAACCAAAAAAACTCCGCCACAGGATTAGTGTTGAACCTGTTACAACAACTACAACACCGCCACCAACAAGAAGAAGAACAACAACAACAACGAGAGCTGCGTTGTTGATGCGGTTGTATTAAAAACTCATGAAAACACAACAACCACGAAAAGCTGATTCCAACTACATATAGTTAGAAGTTGGCATACTCATTCACCTTGTGAATTTGTGTGTGTGCATTGGACGTTCGCGTATTTTCTTATGTGTATGTGTATAAATATATACAAGAGAGTAGATTATTTGTGTGCAAACACAGAGACGTAAATCAGTGGACATAAGCTGTGCCTCATTGAACATAAGAGGCCTTTCATACTACACATCTAAAGAAGGAAATGGTGGAAGAAAGTAGAATAGAAAACTGGGAATCATTGGGGATTAGAACTCCCCTCAAATCTGTTTGGGGTGTTAAGAATGCACTTGTGCATCGGAATATGTAACAGTGCCAGGCAACAAAAACTTGTTTACATTTTTTGTGCTGACTCTCATTAATAGTCCGAGAGTTGGCTCTAGGTTTATTTACCGTATAAGTAAGTTGATCATTTATGGACCATCTATAGTGTTTTAACAACATAGACTGGAATTGAGATCAAAACTCTGAAGTTATTACACTCTCCCGTTAGGAGGGGAGGGTATATCAGTGGTTTTCTGGAATAACCGCCACATTGACAGATTCATTTGAAAACATCTTCCCCATATATTCTGTAGCATTGATCTAAAGGGTAACATATTCTGAATTTTGGACAAATTTTACAATGACTGAACAATATGTTTGCACCTTTAGGGATCCCTCGCAAAAAGCAATATTTAATGATACATTACTCACAAAGTGAGGGGTTCCTTAGCAGGTTTAATCGACTGATTTTTCTTACCTGTTTTATATTTTCTTTCGAATGAATGTACACCAATAACTCTATGAAAAAAAATATTGTCGAAGGGCTGTACAAAAATATTCTGGTGTGATATGGTGACCAAAACGCGAAAAAATATTAAAAAAAATTCATGGTAATGTTTTTTTTTTATTTTTTTTTTATATTTTTATTTTCTTGGAAGTTGCCTTTTGTATTTGTGCCATATTTTTATACCCTACATCACACTGTGGTACAGGGTATTATGACTTTGTGCATTTGTTTGTAACACCCAAAAGGAGAAGAGATAGATCCATTGTTTATTATACCGATCGACTTGTAATCACTTTTTGAGTCGATTTAGCTATGTCCGTCTGTCTGTAGATGTATTCTTGTAATCAAAGTACAGGTCGCAATTATGGCCCGATCTTGACGAAACTTTACACATATCTTTTTTTGCCCAAGGACGATCCCTATTTAATTTGTTTAAAATCGGTTCAGATTTGGATATAGCCCCCATATATATGTTACCCCGATTTGACATGTAAGCGCTGTAAAAACTTTATTTTATATCCGATCAGTATGAAATTCAGCAGAAAGAGGTCTCTTACTATATGAATGAACACTGTTAAATTTGGAAGAAATCGGTTCAGGTTTAGATATAGCCCCCATATATACGTTACCCCCGATTTCACATGTAAGCGCCGTAAAAAATTTATTTTATAACCGATCAGTGTAAAATTCGGCAGAAAGAGGTTTCTTATTACATGAAGGAATACTGCCAAATTCGGAGAAAATCGGTTCAGATTTAAATATAGCCCCCACATATATGTTACCCCCGATTTTACATGTAAGCGCTGTAAAAAGTGTATTTTTAATCCGATCAGTACGAAATTCGGCAGAAAGAGGTTTCTTATTACATGAATTAATACTGCAAAATTTGAGGGAAATCGGTTGAGATTTAGATATAGCCCACATATATATGTTACCCACGATTTGACATGTAAGCGCTGTAGAGACTGTATTTTATATCCGATCAGTACGAAATTCTACAGAAAGAGGTATTTTTACATGAATGAGTATTCAGGGAAAATCGGTTCAGATTTATATATAACATCCATATATATGTTCCTCCTGATTTGGTATCAACGCGCTATAGAAGTTGTACTTTACTTTCGATTATTAATATTTTCCGGAAAGATGTTTTTCAATTTAGGAACGAATATTGCTTAATTTAGCGATTATCGGCTCAGAATTAGATAATATGCTCCTGCCTACTTAACAAATATTTCAAATTATTTTCGCAATGACCTTTATCGCATTGTGAGGGAGGTGTAGGGTATTATATAGTCGGCCCCGCCCGACTTTCTGCCTTTCCTTACTGGTTTAAACTATATGATTGATAAAGCAGGAATAAACTTTAAATTAAAGTAAATTTCGAAGGCTAGAAATGGTAATAGCGACACATTCACATCGAAACAGAAGTTTAGTAATTGTCGTTAAACATATTAGAATATTTTTTTTTTAACTTAATAAATATAAAAACATCACAAAAATGTGTTTGTGTTTGTTTTTTGAAAACTAGCATCCTAACGAAGGAAAGAACGCCTTTTTTAAGATCTATGTATAAAAGTAGATAGTAAAGCACTTTTGGTCGAAAAAACGAGAATTTCAACAAAATCAGGTTTCTATACCCCCACTATTGTGAACAAATGCTGCGGGCCAAAAGTGTAAGACATCGATGGAGTGACTTAAAGAACCCCAAGAAAATCCGTTATGTGCAATTTGTTCGTCGCTATCATCTTGAGAAAAATGGGGGAGGTTGCGCGCCCCTTTTGGTAACTTTGATTCCACAAAAAGTTAACGGCGTATAACTTCGATTCCTGCACATACAAATACCTGCAATTTTTTACAGAGTAATGATTTTATAGTACTCATAGTACATTACAAAATGGGCGTTATTGCCACACCCCTCTTGGTACCTCCCAAACAAAATTGCCAAAATAAAAAATATGAAAAATTATTTTTTTGAATTTTCCTATTTGTACTATATGGGTCATAATCTTTTTTTTATTTATAGTTTTTTTTCAAAAAGGCACTGTTTCCTTCTTTAGGATGCTAGCTTTCAACAAATAGAACAAACAATGTTTTTTTAATTTTTTATGTTTTTTTTCGTGTCAGCAAAAAATTATGTTTTTCAAAAAATCGATTGTTTCCTAATTGTTTTAACGACAGTTACTAAACTCCAGTCTCTAACAGAAAGTAATGTTTTCAGCATTTTTAGCACTCATAATTTCCTTTTATTTTGAGTGGCATCTCGGCTTTATCGAGCCTTTAAATAGAAAATATGGTATTAACACTAAAGGTACCTTCCATGAAACTTGGAATTCTAATTTAGAATTCTTCTAAATTAAAAGAAAATGTTACCATAAAAAAACTTTGTTTTGATTTCATATAATAGTACGAGGGTTGCTATTTATATTTCGGTCCTGGCAATGCTGGTGTTGCCAGATGAAAACTGGAACTTACATTGGAAAGTATGACATTTTTGAGCATAATTTCACTCAGACCGTTTTGTCATTTGAGCGCGAAATGTTTTGGTTACAGTGTGTTGAAAATTCACCCCCAAACATAGTTTTTGAACGCTTCGACAGCTGCTTTAGGCGACGAAATACCTTGACCAAGCAGTTTTTTCTTGATGTGAGTGAATAAGAATAAGTCATTGGGTGACAAATCAGGGTCAAAAAGGCGCTGGTTTGAGCCGATGTGTGAGAGCTCGCATTGTTATGGTGCACAATGATTCGTCTTCTCTGGTTCGTTTTTCGAATTTCACTGAAGACTTCAGGCAAACAAATTGTGGTGTACCACTCAGAATTGACCGTCCTACGTTGCTCAAGCGGAGCAGTTGCCACATGACCAGTTTTGCCAAAGAAACAGGCGACCATTTGCTTCGAAGTGCTTCTTCCACGAACTACTTTCGTTGGATTTGGCTCGTCTTCGAAGACCCACACGGTCGATTGCTGTTTTGCTTCGGGCTCATACGCATAGATCCAAGACTCGTCTCCTGTGATGATATTATAAACGTCTTCCGAAGCACCGCGATCGTATTTTTTCAAAATTTCTTTGCACCAATCGACACGAGCCTTTTTTTTTGAGTGATTGTCAAATTGTGCGGGACACAACGAGAACAAACCTTTTTGACGGCCAGGTGTTCATGCAATATCGAATGTATGCTGGTGGAAGAAATGCCCAAGGATGCCTCATATCACATGACGATCTTGCATTATCAGTTCACGCACGGCATCAATGTTCCCTGGCACAACGGCCGTTTTTGGACGACCTTCGTCTTTGAACGAGTGTCGGCCACGACTGAATTCATTAAACCAGATTTTCACATTGCAATAGGATGGTGCTTCATCGCCATACAAAGATTTAAGTTCATCGATGCACACTTGTCGTGATAATCCACGTCGAAAGTTGTGAAAAATGATCGCACGAAAATGTTGACGAGTTAATCTATTTTTTTGCCAAATTGATTTTTTCAAGTCACTGTAAACAACACAAATGATGGTCGTACGTCAAAAAGTTCTGAGTACGTTTATGCTAAAAAAAATCAAACTTTCCAATGGAAATGTTTTCTTGTGCAAAAAATTTTTCGTTTGTGCAAAAAAATGTAAAATTCTCGGGTGTACGCACTGTTTTTAGCTTTTCGCGCTTTGGTTTATCGATGAGGATGCCAGTTTCTTTCACTTTTTTCACAAGATAACGAACATACGGAGCTGACGGTGCTTCTCTTCTTCCAAAATCCGTACGCAATTTTCGCACACATTCTGCAACATTATCATGATTTTCAAAGTAATGTCGCAATATTCGCAATATACACATATTCGTTCAGCGGAAGGATAAAACTAATTATCTGTCAAATCACACATGAGCTAAGTGTTACCATTCACGAAATAAGCACTAGTTAAAAAAAAAACTTTAGATGGCGGACCCTTTATAAAAAAAAAAGTTTTTAGGATACAAGACACAAAAAAATGTTTTTTGTTTCATAGTGATATCTCAAAAACGTGATGCCACAGGAAAAACCGTTTTATGCCATTCGATTTACAGGGCCGAAATTATGCGGGGTAAGTTGGTTTTATTGAGGATACGTTTTGGTGCGCACTGTGTAATTAATGTATTTGGGTATATAGGTTTATTTCTCATTAAATTAATGAAGGCCCAATCCTGGGCCTTCACATAACTACCAATGACGCTGCAATGTTAGCTAACACAACCGCAGCCTCTTGTGGATAAGAGGTTGTTAAATATTTATAAAAAATATCGAAAGCCAAGTGATGTGTATAAATTTCATGTGAAATGGAAACGATGAAAATATTATGCCAGATTTCATAATGGGAGACCTGCAGGACGGACAGACACGAACAGAGAGATGAGTGAGTGACCTCAATGGATAGTTGAATTTTTAGCATATTTTATATAAATTATAAAAGAAGTATTTAGAATTATGAGTGATGTGGTAGCTAGCATTTTTGGTTCATCTATGAAATGGCTAATACCACAGAGAGAAATAAATACGAAAGCAGAGTCAGTTCCGCAAGACTGAAATGAATTATTCGCGCATACAATAAAATAAATTATTTGTATTTGAAGAGCTAATACAGTAATATCCCAGCAGAAAATTTTTATGGAAGTAATTCTAAGTGAAGTATAATGTTTAACTGCTCCAAGGCAATGACTCAATCGAAAAGAGTCTGAAATCGAATTAATGGATGGTTATCCTATTATATAGGAGGATATACCAACTCTACTTTGGCATCATAGAAGCCATGTCAATACGAAATTTGACAGAATGCAATTTCATGGTCGGAGTACAAACACTGCAAAAGAACAAAGAAAATAGACTCAAATGTATACGTATAAGTTTTCAGATCACATTTAAGCGCTAAAATTTGTTTTTCATTCCGATCATTGTGAAATTTGACAGACTGTCGTCTCTTACTTCAAGAAGGAAATGTCGGAAACGTTTCACATTTATTTATACGAGGGTGCTATTTATATTTCGGTCCTGGCAATGCTGGTGTTGTCAAATGAAAACTGTAACTTCCGTTGGAAAGTATGACATTTTTTAGCATAACTTCACTCAGACCGTTTGTCGTTTGAGCGCGAATTGTTTTGGTTACAGTGTTTTGAAAATTCATCTCCAAAACATGGTTTTTGAATGCTTCAACAGCTGCTTCAGGCGTCGAAAAACGTTGACCACCCAGTTTTTTCTTGATGTGAGTGAATAAGAGGAAGTCATTACGTGTCTAATCAGGGCTGTACGGCGGATGACCCATCAATTCGACGTTTTGGCCGGTCAAAAAGGCGCTGGTTTGAGCCGATGTGTGAGAGCTCGCATTGTCATGGTGCACAATGATTCGTCTTCTCTGGTTCGTTATTCGAATTTCTCCGAAGCCTTCAGGCAAACAAATTGTGGTGTACCACTCAGAATTAGCCTTCCTACGTTGCTCAAGCGGACAACGTGACAAGTTTTGCCGAAGAAACAGGCGACCATTTGCTTCGAAGTGCTTCTTCCACGAACGACTTTCGCTGGATTTGGCTCGTCTTCGAAGACCCACAATTTTGTAATTCATTTATAAATTTTTTACATAAATTTACTTTTGAGACATTTTATATAATTCAACGTTCGATTTTTTTGCAACGTTCATCTATGGACCAAGAAACTCTACCATACTAAATGTCAAAGCACTTGGATATAAAATACAGCTTCTACAGAACTAAAGAGTCAAATCGGACGAAACATATATATGGGAGCTACAGCTAAATCTGAACCGATTTTAACCAATTCCAAATTCTTTTCAGCTGCGAAAGACTCCATACTGCAAAATTTCAGAACGATCGGAGTGAAATTGCGACGTGTAGTCGACGAACAACTTAAGATGAACCGACGGACAGACAGGCGGACGGACAGACATGGTTAAATCGACTCAGACTTCGAAACAATCTTATAATACGTCGTACCACAGTGTGGTGTAGGGTATATAAATATTTCTTAATTTGAAGAAAAACGGCTCTGGCTTAGATTCAACCCCCAAATTCACCCTTATCAAAAGATATTTGTAAAATTTAACTGAAAACTGTTTCATGAACAAAAGGCGTTGAGAAAAATCGAACCTTTAGCCTTTCCTCACATTTGATTTTCGTAATTTTGTCCTACCGGTCTAAATTTTGTTATAACACCCATATAAAGATCTCTCGACATTTAAGTTTTTACAGCTATAGCTTTATAACTAATCTATAGGGTAGTTAAAAGTCAGCCCTACCCAACTTAAAATTTAGTTCCTAGTATAATTTTTTTCAAGCATACTATAAATACAAAGATTTTCCTCAATCTATATTTTATCTCTCTGAAAAGGGTTAACATTTTAATAAATGGTCCGCCAAATAACTTTTTTTTTTAAAACACCGCGCAAAACATAGAGTGTAGCTTCGGCTGTGTGGCACGTAGCGCCGCCCTGTTGAAACCAAATGTTTCCAATATCCTCCTCTTCAATTTTTGTGAACAAAAATTCAACATGGCCCGATAACGATCGCCATTGACTGCAACGGCCACTCCTTGCTCATTTTCGAAGAAAAATGGCCCAATTATGCCTCTGGACCAAAATCCACACCAAACAGTGACTCGTTTTGGGTGTATCGGCTTTTCAGTGTATGCGTGCGGATTTTCTGTGCCCCAAATGCGACAATTTTGCTTGTTTACATACCCGCCAAGATCAAAATGAGCTTCATCTGAAAAGATGATTTTTTGGCAAAATCGGCATCATCTGTAAGTCGATCGCTCCCAGCGTTGTTCAAGCGTATACACAACCATATTCGTTCAGCGGAAGGATAAAACTAATTATCTTTCAAATCAGACATGAGCTAAGTGTTACCATTCGATATATATATACCCTTTATATGGGGGATTTCATGTCAAGTAAATCAATTTTGGAAACCAATGTCTCCCGAATGGGATGAAAGTATCACCATGTTTTGTCATATTGGACAGTAATTATGACACAAAATTTCAACGAGATCGGTTAAGGACTGTCCGAGTTGTTGGGTGTTAAATATTGACATTTTGGCCAGACGGCCATTTTTCGCTTCCATATAACTAATTACCTATTGTATTTTTGAAAATTTTCGACTGATTTTTCTTTTTGAGAAATTAAAACTTATTTTACCATTTTTGTCAAAAACACATTTTTTTATTTTTGTTTTGCTCAAACAAAAGCTAAGGTAATTGCTTTTAATGTGACTTCTTTTTCTATCAAAATAAAGATAAACATCTGAAAAATAGAGGTTGAAACACATATTTTAACATAACTCGAGAACCATTTATCCTAATTTGTTCAGGAAAGCTTTCAATAATCTTAAATTAAAAAGCTGTCACTTTTTCTAATATAATTTTTTAATTTCGTCAGCTGTTTCAACGATGTGTTAGAAGACACAAGTATTGCGAATGATCCCATTTTTGAGGACATTTTTATAATTTTGTATTTAAAACATCTTAAAAAGGTCGAAAAAATCATAATTATAATTTGTGTATTTTTATATCGTAAAGTCTGATCGGTCGTGAATGGAATGATCTTAAAGTAAACGACTTAAGTTTTCGCTTGAGCAAAAAAAAATTTCAAAAAATAAATGGTTTTTTACAAAATCGACCAAACAAGCTTAAATTCAGAAAAAAGTTACAGAAAAATATATTTGTGAATTTTTTATTTTTTTATTATATCAGAATATGTTGTTATTTCACACATAGCTATAGTTTACTCGCCGCTATGAACTCGAGGATAGTGAGACTATTTATATGCCAGCGAATAGCACAACTAGGAGATGTGTATAATGAATGCAATCAACGAAAAATGAATGTAATTACCATAGCAATAACTCTTAAAATAAATTGATTAAACTGAAATTGCATTTATTGTATTATTTTTTTGCTTGTTGCTTAGATAAAGTTAATTAAATGATAATGTCCGAATACATTATTTGATATGATTAGATTAAATGAAGAAATTTAATTAATTAAAGAAATGTGATAAAAAATATTTCCCCATCAAACACTAATTGAAAACTGAATATATGACATTTGTCCTTACTCTCTATTAGCACAAACTGTGTTAATAAGGGAAACGTTTAAAACAAAAAATATACCACATTTATTTAGCAGTGGCGGGCGGTGTCCCTTGGAGAATTGATAACAACTTCATAATTTTCAATTAACAGCCCATCCAAAAGAATTGTAATTTAATAAACTCATAATTAGTTTGGTGTAAATTGTTAAGCAAAATTTAATTAGCATACCGTTGTCGTCGTCGTCGAAGGTGTAGAAAAAAGAAAACAACATTTCAATGTTCTACCCGATGTCCCTCTCGCTGCCTGTTGCGGAAAGGACAGACGGACCGACGACACCAGCAATAAAGAAAACCTCACTTCCGGTTATAAGCAAAAATGCCATTAAGGCACGAAAATGGCTGAAAACAAAAACACTAACATTTAATAAAGTCGCGTTAGGGATCCCAACAAAATTGATTTTCACGGTCACACAAAAGCACATTACAAACCTAAATATATTCGGCTGTATTCTTTGTTTTTCTTTTTGGAAAACAATTGCCATGATTCGGACGGAAAACTTTTCAATTTCTTATATGGTCTTTTTAGTAGTTATTTTTAGCACAAAGAAATTCCACATACTTTAGAGCAGACCGGGAGACAGGGGTGAACACACACACTGAAAAAAATGTTGTCATAAAACTAAAAAAAGGCTCCAAAGACGTCTATAATTTATGAATAACACGTCCTTAGTCTTTAAAATAAGTAGATTTTGTACCTAAAATATAAATAATTTAACTGATATTAATTAAATTTTCTTAATTTTAATTAATATCAATTAAATTATTTATATTTTGAGTACTAAATGTACTTATTTTAAAGACTAAGAACGTCAATGGAGCCATTTTTTAATTTTATGAAATTTTTTTCAGTGCAACATTCTAGTCCGCACTAGCCATTTTCTGCTTCTGTTTCGTGTGTAAATAAAGTAAATAAGTCGGAGCATTTTCATCCGCAGTTTTCATGTCATGTATCAGTTAAACGAATTTCGAATTTCCCCCATTCAACCTACATTTGGGCTTTAGGAATAATCAAATTTATTAATATTTGTATTTGGCATACATGGCATACAACATTCCAACCGCCACTTCAAATTCGTAAGCTTTCTTCTGACTGCCTGCTATTAAGATTTACAATTTGTAAGAAAACTATAAGAATTTGTAAGTGGGAATGTGTATCAATGAGATCAGCCCTATTTTAGATCCGACATAAAACATGAGTCACTCGCATCTAAATGGATAACGAGTTTCGGCGCTCGAAGTGTAACCAATTAAAAATGCTGTTATTTTTTTAATTTTGATAGCTTTACATAAAAACTTAAATCATTTAAAATTTTAAGAAAAATATGTTATTGTTTGATCTAGGCACATCTAGCGTGGATAATACTAGTTTACAACAATTTTCTTGTAGGACTGTGCATAACATTTTCTGGTGTAATATGGTGTCCTAAAAACGAAAAAAAATTGATGGACATTTTTTTAAATTCCGATATTTTGAAGCATTGGAACAATAAAAGCGGACGACCCTTTCAATTAATGGAGATTGTGAGGGCTACAAATCTTGAAAATATCACTTTCACGTTGAAACAGAAGTTAAGTAGCTGTCGTTAAAAAAATATAAAAATTGATTTTAACAAAAAGAAAATGTTTTTTCTAAAACGAAAAAAATATAAAAAATTAAAAATCGCCAAAGGAATTTTTGTTCCCTATTTTGAAAGCAAGCTTCATAACGAAGAAAACAATGCCTATTTGAACAAATCTATGGATTATTGTAGAAATGATGGCCCTTTTGGTAGAAGTAAGAGAATTTGATCAAAATCAGTTGCTGGGGCCAAGCATGTAACACATCGACAAAGTGATCTAAGAGACCCCAAGTACGAATGCGGTCCCAAATTAAGCCGAACTGACAAATAGATGGCGCACTATGCACGATAATATATTGTATCCACAATACAGAGTGTTTTTGAGACGTGTGGTCTTCAATCTGGCAATACTTTTTTCGGAATTGGTCTTTTTGACAGCTGTTACTTGATTTATGCTCAGTTTGGTTTGCCATTTCATAATGAATAGACTTACTCCGAAACATCGTTTGCAAATCGTGAACATTTATTACCAAAATAATGGTAATAAATATTCCGATTTTCACAGAAAAATTCCACTTTTTGAGATAAATGATCGGATGTTTATTTCATAATAAAGATGAAGGTATGCCGTTTATAATGAAAAAACCAGTAAGGAAAGGCTAAAGTCGGGCGGTGCCGACTATATACTACCCTACACCACTCTCGTAATATTGAATAACTCTGATATATAAATTTTGTAATTCATGTATAAATTGTTTACATAAATTTACTTTTGGGACATTTTATACTTAAATAATACCCTGTACCACAGTGTGGTGTAGGGTATAAAAACGATTGGATCTAAAGAGCCAAATCGAATGAAACATATATATGGGAGCTATAGCTAAATCTTTACCGATTTTCTTCAAATTCCGCAATGTTGGTCCATGAATCAAGAAACTCTACCATTCTACATTTCAAAACGATTGGATGTAAAATATAGCTTCTATAGAACTAAAGGGCCAAATCGGACGAAACATATATATGGGAGCTATAGCTAAATCTTAACCGATTTTCTTCAAATTCGGTAGTGTTGGTTCATGGATCAAGAAACTCTACCATTCTAAATTTCAAAACGATTGGATGTAAAATACAGCTTTTATAGGACTAAAGGGCCAAATCGGACGAAACATATATATGGGAGCTATAGCTAAATCATAACCGATTTTCTTAAAATTCGGCAGCGTTGGTTCATGGATCAAGAAACTCTACCATTCTAAATTTCAAAATGATTGGATTTCAAATACAGCTTCTACAGGACTAAAGGGCCAAATCGGACGAAACATGTATATGGGAGCTATAGCTAAATCTTAACCGATTTTCTTCAAATTCGGCAATGTTGGTTCATGGATCAAGAAACTCTACCATTCTAAATTTCAAAACGATCGGATGTAAAATACAGCTTCTACAGGACTAAAGGGCCAAATCGGACGAAACATGTATATGGGAGCTATAGCTAAATCTTAACCGATTTTCTTCAAATTCGGTGGTGTTGGTTCATGGATCAATAAACTCTACCATTCTAAATTTCAAAACGATTGGATGTAAAATACAGCTTCTACAGGACTAAAGGGCCAAATCGGACGAAACATGTATATGGGAGCTATAGCTAAATCTTAACCGATTTTCTTCAAATTCGGCAATGTTGGTTCATGGATCAAGAAACTCTACCATTCTAAATTTCAAAACGATCGGATGTAAAATACAGCTTCTACAGACTAAAGGGCAAAATCGGACGAAACATGTATATGGGAGCTATAGCTAAATCTTAACCGATTTTCTTCAAATTCGGTAGTGTTGGTTCATGGATCAATAAACTCTACCATTCTAAATTTCAAAACGATTGGATGTAAAATACAGCTTCTATAGAACTAAAGGGCCATTTCGGACGAAACATATATATGGGAGCTATATCAAAATCTTAACCGATTTTCTTCAAATTCGGCAATGTTGGTTCGTGGATCAAGAAACTCTACCATTCTAAATTTCAAAACGATCGGATGTAAAATACAGCTTCTACAGGACTAAAGGGCCAAATCGGACGAAACATGTATATGGGAGCTATAGCTAAATCTTAACCGATTTTCTTCAAATTCGGCAATGTTGGTTCGTGGATCAAGAAACTCTACCATTCTAAATTTCAAAACGATTGGATGTAAAATACAGCTTTTATAGGACTAAAGGGCCAAATCGGACGAAACATATATATGGGAGCTATAGCTAAATCATAACCGATTTTCTTAAAATTCGGCAGCGTTGGTTCATGGATCAAGAAACTCTACCATTCTAAATTTCAAAATGATTGGATTTCAAATACAGCTTCTACAGGACTAAAGGGCCAAATCGGACGAAACATGTATATGGGAGCTATAGCTAAATCTTAACCGATTTTCTTCAAATTCGGCAATGTTGGTTCATGGATCAAGAAACTCTACCATTCTAAATTTCAAAACGATCGGATGTAAAATACAGCTTCTACAGGACTAAAGGGCCAAATCGGACGAAACATGTATATGGGAGCTATAGCTAAATCTTAACCGATTTTCTTCAAATTCGGTAGTGTTGGTTCATGGATCAATAAACTCTACCATTCTAAATTTCAAAACGATTGGATGTAAAATACAGCTTCTACAGGACTAAAGGGCCAAATCGGACGAAACATGTATATGGGAGCTATAGCTAAATCTTAACCGATTTTCTTCAAATTCGGCAATGATGGTTCATGGATCAAGAAACTCTACCATTCTAAATTTCAAAACGATCGGATGTAAAATACAGCTTCTACAGACTAAAGGGCAAAATCGGACGAAACATGTATATGGGAGCTATAGCTAAATCTTAACCGATTTTCTTCAAATTCGGTAGTGTTGGTTCATGGATCAATAAACTCTACCATTCTAAATTTCAAAACGATTGGATGTAAAATACAGCTTCTA
The DNA here is from genome assembly GCA_963930755.1 of Eudasyphora cyanicolor. Classification (NCBI taxonomy): domain Eukaryota; kingdom Metazoa; phylum Arthropoda; class Insecta; order Diptera; family Muscidae; genus Eudasyphora; species Eudasyphora cyanicolor. The sequence continues at coordinate 264,355,681 of OZ005734.1, forward strand.
TAGAACTAAAGGGCCATTTCGGACGAAACATATATATGGTAGCTATAGCTAAATTTTAACCAATTTTCTTCAAATTCGGCAATGCTGGTTCATGGATCAAGAAACTCTACCATTCTAAATTTCAAAACGATCGGATGTAAAATACAGCTTCTATAGGACTAAAGGGCCAAATCGGACGAAACATATATATGGGAGCTATATCAAAATCTTAACCGATTTTCTTCAAATTCGGCAATGTTGGTTCGTGGATCAAGAAACTCTACCATTCTAAATTTCAAAACGATTGGATGTAAAATCCCTAAAGGGCCAAATCGGACGAAAGATATATATGGGAGCTATATCTAAATCTGAACCGATTTCAACCAAATTCAATAGCGATCTTAACAGCCGCGAAATACTGTAAACTGCAAAATTTCAGAACGATCGGAGTGAAATTGCGACCTGTAGTCGACGAACAACTTTACATGGACAGACGGACGGACGGACGGACGGACATTGTTAAATCGACTCAGCTAGTGATTCTGAGTTGATCGGTATACTTTAAGGTGGGTCTAGCTGTGTTATTTTCAGGTGTTACAAACATCTGCCGTGAAACAAACTTATAATACCCTGTACCACAGTGTGGTGTAGGGTATAAAAACAGAAAATCGGGCCGAATATATAATACCATACACCGCCCTAACAATGGAAAATGGGCATTGCGATTAGAATTTGGTAGTGTTTATACATACGAGTACTCGTATAATAAGAAAACTCTCTCTGCCGGATTTCGTACTGATCGAATATAAAAAACGGTTTCTACAGCGCTAACATGTCAAATCGGGTGAAACATATATATGGGAGCTATATCTAAATCTGAACTGATTTTCCCCGAATTTGGCAGAGATCATTCATGTAATAAGATAATTCCATCTGCCAAATTTCGTACTGATCTGATACAAAATACACTTTCTACAGCGCTTAAATGTCAAATCGGGTGTAATATATATAGGGGCTATGTGAAAAACGGGTTTAATGAATTTAATAGTGGCCTACGCTCGCTCAAAGGTGAAGGTCGTGAAGGTCGTCCAAAAACGGCCGTTGTGCCCGAGAACATTGGTGCTGTGCATGAACTGATAATGCAAGATCGTCATGTGACATACCGTGAGATAGATACATCCTTGGGCATTTCTTCCACCAGCATACATTCGATATTGCATGAACACCTGGCCTTAAAAAAGGTTTGTTCTCGTTGGATCCCGAACAATTTGACAATCGCTCAAAAAAAGGCTCGTGTCGATTGGTGCAAAGAAATTTTGAAAAAATACGATCGCGGTGCTTCAAAAGACGTTTATAAGATCGTCACAGGTGACGAATCTTGGATCTATGCGTATGAGCCCGAAACAAAACTGCAATCGACCGTGTGGGTCTTCGAAGACGAGCCAAATCCAACGAAAGTTTCTTCGGCAAATCTGGTCAATTCTGAGTGGTACACCAGCACAATTTGTTTGCCTGAAGTCTTCAGAGAAATTCGAAAAACGAACAAGAGAAGACGAATCATTGTGCACCATGACAATGCGAGCTCTCACACAACGGCTCAAACCAGCGACTTTTTGACCGGCCAAAACATCGAATTGATGGGTCATCCGCACCCGTACAGCCCTGATTTGACACCCATTGACTTCTTCTTATTCACTCACATCAAAAAAACAGCTTGGTCAACATTTTTTGACGACTGCAGCAGCTGTTGAAGCGCTCAAAAACCATGTTTTGGAGGTGAATTTTTCAACACACTGTAACCAAAACAATTCGCGCTCAAATGACAAAACGGTCTGAGTGAAGTTATGGTAAAAAATGTTAAACTTTGCAATGGAAATGTCAGATGGCGCCAGACAACACATAGTGTTGCCTAGGCCAGATGTACAGGGTGGCTGATATGTAATGCAACAAAGTAAAGCGCTATATTTTTTTATTTTTTTTTTTTAAATTTTATTGTTCAAAAGCAAAAAATGTCGGAAATAACATAAAATTTTAGAAACAGTTTGGATTTGTTCGAATTGGCCACCTTTGGCACGAATTATGGCCTTCAAACGGTCGACAAAGCCATTTGGCCCATTCCCGGCGAAGCGCCGTCTTGAGATGATCGATACTTTGGTATTTTTTAGTGCGAACCTTACTCTCTAAAATGCCCCAGGCGCAAAAGTCCAACGGATTGAGATCCGGAGATCTTGGTGGCCATTGTGCGGTAGAAATGAAGCGAGGAACCTCCTTTTTAAGCCATTATTGGTTGACGCGTGCTGAGTCCTGTTGGAATGTCCATGGTCTGCGGCCGAAATGTTTGTCTGGCCAGGGCTTCAATACTGTCTTTAGGACATTTTCCCGATAATATTCGGCATTTATTTTGACCCCATGGTCGATGAATACGAGTGGGGACCGACCATCGGCCGTTACGGCGGCCCACACCATTATCATCGGCGGCGCTTGAGTTCTGGTGGCCAAGCGAAGGTATAAATTTTCAGCTGACCTCTTTGGCAAGTAAACCCGATCATTTTGTTTGTTCACAAACTGCTCAATTTGGAATGACTTCTCATCGGAGAAAACCAAATTCGGTAACAGGCCACTTCCGTGCAAGCGAAGCAACTCCTTGGCTCTTTCCAGTCTAACTTTTTTTTGCATCGGTGAGCTCTTGCACTTTTTGGAACTTCAATAAATTTAGTCCAAGCTCATTTTTTAATATGTGTTGTATCTGTTCTCGCGATATGTTCAGCTCAAGGGCAATTTTTCTACCACTGCGGCGTGGATTTCGATCAAATCTGGCCTTCACTTTTCGGATCATTTCTGATGTTGTTACCGTTTTTTTCGTCCATTTTTGGACGCGATGCAACACTGCCAGTATCACGGTAACGAGCAATGGTACGAGAAACAAAAGATTTATTCACATTTAAATGCTGGAGGGCTCTAACGATAGCCACTTGTGTTTTCCACCCAAATATAAAGCAATCACACTATCATGCTTGAATTCCATCACGAATAACTTTTTTTCTGAATGCAATAGATCAAAATGCTTTTGTAAGCTTGTAAACAATAAAATGAACTGTCACTAAAATAAATCTATCAGCTAACGGACTAGCGGTTTAGAAATTATAGCAACATGAAGTTGGTTGCAATACATATCAGCCACCCTGTATATATAGCAACCCTCGTACAACGATACATCTACAGACGGAAGGACGCACAGACGGACATGGTTAATCGACTCAGGGAGTGATTCCAAGTCGATCGGTATAATAAACCATGGGTTTATCTCTACTCCTTCTGGGTGTTACAAACAAATGCACAAACTCATAATAGCCTGGACCACAGTGTAGGGTATAAAAACGAAAGCTGAAAAATGTGGTATTTATGGCTTACATTAGCATATTTGAGAACTAGATTTACATGGAGACTACAACAATATAAATACAGATTTGTATTATTGAGATGAATTCTTGCCAAAATAGAATACAAACTGCAAAGCTTCTGCTAAATTTCTTAGAAAATGTGTTTTTTGTGGCTTAAATAAGCTTTTTTGGGAGCGACATCTATAGGTGGACTACACCAATACGAACTCATTTAAAAAAATTTTACTGCGATGAATTCTTGTCTTAATTAAATACAAGCTGCAAAGATTCAGTTAAAATGCTTAGAAAATATGGCATTTTTGGCTTAAATACATATATTTTGGAGCGACCTGTATAGGGTGACTGTAACAAAATATGAATGATTTGTAAAATTTTGTAAACAAACTGCAAAGTTTCTGCTAAATTTCTTTAAAAATGTGGGATCTATGGCTTAATACGACCTCTATAGGGGAGCTATATCAAAACATTGACCGATATGGCCCATTTGCAATCCCAAACAACCTGCAACTATACGAAATATTTTTACCAAATTTTATCAACCTAGCCCTATTATAACGGACTGTAGCGTGATTACAACAGGCGGACATGGCTAACTCGTCTTAGAATTTTACGACGATTAAGAATATATATGTATAGAAAATAATATTTAGAGGTGTTACAAACGGAGTGACAAAACGAATATACCCCCCATCCTATGGTGGAGGGTATAAAAAGTAGATTAAGACAAATTAATTTTTTGGTTTTACAAAATTTTCAATTGTTTTTGGATGGCTGAACCGATTTTTGAAAAATTTACGTTGGGCCATTTTTTTCTTCTTAACTATTTTTTAAAAAAAAATCCAACTTTTTTTTTAAAAATTGTTGTCCAAAATTTCACAAATTTTCAGACCTGCTTTTGTATTTCGTCCATAACTTTTACAAATATATAAAAAATACATTACTAAATAAAAAATCCATTACTGTTTTGGATTTGTGAGAGTCTGGTGCATATTCTGTACAAATTTCAACTTGTACCCTCCATTAGACTCATTATACCAAATTTCAGCTCATTTCGTTGAAATTTGAGGTTTTTGTGGCGTTACGAAGTCAAATCTAGAGGAACCTATGTATGGGGGCTATATCAAAACACGGACCTACGACTACCGTTGTTCGTGTGAAGGATTCTGGGTATAAACGAACCACAGCTACCAATTTTCAGCCCGATCAGTTGAAACTTGCGGTCTCTGTGGCGTTATGATGTCAATTCGGAGAGATGCTATATATGGGGGATATATATATGAAAAATGGACCGATATTGCCCATTTTCTATCCCAACATACCTGCAGATATAAGAAGTATATGTACAAAATTTCAGCCACCTAGGTCAAGTATTATAGATTGTTGCGTGATTACAACAGACGGACATGGCTAATTAGTGACATCAGTAAGAACATGTTTTATATATGTAATGTCTACCATCAATTCCATGTTTTCCACAAAAGTGAAATTTCTTTGATTTTATGATCATATACATACCTATATAATCTTCTCATCATCTCCTTGCTGAGACTTCAATCCCGTGGTTAATTATTGTCATTATTTTTAGCAAAACATTAAATGTTATCACAGCAAAATAAACAAATAGAAAAATGAACCTTATATAAATACACTAAATTTCAGTTAGTAATAAAATATCCAAACCTAATCACTTTAAAGTCACAGCAATTACAAAGAATATCTATGAGGCCAATTGTCCTATTCTGTCGTGTCTTGTATTCCCTGACGAAATTAAGGGCGACAACAATGTCAATGCGAAGGAAATCAAGATAACGTCAAACGAAGGCGGCAATTAGGGACGTTCAACATTTTATGACAAACAGACAGATAACAAACAAGACAAAAAATCTCTATAGTCTTATACAGAATGGCACTGATGATGATTCCCTCCTTGAGAGGAGCATTTTGTGGACCCGCCTGCTCCTCCTTATCGCACCACTGAAACTCTGAGGAACATTAAAGGTAAAGTTTCGTTTTCTTTATTTTAGAGGGGCTAGAGGTAGAAGTAGAGCGAGGAACACGAGATAAAAGTTATGCCTTCAACTAAATATGCCTTTTTAGCGCTAATTAGATTCTTAGCACTAATTATCAGGCGTCATTACAGAATTTTCCTTAAACGCAGAAATGGCGGCGAACGACGAGAGGTGGTGTGGCCGACCCACAAGCAAAGCGGACTGGAGGAGTTGGTTTGTTAAAATCTCAAAGAAAACTTTTGAATTTGGGTCGATAATGGAAAGAGAGACGCCAAATATAAAGCACAAAAAAAGGCAAAAGTTCAATAAAGCATTCGAAGAACGAAAGACCGTAGCGTGAAGTGGGTTCTGTTTGGTGTTGTAGGAGTATACCCCATTTCCAAGAATTACTAATAGACCATTATGTTTTTACTGGGATTAGGCACAAGAAGTCATAGAAATAAATTCTATGGGCAAACATCATCAGAAGTTATTAGGGTTTCAGTTTATTTAGGATAGGAATTGAGTGTTATTTGTAGGATTAAAATGTAAGCTGAAACATTAAGCAATGATTCACATTGAATAATAAGAATATGTATTTTTATAAATTATAAGCTGGTGCCTGTGCACTTCGCTGTCCCAAATTTCAGTTGAGTGAACTTCAGACAGATACTGTGTTTCGTACAAGAATCTTAATAACCTCAAAAACTACGACAACAAACTAGTGTTAGAGAAATGAGAATAAGAAATCGCGCAAAAGCTCTTTCTCAAAGTATGGATACTCTTGCTGTATCAGAACTACAGACTGCATTTTTATAAAAATATTATATTTCAGAGATCTTATCACAAATTTCAAGCCGATTCTTACAATGTTTCTACAGATATTTTGTTTTCCATAACAGTAGCTTACGGAAAGAACCTCGCCCACTGACCCATATATTTCTTTGTAAAAATGGAGTAGTATGGACGGCGAAGTTTTTGCTATCAGTCCCACTCTGCACTGTAAAGAAACGATTTCTAATATACTAAATAATAGATAACAAAATAAAACAATTTCAAGCCGATTCCTACATAGAAAGATAAACGACATACTAAATTCAAGTAATTAATTTAAGCCGAAATCGTAATTAAAATTTTAAGTACGTTCGTACTAAGTTTTTCTTAAAACAAGTATAAATCGATTTTCGAAATCGAAAATTACAATAAGTATATAATGCTTGAATTCAAGAAAAAAATTATTGAGAAGGAAAATTAAGCCTAATGTGGCTTAAAGTAAGAAGAAAAACAATACTTTCATCTCTGAGAGGCAGAACAATTATAGAGCACAATAAAATTACCCTCTCAACCACTCTCATTTAAGTGGTTGATTTTTGCTGACGCAACATCGAACACACGCGCATATTACTCGACGAGATGTATATGTATAAATATTTGTGCGCAACAATATCCAATTCGTTTCTCGTTCAAGCAGCGTTTGCGAATTCATTACTTGGCGTGATTTTTTTAAGTTGTTAATAATTATTGTTCCTTTGGTTGATGCTATTCCTATTATGTTTCATATTTAAACCGAATAATTATAGAAAAGCTTTTATCTCGAAATAAAGACAATTCAGTAAGCATCATCCCTCGTACATGCACCAACTTCCACTCTCGTGAGTCTTTGCAATGTAAAGAATTCACACAAATATTTTGCTGTAGTTGACTATGCAACAACAACGTATTTGGTCGTGCCCTACCATTTCTTCTTGTTTTTGTTTTATTCGATCTGATTTCATAGTACATATTTTGTTTTCGTTATTGTTGTTTTCAGTAAATGATAACAACATTGTTAAAACTTAAAGAAGAAGTAAGTGACATGTATTGGGGGCGGTTGTAATGGTTGGATAGACTGTGAGCTTTTTACATTGTTTTAAAACAAGGTAGAAACAAATCGTAGGAAGTTATATTATTTGATTTTTGATTTTCTTGTCGGTAAAATTTGGAAAAACGAATCATTCATTTGGAATAGTTTCAAATAGAAAGTTCAAACGTTCGGAAAAAAATATCAATTATTTATTGTACGAATACATAAAAATTTTGAAAACAATAAGGCCTAGAATTTGTGATAGACCTGGAATCTGTGCTCAGTTCATTTCTCGCGTATATATAGATTTAACGATATTTTCCGAACTAACGGCCAGACTAGGCTGTGGGATGTGTATATCACGATAATGGGATGTGTATATCCCGATAATCCTGAATCTTCAATCCTATTGAACTAACTGGGACGTTATTTTAAAGATATTAAAAAAATTATTTGTTAAAATTGTCCCGAATCGGTAGTGTATATCCAGCATCAGCAACTTGAAGAGTTCGTTTTCCATTATGGATAAAATATCTTATAAGTCAATTAAACCAAAGAATTACCAATAAATATAGATGATTTTATCTTCGAGATAATCATACTTCGGATTGAACAATTGTGTAATACGGGATTTAGTAACGGAAAATTCAACATCAATTCCAACATTTTAATAACCGCAAAGATGATGGAATCCCGTAAATAAATACAGAACAACTTCTCTTCACTGGAGCATCAATTAATTTGTCAATGTTTTAATAACTTAAAAAATATGGAACCTGCTATTATCATTTAATTTTAAGATATTTTAAGGACATTAGATTATTTTCGCATACATATTAACTCGTCCTAAACACATTTTATCAAAAGAATCAACTAATCAAGAGTTACAAGATCCAATCTACAAGCGCTTGTTGGTGAGGATGCTGTAAACTGTGAGTACACGGAGAAAAAAATATGTTAAAAATATGTTTGGATGCAATCATAAATATGTTTGGGACGGGCACAATCATATATATGTTTGTGGGTAAACATATTATGTTTGCACACAATCATAATATGTTCGGGGCAAAATTCTAGCATATTATAAAACGATATGATTGTGTTCTAACATATTTTTGGCAAAATAATATATTAGAGCATATTTTTTAGATTTTTAGAGAGTATTACTCTCTGAGAGCCCAATTATGTGACTCATAGAGCATCCACCATCACCAATGTGCTAAGCCATCACAGCGAACACACGCACGCACCCACATACAACCATTGACAGCCACAGCCAGTCAGAATGAATATATGGCTATGCTTATACTTTCTTGTTTCGGGTGTAACATGAAAGTAAATTAAAATACACGCTGTGCATATAATTCTCGTTGACTCTATATAGCCAGTGGTATAAGGTGTTGACGTTTTTCAGTCAATGGGGTGGATCAACGGAGCCACCAACCAAGTTGAAAGAAAAGTGGCATAGTCCGCAGTCCGAATAATGGATAATTAATGGAACATTAGACTAGAATTTTATAAATATATTATAGGTGCGTCACAAAGGGTTCAGACTTTTGATAAAAAAACAACAATATATAATCATATACATGATTAAATGCAATCATATATATGATTACATACAATCATATAAATGTTTGGACATAAGCATATATATGATTACACACAATCATATAAATGTTTGGACATAAGCATATATATGATTACATACAATCATATAAATGTTTGGGAACATTACCGCTACCCCAAACATAATATGTTTGGGAGCTGCTCCAAACATATATATGTTGCCTGCAAAATATGTTTGGGGCAATATGTTACAGAGGCCGTTTTTTTCCTCCGTGTATATATAAAATTCATAACTAGAATAAAATAAAATGTGATTAGAGGTCAAACATTTTAAGATATTACACAATTTAGAATAGTATTTTCCTTTAACTTTGAATACCTATTAAGAAATTTTCATTTTATTGCACTTATGCAATTTCTTTATCTCCTTAATATTAGAATATAACTTGCCTACACGAATTTCCTTACTAAATGTTGTTAAAAACGGTTTGTTCGTTAATTTATTTTCTGAATTAAATGCCTAATATGGCTGTTTAAACAAAATTCTTTATGTTTACCACGAAATTGAAGGCTTAGTTTAAAGGCAGGTGGGCTGACATTTTATTGAAGAAAGTCGGCATGGTTGGGAGGGTTAAACGACTGTGAGAAGATATACAACATCTTAGTTCTTCTCATCTTTTTTCTTTCCGATGTAACGAGAGACTATTCTGTCGATTTCAATTATATAATTCTACCTACAAATTTTAATTTTTTTTGTTGACCCAGACCAATTCCTTCTGGTAAGAACACCCCCCATTAGCCCTGAGCACGGTCGGAATTATAGGTAGCGTTGGGCCGGAAGGAATAGGGTCTGTAGAGTGGCGGGTCGTCACAAGACAGATCTGTTTCGGAAGCCACCAAACTCCCATTATCAATATCCTTATTACAACGATTACTTCAGTCAAAATTATTAAATATATACGCACAGCCAAGTATCATTAAACGAGAACTGTTTGCTAAGATATTTGGAAATGTGCCCTTTTAGGAAACAGTTCTCGTTAAATGATACTTGGCTGTGCGTATATATTTAATAATTTCGACTGAAGTAATCGTTGTAATAAGGATATTAATAATGGGAGTTTGGTGGCTCCCGAAACAGATCTGTCTATCCAACCATTACAACCGCCCCAATACATGTCACTTACTTCTTCTTTAAGTTTTAACAAAGTTGTTTTCATATACTGAAAACAACAATAACAATCGAATAAAACAAGAAAAGCTTTTAATTTTGCTGTCAAGCTTTCTACGTACCATTTAAAAAAAATTGCATTCTTTGCAATGCAGTGGCAAAAATGGTATAATTAATATATGTGGTACATAGGTACAACACGAACGAAAGAACAATAAATCTAGTATTGGTTAGGCTTAAATCAAGAACTGATCAGGCATGATTTAAGTTTTAGTTAGGCTTAAATCAAGTATTGGGCAGGCTTAATTCAATCAAAACTTTCTTCATTGAAGCCCATTTCGCACTCAAATCAATTCCATAAAATTCTTAAAAAAATCTCTTTATGCTTGATGTGCGCTATGATTAAGAATTCAGGACTTAAAAATCAGTACTTGAATCAAGTATTTTGTACTTGGTTTTAGAAAATCCGTACTTACCGTAATTTTGACAACGCTACGGCTTGATTCAAGTACGGATTACTCAATTTTTCTTTCTGTACCATGTTTCTACTGTCCCATATATTTCTATTTAAAAAATCATGAAGATATCACACTGTGTATCTGATTTTTGGCCATACGTTATTAGGTTGTGGTCCGATATGAAATTTTTTTGGGAAATTTTGGTATTTTTCGGTACTTTTTAGAAAAAAATATAAAAAAGTGTTTTTTATAGTTTTTCGCGAGATTTTTATATTTTACACTTGTACTAATTGTGTAACTTATAAGCTTCAGATGGAAGTGGGTCTAAAATTTTTTTAAATTTTCTTTCATTTTTTTTAATTTAAAAAAAATTCCTATATACCACAAATCTCCATGGAACGAAATTAATCGATTTACGCTTGAGCAACGCATAGTGGGAGGACTTCAAATAAAAGTTAAATAATTCGGCCGTTTCTTAAAAAGACACCGAAACCAAATTATTTTATATTTAGCGAAAAGCTGAGATTAAAACCTTTCATCCGACACCAACGTCGCTAAAATCGGTAGCATCTTTTAAAAGTTATGTACTCTTGGTTGGGTTTAGACGCCATGGACAAAATAATATCACGTTTTGCTACTTACTTAAAATGTTTAAATTCAACGTTGCAGAAAAAGTTGAAGGCCATGTCCTGTTACGCTAAAACCTATTAACAATGTACTCTAATGCTGTTACAAAACCCAACTACAACTTTAAGAATGTCTTTTAAGAAAAGCTATGATACAAGTTTTATACACTCCATCATAGGATGGGGTGTATATTCTTTCTGTGACTCCGTTTGTAACACCTCTAAACATTGATCTGAGACCCTATAAAGTATATATTCTTAACGTATTAAAATTCTAAGACGATTTAGCCATGTAATCACGCTACAATCTATAATACTTGAGCTAGGTGGCTGAAATTTGGTATAGATTCTTCTTATACCTGCAGGTAACTTGGGATTGAGAATGGGCTATATCCGTCCACATTTTGATATAGCCCCCATGTATAGCATCTGTCCGATTTGACTTCTTAACGCCATAGAGACCACAAAGGCCAACTGATCGGGCTGAAAAACGGTAACTGGGGTTAATTTATACCCGCACCCTCACTCGAACAACGGTAGCCATAGGTCCATGTTTTGATATAGCTCCAATACAAAGGTCTCCTAGATTTTACTTCTTAACGCAACAAAAACCACAAATTTCAACGAATCGGGCTGAAATTTTGTAATATGACTTTATTTGTGCCCAAAACCATTCACATGCTATCCATGGTGGAGGGTATATAAGATTCGGCCAGGCCGAACTTAACGCTTTTACTTGTTTTTTTCAAAATAATTTGCATGGGTTGTTGACTACACTTAGTATAAAGATTATACTAAGTTTCACAACAATCCGTGACATGAGCCAAAAACATGTGATCACTTAAAATGGAAATGCTCAGATATTGCAGTAGTTAAGTTTTAAATTTAATCATGGCCTCAAACTTGGCCCACTCGGATAATGTTAAGGCACATATAACTTTCGTTTGCATTATGCTATCATAAAATTTTAAATTTGAATCGGCTATAAAAAAAATAGTACTGATAATTTTTTCAAATTTCTGGTTTTATTGGAAAGATTGAACTTTGTCATTTAATAATGGAACACAATATCATATTCGTATGACTACCACGACTGGCTCGACAGTACCTCACCCGATCAACCCAATTCTTCAGAACATTTTCGATTGTTTCGGGTCGAATCTCTTCAATGGCAACTTCGATTTCATGTTTCAAAGCTTCAATTGTCTCTGGATGCTTGGCGTATCATTTATCCTTAATGGCTCCCAATGAAAATAATACCGTTGAGCGCCCCAGTAGGTGAGTTGGTAGCGAGCTCGCCTATGAGTTTGGGGGTCGTGGGTTCGATTCCCACCAGAGGCTCTGGTCTGTCGCAACAAAAATTAACAAGCAACATTGTCTTTGTCACCCTGCTTCTCCCTGGACCTTAAAATTAGATTATAAATTTACTTTGTATTGTAATTCATATAAATAAATAAATAAATAAAATAAAAAACAAATAATACCAAGGGCTCAAGTCACAAGTCAAAGTAATTGATAGTTGTATATTCGTAACTACCTGGAGAATATTTTTGAGAACAGAATAGGTAAACCTTCATTGTTAATAGTGTTTCCACGCTTCTCCCCACAAAAAACAGTGGTACATGGTATAGAGATAGACACATCGTATATTATTCCGATCGACTTAGTATCACTCTCTTAGTCGACTTAGCTCTGTCCTTCTGTCTGTCATGTATCGTTGTAATCAGAGTACAGGTAGCTATTATTGTCTGATCGCGATGAAAATTGGCTCGTATATTGTGTTTGGACTAAGGACAAACGCTATTGAAATAGGTGAAAATCGGTTCAGATTTAGATATAGCCCCCATGTATATGTATGTTCCTGCCGATTTCGCTTTTAACCTCTATTGAAACCATATTTTACGTCCGATCTTTATATAAATTGGTAGAAATCAGGTTTTTGATCGTCGTTGATGAAAACCTGTTTATATTGTCTATAGTCCCATCTATTTTGTCCTTCCGATTCTTTATTTATGAAGGTTGTCGTTTCAGATAACTTTATTACGATCAGCTTATTCAAATTCTCCTAGAAATAAGCCTTGATGAGGCGGTAAAGCTTCTTAAATGAAACGAAACCAATTATTCTAAAATATTATCGCAATGCACCTTTGTGCATTGTTAGGGAGGTATGGGGTATTATATAGTCGAACCCGCCCAACATTCTGCATTTCCTTACTGGTTCAAATCTTTATCATTGGTCCTTATTTGGATATAGTCGCCATACAAAAAACTCACTCGTCTTAACAACCCGGCGCTATATAAACCGCTTATTTCCACCAATTGGGATGAAAAGTCTCATTTTTTTAAATGCTTAATTTTACAAAAATGGACTATTTGATGTCATGAAAGCAAAAAACGCCAACAGAATTATTTTGCCCAAACCCACTCACCAAGTGTTTCGGTTGGTTAGAAAAGCCCTCCCTTAATTAAATATTTATATAATTTGCTATTTTCGTTATTCTGCTTGGCTAAACATAACGGAATTTTTATTTGTTTTGTTAAATAAATGAAAACAATAAAACATAAATGCAAATATTTCACCGTCCCCAGACATACGTCAATATATTTTGCCAGAGTGAATAGAATTGTTGGTAAAAAAAGGAATTTGTTAAACCTAGATAAATTTAAGGAGATCAATTCTTAAATGCAACAAGCGGTTTGAGAACATAACGAGCACCTAACATCAAAAATTATTGGTACTTCAAATCCATTTGTAAAAATGTTTTGTGTTCTCTATCTTATGGGATGGATTTTATAGGTTAACTAGCGAACTTCGACTCGCCCCAATTTAACGCCTTCAGATAAACTCCAGAGTGATAATAAAACACAGATAGTTAAAATTTCAATGCAATTTATTTGAATGGATTCAAGATCGGTAGAGAGCGATATGATAAACAATGTTTTTTGATTTGTTTTCCGGCGCAAAAACAAACAACGAATATGGTTTCCCAACACGCGAACAGTCAACCTTCAGAGGACCGTGCGAAAAAATGAAATTCGAGATTAATCCTACAGACTTCCAACGATTAGCCTTGAGATTTATTGATTGTAATTGGAATCCGCTTGAATTGGAATGAAAGATCAGTTGGAATAATAGGAAATCGTGGGATAAAGACTTCCACTCCTTTGAATTTTTCCTTGATGATCGTCGCTTGAATCACATTGTTCACCAGTTTCTTGACGGACAACCGCGTACCGCACAATTTCGTATGATACAGATTCGGCAACATCATTATGATCGATCCCACCTTCAGCTGTAAATTATGCGACGGTGCTCCTGTCATGTGCCAAGCTAGTTCAAAAATTCCGTCGCTATTAACGGAATTGTACGAATGCAGTTCTCCACCAATTTTACTTTGAATAATCAAATTCAAGCTATCGACGTCCTTATTCTTCGCTGCTAATACTGCCCGTTTACTAATCCAATCGAGATTTTTATATTTTTGTTCAATGCCTGGGAAAACTTTGGTGATGAGTTCCTCCTTCGACGATGTGAACTTGCAAACATTTTCCGGAAACGATACCAATCCAGTGGAAACATCAACAGGATTTTGGCCATTGCCAAGCGCCAGCAGTTGTCTCGAGAATTCAAGAGTCGATGAGTCGTTCTGCAACGCGACTCTCATGTTCGTGGTCAATTTCAGCTTCTTGATATGCCGTCACAATGACGACAATTCAGGAATGCATTCATTTCATCGGCAGAAGTAGATCTCAAGAATAAAAATTTTTGATTTTTCCAATTTTCCGATTTTCCTAGAGGATTTTCCCGAAAATTTCTTTCGTACAAACCTTCTCCTGGCAATTACGAACAACTGAAAACAAATTTGAGCCAAATCGGCTCAGCCGTTCCCAATTGATGAATTGCTATACATTTTATACACCATTTCTATATATATAAAGATTTCTATGCATTTTCTAGAGAAATAAACAATTAGCAGATTTTGACAAAACTGAAGGGAACACACTTGAGCACATGTGCCATTTTATTAAGTAATTTCAAATATATTTTTAATACAACACTTAATATTAATTAATTTTTAAATTTGTTTGAAAACTTCTTCAAATAAAAGCTAGAAACTCGATATCGCATAATAACGTATCAATAATATTAGGCACCACTAATTGCTTTCGAGGCAATGACACTTTATACCAAAAACTTTATGGATATTTCTTAATAATAACGTGTTGATCGAAACTTGAATGTTTCTTTGCTAATTTGGTTCTATTGTGTGCTTAAATTCATTTCTGAAATTAACTTAAATTTGATTCTTATCTCGTGAACATCACTACTATGGATTCACAATGACCGGAAATGAACATTAAATATTAAAATAGGTTTCCCCAATCAGTTCAATATTTGATTTGGGTTTATTGTTTAACTGTCATTGCTTAGACAAACTTCAAAATCATTGGAATGAATTCCCCTTAGTTCATCCCTCAGTTTGAGGGAATTTATTTAATTGAAATCAACCAAATGTTAATACAACAAATCAAGCACAATCATTTGGAAATAAATATTATTTAAAGTAATAAATAGAAAATTTCGACATTTAATCTTTAGGGATGAAAACAGTTTGTGTATGTGTGCGTGTAAAATTTCAAATAACTGAAATTGTTTTCTATACCTAAGGGATACTGCCAAACGAACGAACGAATGGATGAAGGAACACACCGAATGTAAGAAAAGCAGTAAAGTTAATGGTAGATATTGTGCCTTCTGGCCTAGGGGGAGGGGGGTTGGTGCAGTTCTTTCAAGTCTGTCTCGATGATTACCGGATGCTGGGGCAGGTGAGAGCGAGGGATGTGAGTTCATTGTACATATTTCTAATACTCAGCGGAGGGGCATTAAACTTTATTGAGTTTCGATTAAATTTATTCAAATATTTAGAAGAATTTATGATTTATTACTGTCTATACAGCTTTTTAATGATGACAAAGAATGTTGTAACAATTGCGCGAGAAATAATCACTTTTGATTTGAAAAATTTTCACAGAATAATAAAGATTTGGAAATATATAAATAAAACAAGTAAGAAAGTTCAGTCGGGTAAACCGACTTATGAATCCCCTCACCTTGAGTCACAAAAAATATTAGTAAATTTAATTTTTTTTGTTTTAATTAAATTATCATCAATTTAAATTACCTTTAATATCTTTAAAGTATGTACTGGCATTAAAGTTAAAAGCTGTTTACTTTTGGTACAAAATGGTCCATTTTTGTGGGAGGATCCAAAAGGGGCTTCCCAATAACGGTCACTTTTCTCTGGACTCTAGGTACCATAACAGCATTACACTGTACAAAATATCATGTATTTATATGCACTAGCATTAAAGTTGTAAGCTGTTAAATTTTGGTGTAAAATGGTCCATTTGTGTGGAAGGTACCAAAAGGGACGTGCCAATTACGGCCACTTTTCTCCAGACTCTAGGTACTATAAAAGCATTGCACTGTACGAAATTTCAAGTATTTGTATGCACTGTATTAAAGTTAAAAGCAGTTTAATTTGGTACAAAAAGGTCCACTTGTGTGGGAGGTACCAAAAGGGGCGTGGCAATAATGCACATTTTTCACTGTATTGTAGGTACTATTAAACCATTACACTGTACAACATTTTAAGTCTTTGTATGCTCTGGTAATAAAGTTATAAGCTATTAACTTTTGGTTCAAAATTGTCCATTTGTGTGGGAGGTACCAAAAGGAACGTGGCAACTTCTCCCATTTTTCTCGATGTAATAGCGACTGATAAACTAATACTATGTGTAGAATTTCAGAGGATTGAAATAAGTAGTATAGAAGTTATTAAATAATCAATATTTCACTAAATGTTAACCCTTTGTGGGGGAGGTACCAGAAGGAGTGGACCAATATGGCCCATCTTCGAACTTAGCCGGAGATGGAAGAAAATATTACCACGTACCAAATTTGAAGCCAATCGGTTACTCCTTTCGAGAGTTATCGTGCGCACCAGCCAGCAGACAGTCGGACGGACATTGCTCATTCGACTTAAAATGACCCAAAACGGATATCCGCCGAACATACTTTGGGTCTTAGGTCACTCCTTCGATGTGTTACACTTTTGGTTCGTGGCAAATGATATATACCATCCTTTCTAAGGTGAGGGGATAAAAAGTATATAAGACCCAATTTACACGGTGCGACATGAAGCTTTCGGCACGAGTTTGTAGTCGAATTGTGCGGAGAAGCATGATAGGAGAAAAAGTTGTACGAAATAAAAACACAAGGGGCAAATTGATATTTCCCTTAATGATTGAATGAATACAAAAAATTAATTTTATAAAATAAATGTATTGAATGAATAACTAGTAAGGAAAGGCAGAAAGTCGGGCGGGGCCGACTATATAATACCCTACACCTGCCTAACAATGGGATAAGGGTAGAAACATATTATCTAATTCTGATCGGACATAAAATAAAATTTTTACAGCGTTTACATGTCAAATCGGGGATAACGTATATATGGGGGCTATATCTTAATCTTGACTGATTTCTTCCAAATTTAAAAGTGTTCATTCATATAAAAGGAAACCTCTTTCTGCCGAATTTCATACTGATCGGATATAAAATGCAGTTTTTACAGCGCTTACATGTCAAATCGGGGGTAACATATATATGGGGGCTATATCGAAATCTGAACCGATTTTCTCCGAATTTGGCAGTATTCCTTCATGTAATAAGAAACCTCTTACTGCCGAATTTCGCACTGATCGGATATAACATAACAATTTTACAGAGCTTACATGTCAAATCGGGGGTAACGTATATAAGGGGGATATATCTAAAACTGAACCGATTTTCTCCGAATTTGGCAGTATTCCTTCATGTAATAAGAAACCTCTTTCTGCAAAATTTCACACTGATCGGTTATAAAATAAAGTTTTTACAGCACTTACATGTCAAATCGGGGCTAACATATATATGGGGGCTATATCTAAATCTGAACCGATTCTAACTAAATTCAATAGGGATCGTCCTTGGGCCA
The DNA here is from genome assembly GCA_963930755.1 of Eudasyphora cyanicolor. NCBI lineage: Eukaryota > Metazoa > Arthropoda > Insecta > Diptera > Muscidae > Eudasyphora > Eudasyphora cyanicolor. The sequence continues at coordinate 264,373,753 of OZ005734.1, forward strand.
AACAAAAGATATGTGTAAAGTTTCGTCGAGATCGGACCATAATTGCGAACTGTACTTTGATTACAAGAATACATGGACAGACGGACAGACAGACGGACATGGCTAAATCGTCTCAAAAATTAATTCTATGACGATCGGTATAATAAACTATGGTTCTATTTCTTCTCTTTTTGGGCGTTACAAACAAATGCACAAAGTCATAATACCCTGTACCACAGTGTGGTGTAGGCTAAAAAAAACATAAATTCATCCCCTGGTTATTGAAACTAAAACCCACCATCTACGTAGGGATTTCAAAAGATAATTCAAAGCCAGTAAGGAAAAGCTTAATTCGGGCTGTGCCTACAACATAATACCCCGCATACCAACATGGAATACCAAAAAAATATCCATGTTATACTTTAGATACATTTGTTTACAAAAATTTTTTTGTAATCGGAAGGAAAATGTACATTGAGGCTATATCTAAATCTAAACCAATTTTCCTCAAATTCCATAATGTGGGTCCTTGAAAAAAAAACTCTACTCTGGTAAATTTCAATATTATTGAATGTGAAATACAGTTTTTAAAGCGCCAAATCGGAGGGTACATATATATGTATATTGGGCCTAAATTTAAGTCTAAACCAATTTTGACAAATTTCAATAAGGTTATTCCTAGGTGTGAAAGAGTTCTTATTGCCAAATACCAGTAAGATCAGAGTTGCGACCTGAACATAACGAAAAGTTTGTGTGGACCGTACCAATAAGAGAAAAATACATATTACCGCATACCAAATTTGAAGCCAATCGATTAATCCTTTCGAGAGTTTTCGTGCGCACCTACCAGCAGACGGGCATACGACACACAGACAGACAGACGGACGGACATTGCTCAAATGACTTAAAATGGCTCCAATCGAATTTCCACCAGACATACTTGCGGTCTTATGTCACTACTTTGTCTCTAGTACATTACTTGATATGATTATTTTTGATGGCCTAATACTATGTGTGAAATTGCGGAAGTTTCCGATAAATAGTATAGAAGTAATTTAAGAATCAATAGTTCACTACATTTTTATCCTTTGTGGGGGAGTAACTCGAAGGAATGGACAAAAATGGTCCATCTTTGGCCTTCCCCTGAGATAGAAAAAATATTAAGACAATTTGAAGTCAATCGGTTACTCATATCGAAAGTTATCGTGTGCACAGACGGACGGACCGACATTACTCAAATTACTTAAAATGATCCAAAATTGATTTCCTTCAAATATTCTTGGGGTGTCGGAGGTCACTCTTGTTATCTTATATAGCTTTCAAAAATATTAAACACAACAATTTTTTCCAGTTTTTATACCCTCCATCATAGGACTGGGGGTATATTCATTTTGTCACTCCGTTTGTAACATCTCTAAATACTGATCTGAGATCCCATAAAGTATATATATTTTTAATCGTCGTACAATTCTTAGACGATTTAGTCATGTCCGTTTGTTCGTCTGTTGTAATCCCGCTACAGTCCGTAATAATAGAGCTAAATTGATCAAATTTGGTAGAAATATTTGTTTTAGTTGCAGGTTGTTTGGAATAGCAAATGTGCCAATGTTTTGATATAGCTCCCCTACAGAGGTCGCTCCAAAATACGGTTTTTGAGCTATAGATAGTGGTACCACGGGCTAAAATGCCCTTCATCGAAACCAACCTGTTCGATATACAAATGTATCGATAGCACGAATGTTGGTACTGAAAAGATCTGTTAGGCGGCCTAGATAGGCCGACCCTAGTAGGTCCAGTCGTCGTTTACTCAAAGCGGGACAGTCGCACAGCAACTGCTCGATGCTCTCCACTTCTTCCTCATCTCCACAGCTTCTGCAGAAGTCATTGCAGGTTAATACCCAATCTTCTGGCGTGTTCGCCGATCAGGCAATGTCCCGTCAGAACTGATACTAATCTTTTCCTTTCTAGTGCGAGGAGACATTTTGACCTTCTCAGGTCATACCTTGGCCAGATTTGTCTACCCACCCTACAGGTGCCGATTTGTGTCCATTTTTCGTTGGACTGCCGGATTGCCTCTTGCCTAAGCCAAAGCTTGCACGTGGATAGTGGCGCACCAATATATGCAAATTCTTCGAGAATTTTTAAAGTCGTCCCTTTCCTAGCAAGTTCATCGGCTTTGCAGTTCCCCGGGATATCCGTATGCCCAGGCACTCTTGTGAGGTGTGCGGCAGTCGAGGGCTATTTGTGAATTTAGGGATGTGGCCCCCAGAGAATTGATGGCAGCCTGGCTGTCCAAGTAAATAACAACACCAGTGTTGGTTACTATGTTCCGGCTCAGCCACTTGGCGACTTCCCATATTGCCATTATTTCGGCTTGATAGACACTGCAGGTATCTGGTAGTCTGTAAGCTATATCAAAATTAAGTTCTTCACAGTGTACTCCGAAGCCAACCTTTTCATCAAACTTCGAACCATCCGTATATAAGTGGAGATGGTTTCTATTTCCGGGTATTCTGCCATTCCATTCATCCCTGGCTGGTATCGTAGTGATGTAGTTCCTCTCAAAGGTACGCACCGTTGATATATAGTCCACTCGGTCGGTTACCATAGCACTACATACACTTTGATATCCTCATGTGACCGCAGTTCTTAAACCTTCACATTGATAGGCAGTTTAATCTTAGTGCCGCTTTGGTTGCAACTTCTCTCACCACAACAATAATCGGCAGTATATGGAGAAGGGCTTGTATAGGGTATATAAGGTCGCAGGGGCAAGTTGCATCGCGTAGGTTGAGTCTAAGTGCTCTGTATGTTACTTTTCTGAATGTTTTTTCAGTTAAAAGGAGTTCCTGTTGACAGTCTGTAGTGGACAAGTTTTTAGGTTGTGTCAGTCAAATCCGGTGATTATACTCGAAACCATGTTTGGTAATTTAGGGATGAATTTAGGTCAGAGTAAATGGCAACGCCAATGTTGGTCAGTATGTTGCTACTCAACCACTTGTCGACTTCCCTTTTGGGGATAGACAATGCAGGTATCTGTTAGTCTTTTCTTCAGGGTTATCCCCTCTATTCAACTATGAATAGATCAAAACCGGATCTGATTCCTTTCGCGAGTTTTCGCGAAAATATTTTTACTCAAAACAAACTTAATTGCTTTGATTTGTAAAGAAAATCGCGGAAATTTAGAACTGTAACACAATTTCCTTTAAATACTATAACTTGTAAGGCTCTTTCTAATATCTGCGAATTTACAAATTACACCACCTAATTTTAACAAATATGTTATACCAAATTTATAAATTAATACATTTGCATTCTAGAACTGTGAGAAAGATATTGATATCAGCATTTCCGCGATAAACTTCCTGGGACGAATAAATTTTGAACAAAAGAACAATAAGTTCCAAATTATTTTACTAAAGAGCGCCCCAGTAGGCGAGTTGGTAGCGTACTCGCCTATGAGTTTGGGGGTCGTGGGTTCGATTCCCACCAGAGGCTCTGGTCTGTCGCTGCAAAATTCAGACATATGGTCTTTGTAACCCGGCCTTTCCCTGGACCTTAAAATTAGAATATAAATTTACTTTGTATTGGAATTCATATAAATAAATAAATATTTTACTAAATAATGCTATTATCTCGCACACGGTCAGTTCTAGGAAAAAGTGGTCACAGGAAGTTCGTGAGATAAAAAAAAGGCCTACAACTATTTCCTGAAAGCTAGCAAAAATTACATAGGAGTTTTCGTCGGCGCACCGACGGTATATATTTTCTGCGTATAACATATCATAAATCGGAAACAACTTGCCCGATTTGGTTACCTCTATCCGATGCATATACAAATTTTTAATCTGATTAATAGTTTCAGAGGTAGCTCCCCAACATAACGGTATTGTTTGGCTCTTTTTGAACAAATAGTAAAAACACTTCTAACAAGTAAGAAAGTTCAGTCGGGTAAACCGACTTCACCTTGAGTCCCAAAATAATAGTCGTAAATTTATTTGTTTTTTTTTGCTCTATTTTAAATAAAAATCTATTTAAATTGCATTTATTAACGTTAAAGTACGTACTGGTATTAAATTTAAAAACTGTTTACAATAACGGCCACTTTTCTCTTGACTATAGATACTATAAAAGCATAACACCGTACAACATTTCAAGTATTTGTATTCACTGGTATCAAAGTTATAAGCTGATAATTGTTGGTGTAAAATGGTCCATTTGTGTGGGAGGTACCAAAAGGGGCGTGCCAAAAACGGGCACTTTTCTCTAGACTCTAGGTACTATAAAAGCATTACACTGTACACAATGTTAAGTATTTGTATGCACTGGTATTAAAGTTATAGGCTGGCAACTTTTGGTACAAAGTGGTCCATTTGTGTTGGAGGTACTAAAACGTGCGTGCCCATAACGCCAACTTTTCTCTGGACTCTAGGTACTATAAAAACATTACACTGTACAAAATGTCAAGTATTTGTATGAACTAATATTAGAGCCATAAGCAGTTAACTTTTGGTGTAAAATGGTCCGTTCGTGTGGGAGGTACCAAAAACGGAGTGGCCACTTCGTGTGAAATTTCAGAAGATAGGTGTAAGTAGTATCGAAATTATTAAGGAATCAATATTTCACTAAAAGATAACCCTTTGTAGGGGAGGTACTAGAAGGAGTGGGTATGTCCCATCTTCGAACTTAGCCGGAGATAGAGAAAAATATTACGGATACCAAATATGAAGTCAATCGGTTACTCCTTCAGAATTATCGTGCGCACCAGCCAGCAGACAGACCGACAGACGGACGGACATTGCTCAAATGACTTAGGTCACTCCTCCGATGTGTTACACTTTTGGCTCGTAGCAATTGATATACACCATCCTCTCTAAGGTGAGGGGATAAAAATGGAGAGCGCGAGTATGAAATGTTCTACAAATGTTGGCCATGACATTTCACTATATACTCGTATGTCAAAACACACAAAATACCAAAATATAACACAAACACCATAAACAGTGAAAATCCACTTAAAACCCACGTTTGCCTGTTATTGCAGCATCCATTATCCACTATGTCGTATACATAACATTATTTATAACATTTCTTGTTTTTTGTTTTATTCTTTCTGCTTTCATAGTACATATTTTGTTTTTGCACTTGGTTAGGCTTAAGATCGTTTTTGTTGTTTTCGGTATATGAAAACAACTTTGTTAAAAATTATAAAATAGGTATAGTGACATGTATTGGGGGTGGTTATAATGGTTGGGTAGACAGATCTGTTTCGGGAGCCACCAAATTCCCATTGCCAATATCCTTATTACAACGATTACTTCAGTCGATTCTTAGAATATATTCGCACAGCTCAAGTAACATTAAACGAAAACTGTTTGCTAAAAGCGCATATCTCAAAAAAAGACAATTAGTAATAATCATCCCTCGTACATGCACCAACTTCCATTCTATTAATTATAAGCATAACTTTAATTGATACTCATACTAACCAGTGGTCAAAGCAATAACCATCAAAAATAATTGACTACGAAGATGTCTCATCGTACAGCGAGTAGCTATCAATACAAACGGATAGGAATTTAATTTCAACTACACCATTTCCAAATGTAGTTCAGAATTCATCAATTGAAATTCAGAAATTCCATTTGAAATTCAGAACTCGTCACTTGAAATTCAGAAATTCCATATGAAATTCAGAAATTCCATATGAAATTCAGAAATTCCATATGAAATTCAGAACTCGTCACATGAAATTCAGATTTTCCATTTGAAATTCAGAACTCGTCAATAGAAATTCGGAAATTCTATTTGAAATTTAGAAGTCGTCATTTGAAATTCAGTTCATAAAAATATAAGCCAACAGTAGATAAACTGCATACTCAGTTTTTTATTTCGTGATCGTTTGTCCTTTTTACAGGATTTTGAAAATTTCAAGGATAACAATTTTAAAATATTTTTTTTGCACTTACAACAATGCGTAATGATAAATATGGGTATCCAATAAAAGGGGAGAATTCCCGCTATTTAATAAAATTTTTGGAAAAAATTCCAAGGACGAAGGCTACAAACAAATCTCCTTTTAAACTTTAATCCTTTAATATTCTTCAAAGTTGTGCAAGTAAAAATCGTAAAAAAATACGTGTTACGGAACTCTAACTGACACAACACATATTACAATTTCAGCCTTCTATCATTAACATTAACATAACAATTATTTGAATTTCACAGCCTATATAGGATATTTAGGATACCGATACAAAAAAAATATTTTTTTCCTCCCACGAAAGGCACTATATAAAATTTAAAATATAGGGCACTAGTAGGAAAATAACGTACTAACTTCCTTATTTCGTGATCGTTTGTCCTTTTCACAGGACTTTTAAAATTACAAGGTTAACAATTTTGACATAACTTGTTTACACATTTTAAAATGTGAATAACATCCATATTGTTATCAAATGAAAGGGGAAAATTCCTGCTATTCACTAAAATTTTAGGAACAATTTTCCAAGGACGAGTAATATTTAAAAATGTCCTTTTAACTGTTATCCATTAATATCCTTTAATTTTGTGAGAAGAACAATTTCATCAAACAAAATCAGCCTTCTATCAGTGTGAGTTAAGGAATGGCAATTATTTTAAATTTGCAATCTTAAGAAAAATATCAAAAAAATATCGTAAAAAAAAGCAAAGTATTTAAAACAGAAAGGAAAATACTCGCACACCGCACAAAGACAATATGCTACTTGTGTTTATTCAATATATTAATATTTTTCATGTTACATATATTGTATGTATTTTATATATTTTAAATGTTTATGTTAAATAATATTCTTTCAGTTGGTTGAAATGAACTCTTCCGCATTTCCGTTATTGTTGGTAATCTGAATCGCGACATATAGACCACAGGTATTCCGACAGCATATGACAATCATTTTTTCCACTAAATCGGTTTTCATTTATGGCGAGGTCTTGGTGAAACCGTTCACCGTGTTCGTCGCTGAAATTTCCCAAATTGTCGGGGAAGAAATCGAGATGGCTCACAAGAAAGTGTAGCGAAATGTTAACACCCATTTCTCGGAAACTTTCCAGCATGTTGCGAACAATATCTTCATAATTTTCATCTTTTTTGTTCCCTAGGACATTCTCTACTACGCTCTGGAAACATACCAATGCCCTTTTCTCAACAGGTGAGAGACAACAGGCATCCGTGTCCTAATATGCTATACGAGTATAGGCTGTGAAATTCAAATATTTGTTATTCCTTAACCGTTAACGATAGAAAGCTGAAATTTTAAAATGTGTGGTGTCAGTTAGAGTTCTGTAACATGTATTTTTTTACGATTTTTAATTGCATAACTTTAAAGGATATTAAAGGATTAAAGTTTGAAAGGACATTTTTTGTAGTCTTCGTCCTTGGAATTTTTTTCCAAAAATTTTATTAAATAGCGGGAATTCTCCCCTTTCATTTGATACCCATATTTATCAATTCGCATTGTTGTAAGTGCAAATAAAAATATTTTAATATTGTTATCCTTGAAATTTTCAAAGTCCTGTAAAAAGGACAAACGATCACGAAATAAAAAACTGAGTATGCAGCTTATCTACTGTTGGGCTATAGTTCCATTTCTATATAGTCTCGTTCTTGGGAGGGAAGTCGTGTCGCACAGTGTTATCACGTTTAGAAAATTAATGTCAATATATACGTGCAAAAAACGTTCAAGAAAATAACGCGGATAACCATTTGTTCAATTGTATTCGTTTAAACTCGAGGAAATGTAATCAAACTTGCGATGAGACATCTAAGTAACTGAGACTCTACGATAATGATACCAGTAAAAAGTCAAGTGCAGTAAAAGAAAAGTAAATTTTGACTGTTGACTCACTGTATTTCGTTTCCTATATCCATATGATGGCTTATGCATATGGATACAGGAAGTCAACATTCAAAACTGACTTCAGAGTCAATAATCGTCAAAAAGCAAAATGGAGCTATTGATAAACCATAACAACGGTATGCGTTTCGTTTTGATATTTGATTTGATATGATATAGCATACCAAATAACAGTGCTGCAAATAAGACCTATGTGGGCCGTATGTTGGGAGCACGAATCAACAAGTAAGAAATGTCAGTCGGTTAAACCGACTAAGGTATACCCCCACTTTGTGAACAATGTAGATATGCACTGGTATATGTATTAATATTATGAGCTTCTTAATTTTGGTATGTCTTGGCTCTTTTTGTATGAGAGGTACAAAAACGGGTGTGGTCATAACTCCCATTTTTAACAGGACTGTAGGTATTTTAAATGCTATATGTATTGATATTCACGATATAAGCTGTTAACTGTTAAAAAGGTACGTTTGTGTGGGAGGTACCAAAAGGGACGTGATAATAACGTCCATTTTTCGACAGACTGTAGGTATCATAAAAACATTACACTGTATAAATTTGAAGTATTTGTAGGTACTAGTATAAAAGTTATAAGCTGCAAACTTTTCGTACAAAATGGAACCTTTGTGTGGGAGGTTCCAAAAGGGGCCATTTTCCACTGGATTTTAGGTACTATAAAACCATAAGACTTTACCAAATGTAATGTCTTTGTATGAACTAGTATTCAAGTTGTAAGCTGTTATTTTTTGGTGTAAAATAGTCATTTTGTGTGGGAGGTACCAAAAGGGGCGTGGCAACTTTGCCAATTTTTATCGCGGTAATATTGACTTATAAACTAATACTATGTGTAGAATTTTGGAAGATTCAAATTCGTATTATATAAGTGATTAAATAATAAATAATTCACTACATATTAACCCTTTGTTGCGGAGGTACTAGAAGGAGTGAACCAATATGGCCCATCTTCGAACTTAACCGGAACTAGAAAAAAATATTACCACATACCAAATTTGGAGTCAATCGTTTACTCCTTTCGAGAGTTATCGTGCGCACCAGCCTGCAGACATTGCTCTTTGGACTTAAAATGACCCAAAACGGATATCCGACGATATCATACTTAGGGTCTTAGGACACTCCTTTGATTTGTTACTAAACACTAAAGTGAGGGTACACAAATTTAACAAATGTAGAGGGAACTCGACAGCGTTATCTCGTAAATGATGTAAAGAAATAGTATTAAAAATTTCAAAAGGATCGGTTCAGTTGTTGCTTAAGTTATGCGGGGCACCGTCTTTGAAAACATGGGTTGTGGGAAGAACGCTTTAAAGTTGTTGTGATGTACTGAGCCACATATGAGGCCCGGTTGCTTAGACTGCTGTATCTTCGTTAGTTAGTTGCTCCGATTCACCTCAAATGTTCACATTATATTCTTGAAAGGTTCTCTATTCAGAAAAAAAATTCAGAAGAAAGTTTTGATACTACCCACATAAGTGGACCATTTTATATTAAAAGTTAACTACATATAACATTAATGCCTTTAAAGTACCCATAGTCTATTGAAAAATGGGCCTTAATGCCACCCCCCTTATGGTACCTTCCAAATCAAATTGTCGCAATAAAAATATGAAAAATGTTTTTTTGTATTTTCCCTTACTTTTACACTATTGTTGATATTCGCAAAATGTGTAGCGCTCATAGTTTTCTTAAAGTTATAGGTTATCACGACTTTATGTGTCCAAATACTGAAGACACATTCCATAAAAATTGGAATTAAAAAAATTAAAAAAAAAAACTTTACCTTAAATTTTTTTTTGGTTTTGGTTTCATGAAATATAAGTTGTATGCCTAAATTTACACACAAAAAATCTTTTAGGGTTCGGATAAAAAAAAATTGTGGTATAGCCTTACCATTCAGAATACTGAAAAGAAATATATTTTTGTTAACATCTACCCTTGTAACACACAATATTCATATCTTAGCACAGATATGCTCATATTCTACTGCTAAAATTAATGGTCATTATTGATTTGCATAAAGACCCAATCCTAGTTATATTTAATAATACCTTGCATATTCATTTCCTTTCATTTCAGGACTGGCTGGTCTAAGACTCATCAAAGTATCCATACCTGCCTATAAACTCAGAGGCGAATCGGCATTTATGGAATGTCAGTATGAATTAAACAAATCGAAGGGCATATTTGGTGGTGCACACACAAGGCATCGCAATCATCACGGCTACGGGCACCATCATCAGCAGCAGCAACAACAACAACAGCAGCAGCAGCAGCAACATCATCAATATCGTCAGTACGGCGCTACAGGCATCAATATGCAATATGAAGAGGGCGAGGATGTGCCAGAGTATAGGCGCATGCGCACATATCCACAACAACCTTATCAACAGCAAAGGCAACAGCAACATCAGTATCAGCAACAACAAACACATAGACAGCCCCATTACCAGGCCCAGGTTCAGGCCTATTCGGGCCCATGGCATGACAGCAGCAGCAGCGGCGGCAGTAGTAGTACAACTGGAAGTGGATCTGCTTCCCATCGACTGCAACAACAGTATCCTTATCTGCCACAGAAGCAAAAACGCCAGTACAATCCAGAGTATCCAACACTACCACCCTCACCATATGGCCACAGTGTCTATCGAGGGAGAACACAAACCTCCTCCACCTCCTTATCAGGCTCATCCTCTCTGTCTTCCTCCTCCTTAGCCTCATCCTCGACTGGCCACAGCAGCAATTATGTTGGCCGAGTTGGGGCCAGTACGTATACGGGTAAAACCTCGTACTCCAATACAGGTGGTTTCGGAGGCAGCCTCACCAGCAGCGGCGGCAACTATGGACGCCACCCGGAACGCGATGATAGCTTTGCCGATAGTAATGAACGCAACGAGCACATAGACAATGTGGATGACTCCAACGAAGAAAGGGAGGAGGACGACGACGATAACGAGGCAGATGATGATGCTGAGGATGGCAGCGAGGACAATGGTCAGGAGGAAGGTGAGGATTTGTATGCCATAAAATGGTACAAGGATAATGAAGAATTCTATCGTTATGTGCCAAAAGCGAATCCACCGAAAACGAGTTATAGAGTTGATGGTGTACGAGTTATTGTAAGTATGAATTATTATTGCTGTTTGTTTTGTTGTGCACTCGTATTTTAGAAAGGAAATTACATTTTCAAGATAAAGCACGAACGACCATTCACACACACACACACACAAACCCTGAGACTCACCCACACGCTTGCTAACTGCAGGACATGCAAACATGTTCTTCTCTCATTCACCCAGACACACACACTTCAGCTATAGCTCTTCTATTGTTGTGAAAGTTTTATTTATCTTACTTTCCTGTGCATCAGTGTGTCTGTGTGTGGGAGGGGAGAGAGTGCAGCACTAAAGGTAGAGCAGCAAACATTAAGTGAAAGTACCGAATTAAGCTTTAATATATGTTCAGCAAAAGGATGGGTCAAGGATCCCAGAATAATAGTTCATTCTCACAATCCGCCTCTCTCCCACTCACATACACACACATACACATTTGTTCGGAGTAATGCTTTTGAATTTTGTACATTTATTATCAAAATTTAATTTCCATTGTTGTTCTTTTACCTCTACCTGCTCGTGCTATGTTCCAAGGTAAACTAAGGAATTCTTAAAATTAAATTCTTGAGGTTTTATTGAAAATTTATGCGATTCCTTGAAACTGCACAATGTTATACAATACAAAGATAGACGATAATTATTTACCAGCTCAACAATATAAGAAAAGGATTTACGTCCCTTGTTTTGTAATATGGATTAATAAAAATAAATCTCAGTAAAACGAAAAACTTCACAATATTTATTTGTCTTACGCAGTAAAAGAGATGATGTAATATTTAGATTATTCTATTCATTACAATTAATTGTGAAGTTTATGCTCATAATTCTGGAAATTCGAAATAATAATTCTTGCTCTTAATTACCAAAGTTTTTCAATAAATTATAAATACAATAAAAATAGCCGATAAGGTTTTCGAAGAAATGGAATTTTAACAATATGACAGGATTTGTTGGTTATACGTAAATTCCATAATAATTCCATGCTTTCGTTGCAGTTAACAAAGTACTTAGCTCCACATCCTCATCAAGGCTTATTGGCAGCAGGAAGATGTTGATCATAATAAACTATATATGGTACGTTAACCTTCAAATGCGCAGTATTATTCAATAGATCAAGAATCGGAAGGAACAAATAGATGGGACTATACATAATCTAAACAGATTTTCATTAACATGGATCAGAAACCTCATTTCTCCCAAATAATATATAGATCGGACGTAAAATACAGTTTCAATAGCGCTTAAATAAATAGGCAGGAACATAGTATACATTTATGTGGCTATGTCTAAATCAGAATCGATTATCCCCAATTTAGGCAGAATTATTGCCGAATTTGGCAGTGTACATTCATGTAATAGGAGAACTCTACCGAATCGTACTGACCGAAAATACGAATATACCGAAAATACGGCTCTTTAACTCACTTATACAGATGGATCGAAACTAGGAGAGAGAACGGGGCAAGGACTTTATTTCGAGGAACCGGAAACCGAACTCTGTTCCAATTAGATTCCGTCTACCAGACCATAACACAGTCCTGCAGGCGGAAGTCCGAGCAATTACAGAATGTGTGAGCTGGCTGTGCTCTAACACAAGACCAACACATGTGAATATCTTCACAGATAGCCAAATGGCTATCAGGCAATAACGTCTAGAACAGTGAAGTCGAGGACAGTTTCAGATTGTGATACGGCGATTAACGCCTACTCCGAATACGGCACTATATGCATCATATGAGTGCCTTGGCATCTAGAACCAGAGACTTGCAGACAACACCCTAGAGAACGCAAAACCCTTCGGAGTTACGCGTTCTGAACTAAAAATATGGGTAAAGAATGCCCTTATCACCCTATGGAATAGTTAAAACGTTGGGAAGACAACGAAAGTCTTGTGGGGTGGCCCAAACGAGGAAAAGACCAAGACCTTGCTGGGATTAAGCAAGGTAGAAACCAGTAAGATCATGGGTGTCCTTACAGGACACACATGCTTACAAGCACATCTACATAGGATAGGAGTATTATATGACAGCGTATGCAGGGCATGCGGGGAGGATGACGCAACGTTGGAGCATTTCCTCTGCCAGTGCCCAGCGTTCGCGAACAACAGATGCCGTTTCTTAGGAAATGTTACTATACCAGACTTGACCCAACTTAGGGGCGTAGACAGGAAAACGATTAAGGACGATGTCGGTAGTACCGAGTTCCTAAAATAACTTTCCAAGGACCAGTCATTAACAATTAGAGCACACAACAGGCCGAATACTGGCATATGTGTATGTCTAAGGACATGAGGCGGAATTTGACCGCTTCCTCTCCTCAACCTAACCTAAATCACTCTTTAGCTCAACAGCTCACTTTAGTCCAACAAGTCTTTAGTTCAACAGCTCTTTAGTTCACCAGCTTCAGTAGAACACCAGCTCTTTAGTTTAACAGCTTCAGTAGATCACCAAGTCAAATCTGACACTAAAAAATAATCTGATTGGAACAATCTGAATGGAATTAGTTGAATATACATACAAACGCTTTTGTTTTGGTAGAATCTTACATTAAAGAAAAAACATATGGTGAACTTCTGAGCCAAAATGAACGAGTTCTTTGAACTAGTGAACTAATTCGTTCACTACACAACTCTGGTCTACAGCCCTGTCGGACTCCGGTATTTTTACGAAGGCATCTTCCTAGGGAGAGTCCATGAAGTACCTTTCATGTAGAGCTCTGGAATAGGGCACTGATTAGGTCGATGATTTTTTTGTGGAACTTCTTTGGTTCTTCAGGGTGCCAAAGGCTTTAGAAAAGTGAAAAATACATAGACATCGCTATTCCACAGATTGTTTGCCTACTATACGCAAGATGTTTACAAGGTCAGCACAAGAGCGATGTGCCCTCAAACCAGCTTCTCCTTGTCGGAGTTCAGATGAAAGTGAGGCCGACAACCTGATGTGTACATATAATATGGGCTACTATCTTATAATAGGAAAGATTCGGTGAGATCCCCTTTCTTTAGCATCTTTATTATATATTTACGTCAGAGAAGCCAACAATATCAAACGATTGGGATAAATTTTAACAATATTCGTTTAACTGTTCGTAGAACCATATATAAGTACAAAGGTCACACCCGATTCTGAAGAGTCTTCCACAATGGACTTCCGGACTTTGACAGTTGATAGCGGCTATATAGTTGAAGCTACATCTGTCGAAGTGGCGCTCAATTATTTAGGCTATCCATCACCATGGATGGATACATGTATAAGTAATACAATTATTTTATCGAAATGAGTGTTCTTCGGGCAACGTTTCATCGAAAAATTATCTTCAGCGATTAGGCCCATTTATTGATGAATGAGTTCGTCAACAAAAACAAGTAAGAAAGTTTCAGTCGGGTAAACCGACTAAGGTATACCCTCACTTTGTGAGTAATGTAATATTGAATATTACACAAATTATTCTGTCAATTTTTTGGGTTTAAGAAATACACCTATATTTCGCTGAACAGTAGATACTTTAAATACATTGCACTGTGCCGAATTGTAACCGTTTATATGGACTGGTACATTAACGTTGAGATATTAAATGGTGGTATAATTTGGCCATTTTGTGTGGGAGGTACAAAAAGGGGCGTGGTTATAACGCCCATTTTTCACTGGACTATAGGCATTATAAAAGCATTACACTGTACAAAATTTCAAGTAATTGTATACACTGGTATTAATGTTATAAACTGTTAACTTTTGGTGCAAAATGGTACCATTGTGGGAGAGGTACCAAAAGGGGCATGACAATAACGCCCATTTTTCAATGGACTGTAGGCACTATAAAAGCATTACACTGTACAAAATTTCAAGTATTTCTAAACACTGGTATTAATTAACTTTTAGTGCAAAATGGTGCATTTGTGTGGGAGGTACAAAAAGGGGAGTGGCAATTTCGCCCATTTTCCTCGAGTTGATAGCGACTAACAAACTAATACTATGTGTGGAATTTCAGAAGATTCGAATACGTATAATAGCAGTTATTAAAGAATCAATATTTCACAACATTTTAACCCTTGTCGGAGGTACCAGAAGGAGTGGACCAATATGGGCCCATCTTCGAACTTAGCCGGAGATAGAAAAAAATATTACCACATACGAAATTTGAAGTCAATCGATTACTCCTTTCGAGAGTTATATCAGACAGACAAACAGACAGACAGACAGACAGACAGACAGACGGACGGACATTGCTCATTCGACTTAAAATGACCAAAAACGGATTTCCGCCGAACATACTTGGCGTCTTAGGTCACTCCTTCGATGTGTTACACTTTTTTCCGTAGCAAATGATATATACCCTCGTCACACTAAAGTGAGGGTATACAAATTGTCGTATTTTAGTCAATACCAATCCACATGAAATCCAATAGCGTTCAATGCAATGAGGATTTTGGGATGACGACGTCATCTGTCCATATTTCTTTGAGAACTACGTAGGTCAGTACATCATCGTCAAAGCGAGCGCTATTGGTTGATGATTACCAACTTCTTTTGGCTTGAATTGGATGAAATGGACACCAACATAATGTGGTTTCAACAGAACGTTACGTGCCACACAGCTCATGCCACATTGGATGTTCTGAATGAGAGATTTGAGGACATGGTCATCTCACGCGGAGGTGATATGAACATTCCACTGAAATCGTGCGATTTGACCCCGTTAAACTTGTTTTATGGGATTTACTTGAATGTTATTGTAACAGCCTGGATATGCTGAGTTAATAATCGTAAAGTCTATTTCTATTACAGACTTCGTTCCGGCATATATCCGATTATCGCGGGAACCTTATGTTGTTTTTCATCTACTCAATGTTGTCCGGTTGTAAATTAACATTCGTCTGTTAATTTCAGGGAATAGATGTTATTTGAGTGTTATCGTTTCTATTCTCTACTAGAAGCGCTGCATTTCTGTTCATAGTCGTTATGGTGTTATGTCTATTTTTAGCTTCCCTGTTGGCTTGGGTGATCGGATGTTGTTGTAGTGGTAGTGCGTCCGGTTAGTTATTTTTAGCTGCAGAAACTCGAATTATGATGAAAACTTGAAATGTTGATGTTAAATTTTTCCAGTGCCCTGGCTGGGAATTGAACCCAGCTCCTTCGGGATCCAAGTCTAATGCACTAACCACTGAGCTACCGAAGGCCACGGGTTTACTTGAATAACAGTTTTATGCGAATAAGCCACAAAACAAACCTATCCTCTAAGCCACAATTCTCCATGCCATCGGTTAAATGCTGACGTCTTTATGCGCCAGAGTCATGGATAGTTCGATGATCTGACAGTGTCCCGTTACAACTGATACTAATGAAGAAAGTTTTTTCTCTCTAGTGGAAATATTTTAACCTTCTCAGGTCGTATTATGGTGCGATAATCTAGCTACTCTATACTTGTCTCTGTACAACTCTTGCCTAATAACGTTCGGGTTTCTCTAGCTTGTATGATAGGCAGTTCTTTGAACAGTCCTTAGTGGACTGGAGATGGATCGCTGTTCAGTCACCGTACATCAGTATTTTTAATGGACAATTTCAGGAGAGAGACCTCAACGAGCCCCTACAGCCTGACCGACAATTTCCAATCTATCATTATGCTTATACATAGAAGCTTTGCATTTTCAGATCCTAGTAAAGAAAACATGTTCGCTCAATTTAGCCATTTCATTCAGAGCCACCGGTAGAATGTCTCCAAGGACATAATTCAACGCTAAATTCCAAATTGGTGGAAACAGTATTCCTCATTTTGGGTTTGCTTTGTTTACAAAACTTGTTTGAATTGTCACCCCGAGACTTGTCTCAGATTTTGTCTAAGCAAACTTTGTTCACCCTTTAATGCGAAAATACAACAATTACCACATAAGAGGGAATGTTGTTTATTGTTAATAGTTGATATAGTTTATATCTTTTCAATGTACAAAAATCAACTAAGTTAAAACATTGATAATACATACCTTAATTTTATTTCTGTATTTTCAGGAGGAGCATTCAGATAGCTCACGTGTACTCCTGAGAGGCCTAACCATCAATTCAACCGGATTGTATCGTTGTGAGATATCAGCTGAGGCACCAAATTTTTCATCGGTTCAAGGAGAAGGACGAATGGATATTGTATGTAAGTATCACTTGTGTTATACTGATCTGTTCTAAATCAAGTACCCCTTTTTAAATTTGGTTCTTGGCAATACTTGTACTTCGATGGAAAATAGAAAAAAGACTCAAAATTAGGATATGAATTAATAGTTAATAAATATTCATCGACATCACTGATGGCCTCCAAATTGTCAACGTTTTTTTATAATCTCAATTTTTGCTTTCATATTATATTTAATGCAATCTCAAAAAATGGTAATATATCTGTGTCATAATAACATTGCTCCAGGACTACAAAGTCACCTGTGTTATATAGAATTATGTAATTCCAAACAAGAGTTTTTTTTTAAATAATATTCGTTGTTTGCGGGGTTGTGGTTCCATGATTCTTATTTATGCCAAGAAAAACTGATCGGCTGAAATGTTCTAATTTGAGTTGAGTTGTAGGCCAATACGTAAAGGGTCCGCCATCTAACGTTTTTTTCAAACTAGTGCTTATTTCGTGAATGGTAACACTTAGCGTGAATGGTAACACTTGACAGATAATTTGTTTTATCCTTCCGCTGAACGAATATGGTTGTGTATACGCTTGAACAACGCTGGGAAATATTGCGACATTGCCGTTACAGTCAATGGCGATCGTTATCGGGCCATGTTGAACGAATTTTTGTTCACAAAAATTGAAGAGGGGGATATTGGCAACATTTGGTTTCAACAGGACGGCGCTACGTGCCACACAGCCGAAGCTACACGATGTTTGGCGCCCTGTTTTTGAAGATCGCATTATCAGCCGCAGAGCTGATGTCGTTTGGCCACCTCAGAGCTGCGATTTGACACCGTTGGACTATTATTTGTGGGGTGCCCTCAAAGATAAGTGTTACGCCGACAAGCCAGAGACAATTGACGCTGTAAGGGACAATATTCGTGAAGCCATTGTTGAAATACAGCTGCACACAATCGATAAAATGCTTAAAAAGTGGACCGATCGTCTTGGCTACTGCATGGCCAGCCGAGGCAGCCATTTGAATGAAATTATTTTCCATTATTAACCGGAAGGATTGTACTTTCAAATAAAAAAAGAAATTTGAGAAAACATTCAATAGTTTTTTTATAGCTTTTCAAAAAAAAAAGTTATTTGGCGGACCCTTTATATATAACATAGGGCCACCACGTTTTGATATAGTCGCCAATCAAGGTCCTTCTCGATTTGACTTCTTGATGCTTTACTTTTTCCAAACCCAACACAAATTTTCAACGACGTATAAATATAGTGTCTTAAGAAATTAATTTAACTTATTGCTTAATGTATTTAACATTTTGTTATATACTGACTGAAAAACTCTTTGTTATATCTCCCTAGATATTTAAGTCAAAACTTATTGTGGGAAAGAATAAACACATACAAACTCAATAATCAAATGTTTTAAACTTGTGTCGTCCTGACATACAAAATCAAACGAATTCAACTGTTTCCTTTTGCGCCAATATCGAGTGCCTTTATATTCAGGTTTTTCCTAGTCAGCACTCATGATTGGAAGACTGCTTCTGCAGAAGTAATCTCCTCGAATCCCATTTTTAGAGGGAACGTGTGTACATCATTCGTATAGAGAACTATGAGGAATTTCACATTGAATTCATGTCACGTTTGTGAAATAAGCAAAGTAAATTCAACTCCAGCAGACAGACAAGCAGGAAGAAAATCAGCAGAGAACTGCTTTTGCTATTAGTTAAATCATGAATAGGAGCACCATTATTGAATAAAAAGAAAAGCTTTTTAATGGCAAATAAAGTAAATTTGTAAATTTGTTAATGCTAGGAGAAATAACATTATTTATTCGCTACACAACAGCGCGTAAGACATACTAAATCGAAATTATTTTAAGAAAGCCAAGATAAAATATCTTTATTTACTTACATATAATCACATAAATGTAATCTCTTTTGTTTCGCTTGTTTATTTCCTCTTCCAATAATAGATCTACCACGAGATGGGCCACACATCAAAGGTCAACAGTTCCAATATCAAATTGGCGAAATATTGAATCTAAATTGCACATCGGGGAAATCGCATCCAGCATCGCATTTACAATGGTTTATCAATGATCAGCCGGTGAGTGAAAATCGATATCAACTACTACTTCATTTTTTCGGCGGAAATTTTAATAGAAGACAACTAGGAAAGTTCAATCGGCTATGAACTTATGAATCCCCTCACCTTGAGTCCCAAAAAAATATAAGTACATTTATTTATTTTTATACCCTCACTTTAGTGTGACGAGGGTATATATCATTTGCTACGGAAAAAAGTGTAACACGTCGAAGGAGTGACCTAAGACCCCAAGTATGTTCGGAGGAAATCCGTTTTGGGTCATTTTAAGTCGAATGAGCAATGTCCGTCCGTCTGTCTGTCTGTCTGTCTGTCTGTCTGTCTGTCTGTGTGTCTGCTGGCTGGTGCGCACGATAACTCTCGAAAGGAGTAACCGATTGACCTCAAATTTGGTATGTGGTAATATTTTATTCTATCTCCGGCTAAGTTCGAAGATGGGCCATATTGGTCCACTCCTTCTAGTACCTCCCCCACAAAGGGTTAAAATGTTGTGAAATATTGATTCTTTAATAACTGCTATACTACTTATTCGAATATTTTGAAATTCCACACATAGTATTAGCTTATTAGTCGTTATCAACTCAAGAAAAATGGGCGAAGTCGCCACGTCCCTTTTGGTACCTCCCACACAAATGCACCATTTTGCACCAAAAGTTAACAGCTTATAACATTAATAACAGTGTATAAAAATACTTGAAATTTTGTACAGTATTACGCTTTTATATTGCCTACAGTCCAGGGAAAAATGGGTGTTGTTGTCACGCCCCTTTTGGTACCTCCCACACAAAGGTACCTTTTTGCACCAAAAGTTAACAGCTTATAACATTAAAACCAGTGTATAAAAATACTTGAAATTTTGTACAGTGTAATGTTTTTATAGTGTCTGTATCCCTGTGAAAAATGGGCGTTATTGCCACGCCCCTCTTTGTACCTCCCACACAAAATGCCCAAATCATACCACAATTTAATGTCTCATAACGTTTATACCAGTGCACATAAATGCTTATAAGTCGGCACAGTGCAATGAATTTAAAGTATCTAATGTTCAGTAAAAAAAAGGTGTATTTGATAAACCCCTTCTGGTACCTCCCACACAAATTGACAGAATAATTCGAGTAATATTCAATATTACATTACTCACAAAGTGAGGGTATACCTTAGTCGGTTTACCCGACTGATACTTTCTTACTTGTTTTGTTTTAATTAAATTATTATCAATTTAAATTGCATTTAATAACTTTAAAGTATGTACTGTTATTAAAGTTATATGCTGTTAATTTTTGGTGCCAATTGGTCCATTTCCGTGGGAGGTACCCAAAGAGGCGTACGCCCATTTTTCACTTGTCCTATAAATGCATTTCACTGAACAAAATTTCAAGTATTTGTGTGACTGGAAAAGGGTTTTCGAACAAGAGGTGTTATTTTGGTATTCAAAGAAAAGTGTCATTTTTTGAGATAAATGATCGGATGTTTATTTCATAATAAAGAGGAAGGTATGCCGTTAATAATGAAAAACAACATCATCCAAATGGCCACCTTACAGGACCATATCCTTTTCATAAAATTTTCCATAACCAAATCACAAAGTGGCTACACTATGTCCTTGATAGCCTCACGAATTCTATCTTTGAGGTCTTGAATCGACGCTGGGCTGTTGGGGTAGACCCTATCTTTCACGTGGCCCAAAGGAAGAAATCGCAAGGTGTTAAATCACAAGATCTCGGTGGCCAATTGTGATCACCTCTTTGGCAACTTTTCCCGTAACAGAGCAATGGTTTCGTTGCTTGTGTGACACGTAGCGCCGTCTTGTTGAAAGTAAACGTTGTCCAGATCAACCATTCACCGTAACTCTTGATCCAACCTCATTTTAGAAAAAGTAAGGTCCAATGACCCCGCTGGACCATAAACCGCACCAAACAGTCACACGTTGAGGATGGATAGGCTTCTCAACAATAACTCTTGGGTTTTCCGAGCCCCAGATGCGACAATTTTGCTTGTTGACGTAGCCACCGAGGTGGAAATGGGCCTCATCAGTCAAGATGATTTTCGATTTTTCCAATTTTAATAATTTCAATGCGTTGTTGAATCGTGTATCGTTCCATTTTTAGTAATGGCGTAGTTTCTACTTGTCAAATGTCAAAGAATAAAAGCTTCAAAAGTGACAGCTACCGAAATAACGCGTGATTCAAAATAACACCTCTTGTTATAAAACCATGTACTAGTTATTAGTTTATTTCATTATATACAGGGTGGCTGACGAATATTGCTACAATAAGAAACTCAAATAACTTTTTTTCAGTGTATAAAATTCTTTTTTCTTTTATTCATGTTAAAGCTCATTCAATTTTAATAAATATAGCTTAATTAGTTTTAAAAATAATGGAATTTAATCCCCCCCGGCCTGTTGGTGCATGTGCGGCATCAATTCTGCCATAACAGGCCGGTCTATGTGAGGAGTTGCACCATCTTGCTGAAACCACTCAGAGTTGAAATGAATTCTCATTCGGCGTAATTCTGGATAGAAACACTCTCTCAACATGCTCAAGTAACGGTATCCAGTAACCGTAATGGTGTGACCGTGTTCTTCGAAGAAGTAGGGCCCGACAATGCAGCGTGATGAAACTGCACATCACACTGTGACAAAAAGTGGATTCAGTTCCGCCTCATGGAGAATCTGGGGTTTGGAAGCACTCCATACTCGACAGTCTTGTTTGTTTATGTGGCCGTTTAAATCGAAATGGGCCTCGTCAGACATGAAAAGACAGTTCAACATGTTTCCGTCCTCTTCCACCATTTGAAGCATCTTCTGGCAAAATTCGAAGCGAATCGGGAAGTCTGCTGCTTTCAGTTTGTTGCCCATTTGAATTTTATATGGGAATAACTCCAAATCATTATAATTGTATAATTGACTGCAATGACTGTCTGCTTATAGCCATTTCAGCAGATAAGCTTCTTGGTGAAACTCTTGGATTGTTGTGTATGGCAGCAGCGATTGTTTCCTCCGTCAGAACTGAAGGGTTTTGACGGTAAGATCTTCTGTTGACTGTCCCATGCTCGGAAAAATTGTTAACAAGTGATAGCGGTGGACAATCTCAATTCTTGTTTCAGTGTCCCAGCTATCCATTTTTGTTTTGTCTGAAATTGAGAAATGCCAAATGAAATGCAGAAAAAAAATTTTAAAATTCACATTCCACATCGGCCCCTACAAGTTAATCACCCTTTATTACCGCTGTAATTGGAGAGAGTTACGAGTATATTTCGAAAAGTCTTTTAAACATTTTTGGTCGATGATTTTGTGTCCATCTCGCCATCAGACCGGACGACGCATTTCCTGGAACTTTATAGCAATTGTTTACTAATTGTAGGTAGCTGATTTTAAAGGCAATCTCCATTTTTCTCCATCGTGATTTTTTTAACAATTCAGTTTTCTCAGTAAATTCTGAATAAAATCTAAAGTTGTGCACCGAAGAAATAAAGCTCATATCATTCGACATATCTTGAATTAAATGCTTTTAGAATTTCGTCGCATTTTTATTTTTTATGAATTTTTAAAGAACAAAATTCTTGATTTTTTTTTAACGTCAACGATATCTCTGAAACTACTGTACAAATTTAAAATCAATGTAAGCACGGCTTAAAGAAAATTTTATTGACGTGTTTTGGATTTCATTTTTAACTGAATACAGTGAACCGTTTTCCAGATATTCCAATGTATGTAGTGGAAGTACCTTCATTTTTCACTTGACGGTATATCGCGAAAAGTCGAACTGATAGAAAAAAACAAGTGCAGATTTGGATTCAGCGTCTCAAATAGCCTTAACCCTCCGTTGGGCACATAAGTCTGGCCAGACCATACGAACGTTTTTTAAAATTTTATTATTTTATTTTCATGTAGTTGTTAACTTTCCATTTAAATTCCCATTAGTGTATTCTCAATATTGTTCTTACACATAGCTGTACGTATTATGTGAGTGTGTTTTTAAATACACCCTCACGCACATATGTTTTTTTTTTGTTTCTATCGGTCATTATAACCTACATGACTCTGTGGTAAAGTGTACTAAAAGTTCTTGTTTCCCAGATGTTTGCAGCACCCTAAAATATTGGAGCTAAACCCACCTTGGAGGCTATATCAGATTTAGGTATATCCCCCATATATCTATACTCCATTCTAAAAAATGCAAAAAGGTAGTTTTTCAAGAGAGGCGACCAAAGTTCGATGCATTTTTGAAATTGTGTGGAATTCCTTTACAATGCAAATCGAACGACCTGTACTGTTTTGTGAATAATTTTTGATTGGGTTAACGGATAAACACCAAATTCTGGCTGAATATAAATTAGAATATTTTGAAATTAAAAATGCAATCTCCCTAAGAACATGCACAGTCGACTTAGCATGTTTTACAATGGAGGTATCAATATATGGTCCTTCCGATTTAGCCGCTTAAAGCTATAGAAGCTGTATATTTCTTCCAATAATTTTGGAATGTTGGAGAGTTCCGAATTTAAAGAAAATCGGTTCCGATTTAGATATAGGCCCCATATATCCTATATATATACCTATATTGGTATATATTTGCATATAAGCGCTATCAAGTCCTCACTTCTCAACAGATTTTTATAAAATTTTACAGATACCAGTTTTTGAACCACAAAACCGCCGTTAAATATCAAGAAATCAGACCAGATTTATATATAGCGCCACATATATATATATATTTATATATCCGATTTTGAATCTAGGCATTATCAAATATTTTTTTTGGACAGATCAGTAACATTAGAGAAACAATTTTGATAAATCTTGACAATATTTCTCTTATTGTGCTCGAAAATATAAAATGTATTTTTTTACATTCTACGAAATTTTAAAAATTATTTTTATTAGTTTAAGTACCTTAATACATAAAAAAACAACTGAAGGCAAAACTAAATGTAAATTGTATACCAATATTTTATATAAATTCGTGTCCTTAAACCACCAAAATCCCGATATTTGCATACAAATACATGCAAATTTATATGGGTCTGGCCAGACTCATGAGGCACGCATATGACTATTGAAACATGTGCCTAACGGAGGGTTAAAAAGAACAATTAGTTTTTAATCAATCACGCATATCACGGCGTATACTTATATTAATATAATCACTGTACTAAAAGTATCTTCCATAAAAATTGGAACTTAAAAAATGTGAAAAACACTTTAGCATTGCAAATTTTCGGTTTTATAGAATAACATCCCTCACACAAAAAAAGTATTTAAGCCTTGGACACAAGCATTATTTTATGGCATAGTGTAATATGGCATGAAGTCCTATCGAATTTAAACCAGTAAATTTGAAGATGAAGTTTTCTTTGGAATTTTTACTGAAATTCAGATTCTATCTATTTTGTGATTTAAAGATTATTCATAATGTACTATATGTGCGTCTTTTTTAGAATTTTTATTTGGTATCGTTAATGTGTATAATGCAAAATATAGTTGCATATGCAATAATGCATTTAAAAACTTTATATTAACCAACAGGAACACTCGAGTATACTTATAAATATTTGTATACATACTTGAAAGTACAACCCCTCCCTTAATGATCAATACTTCTTAAAAAGTCGTGGCGCTACTGTACAACCAATAATACTTTTCTTAACTGTTGCTTAAGGTATTTCAATAATCGCCGCTGCTCCCACTATGTTACCAACATCTAAGCATATTATTTAAATAAAACGAAGTATTATGTAAAATAAACTGTTTCTCCCAGCGCATATTATTTATTCAACTATGATTGATGATATTCCATATCATATCCCCATATCCCTCTCATTTAACGTACAAAAATCAATGCTAAAGGCATTATACGCCTTTTAAATCTCAAAGTGGAGTTCTACATTAAATTTAATCGTAAATCACTTTTCACACAATAACCATTAACTATCATTAAATCCTTGCGTTGTATGGTCTAACATAGAACAACAGTTTTAGCCATAAGTCCTTGAAAAGTACCACAAAGGCTGAGTGAATATTTTTTCTGTTTGGGTATTCACTGCAGGTTGCCTTCGGGATATTCTGCTGTCCGTCGCTTTGTTGGCATTTAAACAACCGTGCCTTCCGTTTCGGTTTAGCTGCAACTACCGGTCAAACTTCCTTAGCGAACTTTACGTTTAGCTGTTATCAAAGCTCCTCCATTTTTTGTGGTTTAACCATCACGCCTGATTGATTTTTCATTTAATTTCCACAACGTGCCGAAACAACAAAGAGTAGTGGCAGTGATGCGTAAAGGTAGACTTCGTCTAGTTTTTGCAAACATGGCATTTAAATAAAGGACTCGTTATAAATAATTTGAGTGGTATTCCTGACAAAAAACGCAAACGCATTTCCAGCAGGATGGTAAAGGAATGATGCTGCTTTAGTTTTCTTCTAACCTGCTATGCACTGATTTTTAAGGCAATGTCTAGATTTGCGCATACCATTATATATTACTTCTTAAGAAACAATAAACGTATGACTAGTTTAAATTTAAACAAATCTCTGCTTGTATTCGAGAATGTAGTAGTTCTAATCATGTGTTTAACTTCAACGAAGTTGTGTGCCATTGACTACATATAAACAAATTTTCTATACATAGTTTAGTCCATTGCATCAAAGTCGTTCCGAGTTTGAACAGAGCTGAATAAAATGTATGTAATTCTATGTCACACAGAACAATTGACAGATATGCAACATTTTACAATGCAATTCATACCCTACACCACACTATGGTACAGTACCATCAGATTTGATTACTTACCACTCTAAAAGCCGCGTTTTACAACCGATCCAGCAGCAATTTTACAGTTTGCATATTATTTTACTCTAAACCTTTTCCTGCCAAAAATCATGGAAATCTTACCATAACTGTATATAGTCCCCACATAACGCAGATATTGCATTTTGTATTATCCCATTCCTGGGAATTATAGGCTAAATTGGTCAATGTTTTCATATAGCATATAGACCCCCATAAAAGTATATGTGTGATTCCTATTTTCTCATGAATAATAGGTACTACAGTAGTAATGTAGGGTATCATATTGTCGACCTGCCCGATTTTCAAGCTTCTTTATTTTTTATGTAATATTGATTCATATTGCAAGTTCAAGTGAGTAAGCTTTTAAAAACGATGTCTTCTGATCGTGATGAAACTTGCACAAAGTTTAGTCATATTATGTAGTAGTTATGGCACAACATTTCCACGAGTTGGTTAAGGACTGTTCGAGTTGGAGTATTTTGAATTTTGACATTTTACTCAATAGGTGCTTTTCCCTTTCAGATCACTAATTACATATTCCACAGGGTGGCGCAGAATGAGCTAAATGGTTTAAATGGTTTATAACTTTTTTATTTATGCGATTATTATAATTTTTTTTTAAAATACAGTATATTATTGGGGAATGTTTTGCAATTAGCTTTGAAAAATGATATCCTGTAAGTGATGTCAATTTTCTGCTTCGCACATACGTGCTCTTTTTAGCATATTTTCCATAACTTTTCGCAAAATTTCGGGGTTTATGGCTATGATTTCATTTCGAATGCTGGTTTTTAGCTGGAGTATGGTTCTTAGTATGTTAACGTACACTCTTTCTTTCAAATATCCCCAAAGAAAACTCTCAGGAGCTGTTAAATCTGGTGAACGTGGAGGCCAGTTAAAATCGCTTGTGCGCGAAATAATGCGTTCGCCGAATACGTCCCTTAACAAAGCCATTGAGGCACTTGCAGTATGTGCTGTGGTTTCATCTTGTTAAAACCCCAAGTTTGGATGCTTTTCCACAGCTGGCCTAACAAAAGTATCCGACATCGTCCGATATGCACCACCGATAACAGAGATTGAGACACCACTTTCATTTTCAAAAAATATGGGCCAATTATCCTTTCCAAACAGTACACTTAAGTGGGTGTGATTGTCGCTGATGAACTGCTCCTGGATTTTACGTAGCCCAAATCCTGCAGTTTTGCTTGTTGACATACCCATTTAATAGGAAATGGGCCCCATCGCTCATTACCAAATTGTGAATAAAGTCTGGATTTTCCTCCGCTTTTTCACGGAAACGAATGGCATATTCAATCCGTTGCTGGTAGTCTGCCGTTTTAAATTCTTGCACAAGTTGAATTTTATATGGAAACAAGTCTAATGTACTCAAAATTCTCTGCAGCGACCGCCGTGATAGTCCATGTTGTGTAAAACGCCTCCTTGTTGGTAGTCTGTCGCCTTCAATTATTGCACAAGTTGAACTTTAAATGGGAACAATTCTAATGTACTCAAAATTCTTTGCAGCGACCGCCGTGATGGTCTGCTCTCCACTTCTTCCTCATCTCTACAGCTTCTGCAGAAGTCATTAGAGTCAATACCCAATCTTTTGGTGTGTTCGCCGATCAAGTAGTGTCCCGTCAGAACTGATACTAACGTAGACAATCTTTGCCTCACTAGTGCGACGAGATATTTTGATCGTGCAGCCAAAGCTTGCACGTGGATAGTGGCGCACCAATATACGCAAATTCTTCGAGAATTTGTAATGACGTCCCTTTCCTAGCAAGTTCATCGGCTTTGCAGTTCCCCGGCATATCCCTATGCCCAGGCACCCATATGAGGTGTGTATTAAACTGCTCAGCAATCTCGTTAAGAGATCTGCGGCAGTCGAGGGCTGTTTGTGAATTTAGGGATGTTGCCTCCAGAGACTTGATGGCAGCCTGGCTGTCCGAGTAAATTACAACGCCAGTGTTGGTTACTATGTTGCGTCTCAGCCACTTGGCTACTTCCCATATTGCCATTATTTCGGCTTGATAGACACTGCAGGTATCTGGTAGTCTGTGAGCTATATCCAATCTAAGCTCTGCACAGTGTACTCCGAAGCCAACCTTTTCATCAAGCTTCGAACCATCCGTGTAAAAGTATAGATGGTTTCTATTACCTTGTATTCTTCCAACCCATTCATCTCTGGCGGGAATCATAGTGATGTAATTTCTCTCGAAGGTGTACTCCCTTGGTATATAGTCCACTCGTTCAGGCGGGATGTTCTCTGAACCTTTGTTAGTAGGTTGGTGATGGTTAGTTTGTCAGTTGCCGTCCACCATACCACAATGCCGTATAGCAGTATAGGACGAACTACTGCTATATATATCCAGTGGACGATTTTAGGAGAGTGGCCCCACCGCGACCCTACAGCCTTTTTGCAGGAATATAAGGCGACTTTGGCCTTCCTTACACGTTCCAATACGTTAAGTCTAAATAACAGTTTTCTATCTAGAATTATTCCTAAAAATTTTGCACTTTCAGAAAAGACTAGATCTGTTCCATTTATCCGAGGTGGATGGTCCACATGTGGGACTTTATTCATCCTAGTAAAGAGAACCAATTCTGTCTTGTTTGGGTTTATGCCCAAACCGCTGCTTCTGGCCCATCTAGCCAATTTGTTCAGAGCCACCTGTAGAATGTCTCGGAGGACGTTTTCGAATTTGCCACTCGCTGCGATTGCAACGTCGTCCGGATATGCCACGACCTTGCAGCCACAACGTTCTAGATCTAGCAGGATTTCATTCACCGCTAGGTTCCAAATTGATGGAGACAGTACTCCTCCTTGTGGGGTCCCGCTGTTTACAAACCTTGTTAGAGTTGTGGACCCAAGAAATGCTGTTATGCGTCTACTGTTGAGCAGACTTTGAATTAGTCTAATCAAACTAGAGTTAACTTTTAGATGTGACAGTGCCGCAATTACTGCATCTGAGTGAATGTTGTTAAAAGCCCCTTCTATGTCAAGAAATGCCACCATGGTGAATTCCTTGAAATGCAGGGACGATTCGATAGTGCTCACAAGTTCGTGCAGGGCTGATTCTGTAGACTTCCCCTTATTGTAAGCATGTTGGTTCACCGACTGGAGTTTTGTATCCAGGTTTTTCCTAATGAAATAATCTAAAAGTCTTTCCAGACCTTTCAATAGGAAGGATGATAGGCTAATTGGTCTGAAGTCTTTTGGCCTAGTGTGTGATATCTTCCCCGCTTTAGGTATGAATACCATTTTGGTATCCCTCCATCGATTCGGGATGTATGAAAGCCTCATACAGCCTACATACATTTTCTCCAGCCAGGGGATAATGTACTTCAAAATTTTCTGCATTTCTGCTGGAGTGATGCCGTCTGGTCCAGGTGACTTGAAGGGCTTAAAGCTATTAATAGCCCAGCTTATTCTGGATCTCTCAGTCAACAAGCTTGTTGGTCCTGCTGATCCTCTGGTTCTGTTAGAGAGTTCCCCGGGAAATATGTGTCGAGCAGTACATTGAGCGACTGCTCGCTGTTTTTGGTCCAATTATTTGCCTCATCCAGCAAGTAACCCACTGTACAGGGTGAAGCTGATAGTATTTTCCTCAGCCTTGCGGCGTCGGAGACCTTTTCCACTTCGCCACAGAAGGTATACCAAGAACGTCTTTGCGCCTTTCTAAGGTCCTTCTTATAGATCTTGAGTTGCGCTTTATAGGCATCCCAAACATTAGCGACCCCCGTAGATTTAGCCTTGTAGAATAGCTTGTTGCAGGTCTTTTTCATAGCCGTTAGCTCAGAATTTCACCATTGGGGTTTAGTTTTACCCTTGTACCTTGCTTTTGGACAGGCTTCTTCAAGGGAACTATTGAATGATGTGGTGATATGCTCGACCAGATTATCCAGACCGGCTTTGTCATTCGGTTCGTACAGAAGTTTGGAGTTGAGGACTTTCTTGAAATTGTTTTCATACAGGTGCCACTTTGTCTTT
Source organism: Eudasyphora cyanicolor (assembly GCA_963930755.1). Lineage (NCBI taxonomy): Eukaryota > Metazoa > Arthropoda > Insecta > Diptera > Muscidae > Eudasyphora > Eudasyphora cyanicolor. Next base: position 264,403,754 of record OZ005734.1, read on the forward strand.
CTCACATTTCTGTGGACGGCAGGTTCAGGCGCTTTTTCAGCGAGTTTGAACTCAATATAATGGTGATCTTAGAATAAGTGGTCGTCCAGTACATTCCACCCAATAATTTTGTCTGACAGCCGGTCAGTAGCAAACGTTACGTCTAGTACTTCTTGTCTGGCTTTAATTGTAAAGGTTAGTCCAAGTTGTGTCGAGGCGTTCGACACAACTTGGACTATCACTTGTTGATGTTGATGGACTATGCTGCATGCTCTCCCGTTAGGTTAGGTAAGGTTGAATAGAGGAGACGTTTAAACGTCTCATGTTCGTGGACATACACTTAAGCCAGTGGTTCGGCCTGTTGTGCGCTCCTTATTTATGATTTTTATACCCCACGGGTTAAAGAAAATCGGTACTAGACACGAATTTTCTCAGTGTCTTCCAGTCATATCATCTGAGATGAGTCAAATCTGGCAAATATGTCGGGACCGAAATATCGTGATCTTGCATGTGTGAAAGCTGGGCAGTGACACAGAAAATGTTCCATCGTTTCGATGTTTTCCCTGCATGCCCTGCACTCGTCGTTTTCTGCTAGTCCTATGCGATGAAGAGGCTTCAACTCATCCTTCGTGGCTTCGAAAGGTTTCCAATTTTCTAAGTAGCCAAGCTGTTTGCGCGTTCATTTCCAATCACTCCGTTTTGTCCCGGTACCCAGAAAATACGCAGTTGACCATGGACTGAGTAATTATTTATCGATCTTTTATAGTCTGACACTGTTCTGGATTTGACCTTTTTCCGATGTTATTGCTTTGATCGCCATTTGGCTATCTGTGAAGATGTTGGCATATTTAGGCTTTGTGATATTACTGAGCCAGTTAACACACTCCGTGGTTGCTCGAACTTCTGCTTGAAATACTGTGTTATGGTCTGGGAGGCGGAAGTAAAGTTCGACTTCTGGTTCATCAATAAAAAGTCCCAGACCCGTCCTTCCTCCTAGCCTGGACCCATCAGTGTAGCAGCTGGTTCCCACTGGCGCATGAGCTAGTGTTCCGTTTTCCCAGGAGCGTCTGTCGGGCATGAACGAATCACAGGTAGCTGTAAGCCACACTTCAGGAGTGCGGTCGGAGATTTCCGTTGTTTGAATATGACCGACCACTGATTGTAATAACTTCTGATGGTACGACTTGTGGTCTCGATTTATCCATTCACCCATCACTTGTAGACGTCTTGCTGCGAGGGCTGCCTCATACATTATACGGATATCTATTGGTTGGATGTGCAGTATAGTCTCCAACGCTCTTGTTGGTGCGGTTCTAATTGCTCCGCTTATGCCTAGACAGCACATACGTTGCACTTTTTGCAATGGTATTACGTTGTACTTTTTGTCCATTTATGTCCACCACACTACAGAGGCGTAGGTGATTATTGGTCTCATCACGCTCATGTAAAGCCAGTGTGTCATATTTGGACGTAGTCCCCAATTTAAACCTATAGCTCTTCTGCACAACGGCCAACATCTGTGGGCCTTTGTAACTCTTTCTTCAATATGATCTTTCCAGTACAGGTTCTGATCCAAGATTACTCCCAAGTATTTTATCTTTTTAGATATTAGATATTCTTATCCAGGAAACGAGGCACGGTAAAAGGATGAATCTTCCTTTTCCTTGTAAATAGACATATTTCTGTTTTGTCTGGGTTGACATTTAGTCCCCTTGGTTGTGCCCAGTTATATGCTATGTTAAGTGCATCCTCAGTCCTTCATTGGTGAGGGCTTTAAGGAGACTGTGTATCGTCGTAACCAATAGGAGAGGCGATAAAATGCACCCGTACACGTTCAATATTTGGACCACTTTGTACGGTAGGTGTTCTTCCGGCACCAGGAAGGGTTCTTACAGACCCATGTTGACGAAAATTTCCAATCAAATGGTTTATTATTGATGTTGTGGGTGCAATGCGCACATCAAAATGACGACGATATGCACGCTGTGTCAAAACAATAGACTGTTGGTTTGAAAATAAAATTCAATTATTCGAAAGGTTGCCACAAGTCTCCTCCACAAAATGCTGAAAAAAACAAAGAACGAATAATAGTTAAAAAAGTTAAGAATTCAAACAATATAGCTCATTTTGCGCCACGTGTCCTTGAAAGCTTTTTATACCCTCACTTTAGTGATACGAGGGATATATCTTTTGCTACGGCCAAAAGTGTAATACATCGAAGGAGCGATCTAAGACCCTAAGTATGTTCGGCGGATATTCGTTTTGGGTCATTTTAAGTCGAATGAGAAATGTCCGTCCGTCTGTCTGTCTGTCTGTCTGCTGGCTGGTGCGCACGATAAATCTCGAAAGGAGTAACCTATTGACTTCAAATTTGGTATGTGGTAATATTTTTTTCTATCTCCGGCTAAGTTCGAAGATGGGACATATTGCCCCACTCCTTCTAGTACCTCCCCCACAAAGGGTTAAAAGGTGATGAAATATAGATTCTTTAATAACTTCTATACTATTTATTCGAATCTTCTGAAACTCCACACATAGTATAAGTTTATTAGTCGCTATTACCTTGAGAAAAATGGGTGATGTTGCCACGCCCCTTTTGGTACCTCCCACACAAATGCACAATTTTGCACCAAAAGTTAACAGCTTATAACCTCAATACAAGTGCATAAAAATACTTGAAATTCTGTACGGCGTAATGTTTTTATAGTGTCTATAGTCTGGTAAAAAATGGGCATTATTGTAGAGCCCCTTTTGGTACCTCCCACACAAAGGTAGCATTTTCCACCAAATGTTAACGGATTATAACATTAATATCAGTGTAGAAAAATACTTGAAATTTTGTACAGTGTAATGCTTTTGTAGTACCTATAGCCCTGTGAAAATGGGCGTTATCACCACGCCCCTTTTTGTACCTCCCACACAAAATGGCCAAAGAATACCACAATTAATTATCTCATAACGTTAATATACCAGTGCACAAAAACTGCATATAATTCGGCATAGTGCAGTGTATTTAAAGTATCTACTGTTCAGCGAAAAATATGTGTATTTGTTAAACCCTTTCTGGTACCTCCCATACAAACAAACAGAATAACTCGTGGAATATTTAATATTACATTACTCACAAAGTGAGGTTATACCTTAGTCGGTTTACCCGACTGAAACTTTTCTACTTGTTCTTCAGCCCTTAAAAAAAAGAACAAAAAAGTGTTTATAAAATCTATTTGCGTTTGCGAAAAACGATTTTTTACTCGTATACCCTCACTTTAGTGTACCGGGGGTATATATCACTGGCTACGGGCCTAAAGTGTAACACAGCGAAGGAGTGTCCTAACTTCAAATATGTTCGGCGGAAATCCGTTTTGGGTCATTTAAGTCATTTTAGCTATTTCCGTCCGTTCATCCGTCCGTCTGTCTGTGTGTTTGTCTGCTGGTTGGTGCGCATGATAACTCTCGAATAAAGGGTAATCGATTGGCTCCAACTTTGTTATGAGCTAAAATTTTTGTCTATCTCAGGCTGAGCTCGAAGATGGGAAATATTGGTCCTCTCTTTGTAGCACCTCCTCCACAAACGGTTAGAATTTAGTGAAATATTGACTATCCAATTTTTACTTTATTTGTCGCTACTACCATGAGAAAAATTGACAACATATGTAACATATATATCTCAATGTTGTAAATTTGACTCGTAGTGTATTCATTCTGCTAATATACTGGTGTAGGGTATTATATAGTCGCATTCGCGCAACTTTAGTCTTTCCTTACTGGTTTAAATATATAGTGGTATCATATAAAATGTTGTACAATGGTATGATATTGTAGTGCATAAGATTCAGAGAAAAATAAGCGCCACATCCCGCTTGTACCTCCTATAAAAATGGACCGAATCCTTCTGACATAAAAATGGTTTATTACTTCAATAGTAATGTAAATAAACGTTATTACTATTCAGTGAAAATTGAATTATTTCCCAAACCCCTTCAGGTACCCACACACAAATTTCAAGTTTTATTCTAGACTACTTCTAAATTGCTCAACGGTATTAGATATACATAATTCGGAAAATTTTCAAATTCCACAAAAATTGTAAATAGTTTTGCTTTTGATTATCGATCCGTTGTTTTGTTTTCTGTAAAACAACAAACCTTCTTTGAAAATAGGTTTGACACAATATAAGAGCAGCTCAATATAAATTAATTGAGAACTGCTTACAAAAGGTCTCATATTTCAAAACGACAAAGACAAGCAACTATTAGCTGTTAAAAATAGCTGTCGCTGAAATGAAATCAATTTAAAATTGATGTTTTTGATCGTTGACCTGTTGAGTATTCAGATTTGATTATTGTTCGGCTTGAGGTCCTTTTTTTGTAATTAAAAAAGCGATTTGATCTTTTTTTAATTATTTATTTTTGTTTTCCAATATTTCGACTAACTTCGTTAGTCATCATCAGGGAGTTTTAATCTAATACAAAAACACGAAAAACAGGTTCAAAAAACACAATTATTTAAACAATAATATTTTAACATACAATTTTAAATTTCGCCTTTAAACAGTTCGACTTGCTTCCTTGAAATTAGTTGTCAACTAACATTTTTTTCCGTCCGTGCTTATTAATTATATGTCTATACATTTGTCAGAGCATTTATCTGTGTCTGTCTTATAGTTAAGTCTCTTCTCTGTCGGGATATTTGTTATGAAGAGCATCTCTAATGTGTATCGTCTGTATGGATTTTTCTCTTCTATTAATACATCTACATTATTGAAGTCAGGTTTGTGTCCAGTTAGTGTGCAATGAGCTGCCAAAGCCGTCTTCTGCTCCAATGGTTTTTCCATAGCCTTTTGATCCGATTTATGTGACGATAATCTAGTTTTAAGTTTAGTCCTTGTCGTCCCTACATATACCTTTTGGCATACGTCGGATTCGTCACCATTGCACCCTATCTGATATACCAAATTTAATTTGTCTTCTTTTTTCAGCTTTGATTTTGTCCTGCTGAATAATTGGTTGGTTGTGTTTTGTGTCCTAAATGCTAGTTCGATTTTATTTTTGTCATATATGTTAGAATTTTTAAATCGTTCAGATAGTCCCGGTATATAGGTTACAGACTTATATATTCTTGGTTCTCCGTTATTATCTTTCTTGTCCTGTTTCATCATCGCTCTCCTTAATAATTCGTTTATCGTTCTTTTCGGAAATTCATTCTTGGTCAATATATTTTTTATTCTATTTTTATTGGTTTTGTGAAATTCTACGTCGCTAATGGTCAGTACTCTGGATATGAAATTAGTCGCTGTATTTATAATAGTCCTTCTTGGGTGCTTGGAGTAAAAGTTTATTAGTCTTCCAGAGGCTCTCGTCTTTTGGTACCAATCCATTTTAAGTTCGTTTCCTCGTCTGATTATCAATGAGTCCAAATAAGGTAGCTTGTTGTCAATTTTCTTTTCCATTGTGAATTGAATGCATCTGTTGAATGAATTGAGCGTATCCATCATGTTTTCTACGTCATCTCTTCTCATTATCGAAAATAGGTCGTCCACATATTTTGTTAATAATTTAGGTTTACATTTCATATTCCTCATCGTGGCGTCTAATAATTCTTCCATAACAATGTCTGCTATCACTGGGGAAGCAGGTGAACCCATTGGTAAGCCTTTTAGTTGTCCATATAATTTCTCTTCATATTTGAAGTATCGGGTATCCTTAATGCAGAAAGTCAATATTTTTATGAAAAGGTCCTTTGGTATTCGGGTATATTTCTCCAAATCGTCCCATTTTTCGTCTATGATCCTTATAGCTAGCTGTACTGGTATGCTTGGGAACAAGGAAACCACGTCAAAAGATATGAGTATGTCGTCGTCCTCCAAACGTATGTGTTCAAGTATTGATTTTAGATCTATTGCATCTCTTATATTGTATTTTGAGTCCTTCGACAGGTTTTTAATAATGTGAACTAAATATCGGGAAAGTCCATGTGCTGGTGAATCAATAGATGAGCATATTGGTCTCAATGGTATTCCGTCCTTGTGTATTTTAGGTAGTCCATAAATTCTAGATGGTACTGATACAGACGATACACATTAGAGATGCTCTTCATAACAAATATCCCGACAGAGAAGAGACTTGACTATAAGACAGACACAGATAAATGCTCTCAGATGTATAGACATATAATTAATAAGCACGGACGGAAAAAATGTTAGTTGACAAGTAATTTCAAGGAAGCAAGTCGAACTGTTTAAAAGCGAAATTTAAAATTGTATGTTAAAATATTATTGTTTAAATAATTGTGTTTTTTGAACCTGTTTTTCGTGTTTTTTGTATTAGATTAAAACTCCCTGATGATGACTAACGATGTTAGTCGAAATAAAGGAAAACAAAAATAAATAATTAAAAAAAGATCAAATCGCTTTTTTAATTACAAAAAAGGACCTCAAGCCAAACAAAACTGAAAAATCAATTTAAAATTTTACGCAAACTTCAAAAAATTAATTTTCTTGGTCTATTTTAACATTCGAGCAAATTCGTTTCTCTTATCAAAACCTCAACACATATTGTGAAAAATGTGAGATATGCTCCAATGTTTCCCCTCTCATGCGATTTCGTACTATAACCACTGTGCTGTGTAGAACGTTCTTCATCCATTCTTAATTATACCAGCCGTTGTACCCTGCAAAGATTAGCTTTATTGCATTATTAAAAGTTTCTTAACTGTAAAGATTATTGATTTTGAGCAATGAAGTGAATATTAATTGGAAATTGTTCGATATTGAGGTTGAATCGATATTTAATATGAGTAGTTGAATCTATTTGATTGGTATTTGTTGTGTTTTCTAGTTGCCACCTTAGAATTGAGAATACGATGTACGTGCTCCTTCCATATAATATTAGTACTCAAAACTGGGTAACAAAACTGTGCTTTTTTTCAAAACTAATAAGCCTTAAATGAAAGTAGGTTAAGATAATACAAAAAAAATAAAAATTATAATGGTGTCCATAGGATTATTTTTGCACTATTACATAGAAAACATAGTGCTCTTATTATCAGAGAAGTAGAAACTGGCTGTTATTTCTGATAGTTGTGTGAAATATGACCATTTAAATAGTGTGAAAGTTGTATAACCCCATCGTACAAGGAGGAAGATATAAACATTAAGGTGTCCATTGAAAAGGTGATTGAATAAAATTAGGAAAACATACTAAAATCAAGGAAAAATTAACTATTTTCGGAATATGTTGTTGTCCTAAAAACGCAAAATGTTTGTATGTCCTTTTTCATTCCGCAATATTTATTTTTGTGCAAATCGTAACTTGCAGAAACTTAAATTTATGGCGAAACATTAAAAATGTTACGCCCGGGACGAGAGTCGAACCGACAACCTTATGATTGTGAGCCAGACACACTACATATATATCGAGCTACGAAACTATATCTCTTGGAATTGATATGAAAATGTTAATCATAATAAATTTTCTTCGTCGCCTATAAATATAGTATATGGCAACTCTATTTATCATTCAATGATGGTAATCCTTTTATCAAATTCAAGTGTACAATAAAATACATTGTTTCGAAAATTTGGGGTTATATAATTGTATTTAAAGACAAATTTTTCATACAAATGTATGTGTCTACGTAGCTCAGTTGGTAAACATGTGGCTCACAAAACGGAAGGTTCTGGGATCGAATCACATTCAGAGTAATAATCAATTTCGTGTGTAATAATCAATTTCAATTTCCTAAAACAAAGAAAAGAGATTAATCCAAAGAACACGGAGATGTAAGAGATTCCAACATATAAATGGAGGAGAGTGATGGAGGAGGTGATCAAAAATCGCCAAAAAATGTCTAAAAAGTTAAATTTTCTTTTTGTGCATATATTTAATTAAATGTTCCTAAATTTGAGTAAAAATTTACTTGCAATAAGGACAGAAATATGCTGAATTTGCATAATTTCAAGTCAGAATTTGTTAGTATTGAGTTCATTTTCTATTTCAATTTCTATGATTACTTAAAGGAAGTACGAGTTAACTAGAATTAAGTTCAAAATATTTCATAATTGTGAGGGGATGTATGAACTTGATTAGGAAAACTAGCTTTAGCGCCATATGATACAGTTTACTTAATTTTAACTTGCTCCAGGGTTAAATTTTTTTTGAGTGTGGAATCAAAGTTATCAGCAGTTACCTTTTTGTGCAAAATGGTCCATTTTTATGGGAGGTACCAACAGGGCGTGGCAATAATGCCATTTTTTTAAGGGAATGTTGGTACTATAAAAGTACTACACTTCACAAAATGTCAAGTATTACTGGAATCAAAGTTATAAGCCGTTAACTTTTTATGCAAAATAGTCCATTTGTATGGGAAGTACTAAAGGGGGCGTGGCAACTTCGCTCATTTTTCTCAAGATCATAGCGACCAAGAAACTAATACTATGTGTGGAATTGTGAAAGATTCTGAGTAGTAGTATAGAAGTTATGAGATAATCAATATTTCACTGAATTTTGACCCTTCGTGATGGAGATACTCGAAGGAGTGAACCAACATAGTCCATCTTTGACCTTAGTTTGGGATAGAAAAAAATATTGACACATACCAAATTTGAAGTCAATCGGTAATCCTGTCGAATGTTATCATGCACACCAACCAGACAGACAGACAGACGGACATTGCTCAGATGACTTAAAATGGCCCAAAACGGATTTGCGCCAAATATTCTTGGTGACTCTTTGCTCACTCCATCGATGTGTTAAACTATTGTCCCGCAGCATATGATAAATACCCTTGTTCACAATATGGATTTTTACGGATTATGATGAAATTCTCTTATTTCTACCAAAAGTGTAATAATTTCTACGTTTATCCATAGATTTTCTAGCTTTCAAAAAACGGGATGCTAGCTTTCAAAAAATGGAACAAACATAGTCCCTTAGGTTTTTTTCGTGCCGACAAAAACAACGCAGTGTCTTATCTTTTCCAATACACCACAAAAACCTCTCTTTCGAGAAAAACTTCTAAAAAAACGTTTTTTTTTTTTTTTTAAAAACCTTTTTTTGAAAAAAATAATTTTTTTTATTAGTTTTAGGACGTGTCATTATTAAAATAAATCAAAGTTTTTATATTTTTCTAAAAAATATTTTATAAATATGATTTTTTGTATTTTTAAGAATTCTGTCAACTATCTTGCACAAAGAAAAATTTGGGTTTGATCTACACGTTAAACGTTGGCCTCTGTTTCTGGAATACCGCTATAAATTAAATTTGAAAATCACGTTTTTAGGCATAACAAAATATATATTCTATTTAAGTTTGTGCGGATATATTTTATATATTTATATTTTATATTCAATGGTAACACTACAACTATTGTTTATGAAAAATACAATTTTAGAGATCTGTTTCAACTTATTTTTCACTTTCCAATTAACCTTGCTAACTTTTTCCACTTTAACAAAAAATAGTAATTTTCAATAGAAATTTTGAATAGTACCCAGGCAATTTTCTGCAGACCTGCCATTTTTGAATTATTAGGAATTCGATTAAATGTTTCTTGATACTGAAATGAACATTGCTAACTTTGAAGAAAATTAGAGATGTACATAAGTAGATATGGCCCCCTATAAACGTTCCTTCCGATTAGGTATCAATTGTTAGTTTACATCATAAAAAATGAATTTTTTTTAAGCTAACACATTCATGTTTTAAGAAAATCGGTTCAGTTTCATAAATAGCCCCCACTTGGATGACCAACTGACGGAACTAACATTTTCAAAATTGTTCAGGAGAGCTTATTTGTTGTTTTTAAGACAATGTTGCTTATTTCCCATGGCGTAATATTTATTATACAATTTCCAGTTTATTTTTCTTAACAATATTCTTAAAAAAATTAAAGTGTCAGATACGTCGAAAATGTCCTACCGTTTTTGGAGACAACGGTAATAGCTACATGCTCAAAATTTACACACACGTTGTACTATGACTAGGCAAGTCTAATGATGGTCTTAACTTAATTTCCGACAAATTGTCAGTTGGTCATCCAAGCGACGATATGTTGTACGATTTGGTACCAAAAAGCTATAAAAGCGATAGTGGAGTTTCTTGACACAGAAACAACGCAGCCAAATGTGAAGAAATGTTGAAGAAAGAAATTAGTTATAGACACCATATACGGGTAGTTCTTTCTCAAGTTTCACAGGTCAAAAATGAGATCTTTCTCAAATTCTCCGAAAATGTTGCCCTAGTATGTGGAAATCACAATATTAAAAATATCATTTCTTGAAACTTTTTCCCCGTACTTTTCATAAAAAATACTAATTTTATCTAAGCAGTTTATTTCGGTCAATTTTCGCGGAAATAAAATATAAATATAAAAAATGGTCCATGTGTACTCTACCGATGGTGTAAATTTTGGATTGGGGACGACTTTGGTTCATATGTTACATTATAATAACTGAAGATCTTCACCAAATTACAAAGAAAAATATTTTGTATGTGTTTCAACCACATTTTGTTTGTTGATTTTTTTCTCCTATTCAATATCTACAACTTTGCTTCAGACACAAAAGAGACATTCCATACGGCATACCGAGAAAAAAATATAGAAAAATTGCTAAAAATCCACCGTGAGCAAAAAATATCGTATGGCTATTAAATTATCAATTGAGCCAAATGATTCTTATTAAGTTCTTAATTTTGGTGCTACTTTCACGTCCAATTCTCAGAATTGAGTCCCACATCAATGATCTGAAAATGCTATACTGTGTTATTCACCACACTTTGTATGTTACCCTCGTAAATACACAGTGCGCAATCACATGTACACATCGCGACTCGTGCACAACGAGAATGTTAATAAATAAATAAATTTACGATGATGCTGGTAAATCAAATTCGTGACAATAACAAACATTCAACGATTTTCCCGTCCAAATGATGGCGCTGTAAAGCGCATATTTGTTGTTTGTGGGTGAATGTGTGTGGCCTTGTGAAGATGAGGTTCAATGTTTGTGTGCATATGTTGCCATTGGTTCAAACAAGGAACATGATGGCTTTAAATCAGGCCTTTACACATTGAACACAACTTCATTAACAAGTACATTATTTTTATGACAATAGCAATGCAAATAATTCATTTGGCACAAAGTTGAATGTTTTGCCACATATATATATATATATATATATATGAATTAATGTGGCAACAAAAAATTCTCTCTTTGCCAATCTACTTGAATTTATGTACACTGGGAATTTTTGCTTCTATTCCAAGTAGCGAGATACATCTCGTACATATGTATATATGCCAACTACATCTAAATCTCGATTTTTAACAAATCACAAATTTTCGTTCTTAGCGGAATGGGCTCTTACGAACTGTTTTTACACAAAACATAGCATGTTCCGTTATTGGTGAAAAGATTTCTCCTCTTTTATATCAGCAATATCCTTTGGAAAAATGGCCTCCGTAATGTTTAGAAGCAAAATCGGAATGAATAGATATATGTGGAATTGGGATATATCTTATTACGAGATGATTTTAAAATAAATTTAAAAAATTGTCTTTGGACAATTTGCATGAAGGTAGACAGAAATGGCACCACCTCCAAAATCTTTTCGTGGATAAAAGAACTCCTCTGAAGCAAATTTAATACAGATCTGTTTAAAATGTGAATTCTACTCGCATATTGTTTGTAAACAAAATCGGAAAAATAAATTTAAACATCGATTTTCTGTTCAATATAAAACTAATTGTTAGATGACTATATTTAAATCTGAACCGATTCTTTTGTATTATTACAGTGGGGTCAGAATATTTAATATCGACCTCTAAAGTCTATTTTGAGCTAAAAAGTTTAAAAAAGGTAAAAGTTGCAAAATTTTAAAATAAGATTTCGCTCACTTTTTTCAAAGAATGAGTTTTTGTGTTTTACGAAATTTTGAATTGCTCTTGAGCGGCTGAACCCACTTTTGCAAAGTTTACTTTGTTTTAAAGAGAACATATTGATCCATTTTTTGTCGATTTGTTTTCAAAAATTTAAAAAAATATTTCAGAAAGTTTTTTTTTTTAAATTGCTCCCCCTTCGATTTTCTTCAAATTCACACAGAATAATAATATTTTTGAGAACAGAATAAGAATAATAATATAAAAGTTATGGACGAAATACTAAGGTCTGACATTTTTTTTAAATTTTCGTCTATTTTTGCAATTATACAAAAATACTGAGACTCACAACATATTATTACTGTTTTGGATTTGTGAGAGTGCGACGAATAAACTAAATGACCAAATAGCCAAATGATTATCTGATATCGGTCAAATCTGCACATTGTCTGAACTGTTCAGACAAATTCGTAACGACTTCGTACAGATTTCTGTACGACTCGTCGAAGGGAAGATTTATTTATTTTCTTACGACAGCTCTGAACGAAATCATTTTTTTGTTTGGGATTTTTTTCCGTATATTTTTATACCCTCCACAATAGGATGGGGGGTATATTCATTTTGTCACTCCGTTTGTAACACCTCTAAATATTGATCTGAGACCCCATAAAGTAAATATGTTTTTAATTGTCTTAAAATTCCGGCCGTCCGTCCGTCTGTTATAATCACGCTACAATCTATAATACTTGAGCTATGTTGCTGAAATTTGGTACATTACTAAAAATGAAACGATACATAATCATCGACCTATACAAAACGATCAAAAAACGATCGAACAAAAAAACGATACGAACGATAGAAAATCATCTTTACTGATGAGGTCCATTTCCACTTCGGTGGCTAAGTCAACAAGCAAAATTGTAGCATCCGGGGCTCGGAAAACCCAAGAGTTATTGTTGAGAAGCCTCTCCATCCTGACGTGTGACTGTTTGGTGCGGTTTATGGTCCGGTGGGGTCATGGGACCTTACGTTTTCGAAAATGAGGTTGGATAAACAGTTACCGTGAATGGATAGCGCTATCGAGATATGATTAATGATTTTTTATGGTCGGAGTTGGATGGTATTGATCTGGACAACGTTTACTTTCAACAAGACGGCGCTACGTGCCACACAAGCAACGAAACCATTGCTCTGTTACGGAGAAAGTTTCCGGACCGTGTTATGTCTCGAAGAGGTGATCACAATTGGCCACCGAGATCTTGTGATTTAACACCTTGCGACTTCTTCCTTTGGGGCCACGTCAAAGATAAGGTCTACTCCAACAGCCCAGAGTCGATTCAAGACCTCAAAGATAGAATTCGTGAGGCTATTCAGGACATAGGGAGCCACTTTGCGATTTGGTTATGGAAATTTTCATAAAAATGGATATGGTCCGGTCATTATTAACAGCATACCTTCCTCTTTATTATGAAATAAACATCCGATCATTTATCTCAAAAAATTTCATTTTTCTTTGAAAACCAAAATAACACCTCTTGTTGGAAAACCCTTTAGCATCTTACTTATTGTGATTCCTACTGTTCTCATCTACTCTACATTTACCATATTTGTATACCCTCTACCATAGGATGGGGGTATATTAATTTTGTATATCCTCCACCATAGGATGGGGGGGTATATTCATTTTTTATACCCTCCACCATGTGTAGCATCTGTCCGATTTGACTTTTTAACGCCATAGAGACCACAAACGTCAACTGATTGGGCTGGAAATTGGTAACTGGGGTTAATTTATACCCGCAACCTCACACGAACAATGGTAGCCGTAAGTCCATGGTTTGATATAGCCCCCATACAATGGTCCCTCTAGAATTTACTTCTTAACGCAACAAAAACCACAAAATTTCAACGAATCGGGGTGAAATTTTGTATAATGACTTTATTTGTGCCCGAAACCATTCACGTGCTATCCATGGTGGAGGGTATATAAGATTCGGCCAGACCGAACTTTTACTTGTTTTACTTTATAAAACTTCTTCAAGGTGGAACATCTAGCGGTCGCTTTTTGAACTACGGCCGCCTCACAGCTGCGATTTGACTCCGTTGGAATATTTTTTGTGGAGAGCCTTTAAGGAAAAGTGCTAAGCTAACCGTCCAGAGACGATTCATGACTTGAAACACGAAATTGCCGCCATAGAGGGCCGCACAATCGAAAATGTGTTGAACAATTTGGTCGACACAGATAAATGAAGTGGTTCAAGTAAGGCAAAATCGTTTAAAAATAATTATCCGCCTTTTATATGTTAATTTTAAAACCCCCTTTATATATGGGGACTTAATCTAAATCTGAATCTATTTACTTTAAATTCGGCAGTGCTCGTCCTTGGATAAAGGAACTCCTCTACGGAAAATCTCAAAATGCTTAGATGCAAAATACATCTTTATAGCGTTTGGAGGCGAAATCGGAAGGGACATATTTAGACTCAGATAGGAACATATAGATACTATATCCAAACATAAGCCGATTTTCCTCACATTTAAACCTTTTTAATCTTGTATCAAAATACTTGACTCTGCCAATTTTCATAATGATCGAATGTAAAATGCAGTTTCTATACCACTTCTATGCCAAATCAAAATGAACCTACGAGTAGACATGGAGGATATAACTAAATCTAAACCATTCTTTTCAAATTCGGCAGTATTGATGCTTACTTCATAAAGTTTCGTTGTGTCCAATTTCTTACGGAAATGTTTCTTGCTGAAAATGTTGGCTTCGCTTATTGCTATATATGAGGAATTAATGTCAAGTGATGCAATTTTTAAAAGCGATGTCTTCTGATCGTGATGATACTTGAACCAAGTTTAGTTCTATTGCATTGAAGTTATGACACAAAATTTCGACGTGATCGGTTAAGGTCTGTCCGAGATGTCATGAAAATTTACATTTTGGTCAAACGGTCCTTTTCTCCCATCCATATAATTAATTAGCTATTGTGTTAAGAACAATTTTCCCAAAGGGTTTTCAGTAGATTTTTCTTCAATCTATTTAGGAAAATCAAAAAATTCTCAACAATATCTTTTTGTGAATTTTTGTTTGCCAAATTAATGCATGTTTTGACATTTTTTTAAAAACCCATATTTTTATTTTTTTATTTGCTCAAAAGAAAGCTTTGGTCATTTCCTTTAAGTGGGATGGAACCTGGTTATCTATAAATATAAGGATAAGCCCCTAACAAAATTGAGGTTTACCAAATATTTTAGAATAGCCGGAGAACCATTTATCGTAATTGGTTCAGGAGAGCTTTAAATAATAATAAATTAAGTAGCCTTTATCTTATTCTAATATAATTTCTTTATTCTATCATCGGTTACACGATATCCCAAAAATCATATTTGCTCAGAAAATTTTAATAATTTTTTAAATAAACCTCTTAAAAATATAGAGAAATCCGCAATTATTATATTAAGCTACAAATTATGCATCAGTTTTCTTCAGAATGGTATCATTTTATTAATGACCGATCAGAATTTGCGATAAAATAATAAAAAATATAACAATTGCGAAATTTTGTGTCACAACTACTATCCAATAGGATCAAAATAACAAAATAGGACTAAACTTGGTTCAATTTTATCCGGATCAGAAGACATCGCTTTTAAAATGGGCTCACTTAACATGAAATATATATGGAGGCCATATCTAAATCTAAACTGATTTTCTCTTTGAGCCAAAGAGGATGTTCCAGCCAATTTTGTGATTATCAGAGAATAATTTACACCACCTGGAACCCCCTGGGGGTTCCATACATTTGGACTCGATTGGAGCACTCTAAATGGGTCAAAGTGGGATTTTTTCCGGGACATCAGAACTCGTTTTAGAGGTATGGTTCCTTCGGCAAAGTTTCTTATTTTGATCCCTAAAATACGATTTTCACTGAGCAATGGGCGATTTTTAAATCGACCCGCCCTAGTATACATATATCATTTGCTACGAACCAAAAGTGTAACACATCGAAGGAGTGACCTAAGACCCTAAGTATGTTCGGCGAATATCCGTTTCGGGTCATTTTAAGTCGAATGAGCAGTTTCCGTCCGTCCGTCTGTCTGTCTGCTGGCTGGAACGCACGATAACTCTCGAAAGCACCCATCGATTGACTTCAAATTTGGTATGTGGTAATATTTTCGTCTATCTCCAGCTATGTTCGATGATGGGCCATATCGGTCCACTCCTTCTAGTACCTCCCCCACAAAGGGTTTACATTTAGTGAAATATTGGTTATTAAATAACTTCTATACTACTTATTTGAATCCTCTGAAATTCTACGCATAGTATTAGTTTGTTAGTCACTATTACCTCAAGAAAACTGGGCGAAGTTGCCACGCCTCTCTGGGTACCTCCCACACAAATGGCCAATTTTTAACCATAAGTTAATAGCTTATAACTTTATTACCAGTGCATTTAAAGATTTCAAATTTTGTACAGTGTAATGGTTTAATAGTACCTACAATACAGTTAAAAATTGGCATTATTGTCACGCTCCTTTTGGTACATCCCACACAAATGGACCATTTTGTACCAAAAGTTACCAGCTTATAACTTTAATAACAGTGCATACAAATACTTGAAATTTTGTACAGTGTAATGCTTTTATAGTACCTAGATTCCAGAGAAAAATGGGCGTTATTGGCCCGCCCCTTTTGGTACCTCCCACACTAATGGACCTTTTTGTACCAAAAGTTAACTGCTTTTAACATTAATACCAGTGCATATTAATACTTGAAATTTGTACAGTGTAAAGCTTTTATAGTAACTAGAGTCCAGAGAAAAGATGCCGTTATTGGCCCGCCCCTTTTGGTACCTCCCACACAAATGGACCTTTTTGTACCAAAAGTTAACAGCTTTTAACTTTAATACCAGTACGTACTTTAAAGTTATTAAATGCCATTTAAAGAGATAATAATTCCAATCCCTTTAAATGGGATTGCAATTTTTAACCAAATTTTAGGCTGCATTTTTGAGAGCTACATCTACACGGGGACTACAACAGCATAAAATTTGATTTGTATAAATTCATTTCAAAAAATTCAAAACCCTGGCCAAAATAGAATACAAACTGCCAAGTTTCAGCTAAATTTCATAGAAAATGTTGTGTTTATGGCTTAAATAAGCCTTTTTGGGAGCGACATCTATATTTGGAATATAACAAAATAGAAACTGATTTAAAAACTTTGTACTGCGATGAATTCTTGTCTTAATTAAATTAAACTGCAAAGATTCAGTTAAAATGCTTAGAAAATGTGGTATTTATGGCTTAAATGCGTATATTTTGGAGCGACCTCTATAGGGTGACTATAACAAAATATGAACCGATTTGCATTTTTGCTGTGATAAATTCCTGCCAAAATAGAATACAAACTGCAAAGTTTCTGCTAAATTGCTTTAAAAATGTGGTATCTACAGCTCAAAAACCGTATTTTGGAGCGACCTCTGCAGGGGAGCTATATCTAAATATTGACCGATATGGCCCATTTGAAATCCCAAACAACATGCAACTATATGTAATATTTCTAATAAATTTGATCAACCTAGCTTTATTATTACGGACTGTATCGTGACTACAACAGACGGACGGACGTACAGACGGACATGGCTAAACCGCCTTAGACGATTTAGAATATATATACTTTACGGCGTCTCGGATCAATGTATAGAGGTGTTACAAACGGAGTGACAAAATGAATATATCCCCCATCCTATGGTGGAGGCTATACAAATCGTTCTACAATTCGATGTGAAGTTTCAAAAAGATTTATAAAAAATAACTAAATGCATTTTTTATAGACGTCTAGGGATAATCTTGATGGGGAAAATAAAATCTGAGGCCTATAAAAGGCCCCCTAATAACATTGCCTCTACCCTTACCATTCTGGTTTTTCTTGTTTATTTACTTGTTCTATTTGAACTCAAAAACGGTTCCCTGTAACTGAACGTGACGTTTTAACGGAAATTAAAAATGAAAACGAGGAGAAATTGTGAAAAATCACATTTTATGTAAATTTGGAACATAAGCTGCATGTAAACAATTCAGTCGGAACATTTGCTCTGGTATACAACGATTAGAGTTACATATAACAGGGAGAATACATATAACTCAAAAATAACATCAGTCATTCGATAAATTTAATTAGCCGTTTTTGAACATTGTGAATTTTATGGTTTCATTCGATAGTTTAAATACACATATTCTTGTTCATAAGGGATGGGTAAATCAAAATCAGTTCCAGACTCATATTGCATTGGTTTGGCTGTGAATACTTAAAATCACACAATCTATCAAAACTGCACCAACGACAAACTAGAAAAATAATCAAAAAATTTCTTTAAAAAAATAGAATATCCTAAACATGTTTTGGGAATGATCGAATACAGAATCTATCTATACAAATTGTATCTGTCTGTTTTTATTATTTATATTTTATCACAAAAAAATATAGAATTCAAACTATGACGACAGACTTGTTTTCATGGGCTTCATCCACCTGGAAATAATTGCTGCATTTATTTGGCCTGCACTACCACAGACCGCATCAAAGATATTTAACAAATGATAACTGTTTTGTGCACCACTGCCGTATTTGGAAATGCACAAAATTTAGTTTTCCAGTCTTGTGCACAAATCTTTTGACCGAAGCTATAAATGGTCCACACAAAAGTGTATGCAAATTTAAATCATAATTTAGTTTTTGTTCTTCTCCTTCTCTGTGGCGAAAAGAACATTGGATGACACAATTTCAAATGCATTTAATATTTAAAAGTCAAACTCTCACAGAGACACACACTCAGCGACAACGTCTGAAACAACATCAAAAAGTTTCCTTCCGGCGAATGAATGGTTTTGAGGTTAGACCATTAATTAGATTCAAAAATTTGAATACAGGTGGATTTTTCCAAACGTGGTTTTTGCCCGGAATCAAGACACAAAGAACCTCTGTCAAAATATTTAGTTTAGAGAATTTTTGTGGTGTTTGTCAGGGCTACATTGAGTGAGGGGGAGTGGTTGGTTGGTTGTCGGTTATCATTCCACCACATGGGGTAATATGATTGAGAACCTATTTATGCATAGAGCTAATGGAGGCGGGAGTGTCAACTTCAATCTATGCATTCAGTTGCGAGCTAACAAAATACCCAAATCCAACAATGTGGAAATATCCCCACGCCTCCACCAACCTCCTTCAAATAAGCGCCACAAGCGAGTTTATGACAAGTTTATGAAAATGAGCAACGATATGAAAGAAAACACGGCTGTAAATCAAAATATGCAACTGGCATGCAAAAATATAAAATAACAAGAACACCATCAACCTAAAAACACTTCATAAGTCATATGTCCGGATTAAGGGTTGCCAGCATGTGGTTGAAAATTGCGGAATAATGATAAGGATTTAAATGACATCATAAAATATACCAAAAAGGAAATAAAAAAATTTATATAAAATGTTTTGATAAATTTCAATAGGTTTTTGTGAAAATGTTCCTTTTTGTATATCGCCAATTTCCTAAAGGATATTTTTGTCAAATAAACCCATACAAACCCATTGGTTTATTGGTGCATTATTGGGGCAATGGTTCTACAAATTTATAGATATCAATAATGGGGTCGTATGAACGTGGCCAAGCCCACCGTTTCGACTAATTGGTAAATGGGTAGAAACATAATATCTAATTCTGAAACGATAATCGCTAAATTAAGCAACATTCGTTCCTAAATTGAGAAACATCTTTCTGGAAAATTTTAATGATCGGAAGTAAAATACAACTTCTATAGCGGTTTGATACCAAATCAGGAGGAACATATATATGGAGCTTTAATATAAATCTGAACCGATCTTCCCTGAATACTCAGTCATGTAAAAATACCTCCTTCTGTCGAATTTCGTACTGATCGGATATAAAATACAGTCTCTACAGCGCTTACATGTCAAATCGGGGGTAACATATATATGGGAGCTATATCTAAATCTTAACCGATTTTCTCCGAATTTGGCAGTATTCCTTCATGTAATAAGAAACCTCTTTCTGCCGAATTTCGCACTGATCGGATATAAAATACAGTTTTTACAGCGCTTACAGGTCAAACCGGGGGTAACATATATATGAGTCTTATATCTAAATCTAAACCGAGTTTCTCCGAATTTGGCAGTATTCCTTCATGTAGAAAGAAACCTCTTTTTGCCGAATTTCGCACTGATCTGATATAAAATAACATGTTTACAGCGCTCACATGTCAAATCGGGGGTATCGTATATATGGGGGCAATATCTAAATCTGAACCGATTTCTTCCAAATTTAAAAGTGTTCATTCATATAATAGGAAACCTCTTTCTGACGAATTTCATACTGATCGGATATAAAATACAGTTTTTACAGCGCTTACATGTGAAATCGTGGGTAACATATATATGGGGGCTATATCTAAATCCGAACCGATTTTCTCCGAATTTGGCAGTATTCCTTCATGTAATAAGAAACCTCTTTCTGCCGAATTTCGCACTGATCGGATATAAAATACAGTTTTTACAGCGCTTACAGGTCAAACCGGGGGTAACATATATATGAGTCTTATATCTAAATCTAAACCGAGTTTCTCCGAATTTGGCAGTATTCCTTCATGTAGAAAGAAACCTCTTTTTGCCGAATTTCGCACTGATCTGATATAAAATAACATTTTTACAGCGCTTACATGTCAAATCGGGGGTAACGTATATATGGGGGCTATATCTAAATCTGAACCTATTTCTTCCAAATTTAACAGTGTTCATTCATATAATAAGAAACCTCTTTCTCAGAATTTCATACTGATCGGATATAAAATAAAGTTTTTACAGCGCTTACATGTCAAATCGGGGCTAACATATATATGGGGGCTATATCTAAATCTGAACCGATTTTAACCAAATTCAATAGGGATCGTCCTTTGGCCAAAAAAAAGATATGTTTAAAGTTTCGTCGAGATCGGACCATAATTGCGACCTGTACTTTGATTACAAGAATACATGCACAGACGGACATAGCTAAATCAACTCAGAAAGTGATTCTAAGTCGATCGTTATAATAAACGATGGGTCTATTTCTTCTCCTTTTGGGTGTTACAAACAAATGCACAAAGTTATAATAGCCTGTACCACAGTGTGGTGTAGGGTATAAAAAGTCTGGTCAAAATTCAGAAAAAATAATTTTTCCCTGCAATAGTTTTTCAAGCTTATTGTAATGCAACAAGTAGTAATAAATTGAAAAACAAGTAAGAAAGTTTCAGTCGGGTAAACCGACTAAGGTATACCCTCACTTTGTGAGTAATGTAATATTGAATATTACTCGAATTATTCTGTCAATTTGTGTGGGAGTTACCAGAAGGGGTTTATATAATACACCTTTTTTTCGCTGAACATTAGATACTTTAAATTCATTGCACTGTGCCGACTTATAAGCATTTATGTGCACTGGTATAAACGTTATGAGCCATTAAATTGTGGTATGATTTGGGAATTTTGTGTGGGAGGTACAAAAAGGGGCGTGGCAATAACGCCCATTTTTCACAGGGCTATATACACTATAAAAAGATTACACTGTAAAAAATTTCAAGTATTTTTATACACTGGTTTTAATGTTATAAGCTGTTAACTTTTGGTGCAAAAAGGTACCTTTGTGTGGGAGGTACCAAAAGGGGCGTGGCAACAACACCCATTTTTCCCTGGAATGTAGGCAATATAAAAGCATAATACTGTACAAAATTTCAAGTATTTTTATACACTGTTATTAATGTTATAAGCTGTTAACTTTTGGTGCAAAATGGTGCATTTGTGTGGGAGGTACCAAAAGGGACGTGGCGACATCGCCCATTTTTCTCGAGTTGATAGCGACTAATAAGCTAATACTATGTGTGAAATTTCAAAAGATTCGAATAAGTAGTATAGCAGTTATTAAAGAATCAATATTTCACAACATTTTAACCCTTTGTGGGGGAGGTACTAGAAGGAGTGGACCAATATGGCCCATCTTCGAACTTAGCCGGAGATAGAAAAAAATATTACCACATACCAAATTTGAGGTCAATCGGTTACTCCTTTCGAGAGTTATCGTGCGCACCAGCCAGCAGACAGACAGACAGACAGACAGACAGACAGACAGACAGACAGACAGACAGACAGACAGACGGACGGACATTGCTCATTCGTCTTAAAATGACCCAAAACGGATTTCCTCCGAACATACTTGGGGTCTTAGGTCACTCCTTCGACGTGTTACACTTTTTTCCGTAGCAAATGATATATACCCTCGTCACACTAAAGTGAGGGTATAATGAATATGTCGTTTCTTAAAGAAATTTCCTTGAGCTTTTCATAAAAATAAAATTTTTAGTTTAAATAATTTTTTTGTCCAGTTATATATTTGATATACTTATTCAATATAAATCGCGATACCTGAGAATCGATCTAATTGTTTGCTTTACATTTAATGTTACCATGAAGAAAATATTGCAGAGAAAAAAGGATTTTCTAAAAAAATACCTTGTCTCCTGCCGACAATTTTATTTAAATTACAGTTCGACCAACTCAAAAAATGACCCCTTCAATTTTCACAAAATTTAGCGCAACAATTCTCCTAGAGGGCAATTTTTTTGGCATTTTTAGTTTCTTAAAATTCATTATAGTTTTTGTTGTACAGAGATCAAAAGTTACCTATCACAAAATTTAACGCAATAATTCTCCTAGAGGGCCATTTTTTGGCATTTTTAGTTTCTTAAAATTCATTATAGTTTTTGTTGTACAGAGATCCAAAGTTACCTATCTCAAGGATTTTTCTCAAACTTACTATTTGTTACGTTTGTAAACTTTTTTTTTAGAAATTTGTTTCATTTTTCACTATGGAGAACCTCTTTAAAGTGGAGAACCTCACAATGGAGAACCTTCTCTTTACGAAATATCAGCCAGGATTGCAGAGGGACTGAAAAGTAAAAGGCAGCATAAACGCTCCATCCTCGTGACATTGGATCTGTCTAAAGCGTTTGATACGGTTAGTCACACCACCCTCTTGAGTGATATAATGGAGACCACACTCCCTAATCAACTCAACTGGTGGCTGACTAACTTTATGGCTGGCAGACAGTCCTTTGTATAATTTAGAGGAAAGAGGTCGCCACTAATGGCGATTTATTTTCTGCCAAAAAGTGCAACATTTCCGTTGCCCTTTTCCCGAAATCTGGAGCTTTATACCACATTTTGGAATTTTTAAATATGAGCTATGTTTATTTCGAGGGACTGCATATGTCTCACCCAAAAAGGGCAAATATTTTTCAGAATTTCGATTCGACGGGGCAACATTTATTTTCAGAATCGAAATCACCATAAGAAAGAACAAAGAAGTCGTACCTCAAGGTGGATTTCTCTCTCCCCTACTCTTTAATTATTATGTGGCCAAAGCTCCCCTACCCCCACCAGAGATCACCCTGGTGTCCTAGGCGGATGACTGTTCTATCCTATCCGTGGGTAGAAATATTAAGGAGCTAGATGACAACATAAACCAATATCTTCCTGCAGTGAGTGATTTCTTTGCTGACATGAATCTTATGCTCTCTGCCCCTAAGTCCACAGCCACATTACTCACGTCGTGGACAAAAGAAGTGAACCAGGAACTCGTAGGGTGTAGGAAAGACATGGGGGAAAGACAAGAAGACAATCCTATCAACCTATAAGGCTACAGGACGTCCCACGCCACTAGTAGGAGAGACCTTTCCGAAAGAACCGTTCCTATACGGTTTGACTTTAGGAAGGAAACCCGGTATCTATCGGACAGACAGCTGACAACGGACAGCTCTGATGAAGGCATTACAACGGCATTGAGGCAAGTGCACACGGAAATGATTCAAGAAGCCATCGAATCATACCCCAGCAGCATCGTGCTTGGAGGCAGATCCCCGCCTGCACATGACGATGAGAAACATTTACCTAAGGAGACCAGATCTGTTCTTTCCCAGCTCAGGTCTGGTATCTCTAGGTATCTAAACAGTTACATCTCAGTTTTTAACCCAGCAATACGAGATGAATGCCCTAGTGTGGTCACTCGCCGCAAATCACCAGACACCTCTTCGAGTGTCCCGCTAACCCGACTCACCTCACACCAATATCACTCTGGACACATCCATTAGAGGCAGCTTGCTTCCTCGAGCTGGATATGGAAGCTTAATGTCCACCTTTAATTTTAATCCCTTTTCTTTCTTCCCTCTTTTTTCTTCCCTATCTCAAATACATATAAATTCCTGAAGGGGCTACAAAAACAACCACGCCTCATACGTGACTCAGTACATCAGAAAACTTTAAAACGTTTTTCCCAAAACCCACGTTTTCACAGTCGGTGTCCATCATAACTTCAAAACTACTACACCGATCGCTTTAAAATGTGAATCCTGTTCTGTACATAATTATAAATCTGGAGAGATTTTTCAAATTGGTTAATATTTTTAATTTTACAATAACAAAGTAGCCGATTTTTTTTTTGCAAAAATCGCGGTTTTCACTTCAAAGTGTTCCCAAAAATTTAAAAAGAAAAATTTCGAAAAACGTCCAGTGATACCTGGGGAAAACGATTACCTAATGAAATAATTTTAGTTTTTGATTCTAGATAATCCATCACCAAGTTATGATGGATACCCGCAATTCAACTTTTTTTTGAGATAATTGCTGGCATTGTCATATTTTTTAATATTTTTTTCATTTAATTTTTACACAATATACTCATGTAGTAATTTGTATACCCTACACCACACTGTGGTACAGGGTATTATGACTTTGTGTATTTGTTTGTAACACCCAAAAGGAGAAGAGATAGATCCATTGTTTATTATACCGATCGACTTGTAATCACTTTCTGAATCGATTTAGCCGTCTGTATGTCCGTCTGTCTGTCTGTCCGTCTGTCTGTCTGTAAATGTATTCTTGTAATCAAAGTACAGGTCGCAATTATGGCCCGATCTTGACGAAACTTTACACATATCTTTTTTTGGCCCAAGGACGATCCCTATTTAATTTGGTTAAAATCGCTTCAGATTTGGATATAGCCCCCATATATACGTTACCCCCGATTTCACATGTAAGCGCCGTAAAAAATTTATTTTATAACCGATCAGTGTGAAATTCGGCAGAAAGAGGTTTCTTATTACATGAAGGAATACTGCCAAATTCGGAGAAAATCGTTTCAGATTTAGATATAGCCCCCATATATATGTTACCCCCGATTTTACATGTAAGCGCTGTAAAAAGTGTATTTTTAATCCGATCAGTACGAAATTCGGCAGAAAGAGGTTTCTTATTACATGAATTAATACTGCCAAATTTGAGGGAAATCGGTTTAGATTTAGATATAGCCCACATATATATGTTACCCCCGATTTGACATGTAAGCGCTGTAGAGACTGTATTTTATATCCGATCAGTACGAAATTCGACAGAAAGAGGTCTTTTTACATGAATGAGTATTCAGGGAAAATCGGTTCAGATTTATATATAACATCCGTATATATGTTCCTCCTGATTTGGTATCAAAGCGCTATAGAAGTTGTACCTTACTTCCGATCATTAAAATTTTCCAGAAATATGTTTCTCAATTTAGGAACGAATATTGCTTGATTTAGCGATTATCGGTTCAGAATTAGATAATATGTTCCTACCCATTTACCAATTATTCCAAATTATTATCGCAATGACCCTTATCACATTGTGAGGGAGGTGTAGGGTATTATATAGTCGGCCCCGCCCGACTTTCTGCCTTTCCTTACTGGTTTTACCTGTGGTCAGTTCTAACGCTATCAAAAAACATGAGTATTGTTTTTGCCCATTTAGAAGTCTTATAAGATACAAAGTTAAAACTTAGTAAATATATAGGACAATGCCCAATAAATATACACGCCCAAAACAATTTCGAATTCTCAGACTGTGATCAGTGTAGCAGTGACCAGAACAATTTTCATTATTTCACTGCTTTTAATAGTTCCTTAAGAGTTAATAATCTAAAAATATATATGTATGTAAAAATGTATATGTATAGCGTGAGTTCCATACTTTCTAAGTTCCATACTTTTTTAAAGAAAAAAACACAGAAAATTCAAATTAAATGGGGAGTGTTCATTTTCATTTGAAAGAACATTCTATGGCATTTATTTTTTGAAGATTAAGTCTATCAAATGTTGGCCACGGCTACGTCTCAGATGGTCCATCCATTGAGTCCAATTTTTGATGACTCGTCGGAGCATTTCGACTGGTAACTGGCGAATGACACGCGTGATGTGTTGCTCCAAGGCCTGAATCGAAGCGTGTTTGTCCGCATAAACTTTAGACTTTATATATCCCCACAGGAAAAAGTCTAACGGTGTGATATCACACGATCTTGGTGGCCCAGACGTGAAATTATGTGCTCACCGAAGTGTTCTCTCAATAAATCCATTGATTGATGCGATGTGTGGGAAGTGGCGTCGTCTTTTTGAAACTAAATGTCGCCATCACTAGCCTTAATTTCAGGCATAAAATAGTCGGTTATCATACATTCTCATCGGCATCATTTTTGAAGAAATATGGACCGATAATTCCACGGCCCACAAACCACACCAAACCGTTGTTTTTCCAGGATGAAGTGGCAGCTCTTGAATATCTTCAGGTTGCTCTTCGTCCCAAATGCGGCAATTTTGCTTGTTTACATACCCATTGAGCCAGAAATGGGCCTCATCGCTGAACAAAATTTTGCTCGAAAACGTCGGATCTTCTTGGAACTTTTCAAGAGCCCATAGAGCGAAGCGATATCGCTTGGGAAGGTCGGGCGACTTCAGTTCTTGCACAAGCTGTATTTTGTATGCTTTCAATTTAAGATCTCGACGTAAAATGCGACGGCGCCGAATCGACTCTCCACTCTCAGCTACGGCTGCCACATTTTCTTCACTGCGTGCTGGACGTGGTCTATTCGGTCGAATATTATCCAATAATGAATGCTGGGTCTCAAGATGGGTGATGGTGTTGCGAATAGTACGCTCAGCAGGCCGATTATGTTGACCATAAGTTGAGCGAAGTGCACGAAACACATTCCGCACAGAACGTGAATTTTCGTAATAAAGTTGAACGATTTGTAAACGTTGTTCAGCCGTAAGTCATTCCATGATGAAATGCCAAACATTACTTAACAAAAATAACATGACAGCATGACACGACTCACACGTGATCTGTCAAAAAAGGCTTTTAAAAAAGTATCTCTACTTGAACCACCCGTTATATGTACCTGTACTGACCTCAAATGTGATGCGAAACCAACTATTCGATGTTCTGCCTGAGGTCAAGTAAGACATAAAACCGCATGGTAAAATTTCTAAAGCCTTCTCAAAATATAGCATTCCCCACTCACTGTGGTAACATATATAACGTTGTCAATTCTCAGACTGTCGTTAGTGTAGCGCTTACAAATATAATATTCGCTCTCTCAGTATGTTATAATTCCCTTAGGAGCTATGATCCTACTAATTTATGTGTATGTACTGGTTACCAATTGATGCGATTTCACGTCGATTGATTTGTGACCACTTCAGCTCTAAGGCTCCTGTAAAATAGAAAGGTGACATTTTACACAAAATTTAACGTCTTAAAACTTTGATTACAGTCCATACTATTACCTGCAGTGTCTCTTGAAAAATTGGCTTTATTGCCACGCCTTTTGTTTAACTTCCACACAGAATGGCAAAAATGAAAAGTGCCAAACACAATTTGTATGCATTCCCCTATCTTTTACAAAATGGGTCATAACTTCTACATTTTCCCAATACTTTTTTCAAATAGCCATTTACTTTGTCTTCTTTAGTACGATATACATAATAATAAAAATATTTTGACTCTATGGTTATGTTTTTTTTCGTATCCCTTAAATTTAACCGTATCGGGCTAATACTTCAAAAAATTTGCCAAAAACTAAATAACTTTACCATAAAAAAATGTTGTACCGATATTATGGAAAAGTACTCCTCAATCTATATAAAAAATAAATTTTTTAGGTGTCTTAAAAAATTTTTGGTTGCATTGTCTAATTAGGCTCTTAGTTGTTTTTTGAAAAAAAGCAGCGTTCAATTTTGCCAATAGTTTTATAATTACGTGCAGTTTCAAGTATGTACTTAAGTTGCCCTCAATCAAGTGAAGCGGATGCACTTTTCATTTTGTGCACCGTAACGTATGTTTGTTATTTCAAAGAAAATGTATTTAGATCATACGCTCCTTTGAACACTTGGTGTTTACGTATATATAGCATGCGCTTTTCTGGAATAACCGGACTTGGAGACCATTGCTACACAGGCGAATTGTAAATACATTTTACATGTTGAGACCTAAAAGCTCCACAAATGTTGGATGGTGGCATTTATCCCATTATCTGTGATAAACAACCAATCCAACTGCAACTGGGCTGTTAATAGTTAATGCGGCATAACAACATTTCTAGCGAAAATGACTCATATCGGTCTTAATTATTATATAGCCCATTATAAAAGTGCCCCCGATTTGCCTTATTTAGGCTCTAGATAATACCATTCTCAGTCGATATACCTTATATAGCCCATATCTGATATTTTGATATACGAGTAATATACCTGTTTGGTTTTCGAGGTGATATACTTTACCTATACGAAAGTACCCTTATATGTATACCCCATATACATAAAGGTGCTTTCATATTTGTTTATTCTATACAAAATAACCGATTTGGCTGATATTCAGGCATTTATACTTTGTATTGCCTAACTTAGTGAAAATAAACAATGTTGAAAACCTTTAACATTTTCCTTCTACTCCAAATTGACTACAATATGAATCGAATATTTTTTAAAACTATTCACTCTTTTATTTTTCAAACACATTTTCAATAGCTGATTATAAATTCGTAAAATGATCCAAAGGGTTCTTATCCCATCACCACAAAGTACAAATCATTGCTGTCCTAGAATTAAATATCCTATTCCGCTTAATTGACAATGCATATTACATAGCGTTAAATCCTTTTCATGAATAGAAAATTTTAGATTACACAAAATCGAAAAGTTTGATTAAAATAATGAAAATAAAGTCACGTGGTTACCCTTAACAAATTTGTATGCATGTCACAGAAAGTTCTGCGCTACAACAATCAAGAAATACATCATAAAATACTCGTAGCGTACACTGGAAAAATTATTTACTTTAAATCTAAGTAAATTAAGTACTTTGTTGAATTTTCTTTACAGATTTGTTTGTTAGATTAACGGTTGAGTCTCATTAAACAACGAAAATTAAAAAAAAAACTAACGAATATGGGAAAAGTGTATTTTGAGTTCAAATTATTTTTATATAATTTTTACGTAAAAAAACTCATTTCGAATACAAACAAATGCTTGATAAATACTACCCAGCAAAATTTCTCATTACCAAATAATCCGACGAGTAAGCAAAGTTCGATAATGGTAAGTACTTATTATTTTGCCACTTTTCTCATTATTTTAACATGGGGATGTCATTGGAGGGAAGTACTTCCTAAAAGCATACAATAAAGTAGCGTAATAAGTACTTATTTGTAGCATAGGCATACCACATAAATATGTGCTTATGTTTTCACGATTTTAAGTACTTGAATAATGCATTACCAATAAGTTACAAAATACGTCGTAGATATGGTAGATATGTAGAGATGGCCATTGAAAGTAATTTTGTGCATATTGTCGCGCATATTTCGAATTTCTGAACCCAAACCACCATGTGAAAAATTCTTCAATGGTCTAACATCATACGATATACGTAAATATTTTTGGTATTTTCATTCAATTTGCACGTATTTTTGGAAAACTTGTTGAAAATAAATAAATCTTCTACAATAACCCAAATATAGCCAAAATTGCATTATACTAAAATTTGCCAAAAATAATTTTCATAAAAAAATCACTTATTTCTGTTATTATTGATAAGTCATTATTAATAAGCCGAAAGTAATTCAGCGAATAATGAGATGTCATTATTTGGTAATGCACGGAATAATGACAGGTACTTACCAAGATTTTGCTGGGTATGGCTGTAGACATCTCAACAGTGCGGGTACTTCACATTTTGCATGAATTTGGATATAAAAAAGCTTTCCGCGTAATGGTTTCCGTGCTTACTCACAATCGACCATAAGCGCAACCATGTCACCACTCCAAAGGCGTAATCCGAACGAGTTTTTGCGCTGTTTTGTAACAGTGGGCGAAACATGGATCCATTAAAAGACTCCAGAAACCAAAGAACTTTCAAAACAGGGGGTTTGTTTAGGTACAAGTGCATCAGAGAAGGCTATGGTTGGTCTGTCTTCCAACAGCATCAAGGCCACAGTTTTTGTGATCTACGCTGTGTCATTCACTTATTAATTCACATCGAATTAGAAGAAATTTCTGGGCGGTAAGGGATATCGGTCAATTAGACAAAATCGTATTAGAAAAAATTTCTGGGCGGTAAGAGATATCGGTCAAACGAGAGGTTATCATTGGAACAAAGGCTTATTTTAATGGCTTGAGCGTTCTTATTACTTGGAGGGATTAAACAAAATAGAAAGTCCAACTAACGTTGGACTATGTTGAAGTATCCAACTTCCCACCTGGTTTCTCCTTGTCCAGCTCCGCCCATTTCTACTGGAATTTTTGATATTGACTCTACTAACTTTCCAAACTGTTTCGTTCTTCTATATGCAATAATTTCGAAGAAATTCCCATTTTAAAATAATGTCAGATTCAGCCCCTTTTTGGTAAATTTGTTGTTATTGTCTCTACTAACTCACTATTAAATCATCATTATTCTTCGATCAATGTTTTCTGAGAAATGTATCTTTTAATTATTACCGTATCCACTGGTCTGGTCAGGAAAATTTTTGTGATGTTGTTCGTGTTGCCTTCCCTAACTTATATACCAAATTTAGTTCTTTGGCGATCAATATTTTCCAAGATATTTATTTATGAGGAAAAATTAAAAAAAAATGTTTTGAAACGCAGACGGAAATTGTATAAACCTATATTTAAAAATTAATATATTTGAATTATCTTCAAATATATTAATAACAGAAATCAAGGCTAATTCTGATATTGTTATATTTGTAAAGGGAAGTCCCACAATTCACAAAATAAATTCGAAAATCCCCAAAACGAATTTTTCTAGTTTTTCTTCAAAATCTATTATATGTACTAAAAGTCGGGCTCAAAATGGATTTTGCAGTTCACTGTGTAACACATTAGTGGACATAAGCATTAGCACAGCCTAACTCAAAAATAACACTTTCGAGAAAAATCACTACTTATTTTTCTGCAATGGAGCTTTGTTACAATATGGTCAATTTTACTTTGTTAATATTTTTTTTAAAAACAATGTGAGAGATATAGGGATTTCACGTAAATAAAAAGTATTCTTAGTAGAATATGATAGCGAACATATTTCAAATATTTTTTAGGTCGACTTAAGCGGTTATCGCTGTGACAATATGTAGATATCAAAATGGTAAAGATTTTTATATTCTTCGCGGACATATTTTAAAGTTATCGCAAAAAATTGTGTAATTTGGGAAAGCATGACAACAATATCAAGAGCAATTTTGAACCATTCCTTCAAGCGTGGCGATACTATAAATGCATTTTTTTGACCCATTACTTTCTCGAAAACTTTCTCCAGGATATTTCTGTGAATATGAATTTCCTTTTTATTTTCTTCTATATCTACAAAATACTACATACATATACCTTTTCGCAATAAAATATAACAATTACCAATTTTTTTGGAATATAAATAAATACGTCCATAACTTTTGTTTTAGTGGATACATATGATATATATATACTTTTTTTAGTTTCTTCTAAAGTGTGGTCCAACCAAAATTTACAATTAATGAACATAACATTGGTCTTATTGGGTATATCGGATCGAATCTTTTTCATCATATAACGAATTTTGTTGCCAATTCAGAAAAGTTGATGTGAAAGAAATCGGTGCATATTATTTAATACCAAAATTACACGCGCTTAAACATTTTGTTCACCCGAGGTGGGCAACTTAGAGGCCATGTAGCTCCGCCCTTGTACAACAATGGGACCCAAATTAGAACTTAGCTTCTCTAATAACTTTTCAACACACATGTGTACGTTGTTTTGTCGGAATTTGTTTTCTTCCCCCTTTTTAATGCATCCCACATCCCAAAGCATCGAAATTATGTCGATTAAGTTTATTAATGACAAATTTTCACTGTTGAAATTGGCACACAGTTGCATCTGGAAGTGTTATTCTTATTCTCCGAGTAAAATAGTTTATTTTATTATTTTTTATGTCGATTAAAAAATCTCTGAAACATTGTTTTGGATGCCCGAACCACTTCTAGTTTCTTATAGTTTTTAAGCCACAAAATTTCTTCAGTGTACCATAGCAGCAACAGAGAGAGTGAGATACAATGCAAAAAAAAATAACAAAAATTTGAATGGAAAACTCAGCAGGCTGACTGTCAGAAGGCAGTGGAAAGGAAATACGAAACATAAAAGACGAAAAAAGAAATTGAAGCAGAATTCATTCCACATGAATATGTACGAGTATATATATATGTATATATACATACATCCGAGTGTTTATTGTATGCACTTTCAGAGAGTCGACTCGACTTCTTTGCCGTCATAAACACCGTCACAAAAATAATGACGTAGTCACATTTAAACAAAAGACATGGTGTCTTATTTTTTTATGAAGCTTTAAAAACAATGAAGCGAGAAAAGTATAGGTGGGCCAAGACGACATTTATTTATCATACTCCAAGAATTCATTTAATTACACAAGTTAAGTACATCATATTCAAAATAAAATTTGAAGGCTTCCAAAGTGGTTTATCTTCGATAACACTGGAGAGAAATGTATTTTATGAGGAACTATGTATAAACCAATGGACATGGTGGGTATATAAGTTATTTCTCATCCGTTTTTAAGAATACTTATATAATAAGTTCAAGATTTGTAAATATAAGCCCTACAAAATGTGGGTCATACTTATATGAATAATAAAATTTTTGAAAACGTAAGGCATAAGTAGGAGAAAAATCTCTTTGTTAAAAATTGTTTTGTATTATTTCATTATACTGATTCAGGTTACAGATTCGAGGATCTGCATATTTTTTGCATTCCTTTAGCTGTCGGTGCAACAGAGATAAATTCAACCTTAACAAAAGTCTTTGCTATGGAAACACAAACCGAATAATGTACATATGTCTGTAAAATATTTCATTTTTGAGAATTACTATTTTCACTTTTACATACTTTTTGTTTGTATCTTATATACGAGTAAATTAACATGAAATGTTGTCCGTTGGTTTTCGCTGGATGCACAGACAGACAGCTAAATAGAGAGTTCATAGCTACATTGGATTACAAATGGACAATGGGGCGTGTCACTGCATATATGTAACAAGAAGGAATTCCTAAAGTCGTGCAGTGGCGACTCTATGTATAATACACAGCCATTCGCCCTTATTCCAGTTGGCGTCGTCGACGTCGTCACATCATTTGCGTCATATCTATGAAGTTCTAGCTTTGTCATCTTTACGCCAAAACGAATGTTTCTGGTATCCATGAACTAACAAAAACCCTTTTTATAACTTAAAAATATTTAAAAAAAATTTCAAAATTCATGAAGTCGCCAATCTAAACAGTGTCGACTAAGAATCGACGTCGACGACGCCAACTGGAATAAGGGCGATTATTTATCAATCAATCAGTATTTGCTGGTGTCTTCTAAAGCACAAAAAAATAAGAAAGAACCAATAGCAACATTCATTACAAAATAAGTAATTATTTATTTTTTAAGAGATTATTTTCTATTTTATAATAAAATATGTGTCAAAATAATGCGTGCAGCATTATAGTTATCACTTATACGTAAAAAATTGACAATTTTTGGAAAATAAGCGTTCGAACCATTTCGCCCATTTTTATCGAGGTTATAACGACTAATAAAATAGTATTTTCAGAAGCTTCTAATAAGTAACACATAATTTTTTAAAGAATCAGTATTTCACTAAATGTTAACCCTTTCTGGGCTTAAAATCTTCAAACTTGTCTTGGTATGGAAAAAATATTACCACATACCAAATTTGAAGTCAATCGGTTACTAATCGTCGGCTTAATGCTATTTTGTTCCATACGCCATTTTGTATGACCGGAGAAAAACGCAATTTATTGCTTGAGTAAAAACGGGACTGAAGAGCTACACACTTTTTATTCCATAGTGTTACCCACATTGTTTGTATGATTCTCATGCATTTCTATGACTTAACATTGAAAAAATAAGCAAGTTATAACAATTTTTTTTACATGACATTTTGGTCCATATCCAATTTAATTTTAATATTTTTTCGTATTTGTATTACATGGACCACAAAGAGGGTCGGTATGGATGGACACTAATTTACATATTGTGATCGAAAGAACCTAAAATACTGAGTGAAAAATATAGGGCGATAGAAAAATTGAGACATAGAACAAAAATATCGAAATTATTTCCCGTTATTCAGAGTAAAACAAATTTACCCTACCAATATCTCGAAAACTAGGCGAGATAGGAAAAAAATGATTGCAGATTCTGAAAGAGCATGCTTGGAACCCATATTATCAACTCCTAACTCAAAAAACACAAAAATGGCGTATGGACCAAAATAGCATTAATCCGACGATTTATCGAAATTTTGATTATTTAATAACTTCTATACTACTTACTTGAATCCTCTGAATTTCTACACATACAGGGTTTTCCAACAAGAGGTGTTGTTTTGATCACCCGGTTTTTCCGTATCTGTCACTTTTGAAGCTTTCATTCATTGACACTTGACAAGTAGAAACTACGCCATTACTAAAAATGGATTGATACAAGATTCAACAACGCATTGAAATTATTAAAATTCGAAAAATCTAAAATCATAGAAAAGTCATCTTGACTGATGAGGCCCATTTCCACCACGTCAACATGCAAAATTGTCGCATCTGGGGCTCGGGAAACCAAAGAGTTATTGTCAAGAAGCCTCTCCATCCTCAACGTGTGATTCTTTGGTGCGGTTTATGGTACGGCGGGGGTCATTGGACTTTAGTTTTTCGAAAATGAGGTTGGATCAACAGTTACGGTGAATGGATTGCGCTATCGACAGATGATCAATGATTTTTTATGGTCGGAGTTGGATGGTATTGATTTGGACAACGTTTACTTTCAACAAGACGGCGCTACGTGCCAAACAAGCAACGAAACCATTGCTCTGTTACGGGAAAAGTTTCCGGACCATGTTGTCTCTCGAAGAGGTGATCACAATTGGCCACCGAGATCTTGTGATTTAACACCTTGCGACTTCTTCCTTTGGAGCCACATGAAAGATAAGGTCTACGCCAACAGCTCAGCGTCGATTCAAGACCTAAAAGATAGAATTCGTGAGGCTATCGAGGACATAGGTCAACCACTTTGCGATTTGGTTATGGAAAATTTCATGAAAAGGGTATGGTCCTGTAAGCGTGGTCGTGGTGGCCATTTGTTTTTCATTATTAACGGCATACCTTCCTCTTTATTATGAAATAAACATCCGATCATTTATCTCAAAAAATTGCATTTTCCTTTGAATACCAAAATAACACTTCTTGTTGGAAAACCCTTTAGCATTAGTTTATTAGTCGCTATTACCTCGAGAAAAAAGGCGAAGTTCCCACGCTCCTTTTGGTACCTCCCACACAAGTGGACAATTTGAACCAAAAGTTAATAGCTTATAACTTTATTACCAGTGCATACAAAGACATTTTTCACGGTATTATAGTATCTATAATACAGTGAAAAATGGGCATTATTACCACGCTCCTTTTGGTACCTCCCACACAAATGGACCATTTTGTACCAACAGTTACCAGCTTTTAAATTTAATACCAGTGCATACAAATACTTGAAAATGTGTATAGTGTAATGCTTTTATAGTACCTACAGTCCAGAGAAAAGTGACCGTTATTGGGACGCCCCTTTTGGTACCTCTCACACAAATGGACCATTTTGTACCAAAAGTAAACAGCTTTGAACTTTAAAACCAGTACATACTTTAAAGTTATTAAATGCAATTTAAATTGATAATAATTTATATAAAAAAAATAAATAAATTTACCAATATTTTTTGAGGCTCAAGTTGAGAGTATTCATTAGTCGGTTTACCCGACTGAACTTTCTTACTTGTTTTTCCCTCTTCAAATTATTCCCCCTCAGACATACTCGTAATACACTTGTGCCAGCTTTTTTGTCCAATGTTCGAAGCAGTTCTGATATGTACGTTTTTGTATGGCATTGAGCTCTCTCAACGATTCTACTCAATCGGCGCAAAATGCCGTCCTTTCATGGGTCTCTTCAATTTTGGGAACAGAAAAAAGTCGTATGGGGCCAAATCTGGTGAATACTTGTTCCACACTTCAAGATAATACTCCTTATTAATCGCACGACCATGTGGAAAGAACTCATGATGCACTCTGCCACGATAATCGAAGAAAACAGTGAGCAAAACGTTTACATTTGATCGAACTTGGCGTGATTTTTTGGTCTTGGCTCTTCCATTAGGACGATTGTACGTTGGTTTCGATGTCATAACCATATACCCATGATTCGTCACCTGTTATGGCCCTTTAAGCTAATCTGGATCTTCGTTAACGGTATTCCACATTACCTGAGGGATTCCCATGCGACGTTTTTTTGTGTTCAAAATTCACGAACTTAATATTTGTTGCCAAAAATGGCCATCTTTGGTTTACGTTATTTATACCACCAAATGAAGGGCAAAGTAATCACTTCACGTTGTTGAAGCTGTATATATCCACCGGGCATGCTAAAATCAATGCTTACCACTGCCAATAAGATAGTATGGACAACTGCAAAGATTTTGTTAGCAGCACGTTTTTCTGTGTGTAGGCACCTTTTCAAGAAATGTTCGGCTGGAGCTTATTTTAAGGCGCTGGATGTACTTTTTTCGGGTAGGTTTGTTCTGCATTTGTTTTCTCCTATCCAATATCTACAACTTTACTTCAAACACAAAAGACTAAACGAATGATGCAGAAGTTCTTATTTTTGGGGCTACTTTCACATACAATTCTCAGAATTTAGTCCATGATTTTGTGTTGTTCTGTGTAAGATTAGTCCTGGCCAACGCCGTCTTTCCTTTTTTGTTTCATAATATAATGCACCCAATCTATATATATAAAAATGAAACGGTCCATCTGTGTAATGGCATCACGTCAGAACGGCTGGAGCGATTTGGATGATTTTTTTTTATTCGATTCTAAATATTCGATAAAAATTAATTGGACAAAGGGGCGTGGTACCTCCCATACAAATCGCAGGTTAAAAATTCGATATTTCTGCTCCTATTATAGGTATAGTGCTGAAATTTTGTTTGTATGCATTTAATGGCAGATTATGTGAATTTTCCAAAAATGGGCGGAATCGGACCAATGGGCGTGGCCCCGCCCATATAAGCCAAATTTTGAAATTGAGATATTTTGCACAATTTGTTAGCGAGAGTGCTGGAATTTTGTGTATATGTAAACGGTGGCAGTCTACGTGATTGGTCCAAAAATGGGCGGGATCGGACCAATGGGCGTGGCCCCGCCCACATAGACAAAATTTTGATATCTTGCACAATTTGTTAGCGGGAGTGCTGCAATGTTGCGTATATGTATCTGGTGGCATTCTACGTAATTAGTGAAAAAATGGGCGGGACCGGACCAATGGGCGTGGCCCCGCCCATATAAGCCAAATTTTGAAATTGAGATATTTTGCACAATTTGTTAGCGAGAGTGCTGGAATTTTGTGTATATGTAAACGGTGGCAGTCTACGTGATTGATCCAAAAACGGGCGGGATCGAACCAATGGGCGTGGCACCGCCCATATAAGCCAAATTTAAAAAATGTGATATCTTGCACAATTTGTTAGCGAGAGACCTGGAATTTTGTGTATATATATCCGTTGGCACAATTTTTTATCTAGAGTGCTGTCATGTTGTAGATATGTATCTGGTGACAGTCCACGTGATTGGTCCAAAAATTGGCGGGATCTGACCAATGGGCGGGCCACCGCCCATATAAGCCAAATTTTGAAATTGAATTATCTTGCTCATTTTGTTAGCGAGAGTGTTGAAATTTTGTGTATATGTA
The DNA here is from genome assembly GCA_963930755.1 of Eudasyphora cyanicolor. Taxonomy (NCBI): domain Eukaryota; kingdom Metazoa; phylum Arthropoda; class Insecta; order Diptera; family Muscidae; genus Eudasyphora; species Eudasyphora cyanicolor. Next base: position 264,441,868 of record OZ005734.1, read on the forward strand.
TCTGGTAGCAGTCTACGTGATTGGCTTTCAAATGGGCGGAATAGGACCAGTGGGCGTGGCCCAGCCCATATTTTGATATATCTTGCAAGTATTATATAGGAAATACCTGAACAAAAATGCTCGGTATGCGATAATTACAGCTGCTCACTCCAATACAATCGCAATATGATAATGTGATGCAATATCAATGAAACAAGAATTTGGAAATTTTATAAGTATACATTTCTATTTTCTGGACTTTCCGCTGAATTCGGTATTTTTTCATTCAGTGAATTTATTACTAATACCAGTAAGGAAAGGCAGAAAGTCGGGCGGGGCCGACTATATAATACCCTACACCTCCCTAACAATGCGATAAGGGTCATTGCGATAATAATTTGCAATAATTGGTAAATGTATTTTGAACCGATAATCGCAAAATTAAGCAATATTCGTTCCTAAATTGAGAAAAATCTTTCTGGAGAACTTTGTAATGATCGGAAGTAAAGTACAACTTCTATAGCGCTTTGTAACCAAATCTGGAGGAACATATATATGGAGGTTATATATAAATCTGAATCGATTTTCCTAGAATACTCATTCATGTAAAATAGAAACCTGTTTCTGTCGAATTTCGTACTGATCGGATATAAAACACAGTCTCTACAGCGCTTACATGTCAAATTGGGGGTAACATATATATATGGGGGCTATATCTAAATCTGAACTGATTTTCTCCGAATTTTGCGGCATTCCTTCATGTAATAAGAAACCTCTTTCTGCCGAATTTCTTACTGATCGGATATAAAATACAGTTTCTACAGCGCTTGAATTTCAAATCGGGGGTAACATATATATGGGGACTATATCTAAATCTGAACCGATTTTCTCCGAATTTGGCAGTATTCCTTCATGTAATAACAAACCTCTTTCTGCCGAATTTCGTACTGATCGGATATAAAATACAGTTTCTACAGCGCGAATTTTGACATGGGCAGCGAAGCGCACCGGGCTCAGCTAGTTATTTACATAATTTTCAATTTTAAAATTAAGCTAAAAGTGTATAAATAAATTCTGGTCTTCTTCCTCGCATTGCGCCGCTATGCCTGTTTACAACACATTTTGAAAGCTTTCGAGAGTAGGAATCTATAAATAAAATATACAAATACAATTACATAATCAAAAGGAAAGTACTTACGATGTTGCTAGGCTCATTAAAAATACATACAGAAATGTTTACCCTAAAAAGCTTCTCAGCTTCAGTGGTCACGGAAAACTCTATTCGTGTTTATGGACCGCGCGATCCGTTTTAATGTACATTTATTTATGTTCTTTAATTTCGTTTACTTATTTACCATTCTTTGGGGGAAACTTTGTGCAATTTCATGTTTTCTGTTTGTTTGTTTCGTTTTTGTCCTGCTTTCATTTGGCATCTGAAATGACTGTTGCACTTCTGTAGCAATTGGAAATGTCATTGGTGAAATAAAACGCAAGGAAAGCGAAAGAGTGAAAACGACGGCAACGAGGATGATAACGACAAAAAGGACACAAAGCTGAGACAAGGAGCAGAGCTTACAACACTTGATAGTCGCCTTTAAGGAACATAAACAAAATAATCACAAGGATTATCACCACTGTACACGACTCCGATGTTAAATGCCCGGAAAATAGCTTCGTCGCCCCGTGGCAGTAGTTAAATATTTAAATATTTTAGTAAGTGAAATTGTCGTCTAGTGCGGTGTCCGTGCGAATTCAACTTCTGTCGTTTCATGTTACTATGTCGTTTTAGTTTTGTTGCTCTTGTTCATTCTTCCCTTCGTTTTGGTTTGTTTTTCTTTTTCTTTAATGTCGATAAAAATAATCGCTAAGACATCTAGGGGAGGATGTGTGCATTAGGTTGTACTGAGAATTTTATTCTTTGTCAATATGAGGAACAATATTTAAGTGAATATAAATTTAAAGAAAATAGCATTTAACAGAAAAAACCCCTTTAATTGGGGATATGACGAAACTTATATACACTTCACCATGGATCGCTTTCCACAGTAAAATGAAGAAAATTTGTCCATTTAGCTTTTTTAAAGTAGTAAACATATTCAAAATTGTAATAAAACAAGTAAGAAAGTTCAGTCGGGTAAACCGACTTATGAATCCCCTCACCTTGAGTTCCAAAAAAATATAAGTAAATTTATTTATTTTTTTGTTTTAATTAAATTATTATCAATTTTAATTGCATTTAATAACTTTAAAGTTTGTACTGGTAATAAATTTAAAAGCTGTTTACTTTTGGTACAAAATTGTCCATTTGTGTGGGAGGTACCGAAAAGGTCACTTTTCCCTGGACTCTAGATACTATAAAAGCATTACACTGTACAAAATTTCAAGTATTTATATGCTCTGGTAATAATGTTATAAGCTATTAGCTTTTGGTGTAAAATGGTCCATTTGTGTGGGAGGTACCAAAATGGGCGTGCCAATTACGGCCACTTTTCTCTAGACTCTAGGTACTATAAAAGCATTACACTGTAGGAAATTTCAAGTGTTTGTATATACTGGTATTAAAGTTAAAAGCTGTTAACTTTTGCTACAAAAGGTCCATTTGTGTTGGAGGTACCAAAAGGGGCTTGTCAATAACGCCTATTTTTCTCTAGACTCTAGGTACTATAAAATCATCAAATGGGCGTGGCAACTTCGCCCATTTTCTCGAGGTAATAGTAGCTAATAAACTAATACTATGTGTAGAATTTCAGAGGATTCAAATAAGTAGTATAGAAGTTATTAAATAATGAATATTTCACTAAATGTAACCCTTTGTGGGGGGTACTAGAAGGAGTGGACCAATATGGTTTATCTTCGAACTTAGCCGGAGGTAGAAGAAAATATTACCGCATACCAAATTTGAAGTCAATCGGTTACTCCTTTCGAGAGTTATCGTGCGCACCAGCCAGCAGACAGACAAACACACAGACAGACAGACGGACGGACATTGCTCATTCGACTAATGACCCAAAACGGATATCCGCCGAACATACTTAGGGTCTTAGTTCACTCCTTCGATGTGTTACACTTTTGGTATATACCCTCCTCTCTAAGGTGAGGGAATAAATATGTTATTGTTTGATGCCACCTTTAGCGGGGATAAAAGTATCGTGTCTGTCCGAGAAGACTCCACACGCTGCAAGAATGCTGTCTGATGGTATCTTCGGCTAAGATCAATCCTCATGGTATTGACAGTCACATTTTTATACGCCACACGACACTGTGATACAGGGAATTATATATGCATTTGTTTGTAACGTCCAACAAGAGAATATGTGGATCCATAGTTTACTAAACCGATGGGCATAGAATCTATTTGAGTCGATTTAGCCATATGCAGCTGTCTGTCCATCTGTCTATATATTCTTGTTGGCGGCCGGAAGTTAGGACCCAGGAACAAGCACCACAACATGAAAATAAAGGTGCGCCCCAAATATTGGGCCCATTTTCGTCACAAAAAGTGCTTTTGGAAATTACGCCCAATCTCTTCCAGACTTTCCAGATAGACTAATTGGTCTCAATTTGCTTGGTGTATCTTTCCGATATCTTTCCCGCTTTCGGTATGAGTACCACTTTGGTATCCTTCCACCGGTTGGGGATATACAAGAGCCTGATACAGCCTTCATAAGTTTTCTCTTGCCAGGGGCTAATGTACGATGTATGTTCAAAAAATTTCGCGAATTTTTAATTTCCTTGGGCTACGTGTATTTGATTTTTGATATTTTTGTAGCGTTATGTTGGTACTCATGTTCCTTAATTATTCAGACAAGGTCGGCCGTTTTAAATGTTTAGTTAATTTATGGCAGCTGTTGTGCTTGGATGTGTTTTAACTTGTCTTCGATTTTTATCTTTTTCAGAAAATTGATCAAAGAATCTGCATCAAATTTTAAGTGAAAAACAAAATAAAGTGCGCTGACGCATTCCGAATGTTGACTGTGGCATATGGTGGAGCTACCTTGGACCAAAGCAACGTTTATCGATGGTACAAAATGTTCTTAGAGGGCCGAGAAGATGCGAAGGACGAACAGCGTGCCGGACGCCCGAGCAGGTCAACAACAGAAGAAAACATTGATAAAGTGAATAAACTAATATTGGCCAATCGACGAATTACCATTGGAAAAGTTGCTGAGGATCTAAACATATCGATTGGCTCGTGCCATTCGATTTTAACCAATGATTTGGGCATGAGTCGGGTCGCCGCTAAATTCGTGCCAAAATTGCTCAATTTGGACCAAAAACAGCTTCGCGTTGCCATTGCTCAGGAGATGTTGAACTCGGTCCGTGACGACCCAAATTTGCTCCAGAGGGTCATAACTGGTGACGAATCGTTGGTTTATGGTTACGACGTGGAAACTAAAGCTCAATCATTCCAATGGAAGCTGCCGCATGAACCAAGACCGAAAAAAGCGCGCCAAGTTCGGTCGAACTTAAAGGTTTTGCTCACAGTTTTCTTTGATTGCAGGGGCGTGGTGCATTATGAGTTCTTGCCACAGCGTAGTACGGTCAATAAAGAATATTACCTGCAAGTTATGCGCAAATAGCACGAAGCAATCCGCCAACAACGCCCGGATTTGTGGAAGAACAAAAACTGACTTTTGCACCATGATAACGCCCCTGCACACACATCGTTGCTTGTGCGCGAATATTTGGCCAAAAACAACACCGTAATGGTGCCGCAGCCACCGTATTCCCCAGACCTAGTAACCCGTGACTATTTTGTTCCCAAAACTGAAAAGGCCCATGAAAGGACGACGCTACGCCACGATTGAGGAGATAAAGACGGCATCGAAGGAGGAGCTGAACAAGATCACAAAAAATGATTATTTTAAGTGCTTCGAGGATTGGAAAAAACGTTGGCAGAAGTGTATTATATCCAAGGGGAATTACTTTGAAGGGGACAAAATAGATTTTTATGAATAAATAAATACTTTTTGAAAAAATACAAAATTCGCGATATTTTTTGAACATACTTGAAGGCCTCAAAGCTGAAAATAGCCCAGCTTATTCTGGATATCTCAGTCAACAAGCTACCGACGCAGTCCACAGTCCAGTCGCACTCTTGTTGGCCCTGCTGATCCTCGGGTTCTGTTGCTGAGTTCCCCCGGAAATGTGTGTCAAGCTGGTTTTTGTCCACTTATTTGCCTCATCCTGCAAATAATCTACTGTACATGGAACAGTGGATAATATCTCACACAGCCTTGCGGCGTCCGAGACCTTTTCCAATTCTCCACAGTAGGTTTGCCAATAACGCCTTTGTGCTTTTCTAAGCACCTTCTCATAGATTTCGAGATGTTCTTTATAGGCATTCCAATCATTAGCGACCCCAGTTGATTTCGCCATGCTGAATAGCTTGTTGCAGGTCTTTTTCCTAACCGTTAGCTCAGAAGTCCACCATTGTGGTTTAGTTTTACCCTTGAACCTTGGTTTTAGACAGGCTTCTTGAAGGGAACTATTGAACGAGTAGTGATGTGCTCGACCAGGTTACCCAGACCGGCTTTGTCGTTCGGTTCACAGAGAAGTTAAGAGTTGTGCTCTTTTTTGAAATTTGTCTCATATATGTACAGGGTGGCTGATATGTATTGCAACCAACTTCAGGTTGCTATCATTTCTAAACAGCTAGTCTGATAGCTGACAGATTTATTTTAGTGACAGTTAATTTTATTGTTTACAAGCTTACAACAGCATTTTGATCTATTGCATTCAGAAAAAAGTTATTCGTGATGAAATTCAAGCGTGATAGTGTGATTGCTTTATATTTGGGTGGAAAAACACAAGTGGCTATCTTTAGAGCCCTCCAGCATGTAAATGTGAATAAATCTTTTGTTTCTCGTACCGTTGCTCGTTATCGTTATACTGGCAGTGTTGCATCGCGTCCAAAAAGTGGATGAAAAAAAACGGTAACAACACCAGAAATGATCCGAAAAGTGAAGGCCAGATTTGATCGAAATCCACGCCGCAGTGGTAGAAAAATTGCTCGTGAGCTGAACATATCGCGAGAATGTATACAACACATATTAAACCAGTAAGGAAAGGCTAAAGTCGGGCGGGGCCGACTATATAATACCCTACACCACTCTCGTAATATTGAAAAACTCTGATATATAAATTTTGTAGTTCATGTATAAATTGTTTGCATAAATTTACTTTTGGGACATTTTATACTTAAATAATACCCTGTACCACAGTGTGGTGTAGGGTATAAAAACGATTGGATCTAAAGAGCCAAATCGGACGAAACATATATATGGGAGCTATAGCTAAATCTTAACCGATTTTCTTCAAATTCGGCAATGTTGGTTCATGGATCAAGAAACTTTATCATTCTAAATTTCAAAATGATTGGATGTAAAATACAGCTTCTATAGAACTAAAGGGCCAAATCGGACGAAACATATATATGGGAGCTATAGCTAAATCTTAATTGATTTTCTTCAAATTCGGTAGTGTTGGTTCATGGATCAAGAAACTCTACCATTCTAAATTTCAAAATGATTGGATGTAAAATACAGCTTCTTCAGAACTAAAGAGCAAAATCGGACAAAACATATATATGGGAGCTATAGCTAAATCTTAACCGATTTTCTTCAAATTCGGAAATGTTGGTTCATGGATCAAGAAACTCTACCATTCTAAATTTCAAAACGATTGGATGTAAAATACAGCTTTCATAGGACTAAAGGGCCAAATCGGACGAAACATATATATGGGAGCTATAGCTAAATCATAACCGATTTCCTTCAAATTCGGTAGTGTTGGTTCATGGATCAAGAAACTCTACCATTCTAAATTTCAAAATGATTGGATGTAAAAAACAGCTTCTACAGGACTAAAGAGCAAAATCGGACGAAACATATATATGGGAGCTATAGATAAATCTTAACCGATTTTCTTCAAATTCAGCAATGTTGGTTCATGGACCAAGAAACTCTACCATTCTACATTTAAAAACGATTGGGTGTAAAATACAGCTTCTATAGGACTAAAGGGCCAAATCGGACGAAACATATATATGGGAGCTATAGCTAAATATTAACCGATTTTCTTCAAATTCGTCAATGTTTGTTCATGGATCAAGAAACTCTCCCATTCTAAATTTCAAAACGATTGGACGTAAAATACAGCTTCTATAGGACTAAAAGGCCAAATCGGACGAAAGATATATATGGGAGCTATATCTAAATCTGAACCGATTTCAACCAAATTCAATAGCAATCTTAACAGCTGCGAAATACTCTAAACTGCAAAATTTCAGAACGATCGGAGTGAAATTGCGACCTGTAGTCGACGAACAACTTTACATGGACAGACGGACGGACGGACGGACGGACGGACGGACATGCTTAAATCGACTCAGCTAGTGATTCTGAGTCGATCGGTATACTTTAAGGTGGGTCTAGCTGTGTTATTTTCAGGTGTTACAAACATCTGCCGTGAAACAAACTTATAATACCCTGTACCACAGTGTGGTGTAGGGTATAAAAATGAGCTTGGACTAAAGCCATTGAAGTTCCAAAAAGCGCAAGAGCTCACCGATGCACAAAAAAAAGTTAGACTGGAAAGAGCCAAGGAGTTGCTTCGCTTGCACGAAAGTGTCCAGTTACCGAATTTGCTTTCTCCGATGAGAAGCCATTCCAAATTGTGCAGTTTGTGAACAAACAAAATGATCGGGTTTACTTGCCAAAGAGGTCAGCTGAAAATTTACACCTTCGATTGGCCACCAGAACTCAAGCGCCGCCGATGGCAATGGTGTGGGCCGCCGTAACGGCCGATGGTTGCTCCCCGCTCGTATTCATCGACCATGAGGTCAAAATAAATGCCGAATATTATCGGGAAAATGTCCTAAAGACAGTATTGAAGCCTGGGCAGACAAACATTTCGGCCGCAGACCATGGACATTCCAAAAGGACTCAGCACCATCGCACTCAGCACGCGTCTACCGCACAATGGCCACCAAGATCTCCGGATCTCAATCCGCTGGGGTATTTTAGAGAGTAAGGTTCGCACTAAAAAATACCAAAGTATCGATCATCTCAAGACGGCGCACGATGGGAAAATATGATGAAATATGCGCGCATAGGACTTTCAAAACAACTTTTAAAAATCAGTTTTTTGGGATTGTTGTTTTATTGTGGATAACATTTAATGAAAATACCTTCAAATTTTATGAAAATATCTCTAGGTGATTCTGAGTTATGACCATTCAAAGTTTGTCTTTTTTACTCATAAATGCAAATAAAATTGCGATGATAAAATGTATATACTAAAATGCTTGTAGAATTCTCGTTTGTTGGTGAAATGCGACCGGACTTGTAACATATTATAAGGTTATATTCATCTTAAATTTTGTGTATAAGACGCATTTTTAGCGTCTTGAAATTAAGAGATATTTCAAATCAAAAATACAGTTTTTTTGTTTTTCAAAAAAATTATCCACAGTAAATGGAATACAACTTTTTTGGATCACGTGGGATCACTACCACATGACATAGAGAAGAGAGGTGACTTAGTGGTGAATCCAACAGTACCAAGTTTATCTGCGACTTTTTGCTATGGCAAAAATGGCAGTTTTTTGTACTTTAAATATGTCCTTTTTTACTTTAAATATAGAAAAAATGTGTGGGAGCTACATCGAACTATGAACCGATTTTCCCGAAACATATGGACCGATTTTCTTGGTCAAAAAAATAACCTTTACGAAATTTCGACAAAATCGGACAATAAATACGATCGGAAGATGTCCGGCTGCAAGTTTGTAGTGTCCCACGATCACAAATAGTGATCTTATTAATTTTATAAGAATTATATGTGTAATTATTATTGTTTACTTCTTCTACAAAAACTTTAAAAATATAGCTAAACGCTTCTGTAGTTTGTGTATATTAGGGTGGACCGATTATTTTCTGTTTTTAATTTAACTTTTCTTTTATTACCAGTCGACGACCCATTGTAGCATTATTGGAACACTTCAGCTTTCAAAAATATTGCAGACTACGATTTTATCCTATTTATGTTGTTTTGGTTTCAATTTCAAAAACATTGCCCTGTTTTGTAGACTTTTAACGCAATGTTCACAAAAATAAGTTTGAATTTCAATGGTCTATATATTTAAAACGCACCAACACACAATCAAGTAACTCAAATAGATTTTGAACTAAATATTGTCAGCTCTAATTTAAAATAAAGATCACTGAAGTTGGTACGATATTTCGATTTTTACACTAATTTCCACAAATTCGCTTTTGTAGCCTCACTGTGCGATATATGGTAACAGTAAAATAAAATCTGGGTACAGCTATTTCTTCTCCAAAGAATTCTCTTGAATATGGTCCAAACCGTAGGACTCTATCTCTAACGGTATAGTCATGAGATAGAAAATATAGCTATGTGCGCGTATTTACCCCTTTTTTCCCATTGTGCGGCGCTTCACCGGGAATGGGCCAAAATACCGCAGAGCCACTTTCGTGCAGCGTGTGATGACTTTGTCGGCCGTTTGAAGGCCATAATTCGTGCCAAAGGTGGCCAATTCGAACAAATCTAAACTGTTTCTAAAATTTTATGTTATTTCCAACAGTTTTTGCTTTTTGAACAATAAAATTTAAAAAAAAAATTTAAAAAATATAGCGCTTTACTTTGTTGCATTACATATCAGCCACCCTGTATATGCCACTATGTCTACCTCACATTTCGGTGAACGGCAGGTTTATGTGCTTTTTCATTGAGTTCGAACTCTACATAATGGTGATCAGAGCATGATTGGTCGTCCAGTACATTCCAACCAATAATTTTGTCTGACAGCCGGTCAGTAGCAAACGTTCTTCTTGTCTGTACTTGACGTAATGTTTGTCGTTATATTGCCGATGTTACAAATAGTTAGGTGGGTAGTTAGAATAAAGTCAAGAAGTGAATCACCCCTATTATTTACATCCGTACTATCCCAGATAGTATGATGGGCGTTCGTGTCTGTGCCAATAATCAGTTCGAGGTCGCCAGACATTGTTTCTTCTACTACTTCCCTGAAGATCTTCAGACTAGCAGCTGTTTGGTCTTTACCACTTAAATTAGTGAGGAGAAAGATACTTATATCATTTCTGGCAAAAAGGCAGGTTCTTCACAGTTGACCAAAATCAGTTTAAAGTTGGGTGTTCTGATACCGCAAACCCTTCCTCCTACTACGTAGATCTCCTGTATAAGGACGATGTTTCCTGCACCTGTGGTCAAGCGCAGTAATAGAGCCGCTGAGGCTGCTTTAGAGTGATGAAGTTTAATCAGCTGAATTCTTAATATCATTGGTATTCAGCAGATTAACCACTACCCCGACGAGGGTATTATCAAACTCTCCGTCCGTATCATAGAGGAGCATGTCCCCGCCAAATGCGTCAAGAGTCCGGAGACTCCCCTGAGCCCCTCAGTGTCCGAAGTACTTAGAGCTTTCGTCCTCAGTGAAGGACGATACAGATCTTCTGTTAGATTTTGAGTCACCAGAGATAACGAGCGTGGGTAGCACCGCACTTCCAGTAAGCCGTATATCAACCACGGTGAACGACTCATATTACGCAGTGGGAGCTATATCCTGCTACCTTCAATACTATAGTCTCGAAACCATATTGCAGGATTATTCTTGCACGTTGTATATGGGAGGTGGATTCAGCGTTAAGGATCAAATTAACCTGCCGCTTTTTACCATCCACCTCACCCACCTTGGTAACTCTCCAATTATGGGTCGGCAGACCAGGATTGGAATCTTTTATTATCTCTAATTAGTCCGTCGAATTGGAGGGCTCTTCTATAAACCAGGGTATGGCGCTAGGGTGACTAGGGATGTTGTTTTTTCGACAACACCAATTGCCCTCTTCATTGAAGGGCTTGGTGAGTGTCTGTTGATGGCAAGAGGATGGGCCTCTTGCCTTTTTCGAAGACAGGAGTTCATCAGATGATCTGATTCTTTTGACTTTATTAGCCGTTAAAACAAGTGAATTTGTGGCTCTTTCAGCCGACTCTTTGGCTTTAGAAGCATCTCTGACGCCCTTAGTCCAGCAGTGTAGTTTTTGGCAATGCCATGGGGCGTCAAGGAAAAAACGCGGGATCTAACCAGTAATCTTGGACGTAACATTATAATCTCATTTTGAAAAAACTGATACCAATAGTTCCGATGAGTCTTCAAATTTGGTGTGCATTTAAAATCAATGTGAGTGACGCTGCATGCGCCCACCCTAAAAGACTCGAATACTGAGATCCTAATATGGAGAACTGTTGTACTAATCATATGGCGGTATGAAGTGGGTGCTTTTGATGGAACTCTACATTATCTGATAAAAATGTTTAATGAAAGTAGCTGCGCCTATACAACACGATTATTGAAAACTAAGCTGAATGGGGAGTGATTTGAGTGCAGTGAAGCCCACGGAGCACTCCCTTCAATTTTGTAATGGTTACTAAATTATTTTTATAGTTTTGGTTATACCGAGCGCAAGCGTTAATCTTGGAGCCTTCAAGTTCTTAGAAGTGGGCCATAACCAATACTTGGTTCTGGAACAAACGGACGTATTTGTGATACCCTCCACACAAATTGACCAGTTCAGTTGATACAAATAACACTTAACCCAACCACTTATCTCAAAGTCGTTAGATGATGTTGGAGTGTTTATTCAAAGGCTACACTCGCTTTACACCACTAATGGAACTCCCTGGAAGGGAGGTTATATGCTTGGGTTGGTTTATTGATTTTCATACTTGTTCCCGTTAAAACTGAATCTGACGTCGGAGTCATACTATTACTTTACCTTTACCAGTATAAAGATACAAATTAAATAGTCATGTAAAGTAGTAGTAGTAATATCCAAGATTACCTTATGTCACGTTCACAAATCCGGATTAACCAATCCGAATCTTCAAAACACGACGACAAACATCAACAAATTCCAAAACTGCTTTGATATATGTATTTGAGTTTCAAAAACTTTTTACAATTTAACATACAAATCTCGGTTATATATAATCCAACCATAGGTTTGATTTTCTTTTCCCATTTGTATAATTTGTAATTTAGGGAAAATTTTCATTTCCCTGTGCACCATTCAACCTTTTCTAATACCTACAAATGCATTTTCCTCGACAGTTTTTTTTATTTTCAATAACTCTGAAATTAATATTTGTTCATTTGACAGGCTCAGGGAGGCATAAACCGTCATATCCTACGGACCTCCACACTCGAATGTTGCCGTAAATTCTGTTGACGCTTTAAGTATTGTTTTAACGTTCAATTGCTGTTGTCTATTGTTTTCATCGGAAGAACAAAAAAAACAACAGAAAGTACTTCTTAAGCCGTTGAAGAACTTCAATATTTTTTGGCTTTTACTGCCACAGACTCGTACGACGAGTACAATTGAACACAAGTACCCGACACACAGATATGCATACTCCTACATACATATAAATATATAGACAGAGAGCGCAGAGCGCTGTAAACCGCTATTAACGCTGTGACTGCTATTTTAGTCGTTCACACTTGTACGTATGCAACTTTCCAGCCAAACACTTGTAAAACATTTAAAATGAAACATGCTGAGTTGTGCATACTAGTGATGAATATTTTCACATAAGTAGGAACATTAAAGTGGGTCGTGCATTCGTATAAGCAAGGATATTTCTTTTGAAGAAATTAATCTTTAGTTGAAAAAAAAAATTCATTATATACTATGAGATTTGTGGTGTGAGATTCTCAAGTAGAAAATTGTGGTTGTTTTAATATACATTTTTTTGATCTTCTAACCTAACCTACTCTAAGGTATGCATATGGATTCATTTTATAACTGTAACTTCATGTTCAAATATGTATTTACCTGTATATTAAAGATTTTATTTCGTATATTGTAGAAATCTCATGTGTAGTGCTCACTCATTGTGGCAAATGAAATGTTGACTTTCGCAGAACATATTTGCTTTTCTTTGCATCTGTAAGTTGGCACTGAAAAAGAGATCACGAAAATGAGTTACAATATATATTCCTCTAATGTAGTTTTATAGCGGCGGGAGAAATGTATTGCCTAACTAAAAAGTACAATACAAATTCAAAACGTTGCAGACTTTTTAAGAATTTCAGTTTTATTCTTTCCCTGATTTACAAATATACCTTACAGTTAACGAATAAGAACGGTAGTGGGTTCTCATATATTCTTCACCACGGATTGCATTAAATTCTATAAAAGGGAAAATCTGCATTCAATTCTAAATATAACCGGAAGAAAATTTTAAAAGCAACAAGTTTTAATCGAATTATTGTTTTTGATATCAGGCCCGCTGTATCTGAAAATTCTGTGTCTTAAAAAATCCTGTGTTTTAAAATTCTAAGGCGATCAAACCATGTCCGTCTGTCTGTCCGCCCGTCTGTCACAATCACTCTGCAGTCTGTAATACTTGAGCAAGGTGGCTGAAATCTGGTATAGCTGGAGGTAACTTGAGATTGAAAATGGGCCATATTTGTCCATATTTTTTTATATAGCCGCCAAATATAGCATCTGTCCGATTTGACTTCTTAACGACATAGAGACCATAAATCGGGCTGAAAATTTGTAACTAGGGTTTATTTATACCAGGAAACCTTCACACGTACAACGGTAGCCATAGGCCCCCATACAAAGGTCCCTCAACATTTTAATTCTCAACGCAACAAAAACTACAAATTTCAACGAATCGGGCTGCAATTTTGTAATATGACTTTATTTGTGCCCGAAACCATTCACTTGCTATCCATGGTGGAGGGTAACGGGTTTTCCAATAGGGATGATATTATTTTGAAGTGACGTTTCGGCCATTTGTTATATGTCATGATCTGTCATTTGTTTTTCATTGTATTCAGTAGTGTTTACAATTTCATCATGGAGAGATATACGCAAGAATCCCGTTTACAAATTAATCAGTTTTTTTATTAAAACAATCGTTCTCCAATTGCAACTTTTCATGCGCTAAGTCAATTTTTTTTAAATCCAAAAAAAAACACTTTCCAGGCGACTTACGACCTTGACACCCATGAGCAATATTTTAGCAAATGAAACAATTGAATTGTTGCGAGAAAAGTTTGGAGATTCGATTATTTCAAGAAATTGTGATATTGAATGACTCCCAGAAGTTGTGATTTAACACCATTTGACTATTTCCTGTGGGGTTATTTTAAGTGATTGGTCTTTCGGAATAAACCAGACTCTCTTCAAGCTTTACAAGTCAATATTGAACGTGTCATTCATAACATATGACTTGATTTAGTGGAAAAAGTGCTCGAAAATTGGCATCATCGCATTCGTTCCTGCAGAAGATGTCGTGGAGGCCATTTAAATGACGTTTTATTTAGAACTTGATTGTATAGATTTTACTTCACATTAAATAAAAATCATTTGAATTTTCTTAACAATAAGTGTGTTTTTTTAAAGAAATCATATCAGTCTTATTGGAAAAACCCTGTATATACTTTATGGGGCCTCAGATCAATATTTAGAGGTGTTACAAACGGAGTGACAAAAGGAATATACCCCCATCCTATGGTGGAGGGTAAAAAATGGTTTTCAATTGTATTGGGTGCCAGGGGTGTGGCCTATTTTGATGATACTTGGTGTGCCAATTTCAAGGCTTTTACTAGGATTAGAAAAATTTTACGAAAAAAATGGCGATTTGCAGTGTATGTGCGATGGGCGTGGGCGATTTTAATGAAACATGACACGCATTTTTATCCCCTCACCTTACAGAGGAGGGTATATATCATTTGCTACGAGCCAAAAGTGTAACACATCGAAGGAGTGACCTAAGACCCTAAGTATGTTCGTCGGAAATCCGTTTTGGGTCGTTTTAAGTCATTTGAGCAATGTCCGTCCGTCCGTCCGTCTGTCTGTCTGACTGTCTGTGTCTGTCTGCTGGCTGGTGCGCACGATAACTCTCGAAAGGAGTTACCGATTGACTCCAAATTTGGTATGCTGTAATATTTTTCTCTATATCCGGCTAAGTTCGAAGATGGGCCATATTGGTCCACCCCTTCTAGTACCTCCCCCACAAAGGGTTAACTTTTAGTGAAGTATTGATTCTTTAATAACTTCTATACAACTTACTCGAATCTTCCGAAATTTCACACATAGTATTAGTTTGTTAGTCGCTAACACGTCAACAAATGGACCATTTTGCACCAAAGGTTAACTGCTTATGGCGTTAATATCAGTTCATACAAATACTTGAAATTTTGTACAGTGGAATCCTTTTATAGTACCTAGAGTCCAGAGAAAAGTGGGCGTTATTCGCACGCCCCTTTTGGTACCTCCCACACAAATGGACCATTTGTACCAAAAGTTATCAGCTTATAACTTAAATACAAGTGCATGCAAATACTTGAAATTTTGTACAGTGGAATCCTTTTATAGTACCTAGAGTCCAGACAAGAAAGGGCGTTATTGGTGCGTCCCTTTTGGTACCTCCCACACATATGGACCTTTTTGTACCAAAAGTTAACAGCTTTTAACTTTAATACCAGTACATAAAAATACTTGAAATTGCGTATAGTGTAATGCTTTTATAGTGCCTAGAGTCTAGAGAGAAGTGGCCGTTTTTGGCACTGCCTTTTTGGTACCTCCCACACAAATGGACCATTTTGTACCAAAGGTGAACAGATTGTAATCTTAACTGCGGTGCTTATATTGTATCTAGAGTCCAGAGAAAAGTGACCGTTATTGGCACGCCGCTTTTGGTACCTCCAACACAAATTGACCATTTTGTACCAAAATGTTAACTTTAATACCAGTACATACTTTAAAGTTATTAAATGCAATTTAAATTGACAATAATTCAGTTAAAACAAAAAAAAATAAATTTACGAATATTTTTTTGGGACTCAAGGTGAGGGGATTCATAATTTGTCAACATTTTGAAAGCTATATCAAATTGATGTAATAATTCCAATTCGTTAGACTTTTTATCTAGTAATAATGAAAAAAACTAAATTTCTTAACATTTTATTTTAAATTGGTTTAAATTTTGAAGGACAAGGTATAAGTCATTGAAATTTGCTTTTATAGTACATATTTCAGAAAAGTTAGTATTAAAACAAGTAAGAAAGTTTCAGTCGGGTAAACGACTAAGGTATACCATCACTTTGTGAGTAATGTTATATGGAATATTACTCGAATTAATCTGTTAATTTGTGTGGGAGGTACCAGAAGGGGTTTAGGTTTAGGTTAGGGTGGCAGCCGTTTTCTTTTTTTTTCTTCAGCTCACATAGACCACTTTAGGTCCCTAGTGGTACCACGGGCTGAAATGACCTTCATCGAAACCAACCTGTTTGATATACAAATGTTTCGATAGCACGAATATTGGTACTGGAAAGATCTGTTAGGCTGCCTAGAAAGGCCGACCCCAGTAGGTCCAGTCGTCGTTTACTCAAAGCGGGACAGTCGCATAGCAAGTGCTCAACGCAGAAGTCATTGGAGTTTATGTATACCCAATCTTCTGGCGTGTTCGCCGATCAGGCAGTGTCCCGTCAGAACTGATACTAAGACAATCTTTTCCTTTCTAGTGCAGGGAGATATTTTGACCTTCTCAGGTCATACCTTGGCCAGATTTGTCTAGCTACCCTACAGGTGCCGATTTGTGTCCATCTGTCGTTGGACTGCCTGATTGCCTCTTGCCTTATCCAAAGCTTGCACGTGGATAGTGGCGCATCAATATATGCAAATTCTTCGAGAATTTGTAAAGTTGTCACTTTCCTAGCAAGTTCATCGGCTTTGCAGTTCCCCGGGATATCCCTATTCCCAGGCACCCATATGAGGTGTATATTAAACTGCTCAGCCATCTCGTTAAGAGATCGACGGCAGTCGAGGGCTATTTGTGAATTTAGGAATGTGGCCTCCAGAGAATTGATGGCAGCCTGACAACGCCATGTTCCGACTCAGCCACTTGGCGACTTCCCATATTGCCATTATTTCGGCTTGATAGACACTGCAGGTATCTGGTAGTCTGTGAGCTATATCCAAATTAAGTTCTTCACAGTGTACTCCGAAGCCAACCTTTTCATCAAGCTTCGAACCATCCGTATAGAAGTGGAGATGGTTTCTATTTCCGGGTATTCTGCCATCCCATTCATCCCTGGCTGGTATCATAGTGATGTAGTTCGTCTCAAAGGTGCGCACCGTTGATATATAGTCCACTCGGTCGGTTACCATAGCACTACACTTTGATATCCTCATGTGACCGTAGTTCTTGTACCTCCACATTGATAGGCGGTTTAATCCTAGTGCCGCTTTGGTTGCAACTTCTCTCGCCACAACATTAATCGGCAGTATATGACTCAGTCGCTGTAGTCCTTAACGCTCCGCTTATGCACAGGCAGGCAGTTCTCTGAACCCTTGAAAGCTGGTTTGTGATGGTTAGTTTATCAGTTGCCGTCCACCATTCCACAATCCACCATACCAGAAGTGGTTTAAATAATATACCTATTTTTCTCTAAACACTAGATTATTTAAATATATTGCACTGTGCCGAATTATAGGCGTTTATGTGCACTGGTATATTAACGTTTTGAGCTATTCAATTTTGATATTATTTGGCCATTTTGTGTGGGAGGTACAAAAAGAGGCGTTGTGATAACGCCCATTATTTACAGGGCTATAGGTACTTTAAAAACGTTACACTGTGCAACATTTGTGTAGTATTTTCGTGCATTGGTACTCACGCTATTAGATATTACATTTGTGTACAAAATGCTACCTTAGTGTGGGAGGTACCAAAAGGGGCGTGTCCGTCCGTCCGACTGTCTGTCTGTCTGCGTGTCTCTCTGCTGGCTGGTGTGCACGATAACTCTCGAAAGGAGTAACCGATTGACTTCAAATTTAGTATGCGGTAATATTTTTGCTTATTTCCGGCTAAGTTCGAAGATGGACCATATTGGTCCACTCCATCTAGTACCTCCCCCACCAAGGGTTGACTTTTAGTGAAATATTGATTTATTAATACCTTCTATACTACTTACTCGAATCTTCTGAAATTGCACACATAGTATTAGTTTCTTAGTCACTAACACGTCAAATGGGCGAAGTGGCCAATCCCTTTTTGTACCTCCCACTCAAATGGACCATTTTGCACCAAAGGTTAACTGCTTATGGCTTTAATATCAGTTCATACAAATACTTGAAATTTTGTACAGTGTAATGCTTTTATAGTACCTAGCGTCCAGAGAAAAGTGGGCGTAATTGACACGCCCCTTTTCGTACATCCCACACAAATGAATCATTATGTACCAAAAGTTACCAGCTTGTAACTTTAGTACCAGTGCATACAAATACTTGACATTTTGTACAGTATAATTCTTTTATAATAACTAGAGTCTAGAAAAAAGTGTCCGTTATTGGCACGTACCTCCCACACAAATTTAAATTTATAATAATTTAATTAAATAAAAAAAAAACCTTAAACATTTTTTGGGACTCAAGGTGAGGGGATTCATAAGTCGGTTTACCCGACTGAACATTATTACTTGTTTTCAATCTTATTGATAAATTTTTTTGGTAATAGATTTTTTTTAATTTTATATTTTTATAATAAAAAGCAAAATCGAGGTCATGGTTATTTATTTAGTTCCATATTTCGTTCCATTTTGAGAAACATCTTCAGTAACACAACAATTCTGAGGAACAATAACAAGTTTGAAATAACATGCAATCAACCTGCATCGTCAGAAAATCGAAAACTCCAGAATTTGTTCAACTGTACTACGTTATTGTAAAGCCACATAACTTATGAATAAAATTGGACATGGCTCATTAAAATCTGGAATGAGTTTACGACTATAGTCGTAATAGCTATCAGAAAGGTGTAAACAGCACACAGCATAAACCCGTCTCAAATATTACAAAAAACACACAAAATAAATATTATTTTTATACTCTACATCACACTGAGGTCTAGTATATTATGAGTTTGTGCATTACGAGTATGTTCCCTTCGATTTAATAGCTAAGCGCTATAAAGTTATTTTTTTTTTCTTAACACATCGCTATTATTAGACAAACAAAATTGATAAAACTTAACAATATCTCTTCGTATTCTGATCTGAGAGAGTAGTGTACGGTATCGTATAGACGGTTTTGAATATAGGCTAAAAAATTCTGTTTGCAAAACTTCCATACCCATAGCTAATAGATTTACAATAACGCAGAGCTTACAAAAAAATAGATTAGGACATTTTTTAAATAAATATAAATATTTAACCTAATTTAACATTATTGTTTTGTTTTTTTACAATGTCTTGTCAGATACCGCTAAAATTGTTGATAAAGGAAGTTATAGTTATTTTAAATTTATAATTCTTTTTTAACCAAACCTATTTTGAATCATAAAATAAAATAAAAATTTCAATAAATTCAAATATGCTAACAATCGGAGCACCTCTTTATTTGTTATAGGCAAAGCCAATTCAAAGAAATTAATTAAGAATTTTCGAACTCCATTATCCTATAAAATCGTATATTATATTTTATTTTTTGAAATATAGTTTTCTGAATAATCGGCCTTTATTTTGTATTATTGCTGTTTTTAATTAGTAGACAGACCTCGACCATTTGCTACTAATTAAAAGCAACAATAATAATATAGCTCCTATACTAACATCTGTCCGGATTTGGATTTTTTATATACATAATTTCCAATTTTCTATACTGTGGCATTGTAAAGGGTATAAACGATTCGGTATGACCGAACGTAACTCCATTTTAACTTGTTTTATTTTAAACCGTATTAACATATACTTGATTCCTCCACTTGTTCCATACATCACTCTGATTTCGTTGTTTCTTCTTTATTCTTCAGAAGTCCATTAGTTAATGCATTTTGATATTTGAAATGTCGGTGAGTGTGTGTGTGTGTAATACAAATACATTGTATATTGTACATATTCACAGACAAAGTACATGTATGACGAAAATAAAGGATTGCCCGTTTTTTCCTGCTTTCCGCTTTTTAAGTAATTTTTCAAACCCCAGCACAATGGAGCAATACATATACTCGTATTTATGATGATTTTCTCTTGTTTGGTTTTTTTCGTTTACAGGTCGTTGATGGACAGTATTTGGTACGTTACAATGACACCGTACACCGGCATGGCCTCATAACGTCAACATTGGGACTGGAGATGACAGTTGACGCTCGTCACTTCTACAATGGGGCTATGCGCGTCAAATGTCTTGCCAGTATATCACCGGTTCTATGGAAGGGTGGCAAGGAGAGTGTTCTACAGCGCCGACCTGGAATAATAGATAATCGCGAAGCTATGTTGTTAGGTAAGTATCACTCGTCTTATTGTTACTGTTTCTGATTCTAAGGTTATTGCATAAATTTATCTATATTATTCGAAGTTAGAACGACACATTTGATTGACCTGAAATGTTTTTATGTGATTGAATTTCATTGACGTTTACCATGTTGGCCCGTCAAGGCACTCAGCAAGGGATGTTACAAAAATTACTACATATGAGCACAAATCAAAATTTTTTAACATAGGAGAAATGTATGTTGATTGCCACTTTTCTCGTTTTGTGTACAGATTTCCGTGCAAAAGTTGATTGAATTGAATAAAACACAAACATTCCAGTTTTTTCTAAAAATCTTGTTATAATCTAACAAGTAAGAAAGTTCAGTCGGGTAAACCGTCTTATGAATCCCCTCACCTTGAGTCCCAAAAAATATTAGTAAATTTATTTATAATTATTCATTTAAAATGCATTTAATAACTTTAAAGTATGTACTGCTATTAAAGTTATAAGCTATTAACTTTTGGTTCAAAATTTTCTATTTGTGTGGGAGGTACCAAAAGGGGCGTTGCAACTTCACCCATTTTTCTCGAGGTAATAGTGACTAATAAACTAATACTATGTGTCACTTCAAGAGTGACATAACTCAAAATTGAAAATCGTCAAGACGTTAAACTTTAAGTCCGTATAGAAAGATAAGTGACATGAAATAAGATGTTTAAAAAAGCTGGAATAATCCAAAATATTCTTGTTTACTTATAAACTAAATTTTGCTCAGATTGATTTATTGGCATTTGCAAAATTCGCAATTCTGCAAGGTAACCTCAAAAGTTTTACATTTTGAGTTATGTCACTCTTGAAGTAAGTGAGCGATATTTAGATCTAGTGTATTATGATCGACATCTTCAACTCATACTTTTTATAACTGAAACGAAACCAATTATTCCAAATTACACTGTGAGTGCACTAAAGTGTGTCCTCGATGAAAACAACTTATTCCGCGTAATTTTGATTTGCTAATTCGAATGGCGTTAGCCGTTTTTTTCTGTGGCATCGCTTTTTCGAGATATTTCGTCACAAAGTTTGCTGGGTAAACAAGGAGGTTAGTAAATTCAAACGCAATTTTAATATAGAAAACTTCGGAATAGATGTTCCATGTCAAAGGATGAAAAATAGGGTACACTTCAAGAAATATTTGTCCCAAAACATCCGACACCCCCACTCATCACCTTACCGCTGAAAAAAATAATGCAGTATTAAAAGTCGTAGAACTCGATTGATTTTTAGGGTGATGTATTCGGGTGTCCCCACAATACACTTTTATGGCAACCAAATGGTTTTTCAAATTTATCGTAATTGTTGGTCATGAATTTATTCTCAATTGTTCAAAGATAACCAATAAATATTTTATACTAGCTGGACCCGGTCCACTTGTTGCCCCAGATTTAGATTTAGATTTCCGATCTCGTCCCTCTTTGAACCAATCACGAATACTGCCACCAAATACAAATACATTAAATAACAGCAGTCTCGCTAACAAATTGTGCACGATATCTCAATTTTAAAAAGCGGCTTATATGGGCGTGGCCGCGCCCATTAGTCTGATCCCGCCCATTTCGGACTAATCAGGTAGACTGCCACCTGATACATTTACATAGAATTACAGTTCTATCGCTAACAAACTATGTATCATATCGATCCCGCACATTTTGGACCAATCACGTAGACTGCCACCAGATACATATACACAGAATTACAACACTCTCTTACAAATTCTGCAAGATATCTCAATTTCAAAATTTTGCTTTTATGGGCGGGTCCACCCACGCCCATTGGTCCGATCTCGCCCATTTTTCGACCAATCACGTAGACTGCCACCAGATACATACATGTATACAGATTACAACACTCTCTCTACCAAATTGTGCAAAATATCTCAATTTCAAAATTTCGCTTATATAGGCGGGGCCACGCCAATTGGTCTGATCCTACCCATTGTATGCCATAATTTTTTTCTAATTGGTTAACTCTTTCAAACACTATTTGCAAAGCTATAGACGTCATACGTTTATATTATTTCACAATTGAATGCATACTAAGTTAAAATTTCTATAGATCTTTAGATCTCAGTAGAAAAAGCTATGATTATCCCCTCCCCTGTATATACGAGTAGCATTTGCTACGAGCCAAAATTGTAACACAACATTTACATTTTAAATCAAGTGAGCAATGTCTGTCCGTCCGTCTGTTTGTCTGCTGGCTGGTACACACGATTACTTTCGAAAGGAGTAACCGATTGACTTTGAATTTGGAATGCGGTAATATTTTGTTCTCTCTTAGCTTAAGGTCGAAGATGGTCCATATTGTCCCAAACCTTCTAGTACCTCCCTCACAAAAGGTTAACATTTAGTGAAATGATGATTCATTAATAACCTCAAAAGTTATGGCCACGAAAGTTATACTACTTATTGAAATATACTGAAATTCCACACATAGTATTGGGTTATTAGCGCTATCACCTCGAGAAAAATGGAAGTTGCAACGCCCCTTTTGGTACCTCCCATCCAAATAGAGCATTTTGCACCAAAAGTTAACTACTATAACTTTAATGTAATTTCTCAACAAAAAAAACTTGAAATTTTGTACAGTGTAATGCTGTTATAGTACCTACAATAGCTTATAACTTTAATATCAGCATAGTTTAAAATTAAAAAATGCAATTTAATGATTAAATTTAATTAAAAAAAATAATTTACGAATATTTTTTTGGGGACTGAAGGTGAGGGGATGTTTAAGTCCGTTTACTTGACTGGAAATTCTTACTTGTTTTTAATTTCTTCCCGATCCTTTAATATGAATCCGTATATATTAGATCCGGGTATATACCGATTCCTAGAAAACAAAATGAGCTATTTGATAAAAAAAACGCTATCAGATATATCCACTGAGACAAAAGTTATGGCGTAGCTTCATACTTTCCATAAAATATTCTTTGTCAAAAATACAAAAAATGACAAAAGCATAAAAAATATTTTTGGGCGATTATAACTTCAAATGGCCATAACTTTGGTCTCAGTGGGTATATCTAATCGCAACTTTTTTCATCAAATTGTAAATGTTGTGGTCTTAAAAGTAATGAGAAATGAATCGGCGTCTCTAATATATACAGATTGGTAGAAAAGGATCGGGAAAAAATTAAAAAAAAATATATATATTCAATGGTAAACGGAAACATTACAAATCGATAACATATTTAAAAATTTATATATTTCAATATTTTTTTTGTAATTTTACGTCACCAGAAATCGAGTCTTATTCTTAAATTATTCTATTTGTAAAGAAAAATCCCACAATTTCAAAAAATATTTTTCCCCATAATCTATTATACTTAAAGTTGTGCTCAAAATTCCTTTTGGGGTTTACCGTGTAACACATTCCTACATACATAAAATAGTAAAGGTTTTTATATTCTAGTCTTGCGATTGTCGAAAATGTGGCCAAGATTTGAAAAGTAAAAAGTGGTGTAATTAGGAGAAGCATGGCAACACTATTAACTAACATGTTTGATCCATTATTTTCTCAAAAAGATTCTCCAGTTCCCTTTAAGAAAAATAAAAATATGTTATAATTTTTTTTTATTTTCTCTATATCTCCAAAATACTTCATATATTCACAATAAAACACAAAAATTACCTATTTTGTGAGAATATAAATTGTCGTGGCCATAACTTTTGTCTCAGTAGGTACATCTGACCGAAATTTATTTTTAAATTCATTTAAATTTGTAGTTCAACGTGCAACACCTTAACACATATAAAACAGCAAATGTTGTAAATGGAGAAGCTTGGCAACATTACCAGTGAATATTTTTGACCCGTTCTTTCTCTAGGAATTTTCCTTAAAGATGAATAAACTAGTTTATGCTTTTTTGTAAATAATTTCTTCTATAACTTCAAAATAAGGCATATAATTTTCCCAAAAAATCAAATTTGTTTGAAAATATAACTTCAAATGGACATAACTTTTGCCTTATTTGGTGTATCGGATCGATTTTTTCCATCATATGGAAAATGTTATTTCTACATCATAAAAGTTCACTTAAAAACAATCGGTGCATATTCTGATCCGATAATTTTCATTTGCAAATACTTCGGTTGTGCCTCTGTTAGTAGAATTTGGAATAAGACCAAAGATACGAAAGATACAAGCACTTGATTATTTTGTTCATCCGAGGCGGCCAACTTTGAGGCCCTTGCTTAAAACTTAAGCTCTCTAATAACTCTTCTACTAATATTCCAAGTTTTGTAGCAATCGGTTGTATGCTTCGGAAACGGCCGAATTATTTCCCTCTTTTTTTTAATTCCTCCCAGTATGTGCCGTATGCAACGAACTTCCACCCGCAAAATTTTTCTTGTTCTCAAAAATTAAAGGACGGAGATTTGCAACAATTGAGAACAGAAAGCTGCATCGCTGAAAGAGCTCTTGCCTTTTTAGAGATTGTGTGAATAGGACTGCATTTTGTGATCACTTATTTTTTGGCGAACATTTTAAAAAAACTTAAAAATCAAAAAAAAAACTTCGAGATCAAAAATTTGTTGGTGACATTTTGTATGCCATTAGACTAACTTAACAACTCCTTAAATAAGCTTACTAGAGCGAAAAGAAAGAACCTTTCTGATCACTTACTTTTCAATGAAAATGTTTAATTTTGCTAAATTCTGTGATCGTTTTATTTTCCTTGAACATTTCGAATTTAACTATCAACACTTTAAATGGCTATAATTCCTTAATAAGTGTCCTACAGCAAAATGTTCGAAACCTTGTGATAAAAAACTGCAATCAGTCCTTACAATTATTTATAAATTTGCTTCAATTTACCGCACATTGTGTTATTTTATTTTTATAGCATATACAAGATCTCGATTATACAATAATAATAAATAATGTAATTTTGCCTATAACATTGGTTTCAAACACTCATCGAGAGAAAAACAACAACCATAACGGTAGAATACATTCATTTACTTTAAAACCGCAAGTTATTTTCTAATTATTACAAATTAATGTTCCAATATTTCTAACCAAATAAATATATTTCAAATATAATTGACCACAATTTTATTTTTAAACTACAAACAATATTTACTTTTTACCTACATTTACACATTTGTACACACCCACACACATGCACATGAGTTTTATGAATAAAACTTTTAATTGCAATTAATTTATTACTCGAGTTAATTTGTTGTGTTTAACTTTTCTTTACAGTTCGCAGTTCCTCGAATGGATTGCATCCTCATCATCGCTGTGGCCACAACACATTAATGCTGCTTCGTCTTCTGACCACAACGGCCATACTAATGAAACTATGTCAATTACTACAGTTGCACTCAGGATACACTTAAATGTCCAGGACCACTTGAACACTGAAGTGTTGTTGTGTGCAACAACTTGGAGATTCTCTTCTCTATCCAATTGATGAAATGATGTTCGAACGATGCTGTACATATGGTGGGCAGAGCGAGGAAAGGGCAAGAGATACATATTCAGACAAATTCAAGTGAAGCATTTCGTCAGGACATGCACATGTGAGTTATGTCTATGACGGTATGCAGGTACAGAGAAAACTCGCTCGTGTTGGATACTATTTCATATTTTTCCACAACAGAGTAAGAATATATAAAAAAAACTTTTCTTTCAATTTATGTGTACACTAGTGGTCAAAATGGACGGAGCGGTTGGTATCTTTATAGAGATTTTGTAAGCCTTAAGATAATTGGTCATTCATTGTAATGTCCTAAAGTAGAACTTATAAGCGCATTGTCTAGCGATCGACTTAAAATAACATAATAATAGTCAGAAGAAATTTGGCTTAAGATTTAAGGAAATCTTTTATTTGCATTTTCGATTTTGGTCCTGCTCATAAAAATTTTAATTGCACACAGCTTTTTAAGAAATACTAAGAAAGCAAATACAATTGGTTTCTCTTAACACCGAACACTACGTAAAATGATAAACGTTCGTCGATTTTCTATATTAGTGTCCAAAAAAATTATTTGGCCATTCCCAAAAAAAAAACAAATAATCGCCCAAAAGACACCGAGAAAATTGTCGCGATATCAGTTCGTAACATCTTTATATTTTTATTTGAAAAATCAAGAAAATCCTCTCCCGCTATCTCTTAGCTGGGTAAACCTATCTACAAATAACTAATTTAAGGCAGATCCCAAAGGAGAAAATCTTAAAAATCGACAATTCAGAAAATCTTTTCTTTGCATTCCTAAGGCCAGCTATGCAAGAACATTTCTTTGGATAACTGGAAAAGAACATTTCTTTTCCCGACCAAAGATTGTCACTCAGAAATAATTTCCACTACATTACAATTCGCGGGAAATATTGAAAACAGATAATAAGATTGTCCATTGCATACCCTATTTTAACATTTTCAAATAAAACATAAATTTGAGCCAATTTCATTTTCTATTGTCATTGCCTAATTTTATAAACAAACCTAAATTTGAGCCATTTTCAGGCGTAAGTCTTTCCATGATGAAATGCCAAACAATACTTAACAAAAATAACATGACAGCATGACACGACTCACACGTGATCTGTCAAAAAAAGGCTATTGAAAAAAGTATCTCTACTTGGATCACCCTATAGAACACGATCTCATTCATATAGCTGACTCTGTCAATTCTCCAAGACCTTTCTGACGATTTGCGGCTGGCAGTCGGAGTTACCAATTCACATAGACCAATTGAGATTCCTAGTGCAAATACGGGCGCAAATACCCCTCATCGAAACCCACCTGTCTGATGCACATAGTTATCAAAAATACGAATATCTGTACCGGAAAGATATGACAGACGTCTTTGGAAAGGCCGACCCCAGTATATCTTGACGTCGCGGGACATTAACATATCAGGTGCTCAATGCTCTCCACCTCTTCATCTCCACAACTCCTGCAGAAGTCATTGGAGTCAATACCCAATTTTCTGGCGTGTTCGCCGATCAGGACTGATCAATACTGATACTAACGTAGACAATCTTTTCCGCTCTAGTGCGAAAAGATAACGGGTTTTCCAATAGGGATGATATGATTTTGAAGTGACGTTTCGGCCATTTGTAATATGTCATGATCTATCATTTGTTTTTCATTGTATTCAGTAGTGTTTACAATTTCATCATGGAGAGATACACGCAAGAACAACGTTCTCCAATTGCAACTTTTCGTGCGCTAAGTCCATTTTCTTTTAAAATCCCAAAAAACACTTTTCAGTCGACCTATGACCTTGACACCCATGAGCAATATTTTAGCTCTCAGCAAGAGCTATCTTTTTGCCATCGACCGATTCCCGATCCGACGTACCGGTAAGTAGGTAGAGCAAAAAACTAAACTTTCCGTTCACATTTGAAAATGATGCTAAGTCCATTTTTTTAAATCAAAAACACGCTTTACAGTCGACCTTGACACCCATGAGCAATATTTTAGCTCTCCTTAAGAGCTATCTTTTTGCAACGGACCGATTGTGGCTACGTGCCACACATCAAATGAAACAATTGAATTGTTGCGAGAAAAGTTTGGAGATTCAATTATTTCAAGAAATTGTGATATTGAATGGCCTCCAAGAAGTTGTGATTTAACACCATTAGACTATTTCTTGTGGGGTTATTTGAAGTCATTGGTCTTTCGAAATAAACCAGACTCTCTTCAAGCTTAACAAGTCAATATTGAACGTGCCATTCATGACATACGACATGATTTGCCTGATTGCCTCTTGCCTAAGCCCAAGCTTGCATGCGGACTGTGGCGGGCGAATACACTCAAATTCTGTGCGAATTTGTATTGTCGTCCCTTTTCTAGCAAGTCGGCAATCGGCTTTGCAGTACCCATATATACCCAAAGACCCATATGGGGTGTATGTTAAACTGCTCAGCCATGTCGTTAAGAGATTAGCGGCTGTCGAGGTCAGGGTCAGTCGAAGGACAGTTGTTTTTATTTAAGGAACGAGCCATTGGATCATGAAGGTTTCTCCTGATAATTGCCTACCTACCTATAATTAAAATGGCTACAAATTCTTTAATAAGCGTCCTAGATCGAAATGGCAGAATTTTGCGATCCCTTTCCTTTGGGCGAACAGTTTAAATTTCTCTATATAAACTTCGGATGGCTATACGTACAACGAAAAGACTAAATGTTGTGATAACTTATTTCTGGTGAACATTTCGAATTTCACTTGACAAGGTTAAAATTGTCACTACTCTTAGCGTCTTAGAGCCAAAATTAAGATATTTTTTATCACTTTTTTTTAGATGAACATTTCCCTATCTATGCTTAAAATCTTTATAAGCGAACTAGATCGAAAAGAGCGGAATTTTGTGATAAACTTCGGATGGCTATAGCACATAATATTTAGTGTTGCTACCAAAACATAAATATATCCTTATATTTGACATTTATATAGACAAAATTTACAGTAGCCAAAAACCAATGTTATTTACACCTGTTGTTATATTTTGGAATTGATTCAGCCAAATCAAAAATGGCTATAACTCCTTATATTTGGAATTTTTATTGACAAACTCTAAATGGCTATAACTACAAATAAATGCCCTAGGCCGAAATTGACGAAATTGTGAGATCACTTTCTATGGTAACATTTTGAATTTCCCTTGGCGAACTTAAATGGCTACAAATCCTTAAAACAGCGTTATAGGGCAAAATAAAATGTCAATTCACGTCAATAACAACAATATGCAACAAAATGTTTACCGAAGGTCTGCGCATAACATTTTATCTTGCGTAATAAGGTGTCCTAAACACGAAAAAAATATTTAAAAACATTTTTGTGGAACATTTTTTAATCTTCGATTTTAATGGAATATGCCTTTAGAATTTGGACCATATTTTTTTTGAAGTATGAACTCGATAATGCCGGGATACCATTTAAACTAAAGGTAATTATGAGGGCTAGAAATGCTGAAAACATCGCTTTTAACGCAGAAACGGATGTTTAGAAACTGGCGTTAAATTAATTAATTTTTAATTAATTTGGTTTTCAAAAAAATAGTTTTTTTTTCTGGTACGAAAAACCATAAAACATGGAAAAAAAATCGGAAAAAACAGTTTGTTCCGTTTTTTTAAAGCTAGCATCCTAACGATGAAAACAATGCCTATTTGCCAAAAGTCTATGGATAAATGAGCATCACTATGTTAAGTGATCACAGTATTTTTGGCTCATATCACAGCTTTTAGTAAAACTTGGTATAATGGTTATACTAAGTGGTGCCAACAACCAATGCAAATTATTTGAAAAAAAAAAATAATAAAAAACAGGCCTAAATCTTTTTAAATTTGGAGAAATACTGGGATTATTAAAAACAAAAAATAATTTTTGATCGGCAAAAGCTATCAATATGGTACTTTTAGCAAAATGTTAGTAATTAGTTGCACTCTTTATGAAAAATATAAGCCTGAAAATATTTTTCCTAAATTTTTTTGAAAAAAATTATTGGAATTAATTTAAAAAAATCTCCTTTTTTTATTTACAATGTACTCTAATGCCGAATGCAGCATTAGCATCAATCACAAAACCTAACTTCAACTTTAAGCACTTCATTTAAGAAAAGCTTCGAAAAAGTAAATGTTTTTTGCTAAGGTCGTCCTTGAGCGACTTTATGGAAATTTTTAAGATTTGTTTCCTTTTGGTACAGAACTATTGGCGTCATGACACAACTTGTGTCTGCTATTCAAAAGTTATTAAAGGTAATTTTTGCGCTTCAATCTGCTCTTTTGAGCATTTAAAAAAGATACTGGGACCAACCTGTCATAAAGATTTAAAATTATTTCTCGAGAAAGACAAAAGGCCATCGTGGAACTTTGCTATAATTGAGAGAATTATTTGGCCTAAAATACAAAAAATAAAATTTAAAAATATAAAGGGATTTTTTTTAAAAATTAATTTTAATACATTAAACCAGTAAGGAAAGGCAGAAAGTCGGGCGGGGCCGACTTTGTAATACCCTACACCTCCCTAGAAATGTGATAAGGGTCATTGCCATAATAATTTGGAATAATTTGTAAATGGGTAGGAACATATTATCTAATTTTGAAACGATAATCGCTAAATTAAGCAATATTCGTTCCTAAATTGAGA
Organism: Eudasyphora cyanicolor; assembly: GCA_963930755.1. Lineage (NCBI taxonomy): Eukaryota > Metazoa > Arthropoda > Insecta > Diptera > Muscidae > Eudasyphora > Eudasyphora cyanicolor. Next base: position 264,472,322 of record OZ005734.1, read on the forward strand.
AACATCATTCTGGAAAATTTTAATGATCGGAAGAAAAATACAACTTCTATAGCGGTTTGATACCAAATCAGGAGGAACATATATATGGAGCTTTAATATAAATCTGAACCGATCTTCCCTGAATACTCATTCATGTAAAAAGACCTCCTTCTGTCGAATTTCGTACTGATGGGATATAAAATACAGTCTCTACAGCGCTTACATGTCAAATCGGGGGTAACATATATATGGGAGCTATATCTAAATCTGAACCGATTTTCTCCGAATTTGACAGTATTTCTTCATGTAATAAGAAACGTCTTTCTGCCGAATTTCGCACTGATCGGATATAAAATACAGTTTTTACAGCGCTTACAGGTCAAATCGGGGGTAACATATATATGGGTGTTATATCTAATTCTAAACCGAGTTTTTCCGTATTTGGCAGTATTCCTTCATGTAGAAAGAAACCTCTTTTTGCCGACTTTCGCACTTATCGGATATAAAATAGCATTTTTACAGCGCTCACTTGTTAAATCGGGGGTAACGTATATATGGGGGCTATATCTAACGTATATATGGGGGCTATAAATTCGATTTTCTCCGAATTTAGCAGTATTGCTTCATGTAATAAGAAACCATTTTCTGCCAAATTTTGCACTGATCGGATATAAAATACAGTTTTTACAGCGCTTACATGTCAAATCAGCGGTAACATGGGGGCTATATCTAAATCTGAACCGATTTTCTCAGAATTTAGCAGTATTCCTTCATGTTATAAGAAACCTCTCTTTGCCGAATTTCGCACTGATCGGATATAAAATAACATTTTTACAGCGCTTACATGTAAAATCGGGGGTAACGTATATATCGGGGCTATAGCTAAATCTGACCCGATTTCTTCCAAATTTAACTGTGTTCATTCATATAATAAAAAAAAACCTCTTTCTGCTGAATTTCATACTGATCGGATATAAAATAAAGCTTTTACAGCGCTTACATGTCAAATCGGGGCTAACATATATATGGGGGCTTTATCTAAATCTGAACCGATTTCTTCCAAATTTAACAGTGAAATGCGGCATCATACTGTTCGGATATAAATGAACACTTTTACAGCGCATACATGTCAAATCGGCGGTAACGTATATGTGGGGGCTATATTTAAATCTGAACCTATTTTAACCAAATTCAATAGGGATCGTCCTTGGGCCAAAAAAAAAGATATGTGTAAAGTTTCGTCGAGATCGGACCATAATTGCGACCTGTACTTTGATTACAAGAATACATGCACAGACGGAGAGACAGACGGACAGACAGACGGACATAGCTAAATCGACTCAGAAAGTGATTCTAAGTCGATCGGTATAATAAACGATGGGTCTATTTCTTCTCCTTTTGGGTGTAACAAACAAATGCACAAAGTTATAATACCCTGTACCACAGTGTGGTGTAGGGTATAAAAATGGAAAAAGAAATATTTTTAAAATTGATTTCTATTTTTGGCAAAGAGTGCAAATAATAAGTAATATTTTACAAAATGTCTCATATTGATAACCTTCAACGATAAAAATATATAGTTTTTTTAATAATCTCAGTATTCCTCAAAATTTACAATATCAAACATTTTAAAATCTTCATAGTAGGCCTGTTTTATATATTTTTTAAAATAATTGACACCACTTAGTATAACCATTAAACCAAGTTTCACTAAAATCCGTATATGAGCCAAAAATAATATGTGATCGCTTAACATGGAAATGCTCAAATGTATTAATTTTGACCCATATTGTAAAAATAGGAAAATTCAAAAAAAAAAGATTTTTTATATTTTGTATCCCCTCACCTTAGAGAGGAGGGTATATATCATTTGCTACGGATAAAAAGTGTAACACATCGAAGGAGTGACCTAAGACCCCAAGTATGTTCGGCGGAAATTCGTTTTGAGCCATTTTAAGTCATGTGAGCAACGTTTGTCCGTCTGTATGTCTGTCTGTCTGTCTGTCTGTCTGGTTGGAGCGCACGATAACTCTCGAAAGGAGTAGCGGATTGACTTCAAATTTGGTATAAGATATTTTTTCTATCTCAGGCTAAGTTCGAAGATGGGCCATATTGGTCCACTCCTTCTAGTACCTCCATCACAAAGGGTTAAAATTTAGAGAAATATTGGTTCTCTAATAACTTCTATACTACTTATCTGAATCGTCTGTAATTCCACACATAGTAATCGTTTATCTGTCGCTATCAACTTGAGAAAAATGGGTGACGTGGCCCCGCCCCTTTTGGTACCTCCCACATAAAGGGACCATTTTGCACAAAAAGTTAACCGCTAATAACATTAATACCAGTGCATAAAAATACTTGAAATTTTGCACAGGGTAATGCTTTTATAGCGCCTACAGTCCAGTGTTACCTCCCACACAAACGTACCATTTTGTACAAAAATTTAGAAGATTATAACGTGAGTATCAATGCACGGAAATGCTACAAAATATTGCGCAGTGTAACGCTTTTGAAATATCTATATTCCTGTTAAAAATGGGCGTTACCACCACGCCCCTTTTTGTACCTCCCACACAAAATGGTCAAATTATACCAAAATTTAACAGGTCATAACGATAATATATTGGTGCACATAAACGAGTGCAATGTATTTAAAGTATGTATTGTTCAGCAAAAAATAAGTAAATTCGATAAACTCCTTCTGGTACCTCTCACACAGATTGACACATTAATTCGTGTAATATTCTATATTCATTACTTACAAAGTGAGGGTATAGCTTAGTCGGTTTACCCGATTGAAATTTCTTACTTGTTCATGTTTTTTTCGTGCTAACAAAAAACTTTTTTTTTTGGAAAAAATCAATTTTTTTTCTAATAGTTTTAACAGCAGTTACTAAACTTCTGTTTCCACATGAAAGTTTCATTATTAACATTTGTAGTCCTCATAATTTCCTTTAATTTATAGTATATCCCGGGTTTACCAAGCATATACTTCAATATGGTCCAAATACCTTGGCAACTTCCAAGAAAATAGGAATTTTAAAGAAAATTTTTTTAATTTGTTTTCTATTTTTTTCGTGTTTAGTACACTATATTACCAGAAAATTGTATGCACTACCTTTCGCATAGTGTAATAAGTAATAACAGTATTTTTTAATATTTCGAAATTCCCCAGCCAAACTTAAAACGGATATTACTCCTTTAATGTGTATAGTAGAACTACAAAGGCAAAGCCATGAATTCAATTTTTGAAAAATTTAAAAATCGCTTTTCAAAATTTAAAATGGCTATAACTCCTTAGATAGCGTTATAAAATTTAGATTTAAATTGGCTGTATCTCCCTAAATGTGTGAACTAGAGACAAACTACTAAAGTAAACAAAACGACATGTCTGGTTCGACGGTTTCTAAACAAAATTTCAAGCTGACCGCTCAGATGGTCGATTTTGTTTTATTGATATGCTTGGATAATTATAGCACTTCCACTGCGTAAAACTCAATAACTGATTTTGTAATTGTGTTTGAATTTCAACTTTTGTTATTTTTGACGGAATGCCTACTTTAATGTTTAAAAATTTTTGCCACCGTTCAACTTTAATCAAACTTATTCAAAACTTCTGAAATCACTGGATCCAGTGTACCTTCAAATAAATTAGTCATAGGAAATTCTTCTCGATACATTTGTGGAACAGCACAGGGTATTTAGATAACTGTAACTTTACAGTATCAGTGTAGGCCAACAGGTTCACGAAAATCTCTATAAAGATACGGAAGAGTTTCGCCCGATAGTGTTAATAATAAATTTAAAATAAATGTTATTGCTGCAAATATTTCTTCTGCAGGAATAAATGTAATTTAAAATTACAAATTCACCAAACAAATTTGTTTTTATTAAACTAACTTTACTACCAAAAAAACGTTATACATACATAACATTGGCTTAAGATACACAATCTCCCCCACAGGAAAAACCTACAGACCCCCCTCCCACAAATACACATAGAGATTTAAAATACTAATATAAAGAAATGTGGTTTTAATTAGTAAAATTTTATGAAAGACTAGTACATACCTAAGTAAATAAGATTATATAAACGAGTACATACATATTTACCAATAGTATTAATTATGGAACTCTCACTAAGCTAAGGTGGTGATCTAGGATAATTCTATGCATAGTTCTTCTTATGTATATGAAGTATTTTTGACTATTACTCTATGACGGTATGTATCTATATGTTATGATAATATTGACTCTAAAGAATCATTTGAGGAAAAAAAGACAAGCTCATGAAAGGAACAGAAAAACGATTAATTGAAACTAAAGACACGTAAATAAATTTCATGTATGATACGAGTATAAAATGGAAAAATGTAATCAAAAACATTGTATGAAGCCAGCTAATACTTTCTTCTGTTTGTTTGTTTCTTTTTAGAAAAAAAAATAACAGTAATTGCACTATGCTAGAAAATGAAAGTAAAAATTTTTTTCGAAAATAATTTGGTTTATATTTTGATCTGTCAAAAATGTCTCTAACTTTGTAACTTTGTCAATTTAAATTTTATTTTATTTAAAAACTTGCATATTGTAAAAGTATTTCCAATTTTAAGAAAAATATGAAATTGTATATCGTAAAAGTATTTCCAATTTTAAGAAAAATATGAAATTGTTCCATAAAGCCAGTTTTAGCGTATATAAGACCATCGAGTCTTGGCGTCTGTTTGTCACGCGCTATACAAATGTGGTCATTTTTGATGAAGAGAAATCTTTAAAGCGTTGACCGTCTCACATTTTTAGTTCATACTATGACCACGAAAAAGGACCATATCCAAAATTCTGCTGGTTTTAAGTTCGGGGAAATGGTGGCCATGCTGTGAAGAAATGAAGTTTCATGCAAAATGCCTTGGGTTTCAGTAGTTTGGTGGGATGGTGGCGAGTTTTGTCTAAACGTGGCCACGGTCTGTTTTGGTCTAGCTAGGGGAACTGCACAAGGGGAGGTACCACAAGGGGTTTAAGAAATACACCTATATTTCGCTGAACAGTGGATACTTTAAATACATTGCACTGTGCCGAATTGTAACCGTTTATATGGACTGGTATATTAACGTTGAGATATTAAATTGTGGTATAATTTGGCCATTTTGTGTGGGAGGTACAAAAAGGGGAATGGTGATAACGCTAATTTTTCACTGGACTATGGGCATTATAAAAGCATTACACTGTACAAAATGTCAAGTAATTGTATACACTGATATTAATGTTATAAACTGTTAACTTTTGGTGCAAAATGGTACCTTAGTGGGAGAGGTACCAAAAGGGGCGTGACAATAACGCCCATTTTTCAATGGACTGTAGGCACTATAAAAACAAAACAAGTATTTTTATACACTGGTATTAATGTTATAAGCTGTTAACTTTTGGTGCAAAATGGTGCATTTGTGTGGGAGGTACCAAAGGGGCGCGGCAATAACGCCCATTTTTCACTGGACTGTAGGCACTATAAAAGCATTACACTGTACAAAATTTCAAGTATTTCTAAACACTGGTATTAATGTTATAAGCTTTTAACTTTTAGTGCAAAATGGTGCATTTGTGTGGGAGGTGCCAAAAGGGGCGTGGCAATTTCGCCCATTTTCCTCGAGTTGATAGCGACTAACAAACTAATACTATGTGTGGAATTTCAGAAGATTCGAATACGTATTATAGCAGTTTTTAAAGACTCAATATTTCACAACATTTTAACCCTTTGTGGGGGAGGTACCAGAAGGAGTGGACCAATATGGCCCATCTTCGAACTTAGCCGGAGATAGAAAAAAATATTACCACATACGAAATTTGAAGTCAATCGGTTACTCCTTTCGAGAGTTATCGTGCGCACCAGCCAGCAGACAGACAGACACACAGACAGACAGATAGACAGACAGAGACAGACAGACAGACAGACAGACAGACAGACAGACTGACAGACAGACAGACAGACAGACAGACAGACAGACAGACAGACAGACAGACAGACAGACAGACAGACAGACAGACAGACAGACAGACGGACATTGGTCATTCGAGTTAAAATGACCCAAAACGGATTTCCGCCGAACATACTTGGGGACTTAGGTCACTCCTTCGATGTGTTACACTTTTTTCCGTAGCAAATGATATATACCCTCGTCACACTAAAGAGAGGGTATAAAAAGAATTTTCCATAGAAATTGTTGTGTTGTGTCCGCACCTGTCGAATTTAAAATATTTGGATGAACCAAGAAATGTTTAGTTCTAATGAGAGTAATTTGTATATCCTTAAAAGGTCGCTCTTAAATATAATTTGTTAAGCCATAGATGGATCAGCATTTTCAATATTAACCTATTTTTGACTGAAAAGTTGGTAAATGATAAAATAAGCAATTGTTTATTAATCGAAAAAAATTTCTAATATTTATAGGGATTTGAAATTTTAAAAATAGAGAAAAATGAATTTTTGGGTTTTATGAAATTTGTAATTGCTTTGAACGGCTTGCCGATTTTTACAAAGTTAACGTCTTTTAAAAGAGAACATAACAGGCCATTTTTATCCCCTCACCTTAGAGAGGAGGGTATATATCATTTCCATTTTGGGTCATTTGAGCAATGTCCGTCCGTCTGTCTGTCTTCTGGCTGGTGCGCA